>CM066919.1:9445847-10045847 GCA_033964015.1 Scolanthus callimorphus
AAAAGGTGATAACAGAGCAATTTGAGACAGCTGCTGGCAGCTGAAAAAGCAAAGGGTTTCAAGGTCTGTTCACACGTCGCAGCTGCGATTTCAGTTGCGTTTTTTTGCAGCGATCGTCAATGTCATAACGCACGGTGTGAACGGCCAGCATTTGGCTCTGCGATACTTTCAATTTGTAGGTGATCTGAAGAAATCACAGCCGCATCACAGTGGGTTTCAAATGCCTGCGACGTCGCAGCAACATCACAAGTGAAATTGCCATAAGACAACCGGCCATTCACACCACACCATATGACATTGCTGTGTAATCCCACAGACATTGCACCTGAAATCACAGCTAAAATCATGCAAATGGGCCTTAGGGTGTACCGCAGAAGCACAGGCAATTGTTGACTCTTTGTGCTCTGACTTTATTTTGCAGCTGCCCTTGGAGGACATGCAAGCAATGAAAGTCGTGAACAAATCAGTGAGAGCCTGGTTGTTATTAGTGATCACAAATTCATCATGGTTGTTGGAGGACTGGCAAGGATGGTCAGAGAGCCTACGTTTCTGGTGAGCTAGGGTGTCATGTTTATCTAGGAAAGGGAAGGCAAGCACCTTCAGTTACTGGAGGTTCTTATGGGGAGGATGCCATTTGTTTGAAGATTTGTCTTAAAATCTTTATATCCCATTGCCCATTTTAGGGAGCCTGTCATGACACACACGGGCTCCAGGAGCAATCACTGACAGATTCATCAGCAAACCTTATTAGGCCATTCTATCAGATAATTATTTATTAAGAATATGTGAAGTTTAAAAGAATGGTCCATTGGATCGAGAAATAGCGAGTTTATAAATCATTTGTTTTCAATGTTTTTAGCCTTCACCAGCCATCATTATGGGACGATATTTCAATCTCTGATTTGAGATGCACAGAACAGCTGTGGGAGTTGCGTGACAGGCTCCCTTTAAAATATCACTATATTACTGGTAGCATGTCTTCTGTTAAAGTTTTAAAAACATTCATAAATCTAGTCAGCTGCCTTACGGTCAGCTTAGCAACAAGCAGAGTCAGGGGAAACACCCATTTCCATTGACTGATTTAGGGAATGTAGTGCAATTGAATTCTGTAGATTAAAATTTACCTTTGTCAGAAGGTTATGTTGAGATATCAGACTCGTACCCAGTCGCTAAATAATTCAGAAAAAAAGGAACAAGAAGGGCGAAAAAAGATTGGGATGCGCAAGGGCTTCTGGGAAGGGAAATGAGGGCGCACAAGGCATTGTGGGAAGGAGAAATGAGGCTGATGGCGCCCTTCCCACAATGCCTTGCGCACCCTCATTTCCCTTCCAGAAGCCCTCGCGCATCCCAATCTTCTTTTGCCCTTCTTGTTCCTTTTTTCTGAATTATTTAGCAACTGGGTAAGAGTCTGTTGAGATATTTGCTACCAGTGAGTACAATGTGCACTGATTCTAGCTAACCCCTAATATTCGGGACAGTGGAGCCTGGGAGGCTAGGGGCTTTATTCCCCTACTTTGAAAACTGTTCCAGTCCATCCTTGATATTGAACAAAAACATGATAAGAAAGGATTGAGTGGCTTGCTTGCTTGTTCCTTTTGACCAACCAACTGCTCATCATAATACTGCGATGAGCAGCCAGTGATGAGAAACAGTTAGAATTATTGTGACAGGAACTATTTAGGATGGTACCTTTTTGCAAAAGCTCACCAGAAATGATGTTAGTACTGCAGGGACATCAACCCCAGGACGTCAAAAATCTTGAGACCTCTTTGAAATGGCAAATTTCCTGCAATTCTCCCAGGAGAAATGTATGGCAGTCATCTTGAAATTTTCCCATGAGACGAAGTGAAAACTCTTGAGACTCCCAGCAAAACCGGAGAGCTGACATCCCTGGTAGTTGTGTCAGATGTATAAACTGAGAAATACATAACAGATATTTTTTGCAGTTGCTCTCCTCCCAAACCATCTCAAGTCATCCCGATTGCATGAGCTGTACAATTTGCACAGTTTCTCACCTGAACAGCCATTCATCTTTTTGATTCACTATTTTTCATTTTCATTATAGGCTGCAATGTCACCCGAAAGGTTTCACCTAGGAGCAGAGTCCAATGTTCTGATTCTCAGAACTCTTGCAAAGTGTTTTGAAAAGGTATTGTATTTTTATGGGTTGCATAGATTAAGTAGATAATTTATGCGTGTAATTGATAGCACTGTGACATCATCACCATGTGGTCACTTGTGCAGTGGGACACTCTCCGGTGGGATCCAGTGATCTGGTGCGAGGCCAGCTGTACCTGTTTGCTGGGCATAAATTGCTGAACCCATCTTTTGTGGTAGTAATTTGCAGCTACGTATTTTGTTTATTGATCACCATTTTTGGTCTTTCATCTACAACTTTTTTTCACAGAGACTAGATCAAGCCAATTATTATCTGGCAAATTTAGCAGTAAACATGACAAACAAGAAACTTATATCAGAGATGGTCTCCTTTATTTTTGCTTTCTCCATCCCTGCAGAACTCTTATTGATTGTTCTAAACTGCATGTCATTCATTGTGCTGACTTCAATTGTGTTCTCTTTTTTTTCCATATCTTGATGAATTAGAATCCTGAACAGTGTGCTGCTCTTCCAGACGATGCATTACTCAAATTCTTTTGCCTACACTTTGCCAGGTAAGTCAAGGTTGATGTATAGGTTACTATTCAGGGCCTGACTTGATGTTCTCTTGGTGTTCTCTTGGTTCCATTAGCAACCAATTTTGGTCACCAAAAGCCAATGTTTAGTTGTCACATAAATGCAAATCTCAGCTGAACTTAGAAAGATGGGGTGCCATTTGTGACTAGCTCAGCAATAATTTTGTCACCAAGCCCCCATGCGTTGCCATTGCATAGCTGTCAACCCCCAGAGCACAGAAATCTTGAGATGTTGTAGAAAATCAGAAACATATAAGTGAGTTGAAACGTGTAACAGACGAATGAATCTGATGTGACAACCTGCGAACAACTCGCGATCAATAAACACCATATTTGGAAAACAATGTCCTTGCGTGCAGCCAATCAAAATTCAGATGTGACTTTTCACTGCACACGTCAGGCTTCGGTGCTCGTTTTGCAAAGCTACATTCTGATTCATCGATGCTTGCAGATTTTTGGAAGTCTTACCGGCTTTTCTACGAGATTTCCTGCTGGAAAACCAATTAACTTTGTAAGAAGAACTTCCAAGCTCAACCAAAATGCATAAATTTCTCAGAAGGAGAAAAATAACTCAGGAATTGAGCATATTTTGCAAAGTAAACTCACACCACTCTGAGTTTCGGGACTTCAAGAAAAAGAAGTTGGCCAAGGCAGAGTTTTTATGGCTAGGACCTCTGAGAAACTATTGTAGAAATAGCCAGAACGGGAGAAATGAATTTCAACGTCGGCTGGATTCTGTTGATCGAAAAGGAACTAATTTACACGTAGGAACGAAGGAGAAAAACAGCTCGGCTATTTGCAAGGGATCCGTTCTTGAACCAACAAACACAGAAGAAGGGAAATTAGAGTAGTTCTCCAGTGCTCTCAGTTATAAACTTCAAGATATGTTGTCGTTGACTTATTTGTACTGGAAAATGAGATGTCAAAGAAGAACGAAGGATCCAATCAAGCTCAAACAACAAGTAAGGCTCGACAAAAAATGTGGTTGTTTTTTTTCTTTCAGTAGTGAATTTTAAGAAACGTTTAGTTTATAAATTAACTTATCGATTTTATTTCTTTATAAATTGTTGTCTTTAGATTTTCATTTGTTCTTCTTCGTGGTGCTTTTAAGCCTGATTTTTGATGGATTTTGAGCATGGAAAAGAAACTTTCTCAACTCATTTGTGCTTCTGTTGTGGGGAGTTCGCGCGCATTATTTTTAGAAAACATGACGAATAACATCTCCCGTTGCTGATTGGCTAAGCGATAAATCTGTTGCTTTCCAAATATGGTGTTTATTGATCGGGAGTTGTTCGCAGGTTGTCGCGCTGTTACACGTTTCAACTCACTTATATGTTTCTGAGAAAATGCAACAAATGTAAGAAACATCCAAGGAGGTTATGCAGGAGAAAATACAGTTATTGGTAATTAATGTATGAGAATGAAGCAAATCTTCTGTATAATATACTCAGATTACTGGTCCTTCATTCAACATTTTCCCTTTTTGTTGTTTGGATGCCTTTCAGTTTGTTTGTCAAGAGAGTGGAATTCCCAAGGAAGCAGAACAAAAAGCAGAATGTGCAAAGATCCTATCCCACGTCAGTGTGCATCATTTCTCTGCTTTATTCAACAGGATTGCCGTCAGGTACATATCTCTGAACTAATGCATCTGTAGCAGACAGCCTCTAAGATCTTGTTTTGGCTCCCCCCCCCCCCCCCCCCCCCCAATATCCCTAGACCTATACCTAAAATACAGGCCAATGTACACCAAACAATTTACAGTCATTATACCCATAGTGGCCATAAAATGTCAGCCCCCACAAAGCCCCTGGCACCTCATTGTCAAGTCTGGACTTTAGCCCTGGCCAGGTTATAGGAGTTAAGCCAGTAGATGGTCTGGCACTGATTGTGTTTGTAACTGCAGACTCCACATGTTGGCCAGCACAGAGGACAGCTCGGACACTGGTGATCTGGAACTTATTCAACACCTGAATGTTAACGTTTCTTCTCTAAAAATCCTTGTACGAGGTATGAATTAAAGTCTTCTATTATAGACTTAATGGCCGCTCCTAAGAATAACATTTAGTTTGTTTTCCCAAGATCTTCCCCAATCAACCACTGGCAGTCTATGTTTAGTTGAGTGAAATTCTAGGGAACAATTATATAGCGAAGTGTTTGTACCGTATGTCTGTTATATTGTTCAGAGGGTGTTCAAGTGTTTAAGAGTCTGAGGAAACCTGGTCAGCTGGCATTTGTAGGAGGCCTGGAAAAGGTACCATGTTTTGTTTACTTACATCTTATACTTAATCTATCTTACAATACATGGCAAATTGCACTCATATATTATACAGTTTGTAATGCACTGTATGCAGTAAGCAGAAGTGACTAATGGTGACTTGCTTTCAAAAGAATAGACAAACTTGAGAAAACGTTTTGGACTCGATGGTATTCGCAAGTTTTTCATATTCAAATTGAGGCTCGCACTGTATTTATGTGCCGTTGATGTCTTTTCAGCAGTAGAGCAGGGAATTCGAACTGGACTATTGCAAACTACAGTATATAAAGGGAGTTTAGGCTGTGTTTCCACAAAACCTGAATTTTTGACCACGGGAAAATTTGATGGGTCCTGGTGTTCCACTGACCCTTGCCAGTTAGAATATGACCGGACAAATTTTCCCTGTCGTTATAGGTGACTCTTTTTCTTTTCTTTTTTTACCCTGGATCCGGTAAACAGAACGCCTAAAGTGAACGAATATTTGTGCATACAAAAGTTCTTTCGGAAATAAATGTAGTTATCACAGTTTTGTGATCTTGGTTTTAATATTTTCGTGAAATCTATACACCGAGGAAAAGGAGTAATAAACAAAAAGAAAAAGTCCAGCATTTGTTTGACGAACGTGATCGTGATTATTTTATTATTAATTATTTTTGTAGGCAATTTGGAACTGGATACAAAACAGCCCAGATGAGTTTGCAGAGCTGCAAAGATCACCATCAAAGGAACTTTCAGGTGAGTATCTAATAATAAGCTTCATTCTAGAACTTCTTGTGCATAGACACTAAGGCCCTGGCTAAACTAGGACACATGTAGCGCACAACATTGTAGCCGGATACATGTTTTTTAATGTTTACCGGTTTAGCCGCGCGGAAAACATTGTCGCGCGCAGCAAATTTTGTAGCCCGGACACAAAAAAAATGTTTCTTCGCCAGACATTTTATGTATCCGAGACACACGCGTGCGATGTTTCGTAGTTTAGCCACTCGGAGAAACATTCAGGACACAAATGTTGCGCGCTACATGTGACCTAGTTTAGCCGTTGCTTAACGCTTATGAAAATATTTTGCAGATTATGCAACTAGGTTGTTTGATCTTGTGGACCAGTCTGCTGAAAGTGCTAAGAGGAAAGCTGCTGTTTGGCCACTACAAATCATGCTCCTCATTTTATGCCCAGTAAGTAGATTATTATAATAATTTTTATACGGTGCTTGCCTCTCGCCGCTGTCAGCCACCCGCGTTAGGGACAGTTAATATTTTAAATTTTACCGGATCAAATTTTTTTCCTATGATGTTTTTTTGTCTATCTTGCTATCTCGTTGGCCGCTTCTGAGCATTACAATAGTAACTACTTATTTTCATTACCAGGAATTGCTGCAAGAAATTACAACTACTGAGAAGATTGCTGTGCCTAGTAAAGTTAATAAGGTGAGTGATCTAGGAGCAAAATCGGTGGCTTTTTCCTGAACAGAAAGATAGAGTTGCTAAACTAGGACACATGTAGCGCGCAACTTTGTAGCCGGACGCACGTTTCCTTCATGTTTTCCAGTTTAGCCACGCGAGAAACATTGTTGCTCGCGACAAATTGTAGCCGGGACACAAAAAAATGTTTATTCGAAACATTTTATGTGTCCAAGATACACGCGTGGCATGTTTCTTTTAAGAGCTACGGCTAAAAAGCATGTTTCCCCCAGTAGCTAATCTAGGAAACAGTCTCGAAAGAAACGTTTGTCTTGTCTTGCGAAGAAACATTTCTTTGTGAGAGTAGGCTAGAGCATAGGTATTGTTTTTATTACTGTTCCTAAGTCCGTTCAAGTCCTGTTTGCATATTGCTTTTATTTATTTCAGAAAGAATTTCTGGATAGTTTAAAGAAAGCATTGACCAGTACAAAACACCTGACAGAAAGCGCTGCCGTAGTTTCTGTCAAACTTTGCAAAGCTGCCAACTACATGCGACCTGAAGACAACTCCGTGTTATGTTTCCTGGTTCTCACAATACTCAACGAACTGAAGGTACTCTTATAAATTGCCAGCCCCCCCCCCCCCCCCTCCCCCAAACAAATACAAAAACCTAGGTATTCGATATCCATCACATGATATCCATCGTACCAAGGAGGAAAGGACGCAACAAACAAACGGGCTCCTTTTTGTTTATTTATTTTGTCCCTAAAAAAGGAAAAAGTTCTTTCTCATTGGTTGGCCGCTCAGACTCGCCCATTATGGGTTCCCTTTTTACTTTGGCCCGTGTTTCAACCCCCCGGGGGGGGGGGACTCCCAATATTTTAGACGGGGGTGCTCGTCGGGAAAATTGATTTTGACCCTAAGGGATAGCAAAATGGGTGTGGCAAACAGCAAATTTACCCCTAAAAGAAAGCAAATTTGGCGTGGCGACCGCCGAATTTACCCCTAAAAGATAGCAAATTTGGCAGGTCAAAACAAATAAAAGCGAAATTTTAGGTCTTTTGGGGGTTTCAACCAGTTTCCTTTGTAAATATCGGTTCTGGTGTCAGTACCAATATATTTCTGGGCAAGGATTGGTCTGAGACTCCCCTTAGGGATAGGTCTGATTTTAAACACCCCTAAGAGATAGCACCCCTAAGGGATAGGACGAGCACCCCCGTCTGAAAATATGGGGAGTCCCCCCCCCCCCCCCCCCCCCCCGGGTTTCAACCTGAAAAGCCATTTAGTGACAATGAGTATCGCGAGCTAGATCTAGAACATAGATTAGACTGCATTTGCACTCCCTTCTTTGGCGAACGTCGTGTGAGCACTAAATATGAGCGCGCAAACAAACTACTGGGACAAAACAAACTACTGATGTACGAGGACTAGGGCTTTCTCTCGATTTACGAACATTCGCCAAAGAAGGGACGGCAAGCCGTCTAAAATTTTAATTTTAGTCGAAAAAAGTGCGCTATCTAATGCAACCCGTTTTAAAGGACTTAAAGACACGAAAACGAAAACGGAAACTTTTTGCTCCGTTTTCAAAAAGATATGCGTCCACACTTTTTCGTATTGTTTTCGCCGTTTTCGGTGATCGTTTTCGGCGTTGTAGTGTGGACGATAGCCGTATCCGGAGCAAAAAGTATCCGTTTTCGTTTGAAAACGGAGTAGTGTGGACGGGGCCTTAAAAGTCCTCTCCAACCTCTCCTTGTCTAGCGGTCGTGTACTTTCGACCGCTATGAGTTTCCTTACTCTTCCTTCTTTTTTCTTATCCCTAGTTCTTTATCATTTCAGGCGTTATTGTTTAACGTGTCCAAACCTTTCAGTCTTGGCTCTGGTAGCGTAGCAAGCACTGAAGATCTGATGCTCGACTGTTTTGTGTCGAGCTTTCGGATCAACTATCGCAACAGCCAGCACTTTGATCCGTGTTTACTACCGACTTCGCCTGTCATATTTCAGCTAGTTTGTGTCAAGGGAATCTATCTTATGCTACTCAGGTATGTAACTGATAACTGAAACCAGTCACGCACACCTCTTGATACGGTTTCTATAGAAAGTGGCTTGTGATTGGCTTCCTTTTACTGCCGGTTTTACAGCGAATTTCAGATGACTGTAGTAAGACCAAATACACCTAGCCAATCACGAACGAGAGAAAATAAAGTTGCTGCTGAAGGGATTCCTCCTCAGCCAATCACAAGTAACCACAATCACGCTATGAGCACATGATTGGTTTCTTTGTAAGCCAAGCCAAGAAAAACCACTATCACGCGGTGAGGACGTGCGTTTAGTCCAGTATGATTGGTTGAAAGAAATGAGCGACCAATGAGAATGCAAAGTAAATGCAAATAGTTTTCAACACTCATCTGAAACCCGCTCAATGTGACGTGTTCTTTTTATCATTCTCGACTAGAACACACTTCCCTGGTGGCCTAAAGCGGAAGTCCTTCACCCAAAGGCACAGCAGATCAGAGCGATATTCTTGGTAAGATCTGACTATATTACATAAATTTAGCATTCGGCAAAACAATACGTCTTGAAGTCTCAACTTTTGGTGTTTTAGGACCGTGTACATTAAGATCAACAACATAACGAACATTCATACAACCTTGTTACAGCGTGTCACGAGTCGCGTGCTTTCCGCTGACCACGAAGTACAGCAATCCAGGCTCAGCCAGGTAAGTCCACAAATTTCCGGAAGCATATTTCGACAACCTCGACCCCAGGGTGTTGTGGGTAATTTTCAAGATGGCGGGTAGACTTTCTCAAAGTCGCCTCACTCCTCGCTCGATCGCCCTCGGTTCGGCGAGGACGGAGAGAACGACTTGGAGCAAGTCTAGATGGCGGGTCAAAAGGGCGCCGGTATCCAAGATGGCAGCTATGTACAACGTGTACAACCTGTACATAGCTACCATATAATCTTATACATAGCCACCATTTTGACTCGCAATCTCGAAAATTACCCACAAAACTCTGGAGACGTGGTTGATCTATCGATTGATCGGGCAGAATTATTTTTATAAGCTGAAATTCAAAATGCGTGACGACGAATGGCAATGATGTTGTAGATTTACAAAGTGAAAGAGATGCATCGCAAACATAAAGACGACGACGCGCTTGTTGCCAGACGAGAGAAGGAACTGGTACGATGGCTGGTCAAGCTCTTCCATGCTGATCCCGTCTTTGCGTTTCACGTGAGTAGTTAGAGGCTTTTAGCACTGACGACGAGAACCGCAACGGAAATGTGATTTTCAATGTCGTACCCATAGCCGTCGTCTTTTAGTCAGCGGCAAGATTCAGAGCTAGGGGGTAATCTTTTTTAGACCCAAATTCTGGGCCCAGTATTTGTACTTATATATGGCCGTGTGGCTGCCAGTGGCGCCGTTACGACCCAGCGTAATTCAGCTTACGAGCTGCCAGTCTGGGGAGTCTTTTCACATATATTTGGATTTAATATAAATCGACTAGACTAGGTCTATAACAAATCCTGCATTTCTATTTGCTAGCTACTGAAATAGTATTTTAGTGATATACCTTGTGAAGGAAATTGGCGCGATTTTGCTGCTGGTTTTCCAGTGAAGGAAGCATGCCGTTTCTTTTGTGTATAGAACCCTGATACGCTTGGATGGGAGATCCAGAAGAGTTCGTCGCAGGTTATCGTAGGACTGGTACAGCTTGTTCTTTCCTCATCTTTACCTGAAGATCTGAAAGCCGAGTCTGCAGAGGTAAGGTTTGGGACAAACAAGTTAAAGAGCATGTGCCGCCATTTTGACAGCATAGCAACATACCAAGTCGGAGAAAGCATCCATTTCCATCGGATGATTTAGAGAATAAAGAGCAATGTTGTCGATTATATTTGGGAAAAAAAATCTGAAACTTTGTTTTTAGATGTTTATTAAGATATTTCTACAGGTAATTCGTCTTCTAATATCGAACGAAAACAGTAACAAAGGAGTGGCTGACACGGGCTCTTTAAAACTCAGCATCATCCAGCTTAGATGTCACCTTCTGTCTCCTTTAGACTCTTCTCTGCTTGTTTCAAGCCGACAACATCGAGTTATGGAATCTGGTGGCGCCGATTGCAACGTTTTGGGAAATAAGGTCAGTGGAAAACATGTTTCGTAAATAGAAGAAAGCATAAAAAATGAAAGAAATGACGGCTCAAAATTCAGGCTAACCTGGATTCAGAACATTCGCTATTTATTGACTCGTGTTCTGTCTTGGCAGTTCACACGTGCTTGTGTCGGTCGCAGAGGTTCTCATATCCCATGGCAGTGACAGCACTCGTCTTCTCAAGTATCTGAAAGAACTCATCAGCTGTAAAAACGAGTTCCTCAAAAGACACAAGGTACGTCTAATCAACAACGGCGATTGACTAGCAACAAACCAATGTCAGGCCCGTAGCCAGGGATTTTTTGTGTGTGTGTGTCATGGGGTGGGGGGGATGGGTTATATTTTTTATTGAGAAACCACTAGTCAAAATCCGCTTGAAAAAGCAATTGTGATTGCAGTCTTCTTTTTGGCCCATTTAATCATTAAAACAGTGTTTTCAGTCTTTTTAGTATATATTCTCGTTTTTCCCGTCTGAATTCCAAGCCCTGAAATGTGGACCATTTTGTGGCACCCCCGGAACCCCCCTGGCTACGGGCTTGAATGTCGTTCCCAGAGCCTACTCCGTTGTATACACATATTTAAAAAAAGTTGCACCGTCACAGCTGTCTGTTATAGCCCGCGATGCGTCATGGGAGAAAATAAGAAATTCTCATGTTCACTAAGTGCAACATTTCTTGCAACGATGTATCGTAGAATCATTTGGCATAAACAGGGTGAAAAGTATGGCAATTTATCCTGAAAACCAGTGTCCATGGTTCTGTTTTGGTACACCATGACGCATCGCGGGCTACAACATAGCTGAGACGGTGCAACCTTCTCTGAAAGGTTATAATGTTTTTGTTTGTCGTAGGTTCTGGCGCCAGACAATCATTGGCAAATTCAGATTGGCCGAAATTTGCCTAATCGACAAAGAGGGCCACCATATACAGTGGCATACGCGGCCTATGGGCCTGCAGGCACGGGCCTGCAATTTTTGGGGGGAACTTTGGTACAAGTACTGCACTGCATTCATGGGCTTGGCCTGTACATGTGCAAAATCCTATACGCTCGAGGCTGTGAATGCAACATTTTAAAATCCTGCGTACGCCCCTGATATATGGAAAAGACATCCGGTTTTGTCTGGCATCAGGCCTCCGACAGTCAGCATGACCGATAGGCTCTGGGCACGGGAATGTCAATATACCATTTTCCGCTTGAGTGGGGTTCCTGTGGTTTGTTTCCCTAACTGACAGTCATCCAAAATAATATTTTTTGTTTGGTCACATGATTATTAAAGAGCTTGTTCGTGCGTTCAGGAAAAAAACAAAAGATTTCGTTTGTTTGAGTGCCAGTTTGGAAAAACCCACAGAACCTCCGCTCAAGCAGGAAAGGTTAATTTTAGTTTTGTCAATTTTATGAGTAATCCCGATTAACTACACGTCAACTACCAGCGTTTGGTTTAGAGAACTACACGATTTTCTTCAGTTGTTGCAACCTCGTGCACTACCTCGCGGCGTCATTGACAGAGTTGTTAAGGGAGTGTATAATTGTAAAGTTGCTTTCTTTTGATTCTTTTAGGAGCATGCGTCAACAGGTAGCCACATACCAGTGTGTACGCTGGCTCAAACCAAGCTAGAGGTAAGTTGGGGAGATTGTTGATGAGCTCTCTGCAATCTCGTCCCGAGGGCCTTCTCCGCTGTTTGTTGTTTGTGGTAGACAATTGTAGGCTGATTCTGATTGGTAGATATTCCCGCTCGCCATTTGGAAAATTCAATTAACTGACAATGACAGTTGCCATATAATGGAAAAACCCGATTCTAGGAGGATTCTAGGACGTCCGGTTTCGTCTATGTTCAGAGCTCACAACAGTCAGCATGAGGCTTGGGGAATGACATAGAGCATTGATTCTGAAAAGTCCCAACTTTGTGTTCCCTATTTTCTTGCACCCCCAGACGGTTTTCCTGAGTTACTTGTGGAGCTCTGACATGGAAGCTGTGTTAATAGCTCTATCGTGTTTTGGACATCTGTGTGAAGAGGCCGATATACTTCAGAGTTCCGAGAATCTAAACGAGCTGTCCTCGGCTTCAAACTTCCAAATCTTGGCGGATCTTGCTGTAGAGGCTCACAGATTCACCACAGGTATACACTACGATCAATTTGCCGTCATCCCCAAAATGTCTGTTTTTACTTGTTTCTTCTTATTTATCCGCCGATGACTAAAGCAACGGTTATCGTCTTAGGGTCGTCAATTCCACAGAAATGACACATTTCTGTCACGTGAGTCACACAATTATTACTAAATTGAGAACACTATTTTAAGCACTTTTGAAGCAAAAACGACGCCAAGTTGAACAGTGTGCTGTAGGATATCAAAAGAAAACCTCGTAAACAAGACCTCGGGAGGCTAGTATTGTGTTACTCAGTCACGGGACTCAGTCTCAGTCAGTCTCACGGGACTCAGTCACGGACTCAGTCTAGGGACTGGCCAAAAGAGACTTTTATATTTAACTTTTGTGCGCTCCCATATGGGCTACGCTAGCGAGGTCTGGGCCCCTCAGTCCCGTACCACCGACATTAAGTTACTGGAAGGTGTCCAGCGTCGCGCCACGCGCTTTATTCTTGCATGCGACCCCAGGCCAGAACTCAGACCTCGTTACAACCAGCGCCTCACTATTCTTAAGCTGCTGCCCATCTCTTACTGGTTAGAAGTAAAAGACCTATGTTTCCTGTTCAAGGCCCTCAGGGGAGAAATCAATTTCCCTATTAACAACTTCGTCTCCATTAACACAGGCCGCACAAGAAGCGCTGCAAGTAATTTAGATCTCCGCCCCAGACGTTTTAGAACTTCACTTTTTCGGGACTCCTTTTTCAATAGAATTGTCTTAATCTGGAATAATCTGCCTGTCGACATCCGTAAATCTAGCTCCTCTACTGTTTTCAAACAAGATTTGAAATCCTTCTATTTTAATAAACTGTACACTCATTTTGATACGGATAGAATCCGCACCTGGAAAACTGTCTGCCCCTACTGCAGATCATTGAACATTAACTGCTGCTAGACCAGTCTATGCATAATATATATATATATATTTACATTTTATAATTTTTGTATTGTCATTGTAACCCGTTAAGTGTTGGGGGCGTGTCTCGTCGGGACCTCCGTGTCCGTTTACTCGCCCCCTTCACGTGACATTATTTATTTATTTATTCCTTCCAGTCACGTGTAGAGTCTCTAAAATAAAAAAAAATGTAAAAAAAATCACGTGAGTCACATGGAATAATGGAGTTTGGCGTTTCAGCGAGTTCACCTTAGCGGTGCTTTGATTTCTAATGTTATAACTTGTTTTCAAAGGGAGAGCGTCTTTGCAGAAGAAGATCATGTCTTTGTTACGACGATTTGAGAAACAGACTCCAGGGAATGTTCAGGTATGCGCACGGAATGAATAGTTACGCGCATCTCAACATGGCTATTTGAGATTTCTACACGTCATTCGTCTTCTTATGTCGACTGAAAACAATAACAAGGGAGTCGCAGACAGACCGTTGGAATTCACGTGAGCAAAGGAATGTAGGACAAACTTGTAGATGTTTGTGGGCGTGGTACTACTGATTTCACCGAACCGTGGTTCGCGTCGAAAAAAACGTCTACGATTCTGCCCACTCGGCCTCCCTTTATTTTCTGCATTCCTTTCTCCACGGGCCGGCATGCATTTCCAAAACTTTTCTCAAAGACCTGAAAACTGGCAATGTCTATGAAATATTTTGGCAAAAAGCCATCAGTTAAAGTTCAAGTCGCTTTGATTTCATATTTCAAGATTGTAACAGGCGATTTTTTTTATTTCGACTCAGTCGTGACGGATATTTTCAAGAACACATAAGCCCGTGGAGAAAGGAGTGCAGACAAAACAAGAGCCCGAGCTGGCAGAATCGTAGACGATTTTTTTCGACGCGAACTACGGTTCGGTGTAATCCGTAGTATGATGTAGATGATTGACGCGCTTGATTTTGCTCTCCAGGCCTGGCAAGACACGTACACGCGATGGCAGCGCCTCACGTACTCACTCACGAACTACGGCAAAGACGACGGCAATGTCAGTATCGCACTATCATCCGTACGCAAGCGAACTACGGCTAGTATATCACGGGCTGATAGCATGGAGGTGAGTGTCGTGCGATAGTCACCTATTAAAGTCCCGTCATCAACTGAGAGCCTGTGCGGTCTATTAGCCAATCAGAGAAGCCGAAAAACAATGGATCAATTTGAAAGAAAAAGAAAAACGGGCGTAAAGGCTTCCGGTTGGTGATGGGCCTTTAATGGGAGTCAGTCCTGCTTGTTTGAGTCTTGAATTTTGAGACTGCTAACCGGCTCTTCTGTTGTTGTTGTTGTGTTGTTGTTTTTTCGGAAATGTTTCTTTTCGGGTTTCAGGATTCTCTATGCGCGCAAAATATCGAGAAAGGGGAAGGGGCGGGGATTTCAAGGAAATCTTGAAGTCTGGTAGGTACTTCATATATGGTTCCCTAAAGTGTGCTCCGTATAAATCTCCTCCAATGTCTAATTAGAACGAGGATAAACAGACATACAGTAGGATGAACCATATATGACGTATCTAGGTGAAATCTTGTTGCTGGGCAAAAGATGAAACAAAATGAATTTCTCGAGTAAACCCCACTATTTTTTTCTCTGCTTTACAGACGTCCCTCAATGAATGGACATACATGACGGGCTTCCTGTGTTCTCTTGGCGGGGTCTGCCTGACGTCATATCAAAGCATAAGGTAAGTGAGGTGATTGGTTGATCAAATGAGTTCACACGTGCTACAAAGAATTTTAGATGAAAATTATATTACAGCTAAAACCGTTGCATCGCGACCAATTTCAAAAACATCAAATTATTTTTGAATTTTTGACTTTGCTGTTCCACCAATCAAACTATCTGAGCCAATGAAACTCTTGCCCTGTTTCGCCTAGTGCAGTCAACTGGCTTCCCTCTGAACTAAAATCAGACAACGTCGCTACGGAAAGCCAGGCGACTGCACTACGCGAAACAGGGCAAGAATCTGATTGGCTCATACGATTTGACTGGCAGACAGTAAAGCCAATTTTGAAAACGGCGGTCGCGATGCAACGATTTTAGCTGTTCATACTTAAACTTTGTTATCGCCATGACGTGTCTAGACTTTATAATTCAATTTTGATTATTGTCAAGGATATGGCGTCAGGTTTGATGTGGTTGTAGCCTGCGAACATCCGGTACACGCGAGCTTAACCTTAGGGTTAACCCTAAAGGTTAAGCTCGCGTGTACCGGATGTTCGCAGGCTAATGTGGTTGTTAATGTTGCATATATTTTATGTGATTATTTTAGACGCTATAGCCGCGCTCTTCCCTCAGCCGTGCACACCAGCACTGAGTCACGCACCAAAGGGACCTGCTCTGTCTCCAGGTTAGTTCGTTAACCTAAGCCCTGTTTCAAACGTCGGTCTTTTCGCGTCGAATCTTATGGTCAGAGGTAAATCTAGATGAAGCATTGAAGAATATAATTGGGAAGTAAAATGTGTTTTTCTTGCTTA
Organism: Scolanthus callimorphus; assembly: GCA_033964015.1. Lineage (NCBI taxonomy): Eukaryota > Metazoa > Cnidaria > Anthozoa > Actiniaria > Edwardsiidae > Scolanthus > Scolanthus callimorphus. The sequence continues at coordinate 9,461,895 of CM066919.1, forward strand.
TTTTTTCCTTTGGTTGTAAAATCGACAAAATTCGGCTGAATTAGACTCGATGCGACATAAAATCCACAGGCATACCAGTTAAACTCTACTCAATGTCTACTCAGTCAGCATTCCTTGTGTTCTTCTTGCCGCGCTCGAAAGTTCCAGCATAGCTCAGTCGATGTCCAATGCAATTTTCAAATCAGGTGAAAGCAATAGCCCAAGGAAAGCACATGTGAAGATTTGAAACATTTTATACTACGCGCACACCTTAATGTTTACGTCCATCATTTTCACGAAAGTTACGTTTTCAGTAACAACATTGAACATGCATTGAACAATGGCCGTTTTCACACTAGAAGAGGAACAAATCGTCTGGACGGACAAATCGTCTGACGATTTGTTCGTCTTTGTACGTCTAGTGTGAATTCAGGTCGGACTTTAGTCGATTTGTTCGTCTATACGAACAAGTTGTCTATGTTAAATCGTCTTCTTAGACGGCCAAACAGACGAACAAATTTAGACGATTTGTTCGTCTGAAAATTTGTTCGTGCCGTTTTCACATCAGACGATTTGTTCGTCTACAGACGATTTGTCCGTCCAGACGATTTGTTCGTCTCTAGTGTGAAAACGGCCAATGTAATCGCTGAACATTTTTTACCTCGTTTCGTCCAGTAAAAGGCTTGTTAATGGAGAACGTTGAACAAACATACACAAATGTTGAATCCACATGTTGAACTTGTTTGGTCCTGACTCTAATATTACTCTGTGTGTACCTATTTAAAAAGATTGCTTTCCGAAATTGCCTTTGTCATCGGGTCGTTGTTTCGTGGTCTCACAAGCAAATAATCCAGTTGTATTCCAACTCCCAAAGCAACGTTCAGGTAAATTAGGTTTGCTTTTAATTAACACATAGAGGCGTGTCCATTTTTTACTCAGATTTCTCAAGGATTTGATCAGTTTGCTCGTCTGCAGTAACGACAAGCTGGGAGTTCAGGTGAGCGATTACACAGTGTTTACTCAGTATTTATATTTACACAGTATTTACACAGCATTTATACAGTATTTACACAGTATTTACACAGTATTTACTCAGTATTTACACAGTATTTACACGGTATTTACTCAGTATTTACACAGTATTTACACAGTATTTACTCAGTATTTACACAGTATTTACACAGTATTTTACACAGTTATTTACACAGTATTTACACAGTATGTACTCAGTATTTGTATAGGTAATCATACGACTTCGAGTTCAATTTGGATTAATTGCACGAGTGAGTTTTTCAAAAAGTATCGAAATTGCACGAGCCCGTTAGGGCGAGTGCAATTTGAGCTTTTTGAAAAACTCACGAGTGTAATTAATCCCAAATTGAACGAGAATAGTCGTATGATTACTTATTAATAATATGGATGCAAAGATTTTCAGAGAAATACCTTATTTGCAGCGGCCACAATGCACTGAACGCGTGCGAGACAAGCGAGCAAAGTTTACAAAACCTAACTTGACATAAATATACTTGACACAACAAATTTATTTTATGCTAGAAGCAGGTGGAATTCTGTTTTGACAATCATAAACTTTATTTCAGATTCCAAGGTAAAATAACATAAGAGAGCCTGTATTAATTAATTAATTGGTTGGTTTCTTTCAGTTTGAATTGCTTTTGAAAGCTTAGTTGCTTGTGCATTTTCGGTCACCAAAAACGGGCAGAATATTGTCCAGAAAGGTGAACATAGCTAGGTAAACTTCCACAGAAGACATACCTGAAGTATTCTCTTCTGTAAACTTTCTTGTAACAGCTAAACAACCAAGATTGACAGGAATTTGATCCGGAAAACTGTCCGTATCGCATGTGTTCTTGTAGACTCCTAGTTCATTTTCATCGCTGGCATTTCCCGCCGCTAGATTCACAGTCAACGAAGATTTCCCTTCATATCCTTCCATAACAAAGAATGAAACTAAAACAAGTCTTGCTCAAGTCCATAAGGAATTCACATTTTGCTTTCCAAGGGTTTCGGAAGATGAGTTTCATGAAAAGGAACCGAATTTCTCCCTCCGTCCAAAGCCATCTATCTATCTCCCATCTTGTTGACAAGGCTCAAACAGATCGAGCGGCGTGACAGCTAGCGCGCATTTGATTGGCTCGTTAGCAAAATCCATTGTTTATTTAGCCAATCAGCTTCATGAAATACCTGCACTCATTTGAGTGCAATTACTTTTTTGGAGTGCAAATTATATAGCCAGCTCGAAATCCCATTGTGCCGGCAGATCGATTTTTCTTGAATCGTCCAATTATTTTTTAATTGGATCGCGCGCGCTCTAATTGGACAGTTCGCGCTAAAATTGGACAGTTTGGGTTTGAACATGGATGTTATATAATTAATAAATAACAGGACTCCATGCCTGTCCAATTAAGAAAAAAATGGATGATTCCTCGGAACTCCAAATTGGACTCGGCCTGCGGCCTCGTCCAATTTTGGTGTTCCTCTGAATCATCCAATTTTTTCTTAATTGGACAGCATGGAGTCCTATTATATATACTAATAAAAGTAATTGCACTGCTCTCGACCAATCAGAATCGAGAAATTTTTGCATCCATATAGTAATTACACAGTATTTACACAGTATTTAGTCACTATTTACACAGTATTTACACAGTATTTACACAGTATTTACACAGTATTTACACAGTATTTGCTCAGTATTTACACAGTATTTACACAGTATTTACACAGTATTTACACAGTATTTACTCAGTATTTACACAGTATTTACACAGTATTTACACAGTATTTACACAGTATTTACACAGTATGTACTCAGTATTTACACAGTATTTACACAGTATTTACACAGTATTTACACAGTATTTACACAGTATTTACTCAGTATTTACACAGTATTTACACAGTATTTACACAGTATGTACTCAGTATTTACACAGTATTTACACAGTATTTACACAGTATTTACACAGTATTTACACAGTATTTACTCAGTATTTACACAGTATTTACACAGTATTTACACAGTATTTACGCAATATTTACTCAGTATTTTACTCAGTATTTACACAGTATTTACACAATATTTACTCAGTATTTACACAGTATTACACAGTATTTACACAGTATTTACACAGTATTTACACAGTATTTTACAGAGTATTTACACAGTATTTACACAGTATTTTCTCAGTATTTACATAGTATTTACACAGTACTAAAGCTTTGTTCACACCAATAACATCACGACATATATATCAGAAATATCAGAATATCAGAAATAGTCAAGATTGTTGGCAGTGTTGTGTGTTTATTTAAGGTAGATTTTCGCTGCCGAGTGGGATAATTTTGTTCATGTGACGTGTCGCTAGTATATACTAGGCTTTATTGATTCTTTTTGTTTGTTTGCGACACTTTCTAGACTGCTTGCAGTCCCTTCTTTGGCGAACGTCAAAAATCGAGAGAAGTCCAACTATTTACGAGAGAAACAGCGCCACGGGGGAAGAGTCTCGCCGAAGGCGCAAAGATCCCGTGGCGCTGTTTACTACCCGACACCTAAAATGTAGACTCCCGTGAGCTGGAAATAACGAGCACGCAAACAAACTACAATGTAGGCCTAGGACTTTCTCTCGATTAACGGACGTTCGCTAAAGAAGGAACTACAAGCAGTCTAGACACTTCCCTTTCTCTAGAAAATATTTGCTATGTATTCCACGTCCGACCGAAGGGTTTCATTTTTCTGTGCTTCTTTTCGTACACAGATCCGCTTGACGGTAAATGAGCTTATCGGTACACAGCTCAGTCCAACGCTTTACCCGATCTTGTTTGAGCAGATCAAAGAAGTCCTCAAGACGTTCTTTACTCCTTCAGGGCAGGTAAGTTGCTATGGTTACCGTCTTTTTGTTTGCTGCTAAGATAACCGACATAAAAATTGTACTAACGATGGCTACGCCCCTGCTACCCATAATGACTTTTTCGTTTTTGTTTTGAAGGCTATCATCCAAGACACGAATACATTATTTGTAGACCAGGTAAGGAAAACCAAGTAGTGACGCCCTTTTAGGTCCGCACTGATGCTAAACATAATCCGAACGGATCTCTAGAGTATCGTGAATTTACAATTACGGGATGAACGGATGTCTTGCGGAATGCAAACAACACGCACCACCTTCTACAGACACCCATGGTAAAAGATGAAGTGCCCATTAAACAAGAATGGGAAGAATGAATCTCGAACCTTGTGCCACGAATGGCTTTGGTAACCTTCTGTGAGATAATTTACGGCGCGCGCACGAACCTCTGTGTTTTTCTGTGGTTCTGGTAGCTTGCGTTGTGATTCTGGTAGCTTGTGCGCGCTCAGAGAGTAAAGAGGATAAAAAACTGGTACTCAGGTTAGGGTCGTGTAATGGGATGCCAAACCAATTCAACTTTGTTGAGAAACGATGTCATTGGCACTTGACTACGTTCAACAAAGTTGAATTGGTTTCGCAACCCATTCAACTTCATTCAACATGGCGCGTTCAACAAATGTTGAATAAAGTTGAATCAAGTGTTGAATTGCCAATCGGTTTTGCCCCAGGCAAAGACAAATCGGTTTATTGACTAAATGAGATGAAACAACAGAAGCAGGCTCCCTTTCCTTTCCCGACACAATTCCATCTGTTGTCATTCAAATGAATGACCAAGTGATTATGATTATTTTGAATTACGCTCGGAATTATTTCCAATTTTGGCGCGTTTGTATTTCAGGTGATCGTAATCATGAAGTACATTCTAGACAACAAGGGACAAGTGGAGAGTTTCCAGCTCGGGAGTGTTGAGTCTATGGTGTTGACGTTTGTCAGGTAGGAAGCCTGTTGAGGTCCAATTGGGCACATATCAAGACAATTTCGCCAAAAACTGTTAACTTGTCGACGTTGCAAAACGTCCTGCTTATTAGGAAATCCCCCTTACCTTATTTGGAAGGTCTGTAAGTATTTTCCCTCATATCTTGGCCAACCTAGTCTAGTCTGTTTTACACTATGTCTTTCTTTCTTGAATCACAGGTATGTCCGTCATTTGCCTGTAAGTCTCACGACCCTTCAGACCAAGACTAAAATATGCTCTCTTGTTGACCTGGTAAGACATCGTTTCTTTCTTTGTTTGTTTGCTTGTTTGCTTTGCTTGCTTACACCATTGTAAACCCTAGATTGTCGAAAACTAGCGCTTTGGTACGTGCTGATTCAAATCAAAACATCGTAAGAAAGTCTCATAGAAACGTAACATTTGTGTCTTTGCCGACAACTGTGCAGCGCCTAAAACAACGCCTATGGATGCTGGAAATGGATACTTCTCTGATTCAGTATTTTTCTAGGGTGACATAAAGACGGCTGATTGAGGCTTAAAGGCTATTTGTTTGTAATTCCCAGGTCATAGTGCGGAGAGAAGAGCTCTTATTTCATCAAGAGATGAAGTTCAGAAACAAACTGGTTGAGTACATGACTGACTGGCTTTTACACTCAGCAGACCAGAAGCAACATATCACTGACGACCTTGTCGCACCTTCCAGGTGAGCTGCTTTGCTTTCCCGCACATCCAAATAGCAATATTCGTGAATCTACAAACCCTTTTTACCTTTTCTTGTATTTCCCGCTACTCAATAGTCTCGTTTTGCAGCCGTAGCGGTCGCGCACGCTTTCGAAGCCCGTTAGAAGGCTTCGAGCGCTTGCGTGACAGAGACCGCTACGGCTGCAAAAGGAGACTGACTACTCAATACAGCATAACATTGATACCGAGTCGTCATGGTCCAGACGCTGCGATTACAGGGGTGATTTCTTCGCCAATCTCATTGTGATGTCATACCTCGCCGTATGAACCGCCAGCGATCTAAGGCGTTGCGACGTAGGATGTGTTTTGAGCATGTTCATATTCAAAACAAACTGGCAGATATCGCATTACCAAATCGCCGGCCGCACACACGGCGCGATATGACGTCACCTCAAGTTCAGATCGCAGCTTGTGGACGGACCACAGGCACTCTGACAGCGACAACACGATGAGCGTATTAGCTGTGCATAACAGTAACAGTTTGTTTTTCTTATTCCAGTGAACTTGATGCTGCTGTCATGCATGCAATCGCCTCACTCCTGGCCGGACTCCCTCTTCAACCTGAGGCCATAGAGACTGACATTGTGGACGCAAAGTCCCAACTCTTCCTGAAGTAAGCTTAGTAATCATTGAAACTGCAGTCAACAGTAGTCTTCGTGTAGTACTAAGGGCTGGTTAATATTTGATAGGAAGCGCAAGAATATCAATGTCGTACATCTCCCTTTGTGGTGCATACAAGAATGCAAGCGCAAGAAAATCGTTTGCGCTTCCATGTGCTAGCGCATGCACAGGGCCCGACATTCCGATTATATGGTCGCCAATGGCGACTAGATTTACGGTTTGGCGACCAACAATCCAAACGTTGTCGCCAAATTGCGACTTACCTGTCCAGTGTTGGTTTAAAAAAATGTCATTCTCAAAATTAGCTGTCAACAGCATTAATTCAAGTGAAAAAGATGGCGATCAGATGTCTATTATGGCGATCAAACTTCACTATTTGGCGACTAGAAATTTTTATTTATGCGCCAATGGCAACCTTCGAAAAAGGTTAATGTCGGACCCTGCTGTGCTGGCACCCAGTACAAATCACGACAAAAAACACACCTGCAAGCAAGCGAAGCAATGATGGCTCTTGTCTTGCTCTTGCTCCCCACAAGTTGTGCTTGTCTTTAAGCGCGAACAGCGTGGACCGGGCCTGATAATCGTACATGTATATATCTTGCTTCGCACAGGCTCGCACTTTTGCGCTTGTGTCCAAGCGTGAAAAGTGTGTACCGGGCCTTGGTACATGTATTTCTTGTCGTGTGCTTTCTCTCGCACAGGTTCACACTTGTGCTTGTATTCATGCGTGAACAGTGTGGACCGGGCTAACAATGGTACATGTACTTCTTTGCTTGTGTTTTCTCTTGCTTCGCACAGGTTCACACTTGCTGTTGTGTTCATTTGTGAACAGTGTGGACCGGGCCTGATAATGCTACATGTTTATTTTTCCAGGTATTTCACGTTGTTCATGAATCTCATCAGTCGATGCAAAACTGCAGGAGATCACAGCAGACAACGTGGTTCGTCCAGCTCGCAGTTGCTCCACCAGAGTGCTGTCCTCGCTATGTCTAACCTTCTTAACGCGAATATCGACATTGGGCTGATGTACGCAATCGGTACGTCACCATTACAAACGTTTGTCTTTTTATTTCAAAGCTAATCTATAATGTAAATGTAAAATTTGCAGCCTAGTCCCTGGCGTTCTGAGTGGGCTTCCTGTGGTTAGTAAGACATGCGTGACGTGACGTCACAAATGACCCTCTCCCCGAGCGCCTAGTGAAATTCGCCAAATTCAAAATTGCGGATGCCACGCCAAAACCTTTGACAAATAGCAAACAACGGCGAATGGAATACATAAAGATGCATGTATTGCTTTTAAGGATCAATTGGTTCGCTTAGCTACAAAGATGTAAATTTTCAATTCAATGTGGATTTTGAGGCAGGGTAGGTTTTCGCCAATTCAGGGTAGATTTTGGCAAATTTCACTAGGCATTCTGCGGGTGAGCTCGGCCCAGTGCTCGTGCATGCTCACGGTTCATCTCCGAGCACAGGAAGCCCACCCAGAACGCCAGAGACTACAGGCTATAAAATTTGGAGGTCGACTAAATTACGCTGGGTCCCAACGGGCCGTGTTTGGGACCTATATCGACGTATATCAACGGTTATAAGCTACTCTAAAATTCGAGTTAAAACAAAGTATTTTCTATTATTGATTGCCAGGTCTCGGTTACCATGACGACGCACAAACCCGGGCGGTGTTTATGGAAGTACTGACAAAGATCCTGCAACAGGTAAGTCTACAGTCTTAGATAATTTCCTTTTTAAATCATTTATTCATATGATTCATACCTCCAGACCTCTAGCATTGATGATGCAACAAGTAATTTATAATAATAACAATTTTAAATTCTTCCTTTTTGCTTTCCCTTCTCAAAACAAATGTAGCCCTCTTTTGTGATGATAATTTAAATGTTATTCTATCTTTGCTTTGCTCGTACATTTCCAGTTGTTTACTTCTCGTCTCGGCTTTTTGTGGGATAGGACCTTTAAATGTAAAAAAATTTATTGTTTAATAAGATGTGTTGTACGTTGTTATACGGCCATCCACGATCACGTAACGTATACTCCATATTCACAACCTGACCACAGTGTCGTTATGATTGTTTAGGGGACCGAGTTCGATAACTTGGCAGATACTGTACTGATGGATAGATTTGACCGGATTGTTGAACTCGTAACTCTGACTGGCGAGAAAGGCGAGCTGCCTATTGCAATGGCTCTAGTGAATGTCGTCCCATCACAACAACTGGTACGTCTTTGTCTTGAATGTGCACATATGGACATTGGCTGATTGCATTTCTAAAAGGCAACTTTCCAGGGACATTTTATCCAGGAAAAGATTTTCCAGGGGTATTTTGCCTGAAAAAATGAAATTCCAGGCGAGAGGGTCCTTTATGAGGTTGGAAATTCCAGGGGAGGGGGTCAGTTTCACGAGTGGAAATTCTAGGGGAGGGGGTCTTTTTAAGGGAGGTCCTCAAACCCTCGAAATAACTATCTACAAACAAAGTTTTATACTTCATTTACCGAATTCAATCGAAAATATCACATCCGCTAAATGGATGCTTTTTCCGACCTGGTATGTTGCTAGGCTGACAAAATGGAGGCTGACTGAGGTTCTTTAAATCATAGTACTTAACAGACACGTAAGATGGTGCAAAAACGTGTATTAGAATGGTATCAGAATGGTACACATTGACTTGACAACGCAGAAAAAACTACCAAAAAGCGCAAAGCTGACAACTTTGAGGCCGTGTTTTACCTGTGGCTTTTTTTCTGGCTTTTGAAACAGCTTTTGAAACCGTTTACTGTGTGTTTCATTTGTAATTTTCAATTTTCTTTATTATAGGATGAGCTTGCTAGAGTTCTTGTCACCCTGTTTGATGACAAAAACATGCTGCCACAATTATTGACGAATATATTTTCTTTAGAGGTGAGCGTTATTATTATCCGTAAGAGTGTATAAAAACGTGCCAACCCACTTCACAGCCACTCGTTTCTACTGAAAGCAAGAACTCGGGTGTTTTTCTATAGACGAGTCGCGTGAGGTAATATAACTTTTGGAAGTGGAATGGTTAGGAAGCTCGGGAAACTTTTAATGATGCCCAGAATTTCATTGGCTGGATGTTTAGAGGGGCATTGACAGTGCACAATCTTTTGTTTGTGCTCATCTGCTATACATGTCTGAGTGCAGACTGAATCTTTCTGGTTGAACGTGGTACTTATGTACCGTGACGGTGCGCAAATAAAAGGATTCCTCTGAAAGAATTAACAATGAGATGGTACAATAGCTGTATATCGAAATTGTTTCATTGTCTGTGTCTTCTAGGTTCGAAATACCGAAGGTCTACAAACACTTTTCCGAGGAAACACCCTGGCTAGTAAGGTGATGACCATCTGTTGCAAGATCCACGGGGGAAGCTACCTTCATTCTCTTCTAGAACCTTTAATCACCAGCATATTCAAGGAGGACAAGAACTACGAAGTGGACCCAACAAGGTAAAGTTTGTCATAGGAGACATTAATTCTAGCCTGCGAAAGCCGACACCACTTAGCGCTCGCCGAGAGAGGCTCCCGTAAAGAGGCGTCTGCGCGCTCAAGCCAAACATTGCATTCTGTTTGGCTTTTCAGTCTAGTCGTACGCCCGGTTGTTTACTGTTAACTTCGCATGAAATAATTCGGGCGTCTTTATATATTGAATTGTATGTTTTCCCTAGGATCGAGAAGGCAGCAAGTTTAGAAGAAAACAGAAATAGTCTGATTCAGCTAACTCAGAAGTTTGTTAACCAGATCACTGCATCTGATGTGAGGTAATTTGTTTTTATTTTTCACAATATGAGCCTAATCAGAAAAGCATAGTTATCGGGCAGGCGTTCTTTCTCTCCTTCCTCCCCACACCCCCTCTTAGGTCGAGAAACTCGGGTTTCTCGACCTAAACCTACTGTCTATCGCCTGTGGCAGGCTAGTTGTGATAAAACCTTTAGAACCTGTACAAAAAACGAAACACCCAACTGACTTTGTCACTGTGCATATGTTTCGGTGCTTTATGCGTCCCTTTTGACATTTGACTGACGAACACCTGGACGCAGATTCGCGTTGGTGGAGAGTTCGCAGAATTGACTATGAAAATGCAGTAACTTCTGTTTGCTTGCTAAGTACACACTATTTATTTGATCTTCAGTTTTCCACTTCCTCTCCGGTGCTTGTGTTGCTGTTTGAGAAAGGTGAGACCTCATTTTATCATATACTAGTCCCAATAATGAGAGTGTTATCAATTTACCCTCACCAAAATGTGCATCAAAAACTCATGCGTGCAATTGGCTTTATGAATTGTCAATTTCCCAAGGAAAAACTTATTTTCCCGTCATTACCGTGTACTTGAATAAATAGGGTCTCGACGACCCCCTTTCCTGGTAAGCTAGCCGAGCTTGCTAGGCTTAGTTTGGCCATGTCCGAAATGAGTCACTATATGGGTCAAGTATTTTGGCATGCGCCTTAATGTTTGCCTTTCAGGTCGTACAAAAACGGTTCCCTAAAAGCGGTATCGAGGCCGTTGGAAGTGCTATTTTCTTGCGATTCATCAATCCAGCTATCGGTAAGTGTATACCCACCCCCACATACAATCTTTCCTCCGCCCTCGTGCAATTCTCGTGGTATCAGGCGTCTTGTCGCGATAAAGTGCGCGCGGTCCCCGTTGCTTTCAATGTTATATTCACCTATAGGTGAAAATTCATTACGTTGCCATGGAAGCATCAATGTAGGTGAATATAGTAAAATATGACCAACGTCTCGACCAGTCAGCGCGCGAATCACTTGAGTAATTCTACTAAGATAGGCCCTAGTAAGATAAAAACAGAGCGTGAAATGGAAAATAATTATTTTCCTCTGACCCCACGCGACCTCTCCTTCTTACTACCAAAACTAACTCGCGTGACCGTTTGGGTCGATCGAAATGGTCACATGACTTTGCAATCGTATACTAAAGAAAATAACTTTACCAACTTGTTTTCTAAATGGTTCTAGTTGCACCTCATATACTACTTGTTTTCTAAATGGTTCTAGTTGCACCTCATATACTACTTGTCTAAATGGTTCTAGTTTCACCTCATGTACTACTTGTTTTCTAAATGGTTATAGGTGCACCTCATGTACTACTTGTTTTCTAAATGGTTCTAGTGGCGCCTCATGTACTACTTGTTTTCTAAATGGTTCTAGTTGCACCTCATGTACTACTTGTTTTCTAAATGGTTCTAGTTGCACTTCATGTACTACTTGTTTTCTAAATGGTTCTAGTTGCTCCTCATGTCCTACTTGTTTTCTAAATGGTTAAAGTTGCACCTCATGTACTACTTGTTTTCTAAATGGTTCTAGTTGCACCTCACATGCTGGGAATAACAGATGAAGAACCATCGGACAAGGTTCGGAGAGGACTCATGTTCTTGTCCAAGGTAAGAAATGTTAGAACTAATCATGCCTTAGAAATACCAGGTGCAGAGACCCACTCATAGTAAACATTCTGCATTCTGCTTTCACTTTGTTTGCACGCGAATAGGAATCTGGACATTTTCCTGTTATACATGCATGTTACTATCTCCATTAGTATCTGAGAATTCCCTGTAACAACCGAAGTCTTAGTTAATAGTCTTTTTAGGGATATATTGCATTAGAACTTGGCCACTTGCCTTGTCTTTAGTTGTAGCATCCTGGCCTAGCTGTGATGCATATCAGTCGAAGAATACATGCAATTCAGTTGATCTATTTGTTACGAAAGAAACCTCAGTAGGTAAATCTGTATCACCATTCGTTATCTTTTCCGCATACCTAATGTTGTGGAGTAACTGTCACATCCAAGGTTCCCTTTGTAGACATAAACTTCGGGTACGCCAAGTACGTGCTTTCAAGTGCAGGGCCGTAGCAAGCCTCTAAAAACTGCGGGGCACGACATAGAAAAAATTCAAGATAGTTTTAAAAGAAAGTTTAAACTCTTTTGCCCAGCATGTGAAATTACCGCACGTTTGGGGGAACTTTGATATACAGGGTGCAAAATCAGGAGTTTTAAGGCCCCTAAGAGCGCTACGGCCCTGTAGTATAGATACGTGGCTTCCTCTGGCATCTTTCCGGGTTTAGGGCAACGAACTTCATCACAAATCTTTGCCACTTGATAAAGTTACTATGCTGAGCTGCACTTCAATGAAGCGACAAGAGTGTTCCACTGATGTCGCGCTGCTTGACGCAAATCCAACATTCGCCACAGATAAAGCAGAGGGCTTGCAGCCGAGTTTATGAGGATAAACCCAAGCGAGATCTTAATGTTATCATATAAGTCTATATACTGTAGAACCATTGGAATCCAAGACACAAGGGTAAAGATAAAAATTAACAACACCGTTTTAAAGAGCGCTTGTATCTAAAGACGTTCAAACCACAAGCTTGTTCTGATGGGTTTTGGAACATGGAGGAAGTGGCTACTTGCAAAGACACTTTCCTCAACTGGTACAAAGCCAAGATACTGAAAGAAGTGAGCGATGTGAGAAAGATGGGCCATAACATCACCAGGGATATGAAGGAACCGGCAAGCAAGTGGTTCCCTGTAACTCTGATTATCAGACACAGCAATGATATAGAAACGAAGGCGACGTGAATTCGTTTTCTTGTTACAACGGTTCTATATGAAGTTTTGAGTTTTATGGCAAGAAAACGATCAACGCACATAAATAGAAGCAGGATGGCCGAGGCCCCCAAAACTTTATCGCCCACCAAGAGGTAGTAACTTAAAGAATCCAAAATTGCCTTTTCGTGTTGATTGAAATTAATATAAGTTATGTAGAATGGATTAAAGACAAATCCTATAAGCAAATCGCAAAATGCTAGATAGCTAAGAAGACTTCTTGATGGACTTTGTAATAAAGGAGTCTTCAGTATAGTTAGAATTATGAGACCATTGAGGAAAACCGCAAGAAAGCCAGAGATGGACATAAAACACATCACAGCGATGTCGTCAGAATACATGGTGTAAGAAGTGGAGTTTTGTGAATAGACGAGAAAGATATTGCATTCTATATAAATATACGTTGAGTATCTCATTGACTATAAGCGGCATCTTTTTATCATCAAAATGGCTTTCATTTTCAGATTCTCTTTAGTGAGCCATCTGTGACTGTTTACCTACGTTGAGAATGTTTTGATGTCACTGAATACTTTGGATGCACTGCGTACTATTAACTTCAGAATGACTGCTATTTTAGGGAATGATTCAATATATCTCGCAATTCAATAACTTTGGATTGAAAAGAACCTGTAATTTGTATGTTCATGTAATTTGCTGTGCTGAATATTTCAATGAATTTCCACAGCAGTTAGCGTTGTAAAAAATATTTTGTCTTTGATATACACCTGTTTCAATAAAGGTTATCGGAACAAATGCTGCCACACTGCAGGGGAAATGATGTAAAATTGTGAGAGAATAAGAAATAGAATTGAGAATTATAAGGAACTAAACGTGTACTTCGAGATATTTACAAATATTTTTATTGCTTCGTTAGCCATTATACACTTAATGACTGCTTCCGAGGGAAACATCGAGTTTTGTTTTCCCGAGAATCTCGATGTTTCCCGAGACGAAGTCGAGGGAAACATCGAGATTCGAGGGAAAACAAAACTCGCTGTTTCCCGAGGGTGCAGTCATTAAGTGTTTTATTATATAGCAAAAAGAAAATACGGTAAAAATAGTCCGCCGAAATTTCTCGCTCTAGCGATGTCGCCCGCGCGGGCAACAATTTTTTAATTGTAGCCCGCGCGGGCTACATTGAATTTGTAGCCCGCCACGTGACCATGATAGAACCAATCAGAGCGCGCGCTTTGATCGAATAAACACGAGCTATATAATAAGTACCCATATTCCCTAGCGGTCTGGCTGCGTACGCTTAATCATACGATTCTTGAAATAGCTGTTTATCATTTTGTTTCCTTGACCACCCATTGACAATACTATGGTGTCAGAACTGGGACATTAGAGAAAGCCTGGAATCCTCACTAGAATTAATGTCTGCTTTCAATGAACAATAATTCCGTTGCTTGCTGACGTGAATATTACATTCATGACTATATCCATTATTGATTTCGCCTTTTGCATCAATACTTTTCTTTCTTATTCAGATACTTCAGAATCTTGGAAATCAAGTTTTATTTTCCAAAGAGAAGTTCATGGAACCATTTAATGGATTCCTGGAAGCAAACTTTGAGAAAACTAGAGCGTAAGTCTAGTATTGAAGAGGCCTTAGCCTACGTAGCAAGCGTTCCCGTGTTTGTTTTCAAGGAAAATGATCCCAGAGAAACAGGAGAAAGCGGCAAGAAGTTCAACGAGCGAGTTTTTGGCAGCGCGAAAATGGGGCGTGCGAAAAAAGGACGGAGGGGAAGGGGACAGGAAAAGCAGAGAAAACAGCGAGGAGTTCAATGAGTTTTTAACGCGCAAAAAAAGACGGCGGGGGAAAGGGCCTTATAACGCTACCTAGTTAACCTCGCTCAGTTAGATATACTATACATTTTATTAAGTTTGCCCTTTGGAGCAATTCCTCTTGAAATTATTTAACGCTGAAACTAGTTCAAGCGCCGGTGTGAATAGTGTGGTATTAGTCACAAGGTAGCTACCTAAAACATGCCGAAATACCGAAAAAAAACATGAGGTCTTGTTATTCTTGACACTTTGCGATGATTGTTTTCTTTGTTGTAGATTTTTTGAAAGCATATCTACAGATTGCACGCCCTCACCCAATGAGACCCCGTCATATTCGTTCTTGAGTGACGGAAGTGTCTTCAGTCTACACAAGCTGCTTTGGGACAACCAGGAGAAGATTGGCACTTGTCTCGCAACTCGAAGGTAAACGGCATATCAAGCTCTATCAGAGCCTGACATGAGAGGTTCAATTTGCGCCTTGATTAAAATTATAGTCGCCAAATAGTGAAGTTTGGTGGGCATGATAGAAATCTGGTCGCCATCTTTTTCTTCCGATTAAAAGAACTTCAGACCGGAGTAAGGGGTAAGTCGCCATTTGGCGACAACGTTGGAATTTTTGCTCGCCAAGCCCTAAATTTAGTCGCCATTGGTAACCATATGGTCGCTATGTCGTTCCCTGTTTTGACATGATTTTGTGTATAAATTTACCATTTGTTCCAATCACGGCCCTGACGTTATTTTCTAATGTGAACTGCAGCCGTTCGTTCTCGACCGTACCACGCTTTTCGAATAGATTTTTCTGAATTCACCACTAGATTACCTCATCGGTTACGTAATCACTGACCCAAAATCGATCAGTAGAATCTGATTGGTCGGCTCCGTTGTTATAACCATTCTCAACACGTACAGGTGAGCAAGAAACTTGATTTTGCATACGATCCCATGACAACGCACGCTCCCCACAAGCAAACAAGCGAGCCAGACACCCTTGCGCGGCGTTGTTGAAGAAGGAATGCGTTGTCTTGGAAACTCTGTAAGGAAAGCGAGTTTCGTTTGACAGTGATTACGTAATGGATGAGAAAAGCTCGTGATGAATTCAGACGTCTACTCTCGCAAAGTGATGTACAATCGAGAGCGAAGGAAGGGCTGAAATGTAGACTATATTTCCCAGATGTGGAGCTATACTTGAACAAATGATTGTTTTTCTGTCAGGGAATACAAAGCCTTTGGGAGAAGACCTTTCGAAAAGATGTCTACTTTGCTGGCTCACATCGGATCCCCGGACCAACAGAAAGTCGTATTTGATTCCAAGTATGTATAGTTTAGGCTTTATCATGACTTTTACTCCATTCTTTTCTTTGCAGGATCTCCTAATGATATCCAAATGTTGCAGCGTTTTTTCGTAATGACAATAAATTTTAATTTAGATCAGGAAGATTACAGTAATTTGAGTTTCGTCTAGACAAATTTTATCCTGTGATGAAATTTGTTAGGTGGGATAAGCAACATGAGTCGTATGAGAAATTCTTGATGAGGTAGCATCATGTCTGATATGTCAAGCGTACGACAATCCCGCAGTATTAGTACCAATAGATCAGTTTGATGACGGTGCTCTGTGTGCTTACAGGTGGCCTCTTCAAGGGGGATCCCGATTTGAAGAATTCATGGCACGGCATGCCGAAGGAAGTCAGGACGACTTGCAGTCCATTCGCTCACTAAATATCTTCTACCAGGTAAATCAATCAGTACCTTGCAATGGGTAAATCACTATAAAATGATTTTACTCACTTCGCTGTCTTTGGTTTCAGGGAGGCAAGTCTCGGGCAGGAAATCCGATTTTCTATTACATTGCCAGGCGGTTCAAGTGAGTACCATTGCTTTCCTTTTAAGCTAAGGTCGTCAATCGGTGTATAATTATTACTACATTTGGATGCCATTTTCCGTGCTCAGAAAACTTTGTATTTGCAAAATAACATGGCGAATGAAAAGCATCGCAAGTTGCTGAGAAGATTCTTGACTCCTACGTAAATTTTGCTAAAATCCAAAGTAACTTTCGCGTATCATGTAAGACATTGCTGTGAGAAAGGTACTCGAGTTTATAAGGTCATTGCTGCGCATTAACCATTTTTGTGTTCCAAGTAATATTACCTTACCTTAGTTTTATCATCAAAGAAGCTGCAATCTGCTTGTTGTGTTTGCAGACCTGATCTTATCAATGATGAGCTGCTGATTTATCACATGCTGTTGTCCCTTGAGCCGTTCAATGACAGACCGTGGGAACTGGTATCAGACTTCACTCATACAACACTCGACAACAGATTCAAGGTGATACAAATAGAGTGCGACTTTATTAACACTAGACAACAGATTCAAGGTGATATAAATAGAGTGCGACTTTATTAACACTAGACAACAGATTCAAGGTGATATAAATAGAGTGCGACTTTATTAACACTAGACAACAGATTCAAGGTGATACAAATAGAGTGCGACTTTATTGATATGACAATGTACACAACGCAGTAAATGTCTGAAGAGAACTCATGCCCAACATGGGAAACCGTGAGCTAGGAACGCCCCAAACGGTTTACCTGTCTAGAGCACTCTTTTGCATTCGATATTTTTTGACCGATGTAGAGCAGGTTCTACACGGCGGTAAAAAGAAACCACACACAGCAAGGTTTCGACACGGTATCGAAGAGTTTCATAATCCAATCATAGGTCAACCTATCAAAATGCTTAAACACGAATGCTTTTTACCGTCTTTTAAAGCCGTTTGTCTACTCTCTGGAGTTTGGACGATCACGGAATGAAATGAAAATGCTGCTACACTTAAATTAATACTTTCTTTAAAACGGACGACCTTCTCCATAATATTGGTGGACAACCCGGTCATGTATCACTGCATTTTTCACAATACCATGACCATGTAGTAAAACAATGAATGTTAATTGAAAACAAACCCTCTCTATAGCCATCCACCATCATCAAGTGCCTTACCGTGGTACCCAAGGGGACGATAGATAACCTGGTAGCTGTCTACATGTACAATTGCAGCTCCTCTCTACGGCAGTATGCAAAATACAATGAACGACATCTATCGCCATTAAAGGTTTGTGCAATTAATTTTGTTCAGAATTATGAACACTGTACCTTAGGGTTCTCTCCGTCAGTCATGGATCATATACGTCATCGTTAGAAACAATGTCACTACAAGAATTCATCGATGCTGACTTAATTCATTGTTTTACCTCCATTCAAGCCAGAATGTTTATTTGGCATAGAACATGAACAAAATACTGCTTATGCATATTTGAAAGAAACTTCCTCAGAATATATGCTTTTATATTTTCATAAGAAGAAGTTGAAGTTGAAGTTCGAGTTTATTGGTCGGATATTTTATTTTCCACTGGGAAAAACTCTCCACTGTTTGGTGAAGGGATTGATCTATAACATTTTTTGTCCTTTTTGTACGTCATAAGAAAAGTGTTGTACCCTCCCAGTCTTTTTGTGTTAGTTACTCAAGTATTTGTTTGGGAAATAAATCTTGAACAATCAAATCATTAGATATTATTTTCGTTCGATATTAGAAGACGAATTTCGTGTATAAATCTCTTAACAAACATCTAAAAACAAAGTTTCAGATTTGATTAACCAAATTCAATCGAGAACATTGCTCTTTATTCTCTAAATCAGCCGATGGAAATGGATTCTTTCTCTGGCTTGGTATGTTGCTATGCTGTCAAAAATGGCGGCTCAGACACAGACTCTTGATCTAGTGCTTCTTCGCTGTTTTCTCAGGGAAGATCAAGTGTTCGTGTGTGCGAGAATCTGAGCAAGTTACATGAGTACATTAAAGAAGAAGAACTTAGACTTCCAACCTCTACCACGTCACTAGAAGAAGACCTACAGGTAATCCATATAACAGGGAATTTCTACAGAAACCCATGGGAAAGCTGATGGTGGAAGTATGGGCAGGGGTCGGTTTTCCCATGCATAGCCATGGGAAATCCGAACGCTTTCCATACTTCTACCATCGGAAAATCTTGAATGGGTTTCTGCATAAATTCCCTTTGTATAGATAGTACTGGAGCTTTACTAAGTGCTTGACAAATGATTAATTGACTTAGGTACATGCAAATCCTTGACTTTCGACTTTCTTAAAAATGTAGGACAGAGGCTGACGTGCAAACAGTTTATTCTTGTTCTTTAGGCTTGTGTTTCAAAGTTTTTACCTTCTCTTGCTTCTTTCCTGTATAGGTTTTTACTGCTTTCCGTTTGTCAACAAGGAGTAACGTACTACTAAAGGTAACGAGAGTTTGTAATCTGAGCTGTCATTTCACAGCCCCTGAAAGGTCACCACACGGAAGTTCGCGACGAATTTTGTTGCCAGGAAAATATACATCGTATGGACCCTCGTGAATGAGCACAAATGCAGCTATTTACAGTCAATCCGAGTAGATTGCGCGGTTTTGGACCTCCTCCACGCAGTATGTTCCCTCGCTCCAAGACCGCCACCTCTCTAAAATCCAAGATGGTGACGGCGATTAATGTTCTCTCGCCAAACGATATTTTCACCTTTGGAAGTATAAGACTGCTGTTACCATGTCTAGTGTCCCTGCGATGTATATAGTTGAATGTCGATCGCTTACTACTTGGGTTTCGCGTCATTAAAGCAACGCTTCGCCGCTTGAAGAAATGCCAAGTTTCAGTTTTAGACGCTCGAATAACGCTTGCCAATGCCACTTAAGAGTCTTTGTCTACCATATACTAATGTGTTATGTAAATCAGGCTAATGGCATCTCTCTTCATCTCGTGTTTAGGTTGGGCCGATGTCAGTACAGATCACTACCCCAGAGAGACACAAGATCTTGGGTTATTCCACAATACTTAACGACGTGTATTACGCGTCCGAGGTGAAAGGGGTAAGTTATTCCCCTGTACCCCTCTCCTTCTACTAGCTACAACCTTCTCACGCCATCGACGCATCATAAAAGAACCTTCACTACGTTCAGTACCGAAAGCGTCATTATTATGGAAAATCCAAAGCACTGCGAACAACATTTCAAGATTTCAAGGAAATGATTGGTTGAGAAAGCAATCTAAGATTTCAGGCTTCAACGGGAATAGGACCCATGACCTCCGCGATACCGGTGCGACGCCATACCAACTGAGCTATGAAGCCAGACATGATGGCTCAGCCTAATCCACCTTGTTCTTCTTCAGGCTATTCTAGAGGACGAGAACACGTTCGTGTTGAAGTTCGCCAACGGCGGACCAGGCATGCTGTTGATGAGTAACGAATGCGAACAGATTGTCCAGGCAGTGTTACACGTGAAGGCCGCATGGCAGCTCTCACAGCCGGTACAGTAATCATTTTTTTCTTGAAACTTTCCGTTCCAACGCAAGTCCGAACGCTTGATTATCCGTGATAAAATGGCCGGGAAGAGGTACACATGATCTCCAAGCAGGGACGGTACTAATTTTCCTTTTACTCTCGCACAATTTAATCAATCTGAATTTGTTCTTGACACGTGTCGTGAACTTGGTGTTCTGAAGCATTGTCGAAAACAAAAATTTGCCCTATGAAACACACCGTCTTCGGGCTAAAAATAGGAAAAAAATTATTATCGACATAATAACGTGCAGGCATGCGAAAGCGAAGTTTGCTAGGTCTGTAGACCCCTGTCATATACAAACCTTTCAAAAAGCTTCTTTGAAAAGGAATTCGTGTCGTATCTTTTATTACTTGCAGCTTCAGTATTTTGTATTGTCCTTTTCCTGTTTTACTGTACTTTGCTACTAACTCTCTTCTCGTTTGATTTCTAGGATGCGGCTACTTCTGCCAGTAAGAAGATCAAGCCTAAAGATGTACCTGGCACATTGTTAAACATGGTAGGTGTTTGTATGACTAAAAAGCCATTGCCAGCCACTTCTATGCTATTTCATTTCATTCATCAGAAGACGAGTTACATGTAGAAATCTCGAAATAATGATTTACAAACTAAGATTTATACTTGGTTAACCTACTTTAATCTGGAATTCAATCTGAAATATCACAGTTGGGAAGGGACGTTTTCTCTGAGTCGGTATGTTTGCTTGACTGACAATGAAATGGCGGGTGACTGAAACTCTGTTTAATTACAAAGCTCACGTAGAAGAATCTGTGACAGGCCATGCGATCCTATCAATTGTAGTACGTAGCAAAGACCTTACCTCATAATATCTCTGTGTACGTTATTTCAGGCTCTTTTAAACCTCGGCTCAAGGGATCCCACGTTACGTCTGGCGGCCTACAACCTGTTATGTGCGGTCACCAAAGCCTTCAACTTGAAGATCGAGGAACGTCTTCTCGAGGGAACAGGTAACAACCTGGCCTAACACCTCTAGTTAGCTTGAAATCCCCGAGTCACTTCTACGGGATCTTTCCTCATTCCTCATTTCCTCGCTGTATTAGCAGCCATAACAAAAACAAATTATTGGATCCTTAACGTCTCCTCGAGGGAACATGTAGCATCCTGGCCTAACACCTCTAGTTAGCTTGAAATTCCCGAGTCTCTTCTGGATCTTTCCTCTTGAGCGTTAGCAGCCATAACAAAATCAAATTATTGGATCCTTAACGTCTCCTCGAGGGTCGGAACAGGGAACACCCTGGCCAAACACCTCTAGTTATCTTGAAATTCCCGAGTCACTTCGGGGTATTTACTCTAGAGTATTATATAAATTAGAACTTTACAGCCGTAATAAAAAAATTGTTGGATCCTTAACGTCTCTCGAGTGAACACTTAACATCCTGGCCCGACATCCCTGATTATCTTGAAATTCCCGAGTCATTCGGGGTATTCACTCGAGAGCATTTAATAAATTACAATTTAACAGCCGTAATAAAAAAAAATGTTGGATTCTTAACGTCTCCTCGAGTGAACACGTAACATCCTGACCAGACATCCCTGATTATCTTGAAATTCCCGAGTCATTCGGGGTATTTAATCGAGAGTATTTAATAAACTACAACTTAACAGCAGTAATAAAAAACAAATTGTTGGATCCTTAACGTCTCCTCGAGAGAACAGATAACATCCTGACCAGACATCCCTGATTAGCTTCAAATAAGAACTTTACAGCCGTAATAAAAAATGTTCTTGGATGCATAACTTCTCCTGTGAGGGAACAGGGAACATCCCGGCCAAACACCCCTGATAAGCTTGCAATTAACGAGTTACGTAAGGGTATTCAATATTTTACGAATGAAAACTGTACAGCTGTAATAAAAATACTCCTTGGTGAGTGGTATCCTTGGTATTTAATACGAGCAAAGAGCTGCTGGACTTTGGAAATGTAAATTTGCTGACTCGGTGTTTTTATTCTGCGTCTCTTTCCAGGTCTCTGTATACCTGCCAACAATACCATTTTCATTGTGGGTATCAGTCAGAAGCTAGCAGCGAGAGAACCACAGCTCACTTTAGAGGTAGGGTCTTCTTTGCTTGTATT
Organism: Scolanthus callimorphus; assembly: GCA_033964015.1. Taxonomy (NCBI): domain Eukaryota; kingdom Metazoa; phylum Cnidaria; class Anthozoa; order Actiniaria; family Edwardsiidae; genus Scolanthus; species Scolanthus callimorphus. The sequence goes on from CM066919.1 coordinate 9,484,018, forward strand.
GTTGCCTGTATTTTTTAAAAAGAACCCAGAAGCCACACGTAATTCTTTTAAAGAGCCTGTGTCAGCCGCCATTTTGACAGCATAGCAACATACCAAGTCGGAGAAAGCATCCATTTCCATCGGCTGATTTAGAGAATATAGAGCAATTTTCTCGATTGAATTTGGTAAAGCAAATCTGAAACTTTGTTTTTAGATGTTTTTTAAGAAATTTCTACACGTAACGTGTCTTCTAATATCCAACGAAAACAATAACAAAGGAGTGGCTGACACGGGCTCTTTAATATCGTACGAAAACAATAACGAAGGAGTGGCTGACACGGGCTCTTTAACTGAACAACTATTTTGTTTGCGTGTTAGTTCTTAGAGGAATGCATAGCAGGGTTCATGAAGTCGGATACTGAGCTGAAGCACCTTTGCCTGGAGTACATGGCTCCTTGGTTACCGAACCTCGACAGGTTTTGGCGATTCCCTAGCGACGACCCACAGAAAGTCAAAATGAGTAGCGTACTCGAGAAACTGATCGGTATCACAGTCTCCGAAAGAGGGGTAAGCATATCTTGCTCGACAGTAAAACACCAAGGAAAACAACTGGATTCACATTAACTCGAAATATGACTTGTTCTCAAATTCACTTCTCCAAAAGATGGCTCTCTAAAAGGGAGGATGTCACGCAACTGCGCAGCTATTCTGCGCATCTCAAAACAAAGAAGTATCGTCCCGTAACGATGGCCAGCGAAGGCTGAAAACCACGGAAACAATCCGTTATAATTTCGCTATTTCTCGATCCATCCGACCAAATGTTTACGTTTTACATATTTTACATATAGGATGGTTTAAATAATTTTGCTCAGTTATCGTTCCTGGAGCATGCGCGTATCTTTAAAGGAATAAATCAATAGATGTATCTCTTCTTTGTCTAGGCCATGAATCCTTCAATCCAAGCGAACATCTGGGGGACGATCGGTAAAGTGACAGAGTTATTAGACACCGTTTTGGATAGCTTTCTTAAGGTGGGTTATTTTTCTCAAGCTCTGCTGTTTCTAGTCTGAATGTCAGCCGTCTCTTCATTCTCAATCGCACCTCGCTTTGCGAAAGGTAACGATTTTTTCTCATCGAATCCGCAATAACTCCGTGGCTGGAATCCCTCCTCTGAAATCCAGAATTCAACTTTTTGTGAGCTTTGGAATCCGGAACACAGCCATTGCTTGGAATCCGGTCTCTGGATGCGGAATCCAACTTTTATGAGCTTTGGGATCCGGAATCCAGCGATTGAAATCAGGGAAATTCGATCTCTAGAATCCGGAATCCAGGAGCTGGAATCCAGAATCCGGACATCTCTTGGATTCTCTCGAATCATAGTTCTTAGCAACCATACCACACAGCTTCAATTTTATTAAGTTCACTTTCTGTTGAGTGCTCAGGTTCCATCATATCTATACTGAACCGTAAATTATTGAATTTCGGTGACATCGTATTGCTGTGTATCATTTCAGGCGAGCGCCGCAGGCGGACTGGGATCGGTGAAGGCGGAAGTTTTGGCGGACACTGCAGCTGCTTTGGCGTCAGCTAATGTACAAGTCGTCTCGAGTAAAGTTATCGGACGACTTCACACGGTGAGTTGATTCTGCTTAAAATAACTCAAACAGACACCTTCTAGGGTTTCAATTACTTTGGCTTGGTCATGTTCCGTTGGCTCTATGGCAGATTTACTGCGATTTTCATAATTCTGTGAACTCCCCTTTACATTTCAGAATGCCAAACTGCGTTTTGGCTTCCGTCAATCAAACCTTTTTACACAGGCACATTTTTTGTAAAGTTTTGTTTGCATTTGATGGTGGAAACGTTTGGTTTTGAAGCCGAGCTAGTCCTTATTAGTTAAGAAAAAAACTCAAATCCTGCGTGAAATCACCTAGAGATGTTCACTCGTTTGATTAACGGAAGCCCATCCGCGGTTTGTTAGTTGGCGTTATAATTATGTTATGATTTGTTATCGATCGCAGCTTATCAGCAAGACGTTTATCTCTCCTACTGTCCGCCTGGAGCAGCACCTGATGTGGGACGACATAGCGATCTTGACACGATATCTTTGATGCTCTCGTTCAATGATTGTCTTGATGGTATGTAGCCTGCTAGTTGCAGACGGTAGATGGTATTTTTAGATAGCTATTTATAAACACACTTCTTGTAGCATTAGGCTAAATTACAAGAGGCCGTCAGTAGAACTGATGCTATAAAGTCTATAAATATATTCAAAACATACTACGTGTGCTTGAAAGTAATGAACCTGTCTGTGCGCTGGAGTCTGTTGATATTTGCAACCTGTCTAACTAGAACCGGAACGAAGACCATATCCATGGTCGACATTTGTTCACTCATTTGTATCGCCAAAAACCCCGCGGTTCTTGATCGCGGTCGCCATCTTCAATTTGGAACGCGCGTTGCCCCTCCCTCGATTTTCCTCTTCTCCTTTTGGAATTTTCCTGGGTTATCCCCTGCCTACAAGGGTATCAATATTCCCGTCATTTTGGATAAGATCAGCATTTCTCTGGCATGCTGCGCTTTGTCTTAGAATTACTTACAATCTTATAATACGAGTTTGTATGCGTTTGGGTCTTAGTCTACCATATCTAGACCCAGTGACCATGAACAGGGTCTGTTTGCTTCGTCCTGACCCTTTTAGTTAGGACAGATAACATAAATCAATTATGCAATGACGTTATCGTGCGTTCAGTTGCCAGTCATATCCCGTACCTGTTCCACTTGGTGTCAGTCCTCGTGTCCTCCGGCCCGCCCACCATCCGGGCCTCTATACATGGGCTCCTTGTCAACGTCATCCACTCTCTAGGGACCTGCACCTACATTCAGTTCAGTGGTAAGTTCCATCACAAGGTATTCTATTCCAGGAAGAGATTGGTATATTCCAGGTATAGTCGAATCCCATTAGTGGCCCATTATAAATGCTGCATTCTGATTGGTTTAGCTACTGGTTGGCTGATGGCGGACATACTCTAGTAATATGGCTGCTGACACCCAAAGCACTCTTTCGGGAAGTGATCCCTTGGGGATCCCATACAGTCTTCTGGATTCTAGAACACATTTCGTAACTGTTTTTATTTTTAAAAATGCTCATATACATATCTCAAAAATGTCAAGGTTTATTCTTTATTCATTCATAGAGGCCACACACACTCTTCTGCGCATGCGTCTAGCAGAATTATCTTCTCCTAAATTCTACCTCCTCTTTGGTAAGTGCCGTATGGAAATACTTGGGGCTCCTATCGGGGAACTTATCATTTGAAAATAACTTTTCTCTTGCGCCAATTGTTGCGAAGGAATTGTTGCGTATTTCCGTTCGAGTGTTTATTATGCTCTCCAAGCTCGAATTAATAGGTTTGGGTTAGGCCGAGTTGCCTTTCATCATCCAGAAACAACAGTAACAGTGGCCTTTATTTATCACCAACTGTATATTTGTAGTAATTCACTTTAAAATGCATCGTATTTTTGGTGTGTGTGTATTTGTTATACAAAACTACCTTCTGTTCTTCCTTATCATTTCCCCTGGTAGGCATCTGTCAGAGTCAGTAGAAAGCTCCCCTTCCCCTCCCCCTCGTTCACTTTTGTCACCACAGGAAGAACATCGGGAGGAAAACAATTTACAATAGGGGCCTGTGCGATAGGCTAGTTCTTGTGCTAATGCGAGTGTCTTTCGTGTAGGGATCTCCAGGATTGAGGCACCTGCCGTGAAGGCATTCCGAGCTACGCAGAGAGCCCACCGGTTCCACATGAAAGAGAGCGGCGGCCCCGCTATTACTATGCCCAACATGGAGACAATAACCGACGTCCTACTCGAGATTATGGAGGTGACGATCATTGAGCAGATTTCGTATGACAGTGAAAAGTGCCGCGACACGGCGCCACGGAACCTTAGACCCCGTTCACACGAGACCGGTACGAAACCGGACCGGTACAATTCTGGTACGGTACCGCCTGTTCACACGAGACCGGTACAATTCTGGTACGGTACCGCCTGTTCATACAGTACCGGTACAATTCTGGCACGTTTTGCAACAGTGTTCACATGGCCTAGCCGTGCCAAAATCGGTCCGGTACCGCAGGTCCCGTGTGAACGCGGGGCGGTACCAGAACTGTACCGGTCCGGTTTTGTACCGGTCTCGTGTGAACGGGGTCTTAGATACGGAGTGAAATCGAGTAGTCACGGCGCGGCGCGGCACAACTTTGTCGCGGCACTTTTAAAAGTCACACGAAATCTGCTCTATATAAATGTATTGATTCATGACGTCATTCGCTTTCTTCTCTTGATCGCGGTAGACAAGAGGTTGCCCAGTTTGTTATAAATTTTAAGTACTATTAAAATATGTGTTTGTATTTTCCATTGTAAACTTCTGATTGTTTGCCTTACTCAATAGACATGTATGAATGACATGCCAGAGTGTACATGGCTCAAGAAATGGACGGAACTAACATCAAAGTAAGTAGAGGTAGAGCACCAGTGGCTGGTCAACAAATACCACACATTCCAAGCATTCCAGAAAATGGGGATGGCTTAGTAACAAAGTTTGTACTGCAAAGTCAAAAGGGGGACGGCTAGACACCATGTTCAGACCAATACCCATCCTTCACACTAACCATGCCAAATTAAGCATTGGCTAATTGCATTTTCTTTCCGCACCTCTGGGGTCGAGGACCCTGGAAATTCCAGGGGAGAGGTGTGGTGAGGACCTGGAAATTCCAGGGGAGAGGGGTGGCGAGGACCTGGAAATTCCAGGGGAGAGGGGTGGTGAGGACCTGGAAATTCCAGGGGAGAGGGGTGTTGAGGACCTGGAAATTCCAGGGGAGAGGGGTGTTGAGGACCTCTGGAATTTCTAAGGGAGGGGGGTCTTCAAAATGCGATCAGCCATTGTAGTTGCACTCACGTTTCCATCTGATCACTGTGCGCAAAAGATTGTTTGTCAAAATCTGCTTATTATTATAATAAGCCAGGTATTGGAACACCTGGCGATACAACAAAAATCGTTTGATTGGCTAATTGGAGAACACGAAATCAACTGATTGAAATGACGATACGGTGTTTTGTCGAGGTCATCTGTCGCTGTCGCATGTGTCGACCATTAACGTTGGATGCTTGTACTCATTGTTCTGCTTGTGTTTGTTCCTTCAGTTACGCGTACCAGTTTAACCCCGCCCTTCAGCCAAGAGCTGTAGTTGTACTTGGGTGTATTTGTAAGGAAGCAGACGATGGCATGGTACAAAGGTCTTGCATGTTTTAATTATCGTAAGTAATCAAGACTACAACACTACGAATTGTCATTGACACCACAGGCTGTTTTTGTCCCTTCTCAGTCGTATAGTCCCAACGTATAATCTGTATAATAAAGCACCAATTGTCATAAAAGAAAATTTGAAAATCAAGGAAAGGGATTTTCCATGATTTTCCCCTGGCACGCAGCTTGGAAAGTAACTATTGTTTATATATTTTTTTCTAAGGCGCTCAGCAACTACACTGACCTGGTTCTTATTGAAGCATCTGTATTATGTCTAACTAAACTCCAAGGGATTTTAGGAAAGGTAAATGCGTTATTGTTGCCGTGTGATGAGAGTTCCTCATGGGTTACCGTATCGCCCGCTCGCGCAAGGATATGTTTTTTCTTTCAGTAAATATTTTGTATCAGTCTAAAGAAGAACATGGCATGTTTTTAGTTTTTCTTATTTTCACTTCTTCGCTTCCCCGTGGCCTTCTCCTTTCCTTCCTCCACCTCTTTCTCTCCCTTACCCCCTGCCTTACTCCACTTCCCCCACTCCCATCTACTCTAAATCCACTTCCTCACCCCCTGTCTCCTTATCACAACCCCTTCTCATCTCCTCTTCTTCCTCCTCCTCCGCTTCCTTACCCATTGTCTAACTCCTTTTCACTCTCCTTCTCTTCCTCTTCCTTCCTCCTCCCTCCCTTATCTTCTTCTTATGCATGTATGCGTGGCCTTGATAATTATCTTTACTTCCTAGGATTCTAAATTTCATAAAGCCTTCTTTTGGATCGCCGTAGCAGTACTTCAGGTGAGGCACAGTATCACATCCTTGGTTTGCTGATTGAGATCTCTAATTGTATTGCTGTTTTTAGCTTTCAGAGCTGTCTTTATACCCTAGTGGCCTTTCACTACTCGAGCACAGTCTTCTCTCGCTAGATTCACACGGGGACTTTGATGTACAGGTAATGGTGGAACTGAACTTTCGTCAAATTTCAAATATGGAACCGCAGGTCACACAAAGGTGATATCCTGATGTTTGATAGAGGTTTATAATAGAATAGAATGGAATTGAATGGAACAGATTGGAATGGAATGGGACAGATTGGAATGGATGGAAGAGATTGGAATGGAATGAATGGAAGAGATTGGAATGGAATGTAATAGATGGAGTAGATTGGAATGGATGGAACAGATTGGAATGGAGAACAGCTTGGAATGGAATGGAATGTAAAAGATGGAACATATTGGAATGGATGGAACAGATTGGAATGGAATGAAATAGATGGAACAGATTGGAATAAGTGGAACAGAATGAAATGGAATGCATTAGAAGTAAAATTCTTGTTTATTATTCTGTTGTTTATTTTGTTTTTGTTCAGACCTACCAGGTGCTAATGAGCGTGCGTCAAGAGCCCTTACTACAATTCCATTGTAAACAAATGGACCACTTTGTTGGTGTGAGCTTTTATGAGAACTTTCACTTCGCGCTAGTTGCGCATCTAGTGAAAGGTAAAAGAGACTTTCTTTGTTCGTCCATTCGTCTGTTTTTCGACCGATTGACTGATTTTATGTCTTTTTTCGTTTGCACGTTTGTTTGTATTTGTTTGCTTTATTGTTCTTTATGTGTTTTTTGTTCTGTTAATTGTTTTTTGTTACCTTGTTTGTTTTTCGCTTTTGCGTTTGTTTGTTTATTCGTTTGTTTGTTTTAATTTTTGCTCGTCGTACACAAAAAAGTCTAAAATTCACTGCTGACTTACTTCATAGGCGTATATCATCCTCAAGCTACGACATCAGCGAGAGCTATCCGGATTCTAAATCTCATGCTAGACATCACAAGCAAGCATAAACACAGGTCAGTTCCAGCGACGAAAGTCTCCCTGGCCCTGCAAGTTTTCAGCTGGTAGATGACGTTATCGCGGAAACCCCGCGGTCGTGGTCGCCATCTTGGATTTGGAACGCGTGGTATTGGGGCGAGCCCTCTCTCCTCATTTTTTGTTCTTCTCGTTCCCGGACCGCGCACGCTCCAAAATCTAAAATGGCGGTGACGATCGCTCCATCGGCTGCAAACAGGATACCGGTCCTCCAAAATTATGTGAGATCAAGAGCTTATTACCAAGAGCCTGCATCTAGCCATCATGGTTTTGTACACACGCACGGGAGTAGATGATTCTATTTTTAGAACGGTTTTTCGCGCGCCAAATTAAAACCAGCGCGCGCGCGCGCGCTCCAAAACAAGCAGATCCGTTGGTAATACGTCAGAAGCGCGTGCAAAACAATTGCGAAAATTGAAAACTTTAGAGTCAGAACTCTTTGGAAAATAATGACCTGTAAGTCTACTGCCTCGTCCCTGGGCGTCTCTATTTGGTAGAAACAGAGAGAAAAGCCTCTTGCGAGTGTTCTGGTAGCGAGCGCGCAATGCATCTTGGGAACGGTTCGTTTCTTTCGCGCTAGCTCACTCCCAGTCGCTCTCGCTTCGAAAATCACTAGAACGAGCCTGGGCATGAGGCAGGTAAGTCTACTGGTAGAAAACTGAAGTTTGTCTTGATTTTTGACTGCGACTTGAAATCACAATCCTCGAAGACTGAAATCACACATCACAGTGGTCGTTGTCATTTCAAGTTCATTGCGCGGTATCCATAACAACATGACAAAATCTCGCAGGAAATTCGAATCTAAAAATAGCATCATCTACTCCCGTGCGTCGGACATTCCCAATACCGTATGCAGGCTCTTGGTAATAAGCTCTTGGTGAGATCAAAAATGGCGAGGTGACTCTCTTTAATGTTTTGGCTGTAGAATATTTTTAATCATCACAGGAGAGTAATTCGTGTTAGTTGTGTTTATTTGTTTTCAGCCGAGACAAGTTTTCTGTTACAAAGGAGAATCTAGCATATCTAGCAGGTCAGTATACAGCAGACATTTTGATTCTCTTGACAGCTTTGAACGTTATCTTCTTTATTGAAATCCTTAGTGTCTATCAGGGTGACGTTTGTGATTAGCTGATTTTCCCGCCACTTTTGGCGCGTGCGTGTAACACAGGAAGCCCGACACGTAAATATTTTGCTGAGCTCTGAACTTGAAGATTACGGAGTCTTCTCCGCATTTCTTTTCAGTGACAAAATTCTGGAAATAAATAATTTCAAACTTTTTAGTCACAAAATAAACATCGCAAATTAATAGAGATTGTTTTGTTTGTAGCTTTAATCCCCGTATCAGAAGACGTGAGAAATCGACTGAAGCCTGGCGCGACTAGTGAACCAGAGGGCGCTGCTGGAGGGTTACGGAAAGATCACACCACCGACTCGACTCTCTCGATACAAAGCCGTGTATCTATTGTCATTACCCCATCGCACTCGCCCAAACCCGACCGTGGCCACGCGGACACTCAGGCGTTTGAATGGCCGAGCGTTTGTCAGCACTTGTTGCTAGATCCAGGCATTGCTAATGATCCACAGACACAAGCTCTTTTATTGACGACTCTAGTAAGTCTATAGACCTAATCGGCTGACGGTATTTAGTATAAACCAACTAATGGTCTATTACAAATCCTGCATTCTGATTGGCTGAGCTACTAATGGTCTATTAGTGATAGACCGTACTGGCAAAACTACCACCTTTCTTTGCAAGAAAACTTGATTTTTTAAAAAAAATAATGGTCTTCATTGTCAAAACCGACCAACTAGTTGGTTTATACTAAAACAATTAGACCTCTCGTCCTCATGTGCCATGATATCAATAGACCATTCGGCCTTCGGCCTCATGGTCTATTCATCATAGCACATTCGGCCTTGAGGTCTAATTGTTAATTACATCTTGTTGCCACCCGATTCAGATCATGTGATGATTCCTTTGGGTGGTTAAAACTTTTTCTCACTCACCCGAGTGCACGAGTGTATATGGAGAACTAACAAAAGTATTCACCCAAAGGAATCATCACATGATCTGATTTCGGTGGCAACAATAAAGATGTTTTGCGGTGAAGGGGATTCTTTTCTCAGCTGTGTTGAAATTACATAACGTTGTTCCCCTGCCCCCAACCCCCTCTTGTTAGGGAAAAATTGGTCGGTGGCACTCCCTCGGTGGCATTTTTAGCAAACTAATGACCAACATTTTATTGCTTCTTTTGGTAATACGCAGATTTTATCACTTTTGATCACTTTTTCGTGACTGGGTGTATTTTACAGATTTCAGGTTTTGTTCAACACGTCAATCACTCCTGATTGTTTTCATTCGATTTTATAACATGAATCACATGTAGAACTCTAGAAATTAGCATCTACAAGCAAAGTTTTATTCTTCATTTACGGAATTCAATCGAAAATATCGTACAACATTCCCTAAATCAGCCGATGGAAATGGATACTTTCTGTTACTCGGTATGTTGCTAGTGTGACACAATGGCGGCTGACTGATGCCCTGGTAATGTAGGAATTAGTTTAGTACTGCGCGTTAGACTGATTCCAGTCCCTTCTTTGGTGAACGTCCGTGAAAAACGAGCGCGTGAAAGCCAGAGGTACTTCAAGCCATCGGCCAAGAGGAGGTCTGTCAGTCTTCCCGTGAGCACCTGCGCGAGATTTTTTGAAACTACCCGCCAAAACGGACAATGTTCCCGGGAAAAAAGCGTGAAAACAGATCTGAAATCCCTCAATAAAAATCTCTTAAGACCACCATTATATGCAATCTGATAAATATACATAAACGTTTATGAAATGAACTCGTGGTTTAGCTAAATTTTCATTTCGTAATGTCAAGCAGGCGGAAAATAACAAGGGTGCAACTTTGCCGTCATACATACATACATACATACACTTTATTTCAACACGGTAAAAATCATCAGTTACATACAGTATTTCAAATAAAAACAAAAATACAAACTGGTTTACATGATTGCCGTGCATGGGAGCCCAATTTAGAACAACTTGCTCAATTTCGATTTAAAATAGCTAAGTGACTCGCAGGATCGCATCAACTGGGGAAGATCGTTCCAGACCTTCGCGCCACTATAGCTAAAACTTCGTTTGCAGTACTCAGTTTTAGGCTTAGGGAGGTATAATTTTCGCTCAAAATTTCGTAAATTGTAAGACATGCTGCGAGGAGTAAACTGGTTTTGCAGGTATGAGGGAGCAAGACCATGAAGAGATTTGAACATAAGCACTGCTTTCTGTTTGTGTCGACGCACTGAGAGGGTGTCCCAGTGCAGTGTTTCTCGCAAGTCGGCAGAGCGCGTCTCATAGTTTGCTCTCATGATTACTCTCGCAGCACGATTTTGTAATTTTTGGACCTTATCAGCCAGGTGGTTGCTAAGCCCATCCCATACCAAACTACAATAATCTAGGTAGGGTAATATCAGGGCTTTATAAACTTGTACTGCAACGTCCTGTGTGATATAAGGTCTAACACGCTTCAGGGCACCTATTGCAGAAGAAACTTTTTTACTCAATTCGCTAATGTATTCCCCCCAGGAGAGTCGATCATCAATAATAAGACCGAGTGATTTGGTATGATTGACCCTCCGGATTGGATTACCGTCAATAGCAGCACATATTTCAGATGTCCCTTCCGCTTGAAGCTTCTGCCGGGAGCCTATGATCATAAACTCTGTCTTAGCTATATTAAGACTCAATTTGTTTGCTTTAAGCCAAATGGCCAAGTTCTGAAGTTCGATGTTTAGAATTGGCTCGAGTTGATCAAGGCTCCCAGCAGCAGAGCTAATATTAGTATCGTCTGCAAACATTTTGGCTGAAGCTGACGCCAGACAATTTGGGAGATCGTTTATGTATAATAGGAACAATAATGGACCGATTATACTCCCTTGTGGCACGCCGCAGCTCAAAGTGCTCGCACCTGATAGTGCTCCATTGACGAAACACCTTTGGGCTCTATTGCTGAGGTATGAGCGGAACCAGCACAATGATCTCATGTCAAGACCATAGCTTGATAACTTGTTCAATAAGATGGTGTGATCTATTGTATCAAACGCCTTCCTAAGGTCGATAAAAATGACCCCATTAATAAGGCCGTTGTCAATATTAATTGACCATTCGTTAGTTGCCTCAAGAAGTGCAGTTAACGTGCTATGCAATGATCGAAAGCCAGACTGACAAGAGACCAAAAGCTGGTTCACGCTCAGATACTCATAGAATTGGTTGTAAACTAGTCGCTCAAAGATTTTTGAGATCGCAGAAGTAACAGAAATCGGACGATAATTATTTAAATCAGACTTGCAGCCTTTTTTCAAAATGGGCGTCACTTTTGCAAGTTTCCACTCAATAGGAAAAATTGCTGTCTCGACAGAACACTTAAAGATAACAGAAAGAGAAGGGCCTACTATCTCTGCCGCTATTTTGAGAAGCTTACAGGGAATTTTATCCAAACCTGTGGCTTTCTTTTCGTTAATTTCGGATATAAGCTTAATTACGGACTTAGTAGATGGCGCCTTCAAAGAGAACGACTTATCTGTACCTTTAAGATATGATTCAGGTCTTGTAGTTGACTCCGGAATTTCCTTCGAAAGGTTAGGTCCAATGTTTACGAAGTATTCGTTAAAAACATCAGCCATTTCCTGTGGGGCACTTATCTTTCTCTCTTCAACTTTGATTTCAGAAATATTCTGTTCTGTACACTTTCGCGAACATAGATCATTAAGTAAGCCCCATGTTTTTCGAGGATTTCCTCTGCTGGCCTCCAGGTTTTCCTGGAAGTACATTCTTTTTGCATTTTTAATGGCGTTGTTAGTTTCGTTTCTTTGATGTTTGAACACTGTCCAATCATTAATACTCTGACTAGCAACCGCCTTCTTTTTAAAGTAATTCCGTTTGTGTATTTTACGTGAAAGCTCCTCGGTAAGCCATGGGGACTTCTTATGTCTTACACGTTTACTTTTAAGAGGCGCATATTTGTCAACGCTCCCCATAAAGAGTGTTCGCCAGGTGGTCCACATATCATTAGGATTATCACCCGATCCAACACTTTCCCATTGTTTTTGTTTAAGGTCGTTGAGAAAAGCCTCCCTATTGAAATTTTTATATTGGCGACATTCTATAGTTTTGTGTACGCCTGAACGCTGATAATTGGTTTTGCGAGTCACATAAACCAGAGAATGCCACGATATACCGAGGTGTATCACGCCTGAACTCGTAATTTTATCGGGACAGTTTGTAATACAAACGTCAATTAAAGACTGGGAGGTAGGCGTGAAGTGCGTTGGCTCAGTTATTAATTGACTCAAACCGTAAATATCTAGGATATTTAGGAGCGTTGAGGCGTCACGATTATAGGTCTGACCATCGCCAGGGAGGAGATTCGAGTTCAGATCTCCTAACAAATACAGCTCCTTGTCCTCAGCATCAATTTTGTCAATTAATTTTTCAAATTCGCTATATACACTAGAGTGAGAATTAGGAGGTCTGTACCATGTACTAATAAGATATGGTTTGGAGTGAGGCTTGGTTATTTCAACAACAAGACTTTCGAGTTCTTCGCATGCCAGGTCATGACGAACATGATAATTCAGATTACTGCGCAAATATATGCATACGCCCCCACCATTCCGACCATTAAGAAGACGGTCCTTTCTAACAATTTGAAATCCAGGAATATGAACCTCTTGATCATGAATGGAGGGAGCAAGTTTTGATTCGTTAATTGCAAGCACGTCAATTTTTGAATTATTCATGAAAATTCGAAGGTCATCAATATGCGCCAACAAGCTGTTTATGTTCAGCATAGCAATAACCAAACCTTTCCCTGTTATATTAGCCTTTAAAGACTTACCGCTATTTACAGGATAATCGGCATCGTCCAATTGCAGGTGGTTATTATCATTGGACTCCCATACGGTAATTCCCTAAACATCCCTAATGTGAGTTTTAAAATTTTTAGCAAGTACAGCAGTGCCTTTAACGTTCAAGTGAAGTCCGCTGCGATTAAGGTGCTGTTCTGCATTAATGTTACTGTGCTCGATAAAACCCCAGTTGTTTTGATTGGCAAAGCGCTTAATGATCTTGTTGACAGCGGAAACCTTTTTGGCGAGCAAGTCATCGTCCGATCTGCATATCAGTGCAGAGATAGAGACTTTGACATCGGAGGTTGCAATCTTTGATGCCAAATCAACAATTGCTTCAGCGCAGGAACGCTCGGAAGTACAGGACCTCAGATTGTTTGTACCAACGTGTACAATAACCTCCTCGGGATTTCTTCGTAATACAGGCCGGATATGGTCATGCATGTCTTCGATCGTACAGCCAGGAAACGAAGAGACCTTAATAGCGCAGGTTTCAGATGATAATTTCTTTCCTTGGAGATGCTGTAAAATTGAATCCCCAACCAAAGCAACCTGCCTTCGTGGAACCCGTACAACACTGTTTGAACTGTTTGTCGCTTCTTCGAGGGCTTTAGAAGGCTTTGGAATTTGAGGCGATGCTTGTTTCCTTTTTTTCCCTTTGTTTTGGTCCTTTGCCGGTTGAGTGCACCCTTCGATGTGACTAGTAGAGGATGACGACGCCGGTGGAACCAATTTGGAAGTCAAATTCTTATCGCTGTCATGACTCATGTCGTGGAAATTTAGAATTCTAATGGCAGTAACTAGACTTCTATTATCGTCTCTAGCTGCTTGCAGCTCACTTTCCAAATGTGCATTTCGTAAACGGAGCTCGTCGATTTCGGATCGAAGCTGTCGAACCATAAGGTCAGACTCATGACCTTTCGCGGGAGATTTAAATTCCCTTCGTAGGGCTTCGAACTCCTGTTTTAGCTCTCGAAATTCTTCCACTGTAACATATACTTTGACTTGGCCCTGCTCGACGATTAATATCTCTGGACATGTCATACTGGAAACTGGTGAGGCTGATGTTTCGTGAGGCAAAGCAATGGCGCCCTCAGAGCCGATAACACGTGCTGAACTTTCCATCCCCTTGCTCTTAGACCGAGTTTCCATAAGCCCAAATTATAACTATAGGCTTCTAATATCGTAAGAAGTTGAGTAGGTACAAATAAACCGTCGAATAAGGCGAAATAAATCCGTAAGTGGTTGAAGATATCGGGAGCTCAAAGCGTAGCGACTTCACCTCGAAAGCTAATATGCTAGTCAAATCTCTGCACGGACATTTTGTCCAGGCGATGGCTTTGTTTACATTTTTCATCAACCAAAATCCACTATTTCCAACCAATTGCCCTCTGATTTTATTGAGTATTATACTTAAGCAAATCTCTTTGATTTTAAATCTATTTCATTATAAGAATTGCCCTCTCGATTTCTTGTTGAATTTGGGACTGGAAAGTAGACAACCGAAACAACGGTCGGCCTTCGTGAGCACTGCAAAACACGTTGTCTCATCACTCGATCGCGAACGGGGTCGATCCTGAACTTAATATCTAAAAAAATATTTAAACGCGATACATTTCTGTAATACAAAGTCCGGAATGGTTTCTTAGCTATATTTTAAGCAATATCTAATGTCAGAAAGATATTTATTCGCCGAAAAATATGGAAAAATGTGAACAGAAAAGTGTTAGAGCTCGTGCGAAAAGCCGTTGTGATTGCGCGAGAGCGCGCGCTAACCTAAGGAGAATTGAGATTTCATCGACGAAAATAAGCTTGCACAGGAGCCCATCCTGGCTTGCACTGCTTGTAAACAAACAAAATCTGCTTTCTTCAAGCGACGACGGGAAAACAAAATGTCACAAGACTTTGCAAACATGCAGACATGTGAAACTTGTCAACATGAAGTTTATGCTTCCGCTGACTTCATCGTAGCAGAGATGCAAGATCATATTTTCTGCGAGAAAGGCCGGAGCGCTTAAATTTGTGAGCTTCACAAAATCCTCCTTGTTCAACTGCCGAATTGCGCGCGCGTCATCCGGCCATTTATAATATGGCTCAAAAGCGATGCATTATGGGAAGACTGACAGACCTCCTCTTCCATCGGCCCTCGTTTTTTCACGCGCTCGTTTTTTCACGCGCTCGTTTTTTCACGCGCTCGTTTTTTCACGCGCTCGTCTTTTCACGCGCTCGTTTTCACGAACGTTCGCCAAAGAAGGGACTACAAGCAGTCTAACTGTGCGTTGGCAAGTATTCGGGGGTTTATGTAATTTTTTGCGATTGAGCTCAGCGTGTGTTCACCACAAGAAATTTGACATGAGCGAGTCTATTTTCGGGTTGGTCCTTGAACTTTAATTATTTGTTCCGTTCACCAGGTCACAGACAATGCTGAAGTTTTTCCATTTTCTAGGTGTTGCTACTGCAGCATACAGAAGGCGATGTAGAAGTTCGATACTTGTATGAGCTCTTGGCTGAAGCAAGTCTTGTTTTCCCCACCGTCTTCCCTGTCATGTAAGGCAAAGTAAAATTTACTTTTTAAGGTAGCACACCAGGCAAAAGCCGACACAAGAAATTGTAAAAGGGAGGGGCAATTTACCGACGTTCGACGGGCACCATTATATGAAATATCTGCCATAAATAAATGCCAGCATGCGAAGAGCTCGTCCAGTTCTTACAAAATTTTAACTGAAGGCGGGGCTAGTGCCCCCTGACCTCTTCCCTAGCCTGTGGAGTCCCTGGGACTTATCCCCTAGTCTGTGCCGGCCTATACACACTAGAAGAAATGCGCAACTTGTCCCAGGGACAAGTCCCACGAATCAAACCAGTTTGATTTCTGGGACTTGTCCCTAGGACAAATATTTAGTCCCCGCGACTGAAATTTCAACGCAAAAACAGGAGTACACACTAGGGGACTTGTCCCTGAAGCAGATTCGTCGGGGACTTGTCCCCTAGTCTGTGCCAGCCTTAATGAAACAATGAACGTGCGATACATAATACATCCATAAAATCTTTATTTAATTCTGGGGATCCATCATTTTACAAGCGCTTGTCATAAATGCCGTGAGAAATAAAGGTCATAGTAAAGTAATCACATTTTGTTCCATGCATCGGCCTTGACAGAGGTAATTACTGTTGTTTGACAGCCTCTTAAATTATAGGATACACTACCATTCATTGCTACCATTTTGCACCTTGAAAATACGTTAACTTCTGGCCTTGTTAATCCAGCCTTTTCAAAGCCTGATTACTAACAGTGAGATGTACTTCTTCTTCGCAGTTATGCCCATCTTGATCCGCACCTTGCAAAGATGTTGGAACATTCAGACGATTTACCAACCCTCAAGGCTGTACAGACAATAATCCACTCCGTCACAGCCTCTAAATCAAACGACGAAAACCTACGGCACAATTATTTATCAAGTAAGTCAAATCACTTTTATTGTAGAGCTGCACTTACACGAGAAGAGAGAATGAACCAGAGGAATTTGGAAAATATAATGTTCATGCAAATTTTGGAGGTCGACTCCCAAGGCTTGCGGCGCCTACGCTGGGTCCGAACGATCCCCCTTGCAGCCAAGCGACCACTAGCTCAAATACTGAGGGCGGTCACTACCAATTACGGGTTAAAGAGCCTGTGTCAGCCGCCATTTTGACAGCATAGCAACATACCAAGTCGGAGAAAGCATCCATTTCCATCGGCTGATTTAGAGAATATAGAGCAATGTTCTCGATTGAATTTGGTAAATCAAATGTAAAATTTTATTTTTAGATGTTTATTAAGATATTCGTCTTGTAATATCGAACGAAAACAATAACAAAGGAGTGGCTGACATGGGCTCTTTAATTACGTCCTCGGTAGTTCTTTAACGTACTCCACCTGGAACTGGGTAGGATAGTGAAGGCGAGGCAGAACCTCGGCCTATTGTCTCATTCACGCATACTTACTCGCACTTCCCTGCTTTGGTATTGAAGATTAATCATTGCGCTTTCAATTTCAGGTTTCGGTTTCACTGGATTTAGTCAGTTTATAGAATTTAAGGTAGGTTTGCAATTATTTATTTTACTTATATCACTTTCGTACGGGCGTCACCTCGCGGGGTAAGCTCCAGTGGCAGCTATTTGAGAGTCTTCGCTGATTGGCTGAAACAGCGCGCATGCATACATTAAACCAGCTTTATCTCGCTTTTAAAAAACGTATCTGCCTAAATAACAATAGCATTCCGGGGCCGATTCGTATGACTCCTGGAAAACCGGGAAAATACTTGCAATTTAGTTGAACTGGCAATTTAGTTGAAAATCCTTCAAAGTCACTTGGATTTCGAACAAACTCCTGGAAATTTCCTGGAAAAAATAGAAACGAATCATCACTCGTAAAACCAAGAATGATCCGGAAAATCATTTTTAAGCTTATAATGCTATCCAAACTGGACAGTAGAATGCGGGAAATTGTCTTGGAAAACTCTTGGAAAATGTCCAAAAAAGCTCATTGAAACTCCTGGATTTTGTTTTTATTTCTGAGCGTACGAGCGCTGACATTCCTTTGCTAGTCAGCTGTTCAACCAATGCGCCATCCCGGAACCGCTCCCGCACGGTCAGAGGAGCGAGGAGGCTCTTTGGACGAGAATGACTGTTGTCATTGTTTTTATGCAGGAACAAAGTGGACAAAACAATCGTGCGCAGTTATTTATGAAGTTCTTAGAAGCAATACTTGAGGTATACGGCCAGGGCGTGCCGTCAAGTGTCAACAAGGCCATCCAGCTGAGGGCTACTTCTGCTGCCATGACAACAAACCTTAGTTCCAGTAGTGGAGACATTCGTGGAATGAGTGGTCCTACAAATTTATCATCATCGCTAACTTCCTTACCCGCGGCGGTCGCGGGTGGAAAAGACTTGGGCATTCCTATGCCCTTTCGAAGGACAGGCTCCTCTTACCGAGTCCGCAAAATATCAGGAACCGTTAAAGTCAAACGAAATAGATCCACTAAGCAAGTCAGAAGTTCTTCAATACAAGGCACGAAATTTTCTTAACTAGAACGTCATTAGTAGATGATGCCCTGTGACTAACAGAATTTAGTATAATTACTCAAGTGACTATAAGAAATACCGCGCGCTGATTGGTTGAGAGTTTTGTAAGCTTGCTTGCAGGCGGTAGATGGTGTTTTTATGGTGGAGAACCTGGGCTGTCACAAAATCCAAGATGGCGGCCACGATTAGGAATTCTGGGGTTTTCCGCGATAAAACCACCAACTATTGCCTACCAAAGAGCGGATTGTAAACAAAGCTCAGAGTTAATACATGTACATCAATTCTGAACAAAACGTATAAGAGTAAGCGTGCCTAAGTGCGAATTCATGATGCGGTGATCAAGCGGTGACTGACGGCATTGAAAGCATTTCTAGGGCCCGAGTTTTTCTGTGACCGCGAAAAATCCAGCTTATATTATTTTCTGGTCTCGTATGAGTCACTTGAGCAATTATGTAAAACAACAAAAAGGCTGGCTGGGCATTTTTTATTGAGGACCGAAATGTCAACAAGACGCTCATGGGGGTAAGACTTGCAAATCAATGCAATCCTTCCGTTAGTGCAATTTTAACGATGTTCCTTGAGCATGTTCATAGTTTGACATAGTCTCCTCCGCAGGCAACTGAGGGCAAAAATAATTGAGGGGTATGGGCTACCTGTGTTTCGGGACCCATGGACGTGAAGGAGTGATGACGAAGTCTTCCTTTCCTCCTCATTTGCTCCCTTAACACAGGAAGCCCGACTACTGTCGCGTTTTCTCGTTTTCTTTCGTCCTCCTTGAGAGATATTCCTGTCAAGATTCCTGTGGAGGATGCTAAGTTTGACATGGGACTTTACTGTTTTTGAAGGTGTACACAGTCCGTCGTTGGAAATATTTGTATTAATATTGTCAATTATCTAGTGATATAAAATTGCAATTTTTAATGTAAGGCATTTTAAGTTTCTTCAGGAGCCCACTACAGGAGGTTTAGTAACTTGCGTTAGGTCTGTCAAATAGTTATTTTTAGAAACGGAAAAAGGGCCAATCAAAAGAGCCGTCAATCAGTGATGTCACATGACACGTACAGTACTCAACAGATCAGACTTTTTCCGCCTGAGCGGGGTTCCTGTGGTTCGTTTCCCAGTTCTAAAAATACCTTAAACTTGAGAAAAATTAGTTAAAGGAAAATTATTATTTCTACTCCTAAATAGTTGGCTCCTGGTTGTTTAATATTTGTATTTTTCAATGAAATTTTAAAAACACTTATTCAAGTAGCAGACCAATGCCAAGGTCTTCAAAATCCCTTTTATTGTAAAAAGATGACTGATAAATGTTGTAAATAAATTTGCCGTTTTATAAAAATGTATGGCATTTTGAATGTTGGCAGCCCTTGTCTTTTTTCCATAAGAATGGACGCTACGTAAAACTCGAATATCATCGCGCGCCGAAACCCATGAACCCAGGCGCTTTTCTGACACAGTTTCGGAACATTCTATTTCGTGAGAACAAAGGACTAAAGTTCGTATCCAGAGACTTCTTACTATGTGCACTGTCTTTATATATTTTCCCAATGCGCGCTCAGTTCTTAATTCACACTAGTGACATGGCAACGACATGAGCACGATAAATGTCACGCGAACAGAATTCTCCCACTCGAAAACGCCGGAAAATGTGACAAATACTGCAGAAATAAAGCAAAGCTAACATGCAGCGTTACCACCTTATATGCATTGCTGCGCGACCTAAAACATTCACTGTTGCGATTGGCGATTCTCAGCAAAGGGATTGTAAGAGCCAGAAAGTTAATAATTCTAGGCCAGAAATCCAAAGGATAGCTTACAATAATTTTAGTTGATTTTGCAACCAATCTCGACTCACTGAAATAGCCGAATCCAACGTTTTGGTTTTGATTGACAGCTAAAATTGACAACCTAGCTGAACTCGTGGATTTTTTGGACCCCAGGCAACCTTACTTTCTAATTGGCCACTATAAGTATTTTCAGGGAGGAGACAGGAGACCCATCAAAGGTTAAGTCATGAACTACCACAGGAATACCGTACGTAGAGGAGAGGATGCCTGACGTGGCGACATAACGACAAATTTGAAGACCACGAAAAATAACAAACTTGCTTTTTTGAAGAAATCTAATGATGATCCATGGAAATATTGATTACGTCAATTATTTTCCCATGCAAGAATATCTCTTTTTCACTCTTTCTTTATTTTTGCTCGTATTAAGAATTGAGATTTGAAATATTGCGATGAATGGTAATGGTGGGTTCCCTGTTTGATTGTGCTCCAGGAGCCTGGGACTAAATATCCGCTGAGATACTATAGTACCGCTGGCTCATTCTAGCGGCGTGCACAAGAAACAGAAGTCTTACCTCCAATGAGGCTCGAAAAGTCTTGTATAATTCCTCGATAATAGCTCAACGACATGATTAAACTGTATTATACTGGACTTAGGTGCCAAAGACGTAAGTATAGTACAAATTTATCCTAAATTTTTGCTATGAAGAACTGGATTAGCAAGTCTAAATCATTACTACCGAATTGCTGTCAGTGGTTGATTTTCTTTCAGTCAGTTTTTTGGTTGTTTTTTCCAACCTTTTTAAAGATCTTCACATAATTCTTATTTATCCGGTAGTCCTTAGTAAACCAGCCCTACTCGCCAGGACGATCACAGCTCTAGCTGGAGATTACAAGGTACTGTGGAGTTTGATTATGTCACACGTTCAGCTCAGTTCTCGTTCAACATGGATTCTTACCACAGGAGACCCAAGCTCTAGATGTGTCTATTTTAAAAGAAATTTAAAACTTACAATCTCTTTGTAGATTGGCAAAGTTTCATTATTTGTTTGGAATTGCATTTATTCAGCAATAAACTTGGAAGGTATATCAAAGTTACCAAAATGTTCAATGTGTGATTCCAGAAAACATCCATAACCCCCACAAAATGGGTTAAGGGGTTGAGATATGGCCCCCACACCTCTGGAATTTCCAGTGAAAAATACATTGGTTGTATGAGAGAATTAATAACCATTTGACGTCCCTGTATTCTTGTCAAATATGTAGATGATTTTTCAGTCATAGCGAAATTACCTGCCTCAGTTATGTATAAAAATGCCAAAGCACCATTACTACCGTAGTCCAATTCATTAGTCCAATGGGTTGTGGCTCCTAATTTTCACAAGTCCTCAAGCATTTCTTACTTGTCCAAACTAGTGGACTACTGATTTGGCATAACATATCGTAAAAAAACATTTTTGTAGGGACTGAATTGTTTCCATTTGTAAACCACATTGTGGAGGAAGTTCCTATAACACACAATACACTAACAATGTTTTGTTTTGTTTTCAGAATGTCAAGTCAAACAATTACAGATACAAGCAATTTATAAACTCAGGTACTACTGTTAACTGTACCATGTTTTTTTATTTTAAATGCAGGCCCAACATTGTGGCCAACTGGTTGTCAATGTGTGCTAGGTTTGGGCTTAGGCAACCATAAATAAAATTCTGTTTCTCGCGATTCAAGAACACATACTCCATAAATTGATCACTCACTGCCTTTTGACCCTTCTGTTCAATCCACTGCATGCTTCTGAGCCCACAGTTGAAAAGAAGTGGCAGCTGTCATACGGGGCAGACAAGTGACCTACAATCAAATGCAAAACATTGTCAAACTTGCTTCCCCTTCCCTCTGCCTTCACCCGAGCTGGACAAGTGGCCTAATTTTTACAGCCAACATTGAGAGAGGCAGGGAAGGGAACGGAAGGGCAAGTGTGCCAAATACTTTTGCATTTGATTGTAGTTAAATAAAGTTAATGGTCGCTCATGCCCAGCAAAGCAAGTTCCAGCCATGCACAGAGGTCTCTTTGTCCTCATGGCACTCAACCCAGCAAAATACAGGGACAACAGGATATTTCTCTCTGAGCCCTCTCCCGCTGATCATGATGAAATGTCTCTAATGATATCATTTTTTGCAAGATTGTGCCTAATGTTGTGCTAACCTATGATCATTCTGTTTCAAGGTGTTCGCATTAGAGGATATGCTGAACCAGCCAAGAAAACCTTCTCTAGAGACAAACCACATGTCAATATTGGAACAATAGGACATGTTGACCATGGCAAGACCACCCTAACTGCTGCCATTACAAAAAGTATGACCTACTAGACTATCAAGGCTGGAATTTATGAAAAAATGAGGTCCCATTTTGGGCAATAGTTTCAATTTGTGGTGTTGCATTTTACAGATTGCAGGTGACTAGTCAAATACGATTTTAGAACAAATGAGAAAAGTTTAGTTGCAAAAGTAACTCATACCTGCAGGCATAATTTCTAGCCCTGTATATATGTTAAAAGACAAATGGATGCAAAGATGATGTGATCATGCCACAAGACACAGTGGAGATTCAGTCTCGTGCATCAGCAGATTTGCAATTTATTCATCAAAATATAATCTGCAATCTGTAAATTACTATGTATGTCAACTTTTTAAGAAATAACATACCATCCCACCCTATCATAGAAATTACTAAACTCTACTGTTGTTTCTTGTTTTCCATTTAGTTTTAGCCGATGATGGTGCTGCAAATTTCAAGTCTTATGGAGATATTGATAATGCGCCGGAGGAGCGTGCACGTGGTATCACCATTAACACAGCACACGTGGAATACCAAACAGAAAACCGACATTATGGTCATGTTGATTGTCCAGGACATGCTGATTATATCAAGGTCAGTAGCTGTAGTGTTCACACTATTTTGTCCAGGGTGGGGGGGGGGGGGGTACATGGCTTAATATAGGGTAGGTATGTGCCCCTGCGAATTTCAAATGCGGACCCCGTTCTAAAACGATTTTTTTGAAGAAAAGCTACCCCATTCAATGTTTTTGCACCCAAAATGAAACCCAGTTCTAAAGAGAAATGAATGATATCTGTAAATCAAAATTGTTGTTGTTTACATGTTACGGTTTTATCTGTAATTGAACGTTAAAGCTTGTGGAATTCTTTACATTAATAAAACAATACGTGACCGTCGGGTTGCTTCCTGGGTAGCCTTCATTATAATCATACCCAATTCTAGAAGACGGTTCCCGAAACGATACCACATTCTATAGGCTGGAGGAAGAAATCGGGACCCCATTTGGTGGAATATACCCGTAGAGCTCTTGTAGGGGAGTACCTCACGGGATTTTGTCCCTGATTTGGAAGGAATTTAAAACCGACAAAACATTTGTGTGATTATACAAGGTTTGAGTCAGAATTTCGAGATACAGTAATGACTGGTATAGTACAACTTCACTCTAGTGGGCATTTTTAATATAAAAACTGATATGACTTTTTCACGCTCTGAAAAATGAAAACATCAGTGAACATTGGTTAATTAAGGAAGTAAAAGGAGAAGGAAAGATTTGGGAAAATTAGTCCTTTAGACATTGAAATTTTAGTCTGGAATTGAGTCTACAGTTGAGCATGTCAAAAATGGATTATCTATATAATATGTACCCGGTATTTCTTTCTAGAACATGATCACAGGGGCTGCTCAGATGGATGGAGCTATCTTAGTTGTAGCTGGAACAGATGGTCAGATGCCTCAGACCAAAGAGCACCTTCTCCTTGCTAATCAGGTATTTTACAGATAACAGTACTCAGATGTTAAGGAAGCTAGGCCGCAGGCAAATTTCCTTGGCTGTATAACTAATCAGTTTCAAGGAAAAATATTAAAGCAATAAAATAAATGAATATGCCAATTATCTTGCCCTCTTGATGCAGGAAAGACACCTTTTCTGCTACCGAAATTTCAAGATGTCTAGGGGGCATGTCCCCACCACCCTAGAAGGATCAGGCCTTACTGCCTTCATACAGAACCCAACTCGTACTTGAAAACCTAGCATCCTACTTCAAAACTTGTTGAACCCCTGAGTACTTACAGGGCATTATCACCCTTCAATGACCTTCATTTACCCTGTAAATGAACACAATAATAATTCCTTGCCCCCCCCCCCCCACCCTTGAGTAGAAACCCATACCCACAAGTTAAGAAATATTAAATGAAATACATCTACAACCTCGTCCCCAGGGTCTTGTGGGTAATTTTCAAGATGGCGGTTTGGTCGAGCTCAGGACCCTGGGGGAGGCTGAGTCACATGACCACTGTTTGACGACATGGAAACGAGGTTGTCCTTTGTTTTGAAATGGTCATGTGACTCAGCCTCCCCCAGGGTCTTCTCCCGAGTCAACCGCCATTTTGAAAAATGACCGAGAAGACCCTGGGGACGAGGTTGATACATCTACAGTCTTACAATAAATCTGGCCACAAACAGAAAGTGCTCCACTGAGCTAAAAGTTATTAACATATTTTTAGGTCTTGTAAAATCATGAATGTGTTTTTTTTAAGGTTGGCGTGAAAAATATTGTAGTATACATCAACAAAGCGGATATGATAGATGACCCAGAGATGTTAGAGTTGGTGAGTTTTGTTATGGAAATGATATTTTAATTTCATAACTAGACAGTTACCTGTACGCTATATTGAACCTTTTGGCCTTATTTGAAGGTTTATTTCAATCACATCTGTTCAAACTACCCACCTATGTTGTGTTGGCCCCTTAAATGTCCAGACGAAACCTGCTACAGTAGTATACTAGATCACTGTAATCTTTTTGAGTAACCTATCCACTGTCTATTTTATCAATTAGTCAACTTTCTGTGCATGCACCAATGTTCAAATCCAGCCAATGAAGGTACAATGTATCATACTCAAATGGCTGCCACCAGAGCATCACTGCATTGCGATGAGCTAGAGAGCTCTGGGTACAAAATTTGCCTGGACCCTTTTTAATCTGTTGGGAACTCTGATTGTACATGTAACTTACAGGTTGAGCTAGAGATGCGTGAAGTTTTATCAGAGTATGGTTACAATGGAGATGAGACACCCATCATCATTGGTTCAGCCCTGTGTGCCCTGGATAACAAGAACCCTGAGCTAGGAGTGGAATCCATCAGGAAGCTCTTAGAGGCTGTGGACAGTCACATTCCCACGCCCACACGTGACCTGGACAAGCCATTCTTGCTTCCTATAGAGGATGTGTTCTCTATCGCTGGTAGAGGTACAGTGGTTACTGGTAGAATAGAGAGGGGTATCGTCAAGAAAGGTGAAGAGGTTGAGTTTGTTGGGCATGGCTCCAAGATCAAGACAACAGTAACAGGTGTGTCAGAACCCCATCTCGACTAGACGAAACAAATTACTTTCTCAAAAATGTTTAAAAGAGGTGGCGTTCGAAAACATTACCGGGGGTGACAACCCTAAGATGGCTGTTTCAGGAGTCTTCATAAAAAGGGAATTTTAGGGAATTGTCGGGAAGCGGGAGTTCGTCTGTATTTTCCGGGAAAGAGCGAAGACAAGCGGGAGGCTGATAATTATGTTCGAGAATTTTGACAAAAGTTACTTTTATGGGTCAAGAAACACCGAATCAAAGAAAATCCTGCCTAGTCGGCCGCTTGTACTGTATATACATGACTCAATTTCTCAAAATGCAGTTTTTGAAATATTACGTAATGTGAAAAATAGTCAGGAGCAAGAAAAAATTTTCGGAAAAGCTTGAAAACATTTCGGGATGTCAACCTGAAAAGGAACAAACTCGAACAGCGGTTCTGAGGGTTGTCACTCCACGTAACATTAGCCGATTTGTGTTTTCATTGTCCACATTTAAGTCATTAGAGAGCTGATCCATGATTTACTAACTCACATTTCAGGTATCGAGATGTTTCATAAGATACTGGATCAGGGGGAGGCGGGAGACAATCTTGGCGCATTAGTCAGGGGGGTCAAGAGGGAGGATGTTCGGCGTGGAATGGTCCTCTGTGCACCTGGTACCGTCAAGTCTCACACCAAGTTTGAAGCCCAAGTAAGGACATTTAAGTTAGAAATTTGAAGAGGCTTTACCATGATTTTGAGCGTATTTGACAGAAAGGACCAAAAATCCATTAAATGTACCTAAACGTTTTGAGGCTCCAGGCTCGATTTGTGTTTGTTCTTGGGAGAACTAAATTTACTGTACATGTAAGCATTTACTTGAGTTCGTCCCACCATGAAATACTCATGGAAAGCGCTGAAATTAAGTTGAAAAGTTCACACCTGGATTACTATGATAGGAAAATGCATTGCAGGTGCGGTTCTATACAAATTCGTATATATTGTATATGAACTTTGAAATGTACCATTATTTTCCTGTTTTTTCCCTGAGGTTCCTAGCTATCAGGATTTCTTAACGGGACTAACTCGAGCATGTTAATTAAAAGATGCTAGAATAGTCCTGTTTCGAGCTCTCTACTCTTCCGCTGAATAGGCATCGACGGTGAATAAATACAGTGGGAGCCTCAGTTTGAAGTAGAAAAAGTTGTGAATACCGACGAGAAACTGATGAAGCTTGAATGGAGACAATAGACAAAACGTTTTGGACTCGTTGGTATTCGCAACTTTCGGGTTCAAATCGAGGCTCCCATTGTATTTATGCGTCGATGATGCCTATTCAGCGGTACAGTAGATTTGAGAATTCGAAACTGGACTATTAAGTCAGTATTTCACACTTTAACATTTAACTGATAATCACAGAATAATAATAATAATAATATTTATTCCAAGCGACTATTACTGATACATAGGAGTAATACATACGAATACAGAATATAGATGAGTAAATGTACAATCAATCAATCAAATTACAATAATAATTCAATACATCATAGATATATTTTGCTGTTAGTCTGATAATTGATTCGTCGGTCATTGAAATACAATACATAAATATATTTCTCTCACTAAAAGAACTAAATGCACTGTTTATCTTCATTAAATTATTTCTAAGATCTGTTAATTTACTATTATTACAATTACAATTATCACAGATGTCACCCTAGCAGGGAGCGTCCTCTTTTTGAAGAAAAAATCAGTAGAAACCACTTACTGTAATAGTAGATGGAAATAATTTTGCGTGTCTGTCATTTCCAGGTGTATATCTTGAAGAAAGAGGAAGGTGGTCGCCACAAGCCTTTTATCTCAAACTACACCCCCCAGATGTACGTACGCACCGGAGACGTCGCCGCTACCATCACCCTCCCCGAGGGGAAGGAATTTGTCATGCCTGGCGAGGACGCTAAATTCACGGTCAAGTTAATGTTTGATGTGCCTTTGGAACAGGGTTTGAGATTCACGCTACGAGAAGGAAGCAGAACTGTTGGGACTGGCGTAGTGACCAATATCATCGAGTAACCATATGAACACAACGCTTTTGTCTGAGAAAAGTTTTAATTTCACAAATAATAGCTGTATTCACACTAGAGACGAGTTTCCCTTCTGAGACGAGTTTCTCGCCTTGAATATGGTTCCCTAATCTTCTGTGATCACGCGAGAACAATTTTTTTAAGAAGAAAGTTTAGACAGATAACAAGCAAGTGTTTCTGAGTAGAATTGACATAAGACAGGAACTTTTTCTGACGAGAAACTCGTCTCAGACGAGTTTTCCGTCTCTAGTGTGAATACAGCTTATGTTGCGTACCATCGGACTGTGTTGCTTTATTGATAAACAATGGAGGATACCAGATGTAATGATGCTGCATGTCGGTAAGGGCTGGTTTACAAGAATGCAATAGTGTCGTCCGTATAAATATCTCAAATGTCTTATAGAACGAGGATATGCAGAAGGACACTATAGTGTACCATATATACGAAGGATCTAGGGATTCATATATGGTACACTAGTGTCCTCCGTATAAATATCTCAAATGTCTTATAGAACGAGGATATGCAGAAGGACACTATAGAAGGATCTAGGAGATGGAGAGTTCAGGGACTGGACTAGCTACACCGGACCGTTTGACATTGAACTTCATTTTGACAAAGTAGTGTTCCACGCCATATCCTCCACACCGCGTAAAGTGACTCAGTCAAGCGAGGCCTGCTTTTAGCACCGTTGTTATAAAAGAAGTCTGGCTTGTATGAGTTTCTCGTTTAAAGGGTTTACAGCTTTACTTGAATAAATTAGAAAGCAACTTATTGAATATTGAAGCAACTTTTTTTCAGCATTAGTCGGAGGAGGGGAGGGATTACTGCTCTCTAGTCATCAATAAAATCACGCCCACTCAAATTGGACCAGTTTTGCGGATTAGAACCATTCTCGAACCAAGAACTCCTACACCTCGGCTCGTCGCCTCGCAGGGGAGGCTCTGGTGACATCTATTTGAGGGCCTTCTATGATTGGCTGAAATAGCGCGCACGCGTACATAAAAGTAGTTTAATAAATTTAAAAAACGTATCTGTCAAAATAACACTGGCATTCGTTTCCTTGTCGTCTTTTCAACCTATGCCTTAGAGGACATAAAACCACCATTTTCTTCTTATACATGCATCGGTGGCTGTGACCAGAGCCCTCCCCGCGAGGTTACGAGCCGCAGACCTCTGGGTACGAGAATGTTGAGAGAACAACTTTCTGCGTATGCTCCAACGTTCAAAATCAGCCAATCAGCGAAGGTCTCCAGAGAGTGACTCCCCTGTGAGTAGACGGGCCGGGGAGCTCTGGGTACGAGAATGGATTAGAACTGTTGTTGTAGAAGAGCGTTCGAGCTGAATTGGAAGTGTGATTGGGATATCTCTGTTCTTGGGCGTATTCTTCGAACGAAAAGGTAAGATATAATGTTAATTATTTATGTAATGAAGAATGTAGAAAATGAATGTCGAAGTAACAAAAAGTTTAAAACTTTCTGAACTTTTACGCTCTTTCTAAGCAAGTTACATTTTACAGTGTCGACCCTTTTCGTCACGCATTTACATGCCCTTTGGTTTTCAAATTTTCTGTATCGGTTCTAGAGGTTTTGGTAGCATCCATTTGAGGGCCTTCGCTGATTTTGAACGTTGGAGCATGACGACAATCAGCTTAGAAAAGTATTCATTTTTCGTGTATGTGAGTTGGAAAATATTTTACGCCTAATAGTTCTACTAAGTCTGCGAAAGCAGCCGTAACTAATTAAGCGTTTTGCCAGCACTAATTCTACTGCAGAAAGCGTCCATATTTTATTTTAGTTCTCCGTGCATAAGAAAAGAAAAAACTATACATAAAACAGAATGCACGTTTTCTCAAAACTAACATTGAGCTTTGCTATGATAGATTGTGAGTGAAGGCTTCGGCTTTTGTCAATTTTTTTTTACGGTTGATTACATATGTCTTTTTTAAATCACTTAGAGTTTTGTTACGCACAAAAGCTTCAGGTAGTCCAGGGACACGTCCCTGGGTATTCATAGAACCATTGTTGCTATTGTTTGTTATGCATTCCACCACTCATATGCAAATAAATTATTTGGTAGGATCCAAATAAATATCCCAGGTTTTCGCAAACTTGCTTTTTTATACAGCTTTATACTAACCCAGATTTCCAACTTCAAAATCCGACACCACTTAGCTCGCCAAAAGAGAGTCTTTAAAGCTGTCTGAAAAAAAGCAAAACATTTAATTAATGCATGAAATAATTTTTATTCAGAACATGCATAAGAACAACAAAGAAAAGAGATTTAAGAAACTAGCTATAATTTCTATGCCGAATGCACATGAAACAACTCTGCAAACTCGGCTCGACTTATTTCGAGTCCTCTTGCACTCTTGTGGGCCCCCTGTGGTTTGATGACTTTCCTGAAATCTGTGTAACTTCGTTATAGTCCTAAAGTGATGACGTCACAAAAACAATTTTCGATTTAGCAATATTTGTTCCTTGATTTCGAAAGGGCACATCGATTGAAAGCTACACATCAAAAATGAGGTGAATCGATTGAAACGCGACCGAGATATGGACCGCTGAATACATAATTTTCTTTAACAAATAACTGTATTTTTGGTTCAGTTCATAAAGTTCCAAAATACAGTGATTTGTTAAAGAAAATTATTTATTCATTGGGCCATAGCTCGGCCGCGTTTCAATAGATTCATCTTAGCTAGGGAAGAGGTCAAAACAACGGTACTCGATAGGTATCCTGGGTTGGTCAAAGAGGTGGTGGGTACTGGGTACTACTACCCCCATAAGTATCCAATGGTTATTTTCTCGAAGCACAAATAAGGGATACCCGATTTTATTGCATTCGTGTTTTCACGCCACAATGCATCAATTATTTCATGAGATATCGGCATTTGAAAATCCGATTTTTTTGGTAAATTGAGATAGGTGGTGGGTCTCGAGTACCCACCCCCCTAAACTGGATACTTATAAAGTACCGTTGTTTTGACCTCTTCCCTTAAGGCATGACCTCTTCCCTTAGGGCGTGGGTGCTTTTCGGCAAAAATGCGAAAAATACTGAAAACAATTCCCTATGGTAGATAAAATGTTTTGCGTAGAAGGTTTTCGTTAAGGTTACTCTAACCCGGCCGTGTTGAATTTGATGTATTTGGTTACCATGTCAACGGGTTGCGTGACTTGTAAGAGCGTGACAAAGGAACAAACTCATACCAATGGTTTCCCAATGGTTTTCCTTATTATGACCAGTGTCGGGCGTACATACTGTGTACAGCACTATTCCAACGAGGCTCGCTGTCCAAGTTATCCTCATTTTAAGAACATAAGAGGTATCACATTACATCATCACAAGAAAAACCATTTCCAGCCCGCCTCGTTAGATCAATAATCTATACACTAGATAACAAACACGATCACACACTCAGGGGAACGATTTAACTTATCTACATCGAATGCAGAAGCAATTTTCCAAAAAAATTAAAGTTAGAGATCATAAATTTGTTGAAAATGATTGGAATGAACAAAGGTATCAAAATGCAATTTGATTGGATCCCTCAGAGGCATTGGTTTAGAGATAGACTACCAGAGATAGACTTCAGAGATAAACTCTCCCAACATCGCAAAGTGCTCTATCTGCCGATAAAGACATACGAAAGTTGCTGCTCTAATGCTTTTATGATATAGTGGGCGAAACTTCTTCATTTTCTTTTTCGATTTCTTCTTGATTTAGATGGCCACTGAACGAGTCTTCTTCGTATTGTTGGTTGCCTTCTTTGTGAGTGCCTTCTCTTTAGAAAGACCTGACCACAAGCGTCCTCTACAAACGTTTAAATCTCGTATCAACCAGCTGAAGTCTCATTTGGGTAAGCTTTTCGTTGCTACGGCCATGGTCCTAGGTCGTGGCCTGTGGCGGGCACGCACGCCAAAAAAGGTGGGAATACATTTGTTTGAGAAAGCGCTTGCAAAAAAAAGCTAAAATTGCAAAATAAATGACGCTAAAACGAAATTATTATACGGGAAAAATATTATTGCAGTTCAATTTGGAGGGAAATATGTCGATCATTTGCTAGTTTCGTACTCCTAGAAGCTTTTGGTTTTGTAAATTATTCGCAGCTCTAACGGAACGTTGATGTTTGCATTGAGTTTGCACTTGCATTTTTTGTTGTTAAAAAGAAGCAAATAAAATAAGTTTAGTTTCTTGAAAGGAATATTTCGCCTAGGAGGGACAACGTTGTGTTGTCTCTGGTTACAAATGTTCAGTTATTAAGATCAAAGAATCGATAGGAGAACGGCAGGCACTGGAGTACACAGCCTAACAGGCCTGCAGGCACGGGACTGCAAATGTTTGAGGTGACTTTGGTACAAGTACTACACTGCATTCATGAGCTTGACCTGTAGATTTGCAAAATCCTGTGACTATGACTGCAACTTTTAAAACTCCTGCGTACGCCCCTGGCAGGGGCGATTCCAGAGTGGGAAGACTGCTGTCTGTCTCTCTGTTCCTACCCATCATGTTAGCAACTTCTAAAAATGGTATCCACTATTAAAAACATATTTTAACAGGGCTGAACATGCACTTCCCTGGTGGTCTTGGTGGCCGTGTACCAAAGCCAGAACGGAACCTTAAAAAGCCATTCCTGATGCCAGTCGAGGACGTGTTTACTATCTCTGGCAGAGGTACGGTGGCTACAGGCAGGATTGAGAGGGGAGTGGTCAACACTGGAGACAGCGTAGAGTTGGTCGGAATCCGTGACACAATCCGGACGACTGTCACAGGTATTGCAAGGAGTGGGAAACGAGAATATCACATATTAGTCAAATCACACTAGTGGTCTATTATCAATGCTGCATTCTGATTGGTTGAGCTACTAGTAGGCTATAACTTATAGCCTACTAGTAGCGAAAAGTGTCGGATTTGAAAGCCAGAAAATGGCAAATGATCAGAACAAAAACATTTTTTGGCAATACAAATTGACCTACTAGTGTGATTTGACTAAAACAATTATTCCTCTCGCCCTCATGGCCTCTGAGTCAATAGCTATTGACTCAGAGCCCATTGGGGCTCGAGGAATAATTGTTAATTATAACAGGAACGTACAGGGGGGCTATACCGCACGGATCACGTGTGTAAAAAGTTAAAAATCACGAGTCACGGATGTCGCTTCCACAATCTTTCACGGATCACGAAATTGGATGCTGGGAGATCACGCTCTACTCACTGTTGTTGCTTGCCCGTGACACGATTTAACGCTTTAAGGGACCGGTTTTTATTTATCTCGCCTGAGGATTTTGCGCAATAAACGGTAAAAAAGTGATCCCCCATCCCATATTTGTACTGGAAGACGTTTTACAGAAAGAGCGGATCGCATTCTTATTTTGTTGCGTGCGAAGCGCGCCCTGATTTTAATAAACGCATGTCATCAAGCCTCAGAGAATAGGCTGATGGACATTCCACTTTTGGCTATAGTAAATAAAGGCTGTAAATTCCTCATGCGCGCAAAGCGCGCCATACATGACGAAATTATTATTCTTCGCGTAAAGCGCGGCCTGAATGATGAATTTCTATGCTTGTAACGTAGAACTCACGCTGACCTAAAGTGTTCAGTTCTATATCGAACATAGTGACTGGCAGGGCAGAGGGGGCAGTTGCTCCAACCTTTCTTTGTTTGGGATGCTTCAATATTCATATATCCTTCGCTGCGTATCAGAAGAAGAAAGAACGAGTATTCAGGAGAATGCCACGTGATCTGAAATGGATAATGAATAATGAAAATGCGCCCCGAGCGCCTATGACGTCACGAAAAGGCCGGTGCGCCTCATTACTCTGTTGTGTTTCGCATCATGCGTCGTTGAGGCACCATTGAACACACACAGCAACCTTTCATAGTTTAGTGCATTTGCCCTACAAGCATCTTCTTGTGCTTTTATTAGGCGTAGAAATGTTTCGTAAGCAGTTGGATCGTGGAGCTGCCGGAGACAACGTTGGCCTGTTACTAAGAGGTGTGACTAAGAATCAAGTCGAACGTGGTATGGTGGTATGTAAACCAGGGAGCATCAAGTCTCACACCAAGTTTGAAGCAGATGTAAGTAACGATCGTAAACGGTTTGAAATAATTCTAAAGATCTTCAAACTTCACACAAATATTGACCAATTGTCCAGGTCGGTGGTCAATGAAATGCGGCGGTTTTCGATCCTTACAGCCAGCCGCTCTTGATGTAAACTGCTAGCAGCACCTAAGTTTAGCGCGTTCCCCAGAGAAGCGACGCGCTTCTTGGGGCTGGGGGACAGTCTACTCTTAGTGATTTGTAGTTTATCAAGAATGGTCGAAGACCCAGCCCTGCCTAAATGTACTACTTATGAACCGAGCGTGAGGCCATGACATATAATCCGAACAATAGCGAGAAGATCTTTATAAAAAAATGAAATGAATTTTTAGAATTACTATCCTACACCCCCCCCTAAGTTTGGCGCGTTCCCCAGAGAAGCGACGCGCTTCTGGGGGCTGGGGGACAGTCTACTTTTGGTGATTTGTAGTTTATCAGGAATGGTCGAGGACCCAGCCCTTCCTAAGTGTACTACTTATGAACCGAGCGTGAGGTAATTACAAGGAAATCTCAAACTGAGGCCATGACATATAATCCGAACAATAGCGAGAAGATCTTTATGAAAAAATGAAGGTTTATGTCGTTTATCTGTTGCCTATAGCGACGGCTCTACATTTACTTTATATACAGCCCCACACCCTCTAGTTTCTCTCTTTGCTCCGACGAAGGGCTAACGCTCGAAACGTCAGCAAAACACCATTTTTCCACGGCGTTTAACATAAATCTCAACCTTTGGTTGTTGTTGTTCATGTTCACGTCTCCGCCGACGCAGACCACCTAGTTTTCCCGTAAAACTAGTCATACTATTGTTAATCTAGATTGCCCCAAGGTTCATGAAATCTTGTTTTTTCATTACAGGTTTACATCCTTAAGAAAGAGGAAGGAGGTCGCAGCACCCCTTTCTTCAATAACTACAGGCCCCAGTTCTATATTCGCACAACGGACGTCACGGGTACTATCACTCTCCCCCAGGGGACGGAAAGGTCATGCCAGGAGATAACGTCAGTGTCACTGTAGAGTTGATAACACGCATAGCGTTGGAAAAGGGTACAAGATTTGCGATTCGTGAAGGAGGCAGAACCGTCGGGGCTGGAGTGGTGGGCAAGATTATAGAGTAAATATGTACAAGGGATCATTTCTCTTTACTTAGCCTACTCTGACAGAACCAAAAATGGCAAGATTTCTTAGGCCTGACTTGGGGCTTATACGCGGGCAGAAAATAGTATTGCTAATATCTCTAATACGAAAATAGCTACAGTAATGAAACTTTGCATCAATGTCAATTCTTGTACTAGCAAAATTTTGACAGTTTATGTTTCCATGACAACCAATTTAAAGGGACGTGCGCCATATTTGTCCTTTTTTGGGACATAACCTAAAATGGGGAACAGAAAACCTCATCCTATTCTGAAAATACGATGGAATTTTCCTTTACTGCATCGATTCCTTCAATACAGCGCCTTTTAAGGCAGACCACCTTGAATATTAGCGGAGATGGGAGAAAAACTTCGTTGCCAGGGCAACAGTTCTCACGATCACGTGACCCTGGACACGATTAAAAGGCGTTATCAACTGCAGAAGTTCATGAAGACTACGAATTTAGGGTCAAAAAGTAGGAAAAATGGCGATAAGTTTTCCCCGTTTTTGAAACGGTACTTACAGATACTCTAAAATTGTGTCTCCATAGCAACTAAATGCATGGAACAGTTAAGGTCGGGGGACGTGTTGCTCATACCAAGTTCCATCTCGGTAGCTATTTTGCGAATGTAGTTATTTGCAAAAACTGCTTTTTGCCTTAAGAATCCGCGCATAAGCCCCACCTCCTTTCAAGTCAGGCCTTAACACACCTGAGTACCCTAAGGTCAGGTAAAGTCAGATAGGCTTGATTCTTTGCATAGAGAATCCTTATACAATAAGAAATAAAATATCAAGTATGACTTTTTTCTAATGGATCCGTCTTTAAGATATCAGCTGCTAAACTTTGGTTACTGCATCGTTTTATGGCAAAATTTGTACAATTCTTACAAAAAATGTCAAAAAGTGCTGCAGCAACCAAAGTGTAACCCCTCGTATCTTAAAGATGGATCCATTAGAAAAAAGTCATATTTGATATTTTGTTTCTTATTGTATAAGGATTCTCTATGCAAAGAATCAAGCCTATCTGACTTTACCTGACCTTACGGTAGAAATCTTGCCATTTTTGGGTTCTGTCGCCTACTCTAGTTTTGGGTAACGGACCATGTCGTTCTGCATGCGCACGTGTTTGTGTCTCACAGTAAAGCCTGGTTTCCATATAGTCTTATGTTATCTGTCGTATCAGTCGACCGTGAAACAAAATAATTCCAATTTTCATTGTTTCACGATCGCCTGATACGACAGATAAGACTATATGGGAACCAGGCTTAAAGGCCTACTCTGGGACCTTATCTCACCGCGAGTTTATGCGGGATAAGGCGAGATAAGGCGGGATAAGGCGAGATAAGGCGAGATAAGGCGAGATGAGGCGAAATAAGGCGAGTTAAGGCGAGATAAGGCGAGATAAGGTGAAAATGGTCCAATTAAAAGGCGGGGAAATTGTCCAATTGCAAAGCGAGATAGGGCAAGAAAGAGAAAAATGGTCGAATTGAAAGGCAAGATAAGGAGAAAATTTTCCAAAATACCACTGTATGCATTGCTACACGAACTCAACATTCAATGTTGCGATGGACGATGGACAATTGGCGATTTTTAGCCGTCAATCAAACCTAAACGTTGGATTCGGCTACTTCAGAGGGCCGACATTGATTGCAAAATCAACCAAAATGGTTTAAGCTATCCATTGGTTATCTTGACTCGAAGGTTTAACTTTCTGGTTCAAGAAAATTGATATTACAATTTTCTTGCGTAAAATCGCCAATCGCCCAACAGTGAATTTTGAGGTCGTGTAGCAATGCATACAGTGGTAAAAGGCGAGATAAGGGGGAAATGATCCAATAGACCTTTTTCCAAAATGACCGCCGCAAATTCACATGTCTTCAAATTAAACTGACTGAAAATCAAATACTGGCACAAGAAAGAGTATCCTCACATTAGTAATAGTTTAAATTATCGTTATGCCAAATGCCATGTCAAATGTCGGCTGAGAAAGCAGAGTCTGAAAAAAGAAACTTTTACAGAGATTTGTATGCCTGGGGGTATGACGCATACCCCCATTCATACAAGGGTCTGTAATTTTCCAATTTTCAACTTTCGTTTTCTGGCTGAAGATATTGAATATAATGCAGCGAAATTTTGTAGTTTTATTTAAATGATGATGGGTGTTCATTTTAAACAAAAGTCGATTTGAATTTTCGGCGGCCATTTAGGAAAAAGATCTATTAAAAGGCGAGATAAGGGGGAAATGGTCCAATTAAAAGGCAAGATAAGGCTAGCGATCACGTTCCAAGAGTAGGCCTTGATCTCTCACTCACGCTACACGACATGCACGTTTGTTCCGTTATAGTCGGTTACAATGTAGTTTATAAGGGAATGATAATAACCGATATTGTTGCTACTAGTTGATAAAGCTAATCATGCTTGCCTTACGAAACGCCTTCTAGCATCTATTGGTCAACGGGTTGAGGGGGTTGTTCTAACTATGGCTACCTAAACAGGTATGGTGAGAAACGGCAAGTGATCAGGTGATAACCGGCACGTGATCAGGTGATAACGGACACGTGATCAGGTGATAACCGGCACGTGATCAGGTGATAACCGGCACGTGATCAGGTGATAACCGGCACGTGATCAAGTGATAACGGTACGTGATTAAGTGATAAGCGGCACGTAATCAGGTGATAACCGGCACGTGATCAGGTGATAACCGGCACGCGATCAGATGATAACGGCACGTGATCAGGTGATAACCGACACGCAGTCCTCTTGCTTCCCGTTGGCACTGTCGTACAGCAAAAACCCGCATATAAGAACCTGGATTTTAATTAGAACCTGTTAGGCTAGAATTATCCATGTGAACCCCATGTTTCCTTGTATTTTTAAATCAAATAAGAACCTGTTTTAGCCTAAAATTCTAGGTTCTTATACGCGGGTTTTAACTGTTTAGCCTTATTTGGAGAATTTTAAATTTGTTATATGGCAAATTTCTACCAGTAGGCTTACAAGCGGGTTTTTACTGTAGTAGATCTCGTTTTTTATACTGTTTTACAACAACAAAGCCTATTTTTTTCACCATAAAAAGCCCAAATATCAAAAATACCCAGACCAAAACCGTCGTTTATGAAACGCTCACGGTCAAAACCAATAAAATACCTTGCAGGTTGCGCTTTTCACATTCGGTTTTGGTACTAGAGTGCTACCAAAACCGCAGTGCTAGCTACCGGCTACGATGTCATACGTGGACTGTAATCACACGGCCCAGCCATCAGCCAATCAGAGCGCGCATTTTATGTATTTGTTGTATAAAATTGCATACTTTAAAAAGTGGCATCGAGGTGTAGCACATACATACATACGTCAGTTAAGCACGGTAAAATACTCAGTGGTATACAAAGTAAAAAGTAAAAGTATCAACATTGAGACACAACACTTATACTACACTGTTCAAATGTTACGTAAGTATATCGATGTTCACGTGATCTACATTGCTCGTAAGATTTGAACTGTTGTAGCTTCAAGGGTCGAGCTGTACGAGCTGAGTTCCAGCTGATCTTTGAAGTGGAATCAGCGTCCGTTTCGCTCTGTTCTAGGCGTTATAATATTTGAATCAAAAGGTAAGTTACAACAAGAACAGAAAGAGGAACATTTGATGGACTATCTATAGTTTCCTTTGCCAACAAATTCGACGATACAATGTTGAAGTAAGAAAAAGGTGGAAAGAATTTGCTGAACTTTCACGCTCTCTAAAGCAGGTTAAGTTTTACTGTCTCGTTTGACCCTTCCTTGCAGTCATTTGACCTATTTTCACATTCTGCGAACTCACTACTTTTGATTTCCGAACGCTAAATTGTGTTTCGGCTTCCATTCACTGTGTTCATCAGTGACAAAGATGAGATTGTGATCCCCCATTCCACAATTTCCACTGCTTTATGATATTGCACCACACAACAAGGGCTTCGCATTCAGTTATTATTTATTCGACAACCATTTTACATACAACACACGCATCAACTTTGATATTTTCCGCACTAATATTTCGATCCGCTCATAACTAATTTAAACTCGCACATCTAACCTGTATTTTGGACACTCATGTTTTCAACTGCATACACTGTCACTAATATTAGTTTGGCACACTCAATAGGCCGATCCTTGCTGACGTCATTGTTTACATTCACGAAATTTTGAAACGCCGTATCTAGCTTTGAAAGTGCAACGAAAACCTTAAAAGAAGTTCATTTTTTATCCTTTAAGAAAGTCTTGAGCTGTTTCCTTTTTTCCTGTTTCATTTTTCAGGTTAGGTTGAAGCTTTTCAAAATTGTGCGAAATCATTGGGGCAAAACGCTAATTAGCTCACATGCATGTTTCGTTTAAATTGAACATTGCACCGCGCGCTTAATAGAAGTCAAGACATCAGCTTGAAAATTTCCTATTATGTTTTATTTACAGTCCTTTATTGATATCCAGAACTCATCATTTCATAGCTCCCTCGTACGGTCTGATTCTGAACATTGCTTATGCTAATGAGCTCAAATTGTAAACAAAGGACCCTCCTATAACCTAATCCGCGCACCAAAAAACAAAACTACACAGCACTAATGGTTTTGCGCACTTAATATTCACTGAATTTCACACATCAAACTTGTATTTTGCACACTCTTGTTTTGAATTTCACACACACCACAAAGTCGTGCTTCACGCACCACCCAATCTTCACTTCGAACTAGTTCAACCATATATTTTAACTCACACCCCAAATTTGTGTTTTACACACACTCGTGTTTTCGACGCCAGACACCGGAAATGTTTTCGCACTGCACTCCTGTTTTAAATGTAATACACCAACAAGTCGTGCAACACTCAATAAAATCTAAATTCACGCACCACAAAATCTTCACGGTCCGTGTAACGTTTCACAAAATGGAAATTCAATATCATATAGCCAATTTGAATTTTGAAATTTGACCTTTGAAAATTCGAAACATTCATGTTCAATTTAAATTTGAAAAATTGAAATTTGAAATTTCATTGAATCGATTTTCAACATAATTTTGTCAATAATCAAATATCTTTTCAATTACAGCTGTTTCAGGTAACACGCGAGCCAACGCGTTTAAAACATCGAGAGAGCTTTTGGCAGTTGGGTTTCCTGTGTAGTCAATCAAACCATGTGAGCCAATCAAATCCTTGCTTAGTTTCGCCTAGTGCAGTGAATTGGCTTCTGTCGCGACATGTCTCGCAAGGGAAGCCAATCGAATGCACTGAGTAAGGATATGATTGGCTCACACGGACACGGATTGCATTGATGGACAGCACAGAAACTGCCAAACTCTGGCGGTAACGGCGAAGTCGCGTGTTACCTGAAACAGCTGTAATGACTTGTTGTCGCGTGTTCCTTCCTTGTTGATAGCTCCTGTCAACTGCTTGTTTGTTTTTTGTTTTCTCTGTCGAATACATCCGATAGAGACTTGGGATGAATGAGTAGGAGAGTTTGTGACAGTTAAACCGACCAAGACCCTTCTCCGTTTATTAATCATATCTCAGGAAAGGATGAAACTCGAACAACCAAACTTTGTTGGGGGATGGGGGAGGGAACTCATTGGCAAGGGTGGTGCGAATGGCTGGTCACGTGGTATGACGTCATCGATGACGTCATCATAGGAGAAAAAGAATATATCTCGGGAAGGGATACCTCAGACAACCAAACTTGGGTGAAGTTGTCTAAGTGGCAAGGGAGGTGCAACTGCCTGGTCACGTAGTATGACGTCATCGGTGGGCCGAGCAATGACGTCATCATAGGAGAAAAATAATATATATCGGGAACCGGATGGCGGATGAACCTTGAGACAATGAAGTTGTCTAAGCGGCAAGGGGGTCAGAACTCATAACTACTTATGAGCTTCTGGGTCGTGCAATTGCGTGGTCACGTGGTATGACGTCATCGATGACGTCATCAAACAAGAAAAAGATTTATGAGCCTCGGAGAACCAAACTTGGGTGAAATTATCTAAGTGGCAAGGGGGTGCAAGTGCTTAGTCACGTGGTATGACGGCGACAGGCCGATGTACATGACAACTTTTTATCTCATTAACACCGAACATGTAAACGGGAGCTCCGCTTTTAGCCAGTGCCTAAATCTATATATTATCTTGGAAAATACATCCCCTTCGTCAGGGGTTAGGATCAGTGGGCCGAGCAATGAGGACAGTGAGACCTGGAAGGAAATACCATTGACTTCTGCCTCGTTTTTCAAACTCTTCCGTTGTCTCGGTTTTTTCACCTGTGATTCGACCAAAATACTCTACAAAAGCTTTTCGCTAAAATATTTCGCAGAAGGTTCCATAATAAACCTATTTTTTCCGTTATTTGCCACACGCTTGAGTCATATCAAGAAAATTCCCTTAAAAATTGTCGACTTTCTTCAACTTCCTTATAAGGAAATATCTGCATACCATATTTGGAGTCCCAGTAAGTTTTTCACTATTTTTATTGACGTAGAATACTTCAAACTCAACCAGAACTCAAATACACTCGAGAAAATATGTTATGTGCATTTTCCGCTGTGTTTTTCACGGTCAAGAACTTGGAAACAAGGTAGACAAGACACCACAGGAAGCCCGCTCTATCTCTAGAAAGACGACAATGTTTTCTTGATATGGAATATAAAACAAAAGAATAATTACACGAGAACGAGGCGTCAAGGGCCAGTCAGCCATTTTGGAAAAAAAACTGTATATACCAATACGTTTATACTTTTTTAATTATAATTAGATGGCCAGGGGAGTTTTCAACGTGTTCACCGTGTTGCTCGTAGCCTTCGTTGTGAGTGCCTTCTCGTCAGAAAAAACTGACAAGACTGACTTCAGGGGCGATAAACCTCGTTTCAACCTAATCATTCTTGGACACGAAGGACATGGCAAAACCACGCTAGCTTCTGCAATAACTAAAGGTACAAACACAGTGTATAGCAACAGTGGCGGTTCCAGGGATTGTACAAATACAAAGGAGGGTTCCAAATCTAAAAATATAGTGACTTGAACCTAGCTATATTTTATTGTCGACTTGTCATTTTTTGCCGTTTCACGGAGCCCATGGAACAAACTCTTGGGATCTGCCACTGAGTATCTGACCCGGGGGGGGGGGACTCCCATATTTTTTGACCGGGGATGATCGTCGGAAATTTTCAGTTTCACCCCTAAAAGATACCAAACATGGCGGGCCATGGCGTGGCTCAAATAATTTCTTACCCTAAAAGATACCCTAAAAGATGAGGCCTTATGTGCAAAGTAGGCGCGAAGGAGACAGGTAACAGGTAAAAGATACCCATCAAGAAATTTCCGTGTTTGTTTCTAATTTATCGTCTTCTCATCGAGTAATGTCTCTTTCTTACACGGTTTTTAGAAGCACCATCATGAGAGAAAACAATTTGGACACATATTTCGGACCTAAAAGATATCAATCTCCCTAATGTTATTGAAGATTAAGATCACCCCTAAAAGAGACCAAGGCCCCGTGATGTTAACCCCTAAGAGATACGACGATCATCCCCGGTCAAAAAATATGGGAGTCCCCCCCCCCCGGGACTCCCCGGAGTCGAGGGGGCAGAAAAAAATCGTGAGGGACAATTTTTTCAGAGATAACTGAGTGCAGGATGTTTTTCAGCACAATTCTGCGTCACATAACAGTTGCAGGATATAGTTTTTGGGGCAAAAACCACCTGCATGATATTTTTGGTGGCAATCTTCCCTTGCATGATTTTTTGGGGGGGAATTGTCACCCCACCCTCCCCCACCCCGGGTTTTTCTAATGGTCCGTCCCTTAGGAGATTATGGTAGGTTGCGTGCGTCGTTGCGTGCAGGGTGCTGCTAGGTGGTTTTGGGCTTTCTGTGGTGGGCGCCAAAAATAGCGGGAAAACAGTTTCTTGGGAGGGCTTTGCTATTTTGGAGCTCAAATTACAAAAGATACGACACTGAAAAAATATGCGTTTCCTTTGTTTATGCCAGTTCAAGGAGAAAAGCGTCTGGCAAAGTACAGGACTTACGAGGATCTCAATAAGCCACAGGAGGAGAAATTGCTGATGGGATCACTATTAAAACAACACACGTGGAATTCGAAACAGACAAAAGGTTTTATACACTTGTTGACTGCCCCGGACATACCGACTTGATGAAGGTAGGGACATGGGAATTTCTTATGTCAACGTTTCAGTGTACTCGCCTTGTGATGACAACGCAAAAGTAAAAACGAAACTAACTGATTTCATTACTGCGATTTACAGCTGTCTCAGGTAACACGCGACCCAGCGCGTTCAAAACATTTTTTTGGCAGTTTGGTTTTTCTGCGACGTCAATCAAATCGCCTAGCTCAGTGAATTGGCTTCTGTCGCGACATGTCTCGCAAGTGAAGCCAAACAAATGCACTGGGCTCACACGGACGGATTGCATTGATTGACAGCGCAGAAAACCCAATTGCCAAACTCCAAGAATCTGACAACGGCGAAGTCGCGTGTTACCTGAAACAGCTGTAATTCATAATTCTGCGAACTCTCGCTAACGATTTCCAACCGTAAAACCGCCTTTTGGCTTGCGTAAATCAAAGAATTCGTGCGAATTGGTTCCTGCTATTTATGGAAATTCTGACCGCTTCGGTTTCTATATTTCAATATTCTAGTATATGGTCACTCAAGGCACCCAGTTGGATGGCGCGATTTTGGTTGTGTCAGCTGCTGATGGCCCAATGCCTCAGACAAGAGAGCATGTGCAGCTTGCAAGCAAGGTATTTCTTAACCCATTATATTACCTCCCCACTCGCGTTTTCTTTTTGCTGGCTTACACACAAGCGCAAGCTTGTGTGCACATTTTCGAGAGACAAGTATTGAGGCCAATCTCAGAGCTCTGGAGGCATCGGGTTTTTTAAACCCAGATTCTGGGTTTCCGGTTTGAAGGTTTATGAAAATGCTCACAAATCGGATCCCCAGAGCCCTGAATCTTGCCGCTGGCCAAAAGATGACGGGCTCTGGGTATGAAATTGATATTGAGAGTAGTTGATAAGTGTCACAGAAGCATACTCCAGAAATGGGTGGAGAAGCGCCCAGAACAGTCACTCCGACAATATCTGAAGTATCTAGAACTAACGTGCGTCATCATTCTGATGTGTAAAAGCGACGATTAGCCTTCTTGATCACAACGTCACTCTGTCCGCAATGTGCCTTAATGGCAATGAATTATAATCCTGTTGTAAACCTTGATTATTAAAAAGACCGCTAAAATTTCTGCTATCGTTCTTGAAGGTTGGGCTGGCAAACATCGTGGTCTATTTAAGCAAGGCAGACCTGGTGGACGACCAAGAACTTCTCGAGTTGGTAAGTAAGTTTCAGGGGTATTGTTTGAATGACCGGCTTCACTTCTGATTGGTTGGTTGTTGAATGGGTTTCGCTTCTGATTGGTTGGTTGTTGAATGGGTTTCGCTTCTGATTGGTTGGTCGGTTGAATG
The DNA here is from genome assembly GCA_033964015.1 of Scolanthus callimorphus. Lineage (NCBI taxonomy): Eukaryota > Metazoa > Cnidaria > Anthozoa > Actiniaria > Edwardsiidae > Scolanthus > Scolanthus callimorphus. The sequence goes on from CM066919.1 coordinate 9,528,114, forward strand.
GGTTTCGCTTCTGATTGGTTGGTCGTTGAATGGGTTTCGCTTCTGATTGGTTGTTTGCTGAATGGGTTTCGCTTCTGATATGTTCGTTGTTGAATGGGTTGCGATTCTGATTGGTTAGCGGGAAAAGTTGAGAGATCAGCTTTAGTCAGTTTTTTACGAGATTGTATTGGCATAACCATATGGCCACAGAGAAATGAGTGGATCATTGGGTGGCAAAAGGCTCATTAACCACAGTTTGAGCTAAATTGACCATTTAACTGCTCCCTTAAAACTAAATGTAAAATAAGGACGTGTCATTATTTAGCCGGGGGGGAGGGGGGTACTATTTTTAAGCAAGGCTAAAAAAAAGACCCTGGACTCAGTCGTAGATCAAAAAAATTAGGATCCTCCCCTGTCCCCTATTTAAACCTAGTAGAAGACATTTTGCAGAAAGAGGGGGCACATTTTACTTTCGTTGCGCGCCCACATTTTGATAAACGCATTTCCCGGGGGGGGGGGGGGGGACTCCCATATTTTTTGACCGGGGATGATCGTCGGAAATTTTCAGTTTCACCCCTAAAAGATACCAAACATGGCGGGCCATGGCGTGGCTCAAATAATTTCTTACCCTAAAAGATGAAGCCTTATGTGCAAAGTAGGCGCGAAGGAGACAGGTAACAGGTAAAAGATACCCATCAAGAAATTTCCGTGTTTGTTTCTAATTTATCGTCTTCTCATCGAGTAGTCTCTCTTTCTTACACGGTTTTTAGAAGCACCATCATGAGAGAAAACAATTTGGACACATATTTCGGCCCTAAAAGATACCAATCTCCCTTATTTTATTGAAGATTAAGATCACCCCTAAAAGAGACCAAGGCCCCGTGATTTTAACCCCTAAAAGATACGACGATCATCCCCGGTCAAAAAATATGGGAGTCCCCCCGGGCGCATTTCATCAAGCCTCAATTTCATCAAGCCTCAGAGAAAGGGTAGACGAACATTACGTTTTTTTGTGTATAGTAAGCAAAGCCTATCAGCCGCCCAGGAAATACGCTACCTCAACTACATAGGTTAGATGAAAGCGTCTATTGATGAGCCTGTTATGTATTATTCATGCGCGCAACGAAGAAATTAATATTCATGTGCGTAGAGCGCGGCCCAAATGCCTGTAACGTCGAACTCACGCTTACCTAAGGGTTCTTCTTTCGAAAATGTGACTGCGCGGCAGGCCTATCACTGCAAGGTATTTTTGGGAGAGTTTATGTTTTACTCGTCGAGATACACTCATATTCAGGGGAGGGTCCGATTTTTTTCAGCAAACTTCGCGCAACGAAAACACAATAGCCTTCGCACTGTAGAACAAGTGTATCTTGACGAGTAGCACGAGCGTATGTACAGAACTAACACGAAAGTATCCTCCAAAGGAATCATCTGAATTGGGTGGCAACAAGAACTGTACAAGATGTTAACACTGTTGGCCGATTCGGTCTATTGATATTCAGTGTTGGTTATTGTTTTAGCTCCTTTAAACATTCCGATCTAGACCCTATGTTTAATATGCATATGAGTTCAGCCTGTAAACAAAATCAATCCACCTATATATTCACCTCATCTTCAGGTTGAGTTAGAGGTGCGCGAATTATTGTCCGATAACAACTACGACGGTGATAATACGCCCATTGTAGCTGGGTCAGCCTTGAAAGCACTTGAAGGCAAGAGTCCCGAGATAGGGGTAAACTCCATTACAAAACTTCTCGCAGACCTCGACAAGCACATCCCTATACCAACGCGAGCCATCGACAAGCCCTTCCTGATGCCAGTGGAAGACGTGCTTTCAATCTCTGGTAGAGGCACGATTGCTACCGGCAGGATTGAGAGGGGAGTGGTGAAGGCTGGAGACAGCGTAGAGTTGGTCGGAATCCGTGACACAATCCGGACGACTGTCACGACTGTCACAGGTATTGCAGGGGGGGGGGGGGGGGGGGGGGGGGGGACGAGAAATCAGATTGTCTTCCTCTAAGACAAGGGTGTAGCTCCCAATACGCAAAGCACGCAGCAGCTGCGTACTAAAATGTTTACAAAAAGTTATTTGTTTCTATTTTTAAATGTTTGATTCTGTCCCTTGCGTACCCTACAAAAAGACTCTAGTTACGTCCATAAGGCATCTAGGATCGGAATGCATTCAAGGCACAGGCGTCTTAGGAATCTTTTAGCGTTTGAACTACTGCTGCAATGGGCTGTTCAAATAAAGAAACGAGGACCTACAGATATCTTCTAAGACCAGGCAGCAACCAGTCCTTTAATAAACTGCCAGCCGCGATATGAAGTGCTCAGACCATGGACTCTTTACAATGAAAATTAAAGATTTCCTTTCTTAAATTATTCCCTCTTTTCTTTCTACGTTTTTCTTTTATCTAATGCCCTTAAATGCTTGTAAATACTTGTACATATGTATTATATATTGTAGCATTATTACAACATATCTATATTTTTATATTTAATTTTTAAAGCTATTTTTCAAATAAGTTAGTATCATTATGATATCGCATTAGTGCCATTTTATTAGTATATAGTATTTTATTAGTATATTAATATTAATATTAATATGTAGATAAAGTAGGCGAAGAGCCACCCAGTGGAAGAACTACTATTAAACCATTATATTTATTATTATTATTATATTTACAAACATACATAGGCGATCCGCAAATGGTATGCAAAAAATGACAAATTCATGAGTACCTACTAGTGTAGCTGCATTGGCGTCTTAATTCTTGTACTTTTATTAGGCGTAGAAGTGTTTGGTGAGCCGTTGGAGCGAGGAGCTGCTGGAGACAACGTTGGCCTGTTACTAAAAGGTGTGAGTAGAGATCAAGTCGAACGTGGTATGGTGGTATGTAAACCAGGAAACAATCGCATTTCATACCAGATTTGAAGCAGAAGTAAGTACGATCTCATTAACATAACTGTATTGAGTAAGAGTGCAGTGTAGTTAGGAAGCTTTTTCATTTCGGTTTGAAGCTAGTATCATGGTCATAAGACAAAGAGCAATTCGTTATAACAAACATTATTATAGAGAGATTCTTTAAGCATCTCAATCAGCGCTATGAGCAGCGCGAATCTCGTTAACTATTAAGTGGCGGATCAGATCCAGGATTTACTAGGGGGGGTTCCGTTCCTTCTACACTCCTTCGTTCGACCACGAGTGGTCTGGGTATCACAATAAAATCCTCTCGTTCTGATGCCCTGGGGGCCGAGGGGAGGGGGTACTCCCATATTTTTGGGCGGGGGTGTTCGTCGTACATTTCAAGGTTTAAAATTAGGCCTCTGGTACCTTTTAGGGGTATAATGTGAAAACTTGCATTTCATTTTTCCAGATAGATACCAGTTAGGGGTCCGTTCTAACGGGCCTGAGGGAGGTCTAGCGGGCCTGAGGAAGGAGGGGGTGGCTTGGAACCCCCTCTGGATCCGCCACTTCTATCACTTCTCTCCAGATCTTGACAGCTTCGTGCTGCCAACCTATCGCCTTTGTATTGATGATAAACACTTGTTTAGCGCCATATCAATGTTCAATAAAGTGTCATTACTGCGGTTTTCGTAATTCTGCGAACTCTCGCTATTGATTTCGAACCGTAAAACCGCCTTCTGGCTTCCGTCAATCAAACTCCCGAGTCTTTTCGTCGTTACTCTTTGTGCTTTTGATTGGCCAGCGCCTAAGCAGTACTAAAATGGCTTCCTGTCGCGACAGCAACGTTACTTTCTGGCCAATCAAAAAGCACAAAGAGTAACCACGAAAAGACTCGGGAGTTTGATTGACGGAAGCCAGAAGGCGGTTTGACGGTTGGAAATCGTAAACGAGAGTTCTCAGAATTATGAAATCCGCAGTAATACCTTAGTTGTCCGACACCCTGCACTGGCCAATACTCCATTGAGTTGCAGTGTTTCTTCGTGAAAGTACATGCGTTTTCCTTTTTGCGGAAAAAAGAAATGGAGCAAGGTTTACGTAGTGTAAAATGATTCAATTCCTCTAAATGCCAATGGACGATTAAAGCTATAAGCACGCGCGCTCTTCTTATTCAGAAATGCCCAAACCGTGTCCCACAACTACCAGAATGCAGCGCGCGCTTCTATAAACAGTTTGTTCGACAAATGTCCCACATCTACTGACATCTAATGACATCTAATGACCGACAGGCTGTAACACGGCTGCGTATTTCCGCCCACAGACTTCCGGTGGAACGGGGCCACTATAGCAATATTGCATATGCTGATAGATTGTGTAATATTTGTGACAACTCATGCATTGGTGATGAATTTCATTACATAATGGAATCTGATCACAGTATGCTCAGTCGCTTAAGATTTGATTTCCTAACAAGTCTGTACCGAATTAACAGAGCCTTTAGATATTTTGATAAGGTCATTATTTCTTTATATTTTAGCAATGAAAGATGATTTGGCCCTTAAATTGTCTGCAAGATATTTTAGTGAATTGCTTAACAAAGTCAACTTGTTGGACGTCTCTGAATAAGTTTTATTATTATTATTGTAAATTAATAACATGTATGATTAACCGATGTATCTAGTTATTGGATATAAGGTCAATAAATAATATTATTATTATTATTATCTACCGACATGCAGCGCGCGCGTGCGTTATAGCTAGAATCGTCCGTTTCAGAACATCTGACAAGCATCGCTGAAAATTAAGCACTGAGTAGAACAACCATCTGATTTCTTGCTTCCAAATTAGCCAATCAGAACGACTTTTGTTTCATCGCCAAGCGTTCGGCACACGGATTTTAAAAGAATTGCAATCGAGCATAAATCCTGTAAAAATCTTGCCTTATGTCGAATGTAAGAACTGGGTTAGTAGTCCAAAAGCCCCCCCCCCCCGGGGAGTGGGGGGGGGGACTCCCCATATTTTCAGACGGGGGTGCTCGTCCTATCCCTTAGGGTATAAAATTGACAGACGTGCTACCTCTTAGTGGTGTTTAAAATCAGCCCTATCCCTTAGGGGAGTCTCAGACCAATCCTTGCCCAGAAATATATTGGTACTGACACCAGAACCGATATTTACTTGGAAACTTGGTTGAAAACCCTAAAATTTGCTATCTTTTAGGGGTAAATTCGGCGGTCGCCACGCCAAATTTGCTCTCTTTTAGGGGTAAATTTTCTGTTTGCTACACCCATTTTGCTATCCCTTAGGGTCAAAATCAATTTTCCCGACGAGCACCCCGTCTAAAACATGGGAGTCCCCCCCCCCCCCCCCCCCCGGGCCAAAAGCTAACTGGACCCTATTAAATAACGTTTCGTGTTTACCAGCAAGGCCACAGAAGAGTTCCATTGTTTACGTTTTGACTAATTTGCATAAGCATCAACCACAATCAGGCATTCTCCAACGCCGTTGCAAAGGGGCTCATCTCCAGTGTAAGAACTCACCAGCTGAATCATAAAGCTTTCTTTGTTTGGTAGAACGGAGGTTGAACCAATCATGATTAAATAGTAATGTGACAGGGTCAATAGACACAAATTCTAAGCAGCTAGAGACTCTGCATATTGCAATAATAGATTAGAGATTTTTCATATTCAATACTTTCTATATCACAATAATCTTTTGGTGTTAGGGACGTGACTTACTCAATGCTTAGGAATGTAGTTCCTGTTGTTACATGGAAGTGCGCAAGTTACACTAACTTGCAAGAATGCAATTTCTTGGGCGTTATTTTAATTAATTTCCTTCGGCAAGTTTATCTTATTTAGTTTTCATAAGATTATCACATTTTGATAAGCAAATCAAGTGTACCGCGCATTGTAATACGGAAAAGGCGTATTTTGGCAACAAGTTGTAGAATTTAAAGAATGTTGCCCCACGCTTGTTTCGTTCATATAAATACAGGTCACCTTTAGCCAGTTTTTCAGTTGTTTGAGTTGTGGAATGGAACGGATTCTATTGCTTATTGCTAAGCTGAGAAGAGGAAAGATCTTCTGTTGAGGGCTACTGTATTCTATTAGTATTCCCGTTTATTTCCCGTTATTGTACCGTTTATTTTACTGTTTAAATTTACTTTTTATACTTTTGGCTATCAGTATGCTACTTGTTTAGGTCTTGCACAAATCATTGTATATTTTTTAGGCTCATTTTGTTTAAAAAGTATTTAAAGACAATATTCCTTGAATCCTACTGGTTCCTGCGCAACCGCCCATTCCGTCCTGTTACATTTTCTGGTGTCAGAAGTGGGATTCAAGTGTAAAAAAAACATACTCTAAAAACTTTTGTTGGAAAAATAATAAACGGGAATAACTAATGGAAGCTGTAGAGAGTCAAGTTGCTGCCCTGAAGGCCAAGTTAGAGGCGATGGAGGTGCTTCTACAGCAGCAGCAGCAGCCCCAACCAGATACCAGTGGTGGCCCCGGCCCAAGCTCCAGTGCCAATATGGCCCCAATCCGGGTTACCGTGCCACGAGAGCGGAAGTTTGGGAGGTATGGAGGGACCAGGGACGACCGAATCCTAGAGGACTGGATAGCAGATGCCAGGAGGGCTGTTCAAGGGCAGACGGAGGGTGATGCCGTGGACAACCTGCTGTTCCACCTGGAGGGCGTGGCGAAGGAGGAGGTCAAGTTGCGCCCAGCAGCACAGTGGGCTACCACCCAGGGAGTGTTCGACATCCTGAGAGAGGCCTTTGGTGAACAGTTATCACAGACGCAGGCCATGAGGAAGTTCTTTGCCAGGAGTCAAGCCGAGAAAGAGACTGCCCAGGACTTCGCTCATGCCCTGATGGTACTGCTGGGCCGTGTGGAGCGCCTCAGTGGTGAGGTAATGGAGGATAAGGACAGGCTCCTTCGGGAGCAGTTCATAGAAAACCTCCGTGACCCCACCCTGAGACGAGACATCAAGCGCTGGGGACGAGACCACCCGACAGCAACCTACCAACAAGTTCGACTGGAGGTCCACCGCTACATGGAAGAGGATCCCCTCCCAAGACGGACAGCGGCAGTGAGGGAAGCAGCCATAGAAGTAGACGTGGAGGCTATAGAGGTAGCAGGAAGAAAGAAGGTGCTGACGGAGTTGGTGTCAGGGCAAAAACTGCTAGCTGAGGAAATGCAAAGGCAACAGAAAACCCTGATGTCACACATCGATCAGCAGAGACAGATCCTGGACCAACAGCAACAGACACTGAACCAGCTGCTGGCTGCCATGGCGTGGCGACCCCGACCAAGTGGTGGCAACTGTTACAACTGTGGCGAGGGGGGACACTTTGCCCGAGAGTGTCCTAAGCAGCAACTTCCCTCAGAAGGACAGCAGAGTCAGCAGAGGAGGCCACCGCAAGGACAACAAAGGAGGAAGGAGCCGGCTTTAAACGGCTCAACTCCCCCGCAGTGAGCCAGGCGGTGGAGGAGGAAGACAGTGGCTCACCCCTTCCAAATCTAGTTGGTGGTACACCAACTACCAGTGCAAAGTTGGCCGGCGTGGAGGTAGAGTGCCTGGTCGACACCGGTTCCATGGTAACCTTGGTGACGGAGTCCTTCTACAGAGAGAAGCTCAAGTCCGTATGTGGCGGAATTCAAGGAGGGAAGTTGCTGAATCTCCGTGGTGCTAACGGGCTTGAAATCCCATACCTTGGATATCTGGAGCTGGACATCGCCGTGGGAGGTGTGACAATCCCCAAGTGTGGAGTGCTTGTCCTCAAAGACACAGCAGCCATTGTCAAGCAAAGGAGGAGGCAACCTGGAGTCCTGGGTATGAACGTACTGGCGAAGATCCCGAAGTGGGCGGAAATGCTGGAAGGCAGTCCCAGTGCGTCATCATCAGAGCAGCCAAGCCAGAAACCCAAGAGACGGAGGCTAGTGAGGGTGGCTGGCAAGGATGCCGTGTGGATCCCACCAAATACAGTGATGACAGTTGCTGCCACAGGAATGCCTTGTGGAGCAATTGCTTTGGTAGAACCACTCGACATCGCCCTGCCAGGGAGACTGCAGGTGACAACAATGCTGGTGGATGCGTCAAGATCCAACTTCACGGTACAGGTTGCAAACCCTACCGGAAGAGGGGTCCACCTGCGTGGGAGGATGTGTCTTGCGACAATCCAACCCGCAGACATAGTGACGCAAGAGGAATTGAAGTTCACCACGGGATCCAACGAGGTAGTGGTGTCCTATGCTCCTGGTGCAGACTGTCTGGGTGTATCCATGAAGAGCTCAGACAATGCCGTCGCTGCGCCGGAAGCAGATGGGCACCTAGAGGAACTACTCGTTGGCTTCCCAGGGACAGAAGAGGAGAGGAGAGAAGCACTGAGGATTTTTAGGGAGTATACAGATGTATTCTCTTGTGAAGGAGAGGAACTGGGCTGTACGTCGACGGTCCAACACAGAATCCACACTGAGGATGAAGTTCCAGTTAACCAGCGCCACAGACGGATTCCACCCAACCAGTTCGAGGAGGTGAAGGAGCATCTGCAAACACTGCTCAACAGGGGGGTCATCCGGCCCAGCCAGAGCGACTACGCCTCCCCGATCGTGTTGGTAAGGAAGAAGTCTGGAGCGCTGCGTCTGTGTGTGGACTACCGTCGTCTCAACGCCAAGACCAGAAGGGACGCATACCCGCTACCAAGGATCGATGAGTCGCTAGACGCACTTGGAGGAGCGCGCTTCTTCTCAACGATCGACCTTGCATCTGCATACAACCAAGTGGAGGTGAACCCAGCTGACCAGCACAAGACAGCGTTCACTAGCTCATTAGGCCTTTTTGAATACGTCAGAATGCCTTTTGGGTTGTGCAATGCGCCCGCTACCTTTCAGCGACTGATGACCAACATCTTCCGAGACGACATCCTGAAAATCCTGCTGGTGTACCTGGACGACATCATCGTGTTCAGCCAAGGTGTGACAGATCACCTGCAGCGACTCGAGTTGGTATTCCGGAAGCTAAGGGAGCATGGTCTGAAGATTGAACCTGCAAAGTGTCAATTCTTCCAGAACAAGGTGACCTATCTGGGGCATGTAGTGTCAGCTGACGGAGTGTCGACCGACTCAGTAAAGACGGAAGCAGTAGCACGCTGGCCAACCCCGAGGACACTGAAGGAGCTGAGGTCATTCCTTGGATTCGCCTCATACTATCGCCGCTTTGTACCAACCTTCGCTCAGAAGGCAGCACCGCTTCACAAGTTAGTGGCTGAGCTGGCTGATGGAGGGAAGAGGAAGCATGGCACCATTCACAGTGAGCGCTGGGACAGTGACTGTCAACAAGCATTTGAGGGACTGAGGATCGCCTTGACCAATGCACCTGTACTGGCATACCCGGACTACCGCAAGCCCTTTGTGGTAGAGACGGATGCGTCAGACAAGGGGCTAGGAGCAGTGCTGTCACAGAAGCAGGAGGACGGAAAGCTGAGGGTGGTGGCCTATGCAAGCAGAAGTCTCCATGGGCCAGAGAAAAACATGGAGAACTACTCGTCAATGAAGCTGGAGCTGCTAGCTCTTAAGTGGGCTGTATGTGAGAAATTCCGAGAGTACCTCACTGGCTCAGAGTTTGTTGTGTACACCGACAACAACCCACTTACTTACCTACAGACGAAGAGCAAGTTGAAAGCCGTAGAGCAGAGATGGGCTGCTGAGTTGGCAAGCTTCAATTTTAAGATAGAGTACCGAGCAGGCAAGCACAACACCAATGCCGATGCACTGAGCCGCCGACGCCATGATGAAGACGAGGAGCTAGAACCATCTGTGACAGAGATGTTAGCTATGGTTACTGGGACAACAGTCATCCCAGAGGGTGTAAGGCTGGAGTTGCTAGAGGATGCCATCAGAGTTGCAGAACTGGGGGTGACAGCACAAGTGGACCAGACGAATGAGGAGGCCACCTACCTGCCGACCCTCCAGAAAGAACAGATCAGGGAGCTCCAGCAGAGGGACCCAGCACTAACTAGAGTGAGGCACTACATGGCGCTTAGACGGAAACCACACCGGGAGAGTGGAAGCGTGAGACCAAAGAGGCACGCAGGCTGCTGAGTCACTTGAGCAGTATCACGGAAAAGGATGGAATCCTGTACAGGACACTTCAGGGCAACAATGGCCAGGATGTCCAACGCGTAGTGATCCCAGCAGCTATGAAGGATGAGGTACTCAAGGCTTCCCATGACCACCTGGGGCATCAAGGAGCAGAGAGAACAGAGCAAGTGCTGAGGAGCCGGTGCTGGTGGCCTGGGGCTCACACTGCTGTCAAGCAGTGGATCTCTAAGTGCGAGCGGTGTGTGGTCGCCAAGGGCCCTACCTCCCTGTCAGAACACCTATGGGCAGCATTATAGCAACCAAGCCTCTTGAAGTCCTAGCAATGGACTTTACCCAACTTGAACCGGCATCTGATGGGCGTGAGAACGTGCTGGTACTGACAGACGTCTTTACAAAGTTCACAGTAGCAGTACCTACCAGGAACCAGAAGGCCTCCACTGTGGCCAAGGTGCTAATCAAAGAGTGGTTGATGGTGTACGGAGTTCCGCAGAGGATACACTCTGACCAGGGCCGATCGTTTGAGGCAGAAATCATCAGAGAGCTGTGTGCCTTGTATGGCATGAAGAAGTCCAAGACAACCCCTTACCACCCGGAAGGAAATGGCCAGTGCGAAAGGTTTAATCGGACGCTCCATGAGCTACTGCGCACGCTCCCACATGAGAAAAAGAGGCGCTGGTCTGAACACCTCAAGGAGCTCTGCTATGCCTACAACGCCACACCACACACCAGCACCAGCTATTCACCTTTCTACCTGATGTTTGGGAGGGACCCCCGTCTTCCCATTGACCGGTTGATAGACGCTGAGGAGGAAGACCACACATCAAGCAGCTGGGTCACCAAGCACCAGGAGGAACTAAGGAGTGCCTATCAGAGGGCCTTGGATATGTTCGTCAGACAGACAGAGAGACGTAAGAAACAGTATGACAGAAATCGGCGAACGAAGGATGATACCATTGCTGTCGGTACTAGGGTACTCAAAAGGAACCGTGGGGTCAGAGGACGTAATAAGATCCAGGACAGATGGGGTGAAAAGGTGTTTAAGGTTATTGAGCGGAAAGAGAATGGCACCTATGTCATAGAGCCAGCTGATGGACATGGTAATGAGAGGACTGTGAACCGAGCTGAGCTGCAAGTCTGCCCTCCAACAGTACTACAGCCAGCCAGGAGAGCAACACCAGCAAGGCCAGTCAGACGACAACCCACAGTCATACCTAGTTCATCAGATGATGACACTGACCAAGAGTTGGCCATAGAGGTGATTCCACCACCCCATGCCTATGCCGATATGGAACCACCAGATGCTCCAGTGATGGTTTTAGTGGAGATGACTCAGAGGACAGCGCAAGCAGTGAGGATGAGATTCCCCTGAGACGATCTACCAGGGCGACTGCTGGTTACCATAGCAACAAGTTTAACCTACCCAAGTCAGTGTTGGATAGCTTAGTGGTTAGTATGGTCTAATAGTCGCATGAGGACATGGCGAAATTAAGGAGGGGAGAGTGTGACAGGGTCAATAGACACAAATTTCTAAGCAGCTAGAGACTCTGCATATTGCAATAATAGATTAGAGATTTTCATATTCAATACTTTCTATATCACAATAATCTTTTGGTGTTAGGGACGTGACTTACTCAATGCTTAGGAATGTAGTTCCTGTTGTTACATGGAAGTGCGCAAGTTACACTAACTTGCAAGAATGCAATTTCTTGGGCGTTATTTTAATTAATTCCTTCGGCAAGTTTATCTTATTTAGTTTTCATAAGATTATCACATTTTGATAAGCAAATCAAGTGTACCGCGCATTGTAATACGGAAAAGGCGTATTTTGGCAACAAGTTGTAGAATTTAAAGAATGTTGCCCCACGCTTGTTTCGTTCATATAAATACAGGTCACCTTTAGCCAGTTTTTCAGTTGTTTTGAGTTGTGGAATGGAACGGATTCTATTGCTTATTGCTAAGCTGAGAAGAGGAAAGATCTTCTGTTGAGGGCTACTGTATTCTATTAGTATTCCGTTTATTTCCCGTTTATTGTACCGTTTATTTTACTGTTTAAATTTACTTTTTATACTTTTGGCTATCAGTATGCTACTTGTTTAGGTCTTGCACAAATCATTGTATATTTTTTAGGCTCATTTTGTTTAATAAAAGTATTTAGAGACAATATTCCTTGAATCCTACTGGTTCCTGCGCAACCGCCCATTCCGTCCTGTTACAGTAACTAAACACAAAGGTGTCCTCAGGGAATGGTTCTTACAATGGAGATGACCCGCAAAAGGTTCGGTTCTGGATATCAATAAAGGGTGACAAATGGAATACAAGTAGAAAATATCAGCTCGATATCATGTAAAACAGGCACACGTATGGAAGGTGTTCGGAATTCTTATGGATTGCCATGGGATTTTTTCTACCATTCCCATTCTTACTATTCCCTATGGAGCTGTTCATTCATGAAATCTTGTTTTTCCATTATAGGTTTACATCCTTAATGAAGAGGAAGGAGGTCGCAGCACCCCTTTGTTCAGTAACTACAGGCCCCAGTTCTATATTCGCACAACGGACGTCACGGGTACTATCACCCTCCCCGAGGGGACAGAAATGGTCATGCCAGGAGATAACGTCATTATCACTGTAGAGTTGATAACTGGTATAGCGTTGGAAAAGGGTACAAGGTTTGCGATTCGTGAAGGAGGCAGAACCGTCGGGGTTGGAGTGGTTACCAAATTTATAAAGTAAATCTACACGAGGCTAGTTTCTCCTTATTTAGCTACACACATGCAATTGTGTTTAGTTAATTGGCTGCCAAAATGAATTGTAATAACCGATATTGTTGCAACTAGTTAATAAAGCTAAACTTTGGATTTTGGTTTCATTGCTTGCCTTATATAAACGCCTTCATGCATCGAGACATCAACGGGGATTCGCTGCAAGAATTATGAGAAAATTGCAACTGAAAGAAAATCGGGATTTTTATTCGGATATCTTCTTGATTAAAATAATCTACAGAACCCCAGTAAAACCGGAAGAGTTGGATTCCATGCAAATAAGAACTTGGTGATTGTACAATGTTTCCTTATGGTGCTCCGCTCGCGTGGTTCGGAGCTCCGCTAAACCAGGCCACCTTAGAGCAGCTTCACTAAGAACGAATTATAACAGCACATACATGGATGGAGAATCAGCTGAGTTTATTGCGTAAATCTTATCGTTTGATATAAGTAAACTGAGAGCAATATACACTGAATAAAAGGTTGATGATGTTACTTTGTTCCATCGGGGACGTGTACCTGTAAATATATCCCAAAAAAGTAAACACTTAACACAGCGCGCCAGGGGCGGGGGTCCTGGGGTGCGGGCCACTCCCACCTCCTTTTAGAAGAAAAATACAGTAAACATTAACTCAAGAAAAAATTCGAAAAGCTGGAAAGAGACCCATACATTTGTACAGATGTGACCCCCCTCCCCTCTCAAATCCTTGTTAACGGCTTTGCGCGCGACTAACCTGATGACAATAATCAGAAAAATGCATAACTGAAATAACAACTGGTCTTTGCCCTCATTTTATCAGCGCCTTAATGCGTTAACAATTCACAAAAAAGAAGGCCCACAAATTACGCCAATAACCTTCAGTAACAACTCGAGGGATGAGGTTCTTGTGATACCCGAAATAAATTTCGAGACAAGTGGAATTAGGCGAGACGAGACATTGTTTATTCCGGATATCACAAAAACCGAATTCAATAATTGTTACATTGATTCAGCTTTGCGATGAACAATGTTTTTTTTTCTATCCAGGAAATTCAAGAAAGTATTTTGGCTCATTCAACTTTTCTCGAGTAAATAATCTGTGAGGATCTATCTTGCTTTCACCTCCAGTCAGCATGCTGATTCTTGAAGACCCTCAAATTGCGTGATTCCCAAAGCAAAGCGCTCGCTCTTAGCCAATCAGAATCAAGAGTGAGAACACTGTATATCATATATAATACCTGTACTAGACGCTACAGCCATACACTCTGATCTTCAAGTGCAAAAATTAACGGACGTCCACGAAAGAGGCTTGAACCTCAAGAAGCGTGCGTTGATAGGGTTTGTGAGCCAGTATGTCTCCAGTGTGAACTGGTCTGAGTTACCAGCGAAAGTCTGAAGACGAAAATCATATTGTCAATTGGCCTCGGAGATAGACGCTATTATGAACATCATTTTAATTGTAGTGCCTCATTTGTTAATATGCTTTCTTTTTAGTTCAATCAACCCCTCTCCGAAAATTCAAATTTGGACCTTGGCTGTTACCTTGAGACAACTTCATCTTTTCAAAAGATTTTCTTTTCATACAACAACAAAACCTTTTTTTCATCATGAAAGCGTAGCCTGCTCTCAGGCGCTGGAGAATTAGTTTTAGGTCGAGAAACGCAAGTATTTGCTTTCGCGCACCGATTTGTCAAATTTTATCACAAATCCAAGATGGCGGCGGCACTCGCTTTTTTCGACTTAAAACTACTCTCCAACGCCTGCGAGTAGGCTATGAAAAGCCCAACAGTGCGCGCTTTGACACTCGGTTTTGATAGAGTGCGCGGCTACGACGTCAGACGTGCGTGTACCGTAATCACACACGGCAAGTCAACCAATCAGAGCGCGCATTTTATAGTATTTGTTGTATAAAATTGCATACTTTGAAGTCGCACCGAGGTGTATATAGCATTGTTGAAATTGACGAGTTTGATATTCGTGTCTGAGAACAATTCAACTGTTACGTAAGCTGTATATCGATGTTCACGTGATCCTCATTCCTCGTAAGATTTCAAGTGTTGTAACTTCAAGAGTCTTCGAGCTGAGTTCGAGCTGATCTTGGAACTGGAATCAGCGTTCCGCGTCTCTCCGTTCTAGGCGTAATATTTGAATCAAAAGGTAAGTTACAACAAGAAAAGAAAGAGGAACATTTAATGGACTATCTATAGTTTCCTTTGCCAACAAATTCGACGATACAATGTTGAAGTAAGGAAAAAGTGGGAAGAATATGCTGAACTTTCACGCTCTCTAAAGCAGGTTACATTTTACTGTGTCGACTTTCCGTTCTTTGCTAGCCTGAGTTAACAGACGCCCGCTCAAAATCAAAAGATTTGAGCGAGACCTTTTGATTTTGAGCGGGCGTCTGTTAACTCAGGCTAGTTCTTTGCACGCATTTGAGCGATTTTCAAAATTCTGCGAACTCACACTTGACATTTCCGAACGCTTAATTGCGTTTTGGCTTCCACCCACTGTGCCCATCAGTGACAAAAGAATGCAGTGTCGCTCTGCGATCCGCCACCACAAACTGCTGGTCAATGGTCTCGCTCGCTTCTCAGGTCGAGGCATGAGTCGAATAGAGTCCTAAAGTGATGACGTTACAAAATACAACTTTTCGATTTAGAGCAATATATTTGTCCCTTGATTTCGAAGGAGCATGTCGAATGGAAGGTAGACACCAAGCATGAGGCAAATCGGTTGAAACGCGACAAAGATATGGCCCGCTGAATATAACTGTTTGGAACTGAGTCCAAAATACTGTGATTTTTTAAAGAAAATTATGAATTCAGCGGGCCATATCTCGATCGCGTTTCGACCGGTTTGCCTCATCATTTGCATGCAACGTTCTTTGGTGTTGGTCTTTCATTATTCACTTGAGTCAAAAATCTGAGATTCGAAATTTTTCAAATTTGTCACACTTTATAGGACTCTATGTCAGCCTAGTCCCTGGCCGTTTGGGTGGGCTTCCTGTGCTCGGAGATGAACCGTTAGGATGCGCGAGCACTGGGCCGAGCTCACTCA
Source organism: Scolanthus callimorphus (assembly GCA_033964015.1). Classification (NCBI taxonomy): domain Eukaryota; kingdom Metazoa; phylum Cnidaria; class Anthozoa; order Actiniaria; family Edwardsiidae; genus Scolanthus; species Scolanthus callimorphus. The sequence goes on from CM066919.1 coordinate 9,543,900, forward strand.
GGGAGCACTGGGCCGAGCTCACTCGGGGAGAGGGTTTCCTGTGACGTCACGTCACGCATGTCTTACAAACCACAGGAAGCCGGAAGCCATACCCAGAACGCCAGTGTAGGCATGGGCATGGGTCGCGCTTGATATTAGGGGATGGTCAACTCTTGTTTGAAAATGCACATCATACACCTTTTTTTCCAAAATGGCGAGGCGTTTTGTTGCATTGGCCCTTGTTGCCTCACTCTCATGAAATTATCTTTTGTCTTTGAGCTTGAGTGAATCTAAAACAAAAGAATAATAACATGAGAACGAGGCATCAAGGGCCAGTCAGCCGTTTTGGAAAAAGGCGTACAAGTTCGTGCGATTTTTAACCATTCAATAAATTTAGAAAAACACTGCCCCCGGACATAATAAACGATCGGTCCCTAACGGGTGACAACAGGTGGATCACGCGAACCTTAGCCTATTCCTGGAAATTTGGCGAATGAAAAAAGATTGTGACTCACTAGAAGTCAGGTACCATTATTTATGAAGAGAATAGAACGATGAGCATAAATTATGACTGTAAAAGATTGTAAAACTGGACAACAGGAACGAATTGTCGTCTATGATGGCTATGATGATCTAGTGGTCACAGCGTTAATTGAAAAAATATAGCTACTGTCAAATTCGACTAAACAATTCTATCTGGTCGTGCCAATACGTTTATACTTTTTAATTCTTTAATTAGATGGCCAGGGCAGTTCTCAATGTGTTGCTCGTAGTAGCCTTCTTTGTGAGCGCCTTCTCGAAAAGAACCACCGCCTTCAGGCGCGATAAAACTCGTTTCAACCTAATCATTCTTGGACACGAAGGACATGGCAAGACCACGCTAGCTTCTGCAATAACTAAAGGTACAAACACAATGTATAGGAACAGTGACGGATCCAAGGATTGCACAAAGGAGGGTTCCAAATCTAAAAATGTAGTGACTTGAATCTCCCCTTCTGTCAGTTCATTGTCGACTTGTCATTTTTTGCCTCTGAATAACTGAATTCTCTATCGCGGCTCCATAGCGGTAGTAGATCATATGGTAGCAACTGGTCTGTTGCAGGCTTTGCTATTTTGTAGCATCAAATTGCAAAAGAAACGACGCTGAAATAATATGCATTTTTTTCCTTGTCTATGCCAGTTCAAGGAGAAAAGGGTCTGGCAAAGTACAAGACTTCTGAGGAACTCAATAAGCCACAGGAGGAGAAATTTTCGGGGATCACTATTAAAACAACACACGTGGAATTTGAAACAGACAAAAGGATTTATACACTTGTTGACTGCCCCGGGCATACCGACTATGTCAAGGTTGGGAGCATAGGAATTTCTTCATTTTTTATGTCATACTTTTCTATACTCGCATTTATGATAAATGATGACGGCGCAAAAGTAAAAAGACTCTGAACATTGTCAACATATGACTATCAATTGTTGCACGCGCCATGTTGAATTGACAATAGAACGACACTTATAGCCTACTTAGTAGCTCCACCAATCAGCATTGACAATAGAACGACACTTATAGCCTACTTAGTAGCTCCACCAATCAGCATTGACAATAGAAACGACACTTATAGCCTACTTAGTAGCTCCACCAATCAGCATTGACAATAGAACGACACTTATAGCCTACTTAGTAGCTCCACCAATCAGCATTGACAATAGAACGACACTTATAGCCTACTTAGTAGCTCAACCAATCAGCATTGACAATAGAACGACACTTATAGCCTACTTAGTAGCTCAACCAATCAGCATTGACAATAGAAGGACACCGCGGAAAGACGCAGTTCACATGCGCTAAAGATTCACTGGCCTGTGAAATGAAGACAATTGAAAAAATCTACATAACAACAGCGAACGATAAACTTTGACTTTAAATCAAAATTTTCACCTCGGGTGCAAGCCTCAAAGTGCGAGGTGCAAAAGTTCAAAGAAAGATATGATCATATTCTAGCTGATCTGCAATTTTTGGCCTTACGTTTTGTGTCTGGAGCTTAATTTTTCCAAATTTCCAAGACAGCACGAGATATTTTTGTTATGAAGATTATTTCTTTTGTTTTCATTTCACAGGAAGTGGATCTTTAGCGCATGGCAAATGCGTTTTGCCGCGGTGTCCAATAGAATACTAATGTGATAGATAAATACGTGATAGATAGTGAGTAGCAGAGCTAATCAGATTGCAGGATTCGTGATCGCATACGAGTTGTTCCTGCTAATGGAAATTCTGAACGCCTCGGTTTTATCTCTTTCTATTCTAGTATCTGATCACTCAAGGTGCCGAGCTGGATGGCGCCATTTTGGTTGTGTCAGCTCTTGATGGCGTAATGCCCCAGACAAAACAACATGTGCGGCTTGCAAACCAGGTATTTGTTACCCATTAGATTAACTTCTCAACTCCCGTTTGGACTCACTCAGGTTTACACACAAACGCAAGCGCAGACGAAAGCGCAAGGATATCAAACTCATAGTCCTTTATTATGTTTTCACAGAACGCAAGTGCAGACACAAGCGCAACGAAATCGAGAAGTTGCGCTCCCTTGCGCTTGTGCGTTCGTTTAGTGTATTTTAAGCGAACACAAGCGAAAGCAATCTAGTTTATTTGATTTTAGGCTTTCGCTTGCGTCGCTTTGATTTAAACATTAAAAGCGCTTGCGTCCTGCGCTTGTATCCGTTCGTGTGTCACTCTCGAACCCAGAGCTCCATGGCTCGTCGCCTCGCAGGGGAGGCTCTGGTGACATCCATTTGAGGGCCTTCGCTGATTGACTGAAATGACGCGCGCACTCGTACACATCCTCGCTTTATAAAAACGTATCTATAAAAATAACACTCGCATTTGTTTTCCTAGTCGTCTTTTCAACCTTGAGCTCTTTGTTTGACTCTGAATGCTAATGACTCTGAACTCTAGAAATGCTGTAGTTGAATTTGTGGATATTATAGACACTCACTACCTCGACAGTGGCGTCACGACGGACTCAAATATATTATCGTTACATGTTTGTGAAAATCGTGCGCTCGTGATTGCGCATGTAGCTTGCTTTAGAGTAATAACGAGTTTTGCTTACTGCTAGAGGAGTAAATAAACACATACATAAATAAGTTATAAATAAGGCCGTCTACTGCTCAATTTGGGCTTTACACTCAGGGCCTCATCGTCACAGACAATGGAAAGATACATTGGTTAAATTAACGGTTTCGGTTCTTGAAGGTCGGTGTGCCGAACATCGTGGTCTATATAAGCAAGGCAGACGAGATGGACGACCAGGAGCTTTCGAAGTTGGTAAGTAGGTTTCAGATTTTTCACACCCATTAATTTGATAGCGGTCTTATAGCCAACTTTTTTGTCTACTAAACAGAACATTTAATTGCTCCCTTACAACTGAATGTAAAACCATCAAATTTTTATTTCAAAGGTTTCATTTGTTGCTCGCTATTGATATTCAGTGATGATTATTGTTTTAGCTCCTTCAAACATTTCGAATCTAGACCCGCTGCTTATGCAAATGAGTACAGACTGTAAACATAAACAATCCTCCTATTCATCTCATCTTCAGGTTGATGCAGAGGTGCGCGAATTATTGTCCAAATTCCACTACGACATTGATACACCCATTGTAGCTGGGTCAGCCTTGAAAGCACTTGAAGGCAAGAAACCCGAGATAGGGGTAAACTCCATTAAAAACCTTCTCGCTGCCCTCGACAGCCACATTCCTACACCAACCCGAGCCATCGACAAGCCCTTCCTGATGCCAGTGGAAGACGTCTTTTCAGTCATAGGTAGAGGCACGGTTGCTACAGGCAGGATTGAGAGGGGAGTGGTCAAGGTTGGAGAGACAGTAGCGTTAGTCGGAATCCGCAACACAATCCGGACGACTGTCACAGGTATTGCAAGGGGGGAAGGGGGGGGGGGGGGGGGGGGGGGGGGAGGGGGAAGGGGGAAGGGAGGACGAGAAAATCAGAGTGTCTGCCTCTAACACAAGGGTGTAGCTACCAATACGCAAAGCACGCAGCAGCTGCGTACTAAAATGCTTACAAAAATTTCCTGTTTCTATTTTTCAATGTTTATTGACATGTTGTTATTTTGTCACGAACTCTGTTTAGCTGTTTACAATGAAAGAGATGTCTGTTGTCGTTTGTAATGCATAATAGACATGAATAACACAAGAAAAGATTTCCATGATTATTCATGATTATATTAGACTTTAAGGACGTAGTTGCTTTTGTCTCTATTATGTTCGTTCTACAAAGGAGTTCTTTTGTCTCTATTATCCTCGTTCTTTGTGTTGAGGTGTAGGGTATTGTTGTATTATCAAACCAGAGAGGAGCTACAACTACGCACCGACCCTACAAAAAGACTATAGCTACGCCCCTAAGGCATCTAGGATCGGAATGCATTCAAGGCACGGTTCGAAGTTAATAGAAATCTTTTAAAGCGCGATCAAACGGGGATGAGAGTTGGTGAGAGTTCCAACTATCACCCGCTCTCATCTGCTCTCACAAGAAGCGATCCAAACGGGTATGAGAGTTGATGAGAGTCAGCGTATTTTTTTCATCGAAAAACCAAAAGTGAGCCTGCAGTTCTTTGCAACTATGAGCCCGAAGTTCTTTTGGCGGCAGCTGCTGACTGAAAAACTCTCATCAACTCTCATCGCGCGATCAAACGGTAAATAACTCCCATCGACTCTCATGAAAAACATGTTCAAAGTGCATGATAGCGGATGAGAGTGAATGAGAGTCGATGAGAGTTCGCGATCAAACGGGAATGCTCTCATTGGCTCTCATTAGCTCTCATCAACTCTCATCACCGTTTGATCGCGTCTTTAGAGTTTGAACTACTAACCTGCTGCAATACAGCAAAATGCCGCGTATAAAATCTAGATTTTTCCAAATTAGCCTAAATAGTTTCTTATAGAATCGAAATGGAAATCATATATTCACTAACATAAACGAACGCAAATGGTGTGGCACCTGTTTTGTATCGTGTGGCGTCGTCTGCACCATTGACCACAAGATAACATTAACATAGTGTAGGTGCATTTGCCTTCTTCTTGCACTTTTATTAGGCGTAGAAATGTTTCGTAAGCTGTTGGATCGTGGAGAAGCCGGAGACAACGTTGGCCTGTTACTAAGAGGAGTGAAAAGAGATCAAGTCGAACGTGGCATGGTGGCGTGCAAACCAGGGAGCATCAAATCTCATACCAGGTTTGAAGGACTAGTAAGTACGGTCTCATTAATACTTGAAGACCCTGTGTCCGATGGGCGTGACGATGTTATGATTGGTTTGTTTTTGGGCGAATGCGAACACCACTTGCATTCGCCCGGTCGCAGAATATGCGTCCCCTTTGTTCCATAATTCTCTACCACAATACTTGTCCGAAGAACTAGAACGCCTACAAAAGCGTGCGCTCCGTATTATCAGTTCCGGTGACTTGTCTTATAGGCAAGCTAGTTAGATGTCTATAATATGCCAACATTATACCTCAGGAGAGAGGAGATAGGTGAAACCCTGTTTAATGACATTGAGACTTTTGAGGACCACAAGCTGCGCTCTCTGTTACCACCACCTAACCCCAGTACTATGAACACTAGGAGGAGTCGCAAATACCAAGTGCCACGATATAGAACGAATCGCTTTAGAGACAGTTTTATAGTCAGCCATTGTAAATAGTCTTTTCATATTTTAGCTCTAAAATTTAGCATGTATTTACAATATATTAGCTGTTTTTATCCCATTATATTATATACCGTTTCCGGGATACGTTGTCACCCAAAAAGCCTATAAGCTTGGTGCGCTAGGGAGTATGGGTAAAGATTTACTTAAATTTCTGTAAAATATTAGAAACAAACATGCTTGGAAATGTGCTGAAATTTAATCATTTTACCTGTGTTTGCGATAACTGTCTGAATTCAAATCAAACAGTAGCAGTTTAAATGCCCCCATCATCCTTTGCGCTTCAAGCTTATAGGCTTTTGGGTGACAACGTTTCCCGGAAACGGTATATATTTATTCTTATCTATTGTACAAATTATTATAATTCAGCCTCTGGCTGCAAGGATAATTTTAATAAACCATCTATCTATCTTATCTAATACAGTAAGAAACTTTCAAAATAACACCATTACTTTGTTGTTCTATGAATTTGTAGAATGTTTTTAAAGCTTATGGGGAAGGGGGATGGAATGTTTTTGCAAATATTTTCAATTTTCCTCCAGCTTCCCTAACCTATAATTAATGAACGGTCCCTAACAAAGAGAAACTCTGAAATGGATTCTGGGCGTCATCGTGCAAATGTCAATAAACCTCCTTGTCTTGGGCGTAATGTTTTCCCATTTCAGATCACGTGGCATTCATTTGAATATAATCTTTCTTTTTTGGGGATGCTTCCATATTCATATAATCCATCGGTGCGTAGCAGAAGCTGAAGAACTTGAGAAATAATATTCATAGGAATGCCATGTGATCTGAAATGGGTAAACATTACGCCCAAGCCGAAAATCTGACACCGGCGGATTTCTTGCTTTGAAATTATAGCCAATCAGAGACAGAGCGGAAATTACCAAAAATATATAAAATGTCTAACTTCGCCATATTTCAAAATAGAAGTTCAAGATTCCGTATACAAAGAATTTCTGTGACCAAAAGAATATGATTTTAAGATATGGTCGACCAAAGTTTGCATAATTGCTGATTAAAGTACTAATTCTCCCATAATGGCAAAGAAACCAAAGTTTAAAGCCTAATATCTCAAAGACGGATCCATGAGAAAAAAAGTCATTTTTGATATTTAATTTGTTTTCCATTAAATAAGGAGTCTGCATGCAAAACATCAAGCTTATTTGAGTTAAACCGACCTTACTATTTGAAATTTGGTGATTTTTTAGCAGGGTTTTTTCGCTCTATCCCAATCAGAATGAATTTTGCTGCATCGCCAAGTGTTCCAACGTTCCAAACATCGACAAACAGAATCTAAAAAGAATTGCAATTGAGCATAAATCCTGAAAATCTTGCCTTGTGGTGGGATTATACCTGGAAAGTTACTGCGATTTTCATAATTCCGCGAATTCCCGCTCTGATTTCCCAACACCAAACTGTGATTTGGCTTCCGTCAATCAAACATTTTAAGACAGGCAAATGGATTTTTTTTCTAAGTTTTGTGTGCATTTTATGGTGTGAATTTGGGTTTGAAGGCTAGCTAGACCTTATTAGGTCAAAAACCTCTTAAAGCCTGCGTAAAATCACCCAGAGCTGTTCACTCGTTTGATTGACGGAAGCCAAACCGCGGTTTGTTAGTTGGTGTAGAGTTCGCAAAATTGTGTACATTAAAGTTGAATGGATATGTTTTGAACACAGGGAATTTCGGCAGAAACGTATCCATGGAGGAAAAGCTGAATTTCCTAAGGCACACGTATGGAAAGTGTTCGGAGTTCTCATGGACTCATGGATAGCCATGAGAATTTCGAACACTTCCCATTCTTCTGGGTTTCTGCAGAAATTCCCTGTGGAACTGGCTCATTCTTAAAATCTTGTTTTTCCATTACAGGTTTACATCCTTACGAGAAAGGAAGGGGGTCGCCACACCCCTTTCTTCAATAACTACAGGCCTCAGTTCTATTTTCGCACAACGGATGTCACGGGTGCTATCACCCTCCCTGAGGATATAATGATGGTCATGCCAGGAGATAAGATCAGTTTCACCGTAGAATTGATCGCTCCAATAGCGTTGGAAGTTGGTACAAGGTTTGCAATTCGTGAAGGAGGTAGAACGATCGGGGCTGGAGTTGTTACCAAAATTTTCACGTAAATCTACACGAGGCTAGTTTCTATTATTTAGCTATACACATGCAATTGTGTTTAGTTAATCGGCTACCAAAATGAATTGTAATAACCGATATAGTTGCAACTAGTTAATAAAGCCAAACATTGGATGTGTGGTTTCATTGCTTGCCTTATTCGAACGCCTTCATGCATCGAGAATAACGGTGGTATAATCTAGATACCCCCCAGTAAAACCGGAAGAGTTGACTTCCATGCAAATATGAACGTGGATTGTACAATGTTTCCCTTATACATGTAAAGTATGGTGCTTGACAGAGTTGGAAAAACCTGCTAAAACCACTAAATGTCAAATACTAAGGCCGGGTTAACTCAGATAACCTTGTTTTTTTTTTGCATACAGACTCCTCATTTGATGGAAAACAAAACATTAAAATGACTTTTTTTGTAATGGATCCGTCTTTGAGACATTAGGCTTTAAACTTTTGGTTAACGTGCCATTCTATGAGAGAATTAGTACTTTGATCAGGAATTATGCAAATTTTGTTCAATCATATCTAAAATTCATATTCTTCAAATTTAGTTTCGAAATTGGAATAAGTTTTTCGTCATAGAAACTCATTGTAAAAGGAATCTTGAGCTTATATATTGAAATATGGTGAATTAAATTTGACATTTCATTTTTGGTAATTTCCGGTTCGGAGCTCCGCCATAAACAAGCCACCTTAAAGCAGCTTTACTAAGAACGCATTTATAACAGCACGCACGCTCGAATGGAGAATCAGCTGAGTTTATTGCGTAAATCTTACATTGTTTGATATAAATAAACTGAGAGCAATATACACTGAATATATCAGGTGTGTATGTTACTTTGTTCCATGGGGGTTGTGTACCTGTAAATAAATCCCAAATAAGATAACACTTGACACAGCGCGCAACTAGCCTGGTGACAATTAATAATAAGAAAAATGCATAACTGGTCTATGATCTCATTTTGCTAGCGCCTCAATGTGTTGTCAATTCACAAAAAATGATGCACGCAAATTACACGAAAAATTGTGTACATAAGCCCTCAGTTGATGCCTAACACCCCCTTCCCCATCAGTGCGAGAAAAGACAACATTTTTAGAAACTCATTTTCTCATTTTTTTAAATTGAACCGTTCGACTAGCAGGAAACTAACGCACAAGAAGAATGAAAATATGTTACTAAAAATAGACATTATCTGCCGCTGATGGGAACAAAACTAACACAAGATTGGTACTGTTGGTAGTGGGCTCTTGATAGCGCGATATATATCATACCTGCACTAGACGCGACAGCCATACACTCGAATCTTCATGCAGATATTGACGGACGTCCACGAAAGAGGCTTGAACCTCAAGAAGCGTGCGTTGATAGGGTTTGTGAGCCAGTATGTCTCCAGTGTGAACTGGTCTGAGTTACCAGCGAATGTCTGAAGACGAAAACATATATATCATTTGTAGTGCCTCATTTGTTAATATGCTTTCTTTTTAGTTCAATCAACCCCTCTCCGAAAATTCAAATTTGGACCTTGGCTGTTACCTACCCTGGTTACCAGAGGCTCGAAGCTTCACTCGTTTACTGACACGAAGAGGCGGCTTGGCACGGGGAGCGAAGCGACGAGCCTCTGGCCTCATGGCCTTGTTTTTTCAGTTCCGTTAGCTGAGACAAAGAAACTCTGAAACCACGCGTGACTGGAACTGAGAAAACAAGGCCGTGAGGCCAGAGGCTCCTCGCTTCGCTCGTTGATCAGTAAATTATGCGTTTTGTAACGAGTGAAGCTTGGAGACTCTGGTACCCAGGTTAGCTGTTACCTTGAGACAACTTCATCTTTTCAAAAGATTTTCTTTTCATAATAAGTCAATTTCTAAAAGTCGTTTGCATAGGAAAGGCTCCTTCTTCAACGTCTTTACCTTCCCCTAACATATTAATTCATTATCAAATAAAAAGGATAAGCCGGATTAAGAGGATGATCAACTGAATGATATTGAATTGGTCAAACATGAAATAGACCCAATCGGCTAACGGTGTTTACATCTTGTTGCCACCCAATTCAAATCATGTGATTATTCCTTTGGGTGGTTACAATTGTTCATCTTATACATACTGCCATGCGCTCGGTCGTGTGGGAGAAATTGTACAATTGTAACCACACAAGGGAATCATCACATGATCTGAATTGGGTGGAAACAAGATGTAAACACCGTTAGCCGATTTGGTCTATTATCATATCTACGATGTAGAAAAGTGTATTGTTTTACTAAGGAGAATATCTCTTTAGATCTAAGGACTTACCTTGGGCTCCCTGCTCTCTTGGTATGGAACCCAGGCCTCGCCTTCTTCGCTGTATTCTACGTTAATTCAGATCAAACAGTAGCAGTTTAAATGCCCCATCATCCTTTGCGCTTCAAGCTTATAGGCTTTTTGGGTGACAACGTTTGCCGGAAACGGTATATATTTATTCTTATCTATTGTACAAATTATTATAATTCAGCCTCTGGCTGCAAGGATAATTTAATAAACCATCTATCTATCTTATCTAATACAGTAAGAAACTTTCAAAATAACACCATTACTTTGTTGTTCTATGAATTTGTAGAATGTTTTTAAAGCTTATGGGGAAGGGGGATGGAATGTTTTTGCAAATATTTTCAATTTTCCTCCAGCTTCCCTAACCTATAATTAATGAACGGTCCCTAACAAAGAGAAACTCTGAAAAGGATTCTGGGCGTCATCGTGCAAATGTCAATAAACCTCCTTGTCTTGGGCGTAATGTTTTCCCATTTCAGATCACGTGGCATTCATTTGAATATAATCTTTCTTTTTTGGGGATGCTTCCATATTCATATAATCCATCGGTGCGTAGCAGAAGCTGAAGAACTTGAGAAATAATATTCATAGGAATGCCATGTGATCTGAAATGGGTAAACATTACGCCCAAGCCGAAAATCTGACACCGGCGGATTTCTTGCTTTGAAATTATAGCCAATCAGAAGATTCCGTATACAAAGAATTTCTGTGACCAAAAGAATATGATTTTAACCCTATTCAGACTGGGCTTTTTTTTGACCATCTGTGACTGGGGGGGGGGGGGGGGGGGGGGCTAATTCGGCCCCCCCTCTATATCTCTGGAACCACTGGGGCTATGATCATCAAACTTTCACACAATGACCATGAGCCTTAGACAAATCACCACACCCATTTTTGTCACATGGGAGCAAAATGTGACGTCACAATGACGTCATTCTCTATGTTTTATCGATTTTTAAGTAATTTTAATTAACTTCCAAAAACGTGGTAGATAATACTCTAAAAGCCAACTAATTAACATCAGGATATTGTAAATGTAATTATTTGTGACATTAACACATAAATTTTATTAAACTTGCGTCATAATGACGACTTTTGAAAATATTGTCCGCCATCTTGGATCCGCCATCTTGGATCCGCCATCTTGGATTTCATTTAATTTCCATTTGACTCTTCAGATAAATACTCAATGAGAAACAAATGGTCAAAATGTACAAAATACTCATCAAAGAAGTGTTTGACATTCAAAAAGTTGAATTAAAAGGATATTTGCGAATCCCAGAGCTAGTTTTAGACCATATGTTAAAATGAACAAAATCCCCTACCCCTACCCCCAAAGATTTTGTGTCAAAAATTAATTAGCCTGTACGTAAATTACTAATGAGTACAAGCTCCGATAGTCATAAATTGGGCAATGTGTCCAACATTAAGCTTGAAATATGAAAAATTCACGTTTTTTCGAGTTTTGCAAAACATGCATGTCAAAAAGTGGTTGCCATGGAAACTGGGCCGTTGACCCTGACATGTGATTGACACCAAAATGTCCCAGATAAATTTTAGGAAAAGTCACAAAGTTTCACCATCATAGCTGCAGTGGTTTTAGAGTAATCAGGATTTTACTGGAGGGGGGGCTCGAAAAGCCCCCTCCCCAGTCTGAATAGGCCGGGTTAATATGGTCGACCAAAGTTTGCATAATTCCTGATCAAAGTACTAATTCTCCCATAATGGCAAAGAAACCAAAGTTTAAAGCCTAATATCTCAAAGACGGATCCATGAGAAAAAAGTCATTTTTGATATATATTTGTTTTCCATTAAATAAGGAGTCTGCATGCAAAACATCAAGCTTATTTGAGTTAAACCGACCTTACTATTTGAAATTTGGTGATTTTTTAGCAGGGTTTTTTCGCTCTATCCCAATCAGAATGAATTTTGCTGCATCGCCAAGTGTTCCAACGTTCCAAACATCGACAAACAGAATCTAAAAAGAATTGCAATTGAGCATAAATCCTGAAAATCTTGCCTTGTGGTGGGATTATACATGGAAAGTTACTGCGATTTTCATAATTCCGCGAATTCCCGCTCTGATTTCCCAACACCAAACTGTGATTTGGCTTCCGTCAATCAAACATTTTAAGACAGGCAAATGGATTTTTTTTCTAAGTTTTGTGTGCATTTTATGGTGTGAATTTGGGTTTGAAGGCTAGCTAGACCTTATTAGTTCAAAAACCTCTCAAAGCCTGCGTAAAATCACCCAGAGCTGTTCACTCGTTTGATTGACGGAAGCCAAACCGCGGTTTGTTAGTTGGTGTAGAGTTCGCAAAATTGTGTACATTAAAGTTGAATGGATATGTTTTGAACACAGGGAATTTCGGCAGAAACGTATCCATGGAGGAAAAGCTGAATTTCCTAAGGCACACGTATGGAAAGTGTTCGGAGTTCTCATGGACTCATGGATAGCCATGGGAATTTCGAACACTTCCCATTCTTCTGGGTTTCTGCAGAAATTCCCTGTGGAACTGGCTCATTCTTAAAATCTTGTTTTTCCATTACAGGTTTACATTCTTACGAGAAAGGAAGGGGGTCGCCACACCCCTTTCTTCAATAACTACAGGCCCCAGTTCTATATTCGCACAACGGATGTCACGGGTGCTATCACCCTCCCTGAGGATATAATGATGGTCATGCCAGGAGATAAGATCAGTTTCACCGTAGAATTGATCGCTCCAATAGCGTTGGAAGTTGGTACAAGGTTTGCAATTCGTGAAGGAGGCAGAACGATCGGGGCTGGAGTTGTTACCAAAATTTTCACGTAAATCTACGCGAGGCTAGCTTCTCCTTATTTAGCTATACACATGCAATTGTGTTTAGTTAATCGGCTACCAAAATGAATTGTAGTAACCGATGTTGTTGCAACTAGTTAATAAAGCCAAACATTGAATTTGGGGTTTCATTGTTTGCCTTATTCGAACGCCTTCATGCATCGAGTCATAACGGGGGTTGCTGCAAGAATTATGAGGAAATTGCAAATGAAAGAAAATCGGGAGAAATACACAGAAACTACTTCGAAAATTCGAAATATCTTCGTTTTGAGTGGTATAATCTAGAGAGACCCAGTAAAACCGGAAGAGTTGACTTTCATGCAAATATGAACGTGGATTGTACAATGTTTCCTTATTACATGTAAAGTATGGTGCTTGACAGAGTTGGAAAAACCTGCTAAAATCACTAAATGTCAAATACTAAGGTCGGGTTAACTCAGATAACCTTGTTTTTTTTTTGCATACAGACTCCTCATTTGATGGAAAACAAAATATTAAAATGACTTTTTGTAATGGATCCGTCTTTGAGACATTAGGCTTTAAACTTTTGGTTAACGTGCCATTCTATGAGAGAATTAGTACTTTGATCAGGAATTATGCAAATTTTGTTCAATCATATCTAAAATTCATATTCTTCAAATTTCTTTCAAAATTGGAATTAAGTTTTTCGTCATAGAAACTCATTGTAAACGGAATCTTATATATTGAAATATGGCGAATTTAGACATTTCATTTTTGGTAATTTCCCCCCTGTCATGGTGCTCCGCTCGCGTGGTTCGGAGCTCCGCTATAAACGCATTGATAACAGCACACGCTCGAATGGAGAATCAGCTGAGTTTATTGCGTAAATCTTACATTGTTTGATATAAATAAACTGACAGCAATATACACTGAATATATCAGGTGTGTATGGGGGTTGTGTACCTGTAAATAAATCCCAAATAAGATAACACTTGTTGACACAGCGCGGAACTAGCCTGGTGACAATAATAAGAAAAATGCATAACTGGTCTATGCTCTCATTTTGCTAGCGCCTCAATGTGTTGTCAATTCACAAAAAATGATGCACGCAAATGACACTAAAAATTGTGTACATAAGCCCTCAGTTGATGCCTAACACCCCCTTCCCCATCAGTGCGAGAAAAGACAACATTTTTAGAAACTCATTTTCTCATAAAATTGAACCGTTCGACTAGCAGGAAACTAACGCACAAGAAGAATGAAAATATGTTACTAAAAATAGACATTATCTGCCGCTGATGGGAACAAAACTAACACAAGATTGGTACTCTTGGTAGTGGGCTCTTGATAGCGCGATATATATCATACCTGCACTAGACGCTACAGCCATACACTCGAATCTTCATGCAGATATTGACGGATGTCCAGGAAAGAGGCTTGAACCTCAAGAAGCGTGCGTTGATAGGGTTTGTGAGCCAGTATGTCTCCAGTGTGAACTGGTCTGAGTTACCAGCGAATGTCTGAAGACGAAAACATATATATCATTTGTAGTGCCTCATTTGTTAATATGCTTTCTTTTTAGTTCAATTAACCCCTCTCCGAAAATTCAAATTTGGACCTTGGCTGTTACCTTGAGACAACTTCATCTTTTCAAAAGATTTTCTCATTCATAATAAGTCAATTTCTAAAAGTCGTTTGCATAGGAAAGGCTCCTTCTTCAACGTCTTTACCTTCCCCTAACATATTAATTCATTATCAAATAAAAAGGATAAGCCGGATTAAGAGGATGATCAACTGAATGATATTGAATTGGTCAAACATGAAATTCTCATATCTAAGATGTACGAAAGTGCATTGTTTTACTAAGGAGAATAACGATTCAGATCTAAGGGCTTACCTTGGGCTCTCTGCTCTCTTGGTATGGAACCCAGGCCTCGCCCTCTTCGCTGTATTCTACGTTATACAGTGTCACCCAACTGTCTTGGGTACCGCCCTGTGTCCCCACACCTACACAAGCAAACATCTAAATTTTACCAATGCATTGGCGATACCGGAATAATAATGACAATGAATGACTTGAAAATGTTAGCTTAAACGCTGTTTGTCGTATGTGAAACCGACGTTTCGGCGATGCTGCCTTCTTCAAGGTTTACAAAAGTCATTCTATAATACAAACGCTGCGCAGCACCTCTTGTTAAAAATAATGACAATGAAAATGGCAAACACAATGGGATAACAATGACAACAGCAATAGCAATGGAAATAACAATAGCAATGACAATGAAAAATGAATCTACTGCTTGGGTTAAAGTATGATGTTACCACTGAAAGATCTTGATTTTTCTCATTTTTTAGTGTGACCATAACTTGTTCAATTGCGACAAGCGAGTACATATTCACGCGTCGAATGCAATAGCTGTGCCATTAGGTGTTTACCGGCATGTATAGATATAACTGTAAGATAGTAAGATTTCTTTCACAATCACAATAGAAATTAATTCGTCAAGCGGCAACGACCCATAAAGTGTTTTTCAAAATCCCGTGAGACACGCTTTAGCATATCAGACTTTTATTACGCTCTAACTCCATTGTTCTCTTTTGTATTATATGGGCTACTCCTCTTTGTTTGACGAGTACACTTTGTTTCACGGGATTCTGTGCGTGAATATTTAAAACAGTTTGCCAAACAACAAAAAAGGAGCGTAGCTGGTTACGCTGACGAATGAGCATTGATAGTGGATTGTTCAGTCCGTGATAAATTCAAGAAAAAAGAACACTCAATCTTTGCCATAAGATATATCTTGATGGTAACATCATGTTGAGCCCAAGTGGTGAAATTATTCAGTCAAATCTTATGAGCCAATCAGATGCTTGCCCTGTTTCGCGTAGTGCAGTCGCCTGGCTTTCCGTCGCGACGTTGTCTGATTTTAGTTCACAGGGAAGCCAGTTGACTGCACTAGGCGCAAGAGTTTCATTGGCTCAGATTGTTTGCTTGGCGGAACAGCAAAGTCCAAAAGCAAAAAAAATATAATTTGATTTTTAAAAACGCGGGTCGCGATGCAACGTTTTAGTTGTAGTAACACACTATTTGTTTCACCTGATATTTTCATGGGTTTGTCGAGTTCGACGGTGATCCATTGGAAGCGGTCGGTATTACCCGCGCACCACACATTGTGGTCACTGTCCACAGATCCACTGCTTACTGACGTTTTGAACGTCAGCTCCGAAGAACACGCTACGCAAACAGAGCACAAACGTTAGATTGCATTGTTGTTCTATTTACTGCGGTTTTAAGAAGGCTTGGGCCAATGTATTTACTATTACCGGAGGAGAAGGTCGAATCGTAGGAAATATATAGAGAATAAGGCTTGGGCGTGCGGGGATATGGAATTTATCTTCGTCAAACTTTGATATCTTACGAGTGAGCACAGCGAAAGAGCATAGGCGGCGTAGGACCATAGAAAGTGAGGGTGCTCATTAGTAAAGATATATGGGAATTAGAGTGAAAACACAAAATCCAGTAAATGTATGAAAATGTGACGAAAAGTGTATGGCTCCGCCGCCTATGAAGAGTGAGATATTATACACTTAATGACTGCTCCCGAGGGAAACATCAGTTTTGTTTCCGAGAATCTTGATGTTTCCCGAGACGAAGTCGATGGAAACATCGAGATTCGAGGGAAACAAAACTGGTGTTTCCCGAGGGAGTGGTCATTAAGTGTTTTGTTATATAGCAGAAAATATACTGCAACTATATATTAAGTCAAAACAAATGTATTTCAAGAATGAAAAGAGAAGTTACAAAGTTTGCGCGCGACTGCATCATGTAAAGGGAAAACACTCATAAACAACACAATTTTCTTGCATTAGCAAAAACTTATCAAAATTAGCAAAGGTTTTTAAAAAGACTCGCGTGTTTACAATAAACTTTCTCTTTTTTCCCCGCTCTCTAACGCGACGCGCGAAAGCAATATTCCCCGACCAGTCAATAATTTTTCGAAATATTGACTGATCGGGGAATATTTGATTTGTACTTTACCACGTGACCTTGATTTAGCCAATAAGAGCGCGCGCTCGGTTGGGGTGAGCACTCGCTATATAACAACAAAAGATACATTTCATATCTACAAGCGCCCAATGTATTATTCTGCTTATTATATATTTTTTTTGTGAAAATGTTTCGATTTGATGAATTCGCGATAGTGGGCATTATCGTAATTATTCACACGTGCGAACTACGATATTTCTCAGTGGCCGAAATCCTGATAAAATAACTGCGCAGTTATTCTCCGCACAGGGAATTATTGAGGTTGTTAAAGGCCGCGTGACCCTAAATGAACCAATAGCCGTTTTTTAGTGAAAGTCTAGAGGTATAACAACACTTTTTATTCAGCACATCGATGCATTAAAATAGAAGGGCTGCATGATTTTGCTCAGTAAATATCGGCTATTCGCCGATACGGAGCCTGAGGCGACTAATTGTTTTAGTATAATTACTCAAGTGACTTTGAAGATTTCGACAATAAATTCGCGTTTAGGGGTATTCTTTTTAGTTTCCGGCCGTAATAAAGTGCGCGCGCGATCCCCAATGCTTTCAATGTTATATTCACCTATCGCTTGAGTAATATACTAATGAAATATAGTGACCTAATTGTAACCATATTGTAATGTGATATTCACCTGGCATATCCTCTATTCGATACACCATATTGGTCCGCTCTCCTCCCACGCCTATGTAACAACTATGCTTCCCGCTATCCTTCGGGCGCAGTCCATCTCGTGCGTAATCCCATTTGCCGTTCGCATTCTTGCCACTCCAACATTCCGCATAAAACTGGACGCCAAAGTATTCGAACCTAAATCAATATCAACAGAAAGTTCCTCAGATATCGTAAAGAGCCTCAAGTAGTCACCAGGAGGCATCGTCCACCTTCATGGCTGGCTTCGAGAAGGTGCTTTTCCCCAGGGGGTACTCCCTTATATTTACTATACGGGTATGTGCCGCTGTGGTGGGTGGGGTTTTCAGCCCTTCCGCTTCCGGAACAGGGTCGCTAAATCATCACTTTCTCTGGCACAGGGTCCCTTATAAAATCGACATTTTTTCCCTTGAACAGGGTACATTTTTCGATTACCTCTCTATATCAGCTAATCCAGCTTTTATCGATAAATACTTTTTGAATTTTAGTTCCTTTTCGATTCGGGGTACCTATTTTTAAACCTTTCTAGAACAGGGTATAATTTTTGTGGATTTTCGCAAAATACTCTTGAACAGGGCGTCGAATTCACTCTAGAAGAGGGCCAGGTTCTCAGAGAGCCAGCGACGCATCCCTTCCCTAAATTATTTCCGGGAGTACCCCTCCCCCCGGTGTTATTCCCTCGATTTCACAATCAGTGGATCACAATGAATGCGTACCTGAGAAAATGGGCTGTTCCCAATAATCTCGTCCCCTGCGCAGTCGCTCGTCTGGCCAGCGGATGCCGAAAAGCCAAAGACTCTGGAGGAATCCATATTTGGCAGACCACGATTCTAGCACTTCCGGTTTAACGAACTCGTCTAAATTGTGACAAAACAGCGGCAAATGCAAGCACTTCGATTGTTTGTTCTTATGGCGGGGTTTTCTTTAAATTTTACTGAGTTTCATTTGAATTCGTAAAAGGGCGAACTCGTTGGTCTTATAATCTGCTACGCATGCTCAAGAATTGGATTCCCCCAGGCCTTTTACTTGTCCCCTTTCGTTGGCCTGATTGTCGAAGGTTCTGGAGACGAGATTGGTCTGTTCCTCGAGCTCGTACATGTCATATGACAGGCCAGTTGCCCTAGTAACGGCATTGATAGAATACCTGAGTTCCCGTGCTTTGTTTGCACACTTCTGAATGATGCCGCTGAAATCATACCAATCCGTGATTTGTTTTCTCAGGTTCAGGTAACCATGGGGAAGGGTACGGACACGCCCGTCGCCGTCTGCGCCATCTTTAAAGCATCCAATTTGTACAAACGTGGCTGGAACAACTAAACGAGCCGAACACTTTACGTTAGTAAAAACTTAATGTTCCTGCGTTAATATTTAACAATTATTCCTCGAGCCCGAATGGGCTCTGAGTCAATAGCCCATGAGGCCGAAGGCCGATAGGAATAAAATACACGCATAGGAATAAATACACGCATAGGGATAAAATACACGCAAACGCGTTATTGTGTTTTATTTGCATAGGTAGTTCATGTAGAGGGAGACTATTTAACAATTATTCCTAGAGCCCGAGTGGGCTGTGAGTCAATAGCCCATGAGGCCGAAGGCCGAATGGGCTATTGACTCAGAGGCCATGAGGGCGACAGGAATAATTGTTTTAGTCAAATCACACTAGTAGGTCAATTTGTATTGCCAAAAAATGTTTTTGGTCTGGTCATTTGCCATTTTCTGGCTTTCAAATCCGACACTTTTCGCTACTAGTAGGCTATAACTTATAGCCTACTAGTAGCTCAACCAATCAGAACGCAGCATTAATAACAGACCACTAGTGTGATTTGACTAATTACTATTATCCTCGATCTTTCATAAAAGTAGGATTTATCGATTTAGACGCCGTACTTTACAAGCCAGCCTAAAAAACATTTACTTGCTAGTACTTGCATTTACAGTGTTTGGGGGAGCTGTGGTGACTGTTATTGGTACCAAAATATTGACTTACATGCAGTGGTTGGGGCAACTGTGGTGACAGTAGGAGGTGGCGTGGGACTTGTAAATATCTCGTGACCTCCACCTCCGGACTGACCTATCACGAAAGATAACAGCACAAGGAGGATTAAAGGGGCTGTATCACGATTTTATCACTCTTTTGGTGATGTAAAAAACATACAAATAACTGATGGATAGCCGAAATACTAGTCTAGGTCTGTTAAATAGACATTTAACTACAAATATATATTAATTGTAGGCTTCATGGACCAATTACAGAGCGGGTGGAAGCGGATTGCAAAAATGAGTTTTTGAAATCTTGTCAGGATGACAAGTTTTCAAAGTTTGAATTTACATAAACAAATTACTTGTAAATCGGCATTTTTGTCGCTAAAACTTGCCTACATTGCCTGTTAGGCTAATTCCGAGTGATATCAGTGATTTGGGGATGATTACATACAAATAAATTTTTGGAGCTGTATTGGCAGATTTATTCAAATTACCGTGACCAGCCCCTTTAACAACAGAGCGGGAAAGTATTGGTATTTGCGTGTACTTTGCATTCTGATTGATCATTTTTATCAACCAATCAAATTATAACTTTCCAAGCCCCGTCAGGCCATACATTTCTCGCTTTTGAGAGAATGTACAACTTTTTTCGATGCCATTTCTCCGATATCAAGATCTTTTCTTCTATGTACGACCTGGGGAGATTACCATTGTTCACGCAAACAGGGAATTCAGGATAAAACGCTAATTATACAGTCGCATTTCCGGTTATTCCGGTTTGGTACGAGTGGATAAGCTAATTGTAGATGTTGACCCGTCATTTCGGTTTGAAGAATCGATCGAAACGGTTTGTACCATGTACTCTTACCACACGGTTTTATGACCAAGTACAGCCGATTCCGTTTGACTGTTTAACCCAAACAGTCCGCACGTTTACGTTTGAACGTTTGAAACTTGCTTTGTGAGACAAAAGTGAGACGTTTACAAGGGCAACCGCCATTTTTTTTTTTTTTAATAGCTTTTTATTAAGTTTTATAGACTATTACAAAATACAAATTTACACATTAACATAAACTTTAACATTGATTCCTCCCAATAACCTCCACCCCCTCCCACCCCCCCCCAAAAAAAAAATATATATATATATAATAATAACACAAATATATATAAATCGAATTATAAAAAAAAAAGACGAGGAAAAAAAAAGGAAAGAAAGAAAGAAAGAAAGGGAGGTAGTCGGGTACCGTCATATTATCAAGAAACAAATGGTTTTATAATGAGGATAGCAAAGTATTCCATTTTCTATTGTGAAATACGAGCTTGTTACCTTCTCTCGCTATGAGTTCTTCGGCTTCATATGTTTTTTTTACTCTGTATAGTAATAAGTTTATTGATGGGAAAGAATTGTTGAGCTTACATGAGAAAATGAGATATTTGCACTCCAAAATGATGTAGTTAAACAGTAGCAAATCGTCCGAGTCCAAAGGAAGGATACCAAAGAGGACAGTTTTTAGATTATGTTGCCAGTGGAACTGACAGCTGTTAAAAAAGAAACCGGAAACAGTGTTCCAAAAAGCAGTAATCTTAGGGCAATTGTATAAGAAATGTTCCAAAGTTTCAACTTCTGAGTGGCACCAGTGACAAAACGGGGTATCAGTTAATTTGAATTTAAAAAGCATATCATTAGTGTATAATATTCTACTGAGTACTTTGTATTGAAATTCTCTTAATTTGGGACTAAGTGTAACTCTAAAGGGTAAAGAATAAATTGCTTCCCAATCTAAATCTATGTCCATATTGAACTTCAGATTATAATTTTGCAATGCAGTAGGTATGCAGCAAATTTTAGATGTAAGAAAATCGTATAGCTTCCGTGATTTAATAGTAGACATGTCAATAGAGGTGGAATCATCTGCTTCAAAAACATATTTAGAGGATTCGAGGGGAACAGTAGAAGGATGAATAGATGCTCTTTCGAGTTTTAATACATTACGCCATGCCAAAGGAAGAGTATCAAAAATACTGTAAAGGTAAAACACGTCTAAAGAAGACAAATTAACAGGTCTGGGAAGCTTGTTGAAGATTAGCACACCATTCGCGTCAAATAAGTCACCAATTTTAACGAATCCTTTGTCCTTTAATTTACCATTGTAAAGACTCTTTTTATTTATGCAGATAGACTGGTTATTCCAAATAATTTGGTTGCAAATCTCACTAATGGAATCAGACGCATCAACGCCAACACAATACATAGATTCCCATTCTTGTATACACTCCGTATAAAAATCGGGAAGAAAAGCTAAAGAAAGTTTTTTCATTTTAAAATTGCAGTGAAAAATAAACTTTTTACCAACTTCACACAGATAATGATCTAAAAACATTTTCCAGCTAGCAGTATATTCAGAAAGATATTTCTTAATACACATGAGTCGTTGCACCTTGATCATCATTTCAATGTTTGGCATTTTTAAGCCGCCTTTTTCTATGGGATTAATCAGTACCGTGCGTTTGATCTTATCCCTGCGTCCTTTCCATACAAAGGAGAAAAGCAAAGAATTTACATCTTTAATGAAATCTTTATGACAGGAAACCATGGACATGCGATAAAGAAGTTTGGGAACTGCTATGGATTTGATTATTTGAATCCTGCCAATCAGAGTCAAAGAACGTGCATTCCACGCTCTTAGGATTTCTTTAAGATCCGTAATGATTGAATCAAAGTTCATCTTATAAAATGCTACGCGATCGCGACAAAAATTGACGCCCAAGATTTTAATACTTTTACTTATTTCCTTGATATGCAACTCTTGAGCGGTTATATTCATCTTACCAAGGGTAAGCACTTCCGTTTTGTCTTGATTTACTCTCAGACCTGAACAAAGACTGAAGCTTTCGAGTACAGTGAATAAACGGATAAATGAATTTTTATTTTTAACAAAAGCAGTCATATCGTCAGCAAATATATTTAATTTTATTTCTGAATCGCCAATCCGAAAACCTTCTATAAGCGGATCATTACGAATTTGAATGGCAAGCAATTCGATGACTATGATAAACAAGGCAGATGAAAGGGGATCTCCCTGACGAACTCCGGATTTAAGCGGGAAATATGGAGTGTCAAAACCATTGTTCATAATGCAACTCGATATATTATTATAAAATGTTCTTATCCATCTTAATAATGATTCTCCGAATCCAAAAGCTTCTAAGGAACTGAACAAAAAGTTCCGATTAACTGAATCGAAAGCTTTTTCGAAATCGACAGCAACTAATAGGCCCTCATAGTGTCTGAGATTTGTATATTGTATGACGTCATCTATTGTTCGGACAGCATCAAAGATCGTTCGGCCTTTAACGAACGCATTTTGATCAGAGTGAATAATACTTGGGAGAACATTCTCCAATCTTTTCGCAATAACTTTTGATGCAATTTTTAGATCTACATTCAAGAGGGAGATAGGTCGCCAATTTTTTAGCCAACGCCTGTCCCTGTTTTTCTTTTCAATGAGTGTAATTATTGCCTGTTTTTGCGTAGTGGATAACTCACCATGTTTGTAGGAAAAATTCAAAGACAAAACAAGGGTATCAGAAACTTCAGGCCAAAAGGTTGTGTAAAATTCAATGGGGAGACCATCGTTACCGGGGGTTTTATTATTTTTAAAAGAATCCAATACTTCCGAACATTCTGAAAGTTTTATCTCCCCCTCGCAAGACTCCCGCATGATGCTAGTTAATTTCGGAATTTTTTCCGAATTCAAAAAGGAGCAAGACTGCCTCTCTAATATGGGATACGAAGTATCGTCATACAAATCCGCATAAAAGCTATACAATTCGTCCAAAATGACTTTTGGATTGACACACTCCTTTCCGTTAACGAGAAACAATTTTCTTACACAAGACTTATTCTTCTTAGATTTTTCAAGGTTTAGGAAATATTTTGAATTTCTTTCCCCGTGCTCAAACCACGTAGCTCTTGCCCGAATAATTGACCCTCGTGTTAAATATTCATATTCTTTCTCATATTTACATTTTAAAACATCAAGCTCCTCTTGTGAAGTTTCTGAAGGAGAAATTGCTATGTTATCCTCGGCTACTTTAAGTTCTGATTCTAGTTTAGAAAGCTTACTCCTGCGTTCGCGCGCGATTTGCTTGCTATATCGAATACTATGCTGGCGAACTTTATATTTCATGTAATCCCAAACAATCCGTGGATCATGAGCAAACGAGGCTTCGCACTCAGCTCGCCAAGCGGGCAGATTATTTTTTATCAAGGATACGTATTCTTGGTCGTGCAATAAGCTAGTATTAAGTTTCCAAAATTGCTTCCGCGAAGTTGATCTTTCAAGCTGTTAATCATAAGCGTGACGGCACTATGATCGCTTTTTATCGAGGTTACAATCTCAGCTTTTTCGATATCATCCTGTAGCAAATCGCTTACAAAAATGTAGTCCAATCTCCGTTGGATCAGAGGTTTTTTTTGTCTCCAGGTATAGCGTTTTAAGTCGGGGTTCCGAATTCTCCATATATCGACAAGATCATGGTCCGAGAGTAAATCATTAAGAACATTTACTGAGTCCTTGAAAACAGGCTTAGGAGAACAGTCAAGAGATGGTTGTAAACAAACGTTAAAATCTCCAGCTAGTAAGACCCTGTGCTGTGAATCTGAGGTACTACCTAGCTTATTTTCTATTAACTTGGAAAGTTTGTCAAAAAATGCGCGCTGTTTTGTGTTCTTATAAGGTGCGTAGACGTTGATTAACAAGAATCTTTCATCCTGAATAATAGTATCGAGAAGTAGAATCCTACCTTCATCGTCGGCTTGCACGTTTTTAACCTGGAAATCAAGAGAATCTTTAACCAAAATCGCTACTCCCTTATTCTGGGATTGGCCATGACTGAAAAAGATACTGCCATTCCACTGTTCCCGCCATCTTTGCTCAATCTCTTTGCTACTGTTTGTCTCCTGTAGAAAGCAAATATCTGCATTTTGATTTCTTAGCCAATTGAAAATTGACGCTCTTTTTTCTACAGTACGAATACCTCGAACATTTAGCGAGATAAGGTTGAAGTTTATATTAACCATTGAAATAGAAAATTAAGGTATTGTTAATGCGAGGGAGCCGGCTACCGCCCAAACAAAGGATAATGAACAAAGTACGATAAACAAAGAGAAATTGATGAAACGTAGCTGACATGAGAAGGCCAAAAATGCTACGACTGGCTGGTTTCGTGCTGGAGAGATAACGTTATTTAACGCACCCGGGCTCCTAACAAAGGAAAAGTTTGAACTACAAAAATGCTAAGCGAACTAAGTGTTAATCACTTGCAAATCTCTTTTCTTTTCAAAAAGTTAGAATCTGAAAAAAGTTTATGCTAATTTTCTGAGCTAACTTTTTAAAAAAAAACATGGAAAATTAAATTATTATTTGAAATTGTTATAGCGTAGCTAGGATATTATGCTATTGCTACCATTATATTTTGTTTGTCAGTATTTCTTTATGACTTCGTTCTTCAATGGAAAACCGGTTTAGAAAAGAAAAGGATGCTGTGACATAGGAGGCCGACTTTATCGAGCCTCAGGAATGTATTCTACATCATTAATATAAAGCCTATATGGCTCTCTCTTGCTAAAATAGACCTTTTCCCTTCCTTTCTAGCCGCGTCGTGGATTGGGAGGAGTTTTTTCCTCATCTGAGAAACTTCCTTCGGAAGATCTTGGCCAATTCCGAGACTAAGACTCGCGCTAAGCGTAGATCGATAACCGTAAACGCGCTCCCGATCTCGGTATCTCAAAAACCGGGCGATTATGGTTCTTGGCTTGGTGGAGGAATTATTGCGACGACCCAACCTATGAACCCTCTGAAACTCGATCTGTCTTGCATCCTCCAACCCTACTGTAGACTCTAAGAAGCTATACAAAAGCTCTTCTGTGTTCTCCTCTTCAAACTCCGGAATCCCATGAAATCGAAGATTCTCTCGACGATCGTAAACCTCATAGTTGAGTAACTGGCATTTCAGCGCCTCCAGTTCTTTTCTGGTATCTCCCTTAGCCTCGCAAAGCTTTTGCTTGCTTGCTTGAACCTCACCGTCAATAAAGCTGACCGACTGCTGTAGGGCTTGAATTTCCTTTACGTTCTCGTGTACTTGAGCTTCGATTTTACTAAATTTATTTTCTAGACTGCCAACAGCAACATTAAGCTTATCTATAACACCATGAAGACCCTTGATTTCCGTTCTTATCAGACTAAGCTCACTCAGTTTACCGAGAATCTCATCTAGTTTGTCTTGTGTCGTTTCGGCCATTTCGAGAGCTTGAATTATAGGGTCCTCTTCTTCCTCTAAATGATCTGGTCCCTTTACTTTCTTTGCAACTGGACTTTTTTCTGTCGATGAAACACTGCTACTGCTAGATTCTCTCGCTCGCCTTTTAAATCCGAAAAAGTTATCCATAGACTGATAGTAAGATACAATTTTCAGGAGCCCGTCAAAAACACGTCTTTACCGCTCCATGTCTCCGACCCAGTCCAACCGCCATGCTTATTTCTCACTGACCAATCAGAGAGGGCACAACTCTTTGGTTCTCCATAGAAACGTCTCGTTCCATCCTAGAAACGCAACTTTCAAACGTTCAAACATAACGTGCGAACTGTTAGGGTTAAACAGTCAAAATAAATCGGCTGTAAGGTACCCGATCCAAACCGAACTGCGAATTAGCGAATGGTTAGTACCATGACACCATGCTTTATGATTTCATCCCAACCGGAATATTCTGTACAATGCGACGCCGATCAAACCAAAACGGTTTTCTTTGACCAATTCAAATACAACTCGAGACGAAATAAGACGAAGAATGTCTCTTTCCTACTTACAATCCTTTCGTCTCTCCACGTTATTCTCATCACAAAGTGTTGCTATCCCATCACAGTTTTCCATTCGCTCAATCTTCTGAAACCCTGACGACGCATTCTTTACTCTCGTCTCTGTATAACAGTTGGTCTCCGCGTCAAAGCTCTCGCGGAACCAGTTGCCCCAATCACAAATGATCTTGTTACAATTACCTGTATTATGAACATTTGAAGTTAAAGCAACCAGTTTGAATTCAGTTTAACTAAAACAGCCAAAGTTCTGCACCCTGCACCCAGCTTTTGGCCGAAAAGTATATAGTAAACACTATATTAAAGAAAACATCGTCAAAAATGATCAGGGTCAGCATACCTGTTCAGAAGCTTTGATTCCCCTCCCTCCTCCTCCTTCCCCCCAGACTATAGTCCCTGGCGCTCTGAGGCTTACTGTGCTCGGAAATGAACCGCGAGGAAGTGCAAGGGCTGCGTCGTTGCACAGAACGTCCCAGGTGACGTCACATCTCCTATCTAGCACAGCTGGTGGCCCCTCTTTTCAAAATACTAGCTACGCCCCTGCTAGTGTTGTAGATGATCCAGCAGTTTGTCTACTCACATTTAGTGCGTGCCTCGTCCCTGATGACGGTACAGCTCGTCAGGCCCTCGCAGCTGTCTCGCACCAAGTGGATGATGGAGTTATTGTACTCACGCGTACGGATCTGACGGGCACAACCCACATCCGGGACATCACCCGTCCACGCTTGCCACTCTTTCAGAGTGCAGTCCTCACGGAACGAACAGTTACCTGAGAGAGAGTCATATGATAGGGTTAAAGGCCCATCACCAACCGGGAGACTTTGCGCCCCGTTTTCTTTTGTTTTCAAATTGATCCATTGTTTTTCGGGTGCTCTGATTGGCTAAGAGTCCGCAAAGGCTGTCGGTTGGTGATGGGCCTTTAAGGTGTCTGCACCGGCAAATTGTAATAGCATCCAGATTTGCCCCCAAATAAGCCACGAAAATAGTTGCACATTTATTTACGTAGCAAATCAAACACAATTTAGGACTTAAAACAGAGGGGATATAATAGTTGTGTAGATATTGGGCTACGTAAGATACATTTCACTCACGCTGTACAATTCTAACCTCACTCTATACAAGATTGATTGACAACAAGAGTGGATTAACAAGAGTTAGAATCTTTCCCTACTGTATTTGTCCACATCACAGTCACAAAAGTGTCTATTTTTAGATTTGAGTTTCGCGCGCCAAAGTATTCGAATGCTCAGGCTCGAATGCTCGTATACCCAATACACAACAAAATAGAGAATATCCTACCTTATCTTTGCGATTTTAACGGTTTTCCCATGATCTGCGATTTGATTTTAGGCTGGATCTCACAACTGTTCGCGTGGCGAGAAAGTGGGAACCCTGTGGATGACGAATTTTCTCGGGCATCCTAGTTCTAAAAATAGACACTTTTCTGACTGTGATTCGGGCGTACATAGTAAATATGGAAACTCTTGGTAATCCACTCTTGTTGACAAGTAATCCATTCAGCAGCAACTTGTTTTTTCTCTCGTTTATGATTGCATTTAGTTGGCATTTTCGCCCCATGTAAGATAATCCAGAATCCGGAATCCGACTTTTTGTTAGCTTTGGAATCCGGAATCCGTAGAATGGAATCCGGAATCCATATAGCAGGAATCCAGAATCCGAACGCCTTGAGAATCCGAAATCCAAGAATTTATTCAGATAAAGAATCCGGATTCTTTGAGAGTTATGGAATCCGGAATCCACTTGTATGGAATCCGGAATCCAGTAGGTTGGAATCCGGAATACAAGGGCTGGAATCCGGAATACAAGATCTGCTTGGATTACCTTACATGGGGCGAGCATTTAGTCTTATGTAGTCCGACGTTTGTCGTAGGCCTAAGGCACTTACACATTTTCCGGGACTCCTGTGGAGCTGCAGCACAAGACTCAGGAAGACCGTCGCATGTGTTTTCCTGGTACCGATTCTCACGGGTTTCCTTAGTGCTCTTAGAACGAGTCTGCGTCGCACATGTGTCAGCGGTGATGTCCCCTTGCCATGCGCCCCACTCTCCGACTTCACATTTCACTGTATTACAATTGCCTATGAAAAACAGCGTTCGTTACTGTCAGTTAGAATTAGCTTACTATATATATATCATACACATCAGCGGTAGGAGGTCCAAGGTACATCCTAGGGCAAATTGTCCAACCCCAGGAGTCCACCAATAAGAGTGTTCTCCTAGTAATCTTACCGCCACCACAGTATAATTTGTGCTATTTATAGAATCAGATTCTCAATTCATGGTCATTTTCTGAAATGTTTTTTTTTTCATTTACTTGGGGCCTTGACAATTAAGCATGGAAATTTAAATAATAATAGCAAATTCCTGTTGGCCAATATTCCTATGCAAGTCGGGAAAACTTTTGGGAATAAAATAACATTGCGGCGGCAATGTTTGAGGAGGGCTAGACGAAAGGGAGCAAATAAAACTTTATTTTGTTCTGTTCCTTCAACATGGCCGCCAGCAGTGACGTCACGCGCAAACCAAGAAATGGCCAATTTTTTTCTGTGTTTAGAAATAGCCTTTTTTTTAGATGACGCACATTGGATCATAAAGTCATTTTCCACTAAGCATTAGCATAGTTATATAAGAAATTAAGTTCCTTTGGAACAAAGACTGCAAAAGTACGTACACATTCTCCTGGATTCCGTTTTATCGGCAGGGCACGTTGTGTCTACTCCATCGCAGCTCTTGAGTTTATCGACGAGCACCATCGTAGCCTTGTAGGCTTTAGTTCGCGTCTGTTCTTCACATGATCCACTAGTTATGGTTTCCCCGCTCCAGTCGGACCACTCTCCTAGTGAACACTGAGCCGACTTGCACTTGCCTGTTCAATGAACAAAACAAAGTGTACTTTAATATCAGTTACGTGTCAATCTTTTAGCCTTCCACAGACATATCGTGGAGACGGGGCCTAGGTTTATTGTCCAATCCGAAAGACGTGAAGCACAGGAGAAATCATTTCAACCCACGATAAACTCCAAGGTCTGAAACACAACTGAATAACAACAGAGAGAAATTTCGTCTATTCTTTTTCGCTGCGCTCAGCCGAATAGATAACATTTATTTTCTATAAAACACGACAAAGGGATGGCGAGACAGCTCTTATAAAAAAATCCGAGATGTCAAGATTCAGGATTACCGAGGATTACCTGAGGAGGGGTAGCTCATGGTGTTTGTGACGCTCGCAATGATATTATTGTAATATTTATGCGCATGCGCAAATAAAGGTTGCCAATAAGGACATGCCACGTGGACTATGCGAAATGAAATAATTGTAACGGTGAGAAATATTACCTTCTCCCATATCTAACAAGAAATCGAAGTTTATTGACAACAGGAATGAATAAGATTAAATGACAAGTTTCCCACATGGATCCCATTGCTGACGTTCTGACCTATATATACCTTGCGGTAACAGATAATTACGGGGATAAGGTTGATTGTTCACTTCTCATACAAGGGGCGTCCTTAAATGGTCTGGTGGCCGGACGTACTCTCACCGCTAGGTCACTGAGTCGCTACCGAGCAATTAACTGAATTCCCTCTCGGGATAGCGACTGTCAGGGCCGAAATCTCTGGCGTGGGCGTAAGAACCGTACGGTCGCCATACGAAGCTTCAGCTCTCGGGGAGATGTCTGGATGTATGGTCTCGTTTTTTATTTATTTTTTCTATATTTTTATATCTTTTCTTTAAAAATGAAATATATATATACCGTTTCCGGGATACGTTGTCACTGGAAAAAGCAACAAAGCTTGGTGCGCTAGGGAGTATGGGTAAAGATTTATTGGAATTTCTGAAAAATATGAGAAATAAATATGCTTAGAAATGCGCTGAAATTTAATGATTTTACCTGTGGTTGCGATAACTGTCTTAATTCAGATAGCAGTTTAGATGCCCCCATTATCCTTTGCGCTTCAAGCTTATAGGCTTTCTGGGTGACAACGTTTCCCGGAAACGGTATATATATGAAATTAACTTAAGCTACGGCTAAACTAGGACACATGTAGCGCGCAACATTCGTGTCCTGCATGTTTCCCCGAGTGGCTAAACTAGGAAACATCGCACGCGTGTTTCTTGTCTGGCGAAGAAACATTTCTTTGTGTCCCGGCTACAAAAGTTGTCGCGCGCAACAATGTTTCTCGCGTGGCTAAACAGGGAAACATGAAGGAAACATGTGTCCGGCAACAATGTTGCGCGCTTCATGTGTCCTAGTTTAGCCAGGGCTTTAGTCGAGCGGAAGGTCATGGGTTCGAACTTCGGCCGGACCAACACACTTGTTTTTTCCCCCTAATAATGGGGAGTTTGCAGGTGTTGCGTGACATTTTGAATCCTTGCAAAATAAAAACACCATATTTGAAAAGAGCTCACCGAAATGTGTGAAATCCTCAAATTTGAGGTGATTTCGACAAATAACACAGAAGTTATGAGCGTCGGAAGTTGGTTGTTTTCCTATAGGTTTAATGTTGTGGTGGGCAGCAGTTGCCCACCAAGACATTAAATGTACAGAGAAACAGCCTACTTCGGGCGCCAATAACTTTGCTAATATTTATCCAAATCAACTCAAATTTTCGGCTTTTTCTAATTTCGGCAAGCTCTTTTCAAATATGGTATTTTCATTTTGTTAGGATCAAGATTCAAAATGTCACGCAACACCTGCAAACTCCCCATTGACGGAGCTTATGAACTTCTGACGTTACTTGAAATAGGTGATACAAACGGTACTAAAACCAGTTACTTACAGAAGGTCCTTGTCTCTGTAGGTTCCACCAAGCTAAAACTAGTTACTAAAGCCAGGATACTTACAGAAGGTCCTTGTCTCTGTAGGTTCCACCAAGCATTGTGTGTTGAGCCCCTCGCATCCTGCCTTCTGCATGTGTTTGACAGGGTTCACGTAGGTACGGCGTCTTGTTTGTACTTTACATCCCTCCGCCGTCACCGGATGACTCCAGTCGGTCCAGTCATTCATGTCACAGCTATCCCGGTACGCGCACATACCTATCCAGACAAGACAAGGTACAGTAAAAACCCGCATAAAAGAACAAGTGGTTTAAGAACACTCAGGCTGAAATTTGGCCAAAAAGGTTCCTTATACATAAGAATACATGCAGCCTGAAAACTGAAAAATTGTTCTTGCATAAAAAATGACTGCCAGATTCAAGTACAGAAACCTACTGTGGTACAGTACAGTAGATCAATAGACCGTTGCACACAGATTTCCTACAGTATGTACCGTATATGGGGATTTCCAGGCTGCATTTAGCCAAGTAGCTTATTTTTCTGCCAATCATATTCTTTATTTGACTGTTGGTAGTGAATGCAGTATTTGATGTAAAGAAACAATTTTAAGAACACCTCAAGAACATTTCAGGCTGATTTTGCAGAAATCACCCAATATATAAGAACAAAATAAGCCTGGATCCCCAAAACACCTGTTCTTTTATGCGGGTTTTTACTGTATCACGACCAATAAAGTGCTGTCGTTTTTATACAAATGTGCGCGGGCTGCCTGTGGTGTTCAAATTTTGTCTCAGTCCCCTCGGCATTGACCAACACAAAATGGCGACCATCAGAACGATGTTTCTTGAACATCTACAAGTTCTGGTGAATTTTCCTTCCTCTCGTTAAGATATGAGTGAAATTTACTAACAGATAATTAAATACTTCCAAATAAGGTAAGGGGGAGAAAGAAGTTTTGGAAACGTCGGCAAACCGACCGAGCCTTCCCATGATGCATTACGCGCCTCGAGATTTTACCTAGTCGCGGATCGCTGTGGGTTTTTGCCCTTTTTTGGCAAACCTGAGACGTGGTACGAGGCATATTGCTTGTCTGTAAGTCGCTGTTCAATTGTATAAGAAAACGTGTTTCTAAAATATACACTTTTGACGCTGATGGCGAGAGACCTAATGTGAGAGATTCTTACTCTTAGTAATGAACTCTTGATGGCTTACATTGTTGTCGCTGCTCTACGACTGGGTCAGGGCATTTCTGCGGCAATGAGGGACAGTTTCCTTGGTGACTCTGGTACGCCCATGTTAATGTATAACTCTTTTTTCGTGACTGGCTTTGTCCACATGATACCTGGTCCAGCTGTTTGGGTTCCCACTCTGACCACTCCCCTAGTTTGCACGTGGCATACTTGCAACTACCTGTAATCAGTGAAATGATTTATTAGTTGCTAAGCTGTGTGATGTGATGTATGTGATGCGATGCGATGCGATGCGATGCGATGCGATGCGATGCGATGCGATGCGATGCGATGCGATGCGATGCGATGCGATGCGACGCGACGCGATGCGATGCGATGCGATGTGAAAAAGTGAAGAAAACTCCGAATAGGGGGATTTCATGTTTACAGTTTGGACTCATTTGCATAAGCAGGGTCTAGATTCAGAATGTGTGAAGGAGCTCGAAAATAATCAGCACTGAATATGAATAGCGGACAGCAAATGATACCTACTCTGGAAATTTGAAGGTTTATCATTCAGATGAAGGGCGTAGTTAAATGTTCATTTTGGAGGAAATATGTGGGCTAATGAGCCTTTTGCCATCAAATAATCCACTCATTTTTGAAAACCCGCGTAAAGCCTCCAAAACGAACGTAAACGTCAACGAATTCTTAGGAAAAATAATTATTTCATCTCGCGAATATTCTTTATTACATTTTTCAAGAGCAAAAAGCCTTGAATTTCTTGGGTGGCAAGAATCTCATTAGCCCTCATGTTTTCTGTAAATCGAACTTATCACCATGCGCTCATAGTTCGAATGACGAACGTAAAACTTTCTAATTACGCTTCATTCACCAGGCGCTATTGAAACTCAGAACATTTCTTTTTAACGGTAGCTCCGTTACGCTTGCTAATTTTCACGATTGCATATTTTAAAATATGTAAAATTGACGTCACAATAAATCCGCCTATACCATGTATCCTTAAGATGATTCGATTACCAACTGTATACTCACACATCTTTCTAGATTCCGACTGCTGAGCAGGGCACGAGCTCTTCACACCGGAGCAGTCTGCATGTATCTCGTAGCTGATGGTCTTGGAGTAAGACCTGGTCCTGCTCTGAGTAGCGCATGACCCCTGCGACACGGAACCTTGCCAAGCGCTCCAGCTATTCAGAGAACAAACAGCGCGGGGACAACTACCTAAAGAGGAATGAAATTTCGTGAATATGACGCTCGGTACATATAGAAGTGAATTACTGCGGAAAGGATAAGAATATTTGAATTTATACAGGAAGATCTCATCACACGGCGGGATAAAAAAAATGTAAATGTATGCACTTGTATACCGCAAATATCCATGTTCAAATGCGATTTATAGATGTGGATGTCTGATCCCTAAGATGTGGATTGCAATTTTATGCATGCAGTTTACAATCATCCGAAAGACGTAAAACACATAAGAAATGACGAATGACTTCAAGCCATGATGAGCACAAGGTTCGAGACAGCAGAGAAAAATCCCAACTGACCCGACTGGGATTCGAACGGTGCACAGAGGTGAGAGGCAAGCGCTTTACAAGCTACGCCACCCGTGCTTCCCTAGTAAATGTACAAGAAGAATTCGCCTACAATTGGCAAAATCTTCTAACTCAAGACGACTGCACAAGTGTATGTGCAGAATTGACAACAGAAGTTCACCCAAAAGAATCATCACATCATTTGAATAGACCTTTTCCGCTTGAGTGGGGGCCCTGTGGTTTTGCTAGGTCTGTTTTCCCAACTGGCACTCATGCGAAACAATGTCTTTTGTTTTCTTGTAATGCACGAGAAAAATTCATTAATATTGATGTGTGGAAACAAAGAACATTCTACGCTTGAGTGCCAGTTGAGCAAACAAACCACAGGGTCCCCACTCAAGCGGAAAAGCTATATTGGAGGCAACAATATGTAAACACCGTTAGCCTATATTTAGTACTCACACATGCGTCGTAAGTCCACTGAAGGTGAGTTACATCTTTTCGAGATGCCATCACAAGAGCCGATTTGATGTTGAGTTGTCCACGTGATGTGGAAAGGCTTCTGCCGAGTCTGCGTAGCACATTTCCCCTGTGAGGGTGTTCCCTGCCATGAAGACCAGGTGCCTTCTCTGCACATTGCCTTTTGGCAAATACCTGTACAATACAACACAAGATCGACGTCAATGGGCTGTTCCATTTTGAATCCGTTACCGCTAACGAGGAATCTGGAATTCCATAGAGGTCGCTGTGTTCGACCTTGGAATTTCCACAGGAATTCATGTGCAACTTTGGAATTTCCACAGGGTATTCATGTGCAACTTTGGAATTTCCACAGGCACACAAGGGATGGTTTCCGCTTTACCGTTATTACATTCAACAGACAACCCAAAACGTACAGTTCCTGGGGCTGGGGCTACGTTTTATCTCACTGCATTTGCTTTTATATTACTTTGCGTTGTGTGCAGAGGACACTTTAAAACACAGAACAAGATAGAAGTGGCTTTTGCTAGCTGGGAAAACTTACAGTAGAGCCTGCTCTCCGAACTTGGAGAAGGGCAGCTCGTGTGTAAGCCATTGCAGTTCCACCTCTTGTACATGGTTTGCAAAGTGTAACGGTACGGCTTGTAGCGTTTCTGAGAAAAGCATCCGGTATTTCCAGAGCCGCTCCAGTGCCCCCAGTTTCCGAAACTGCAGTCTTTCCGATAGATGCATTTTACTGCAAGATAGAGGAAAACAATTAACGAAACCTCTGAGGACCCCCATTCTAATTCTCAGTAATTAACGTCGCAAAACGTAAAACCATGAATCATGCATCATAATGAAGACGCTATTTCACGTATTTTCCTCAAATTTGGCAAACCAAACTAAAGTAAGACACCCAATGACACTTTGTTCACTACTTTGAAACACAATTCGACATGAACTGCTTCGTTTTAGACAAGAAATCCTTGCTACTTATGAAGCATAGTTCACGAACATGGTTTCACGAGCATGAGGATATTACATGGCCGCCCGGAGATATGAATTTTATCTTCAACAAGCGTTGAACAATTTTTATCTTACGAGTCTAACGCAGCGAACGAGAGAGATACGAGGATAAAATTCGTATCTCCGCGCGGCCATGTAATATCCTCTATTTATTATATAAACATCAATGAAATACCAAATTTGTATTTTATTTGAGTAAAAGTTACAAATCGAGCATGGATGATTAATTGCACATTGTGTTATTTTCACATTGCAAGTTTTCGCGCGGGAGATCACCCGGAATTTCATCGATGTGTATATAATAAAAGAGGACATTTGGTTTATACCACAAATAGAGCGCGCACGTCTGAATGTCCTTACGCGCGAGCAGCCAAACAGTGTTTTCATTCAGGCCTGTGCTTTAATTGGGCGCACAAGCTGATATGACGCGTTCCGTGGTACATACTCAATGTACCCATGTCTAAGAGCCAATCAGAATACGAGAAATGCGCTCGTTGTGGTATACATTTTGGCGATATTTCATGTTGCTTTTACCTTTACAGTTTCTTCTGAACTTGTTACAGGTGTAGGTGTAGTAGTACTCATACTAAGAATGAAAAACATGTCACGTGTTACAGGCATACGGGATAATGGTCACAACAATAGACGATTCCGCGCTCTCAGTGCATCCAAGAGTGGATTACCAAGAGTTTCCATATTTACTATGTACGCCCGAATCACAGTCAGAAAAGTGTCTATTTTTAGAACTAGGATTGCCGCGAAAATTCGTCATCCACAGGGTTCCCACTTTCTCGCCACGCAAACAGTTGTGAGATCCAGCCTAAAATAAATCGCAGATCAATCGAAAAACCTTTAAAGTCGCAAAGATAAGGTAGGATATTCTCTATTTGTTGTGTATTGGGTATACGAGCATTCGAGCCTGAGCATTCGAATACTTTCGCGCGCGAAATTCAAATCTAAAAATAGACACTTTCCTGACTGTGATGTGGACAAATACAGTAGGGAAGATTCTAACTCTTGTTAATCCACTCTTGGTGCATCATAAAACGTGAAATGAAATATGTCATTTTCTAATCCTTTACCATATTTGGAATTCCAGTGTTTTTCCTAGCTTATTTCTTACCCTGAATTGTCAAACATGTCGTCAAAACTTGCGATTTTGGAGAGAAACGCTGTTCGTGTATAGGCCGCCATCTTTGTTTTGGCCTCCAGGAGCCCTAAAATACCTACACAGGTAGCCCGCGTCATGCACTATTATTAAGTACTATTATTAACGTGATCCCTTTCAGAACGCACGCAAATGGTGAATTTATTATTCTTCATGTGCGTGAAGCGCGGAACAAATGACGAATTTCTATCCTTACATAATAATAAGGTGCTTTCTTTCGACCTGTAGAACTGTAACAGCCCCCTAGGTCTCTATCACTGCAGGACGTTCTTGGTGGATATTTGAGTGGAGTTTGGGTGGAGTCCTGATAAACGCGTTCTTAGATAAAATCGGAGCGATTCTACCAAATCGGAGCGATTCTATGCGCCATTCTAAAGCGCGCCGCAATTTTTAACAGATCCAGTTTGTGTGTGTCAAAATAGGTAAAATAAATAAATGAATAAATAAAAGTCACGTCATGAGAAAGGGAAATCTTACCGCTTGTTGAGTGCGCCCCATGACTTCCTCTACTTCTTCAAAACTGCATCCCTCGTGGTAGCACTCATGATAAATACCGCGGCGCGCCCGCAATAAAGGCGTGTTGAAATCTTTTGCCTCGTCCGCTTGTATGTCAACTTTGTCCCTGATTGAGTCGCTGTTAAGAGCTTCATAAAGTAATCAGAAGAAAAATAGGTTCATAATTATTAATCAATCTTGCCTACCTCGGCGCTCGCCTTTCCCCTCCCCATTTCAGTTTTATTTTCACTATTTTAGTTGCAACTTTATCCATGTGAAAATGGCGTTGCGCATGTCCTATGTCCTTTCGTTCTTGTCAATGAATAAAATATTTAAAATTTTAAAAATTGGTTATAAAATTTCTCATTGTTATGTTGAAATCACCCCTGACTACGTGAACCCAGAACAAAAACGCTCTGCCAAGGTGTATTCATTCGAAAACATATATATATATATGTGTGTGTATATATTTTTTTTTTGGGGGGGGGGGGGGGTCTCGTTAAGGGGTGTTTTTTTTTTTGATTTTCCAATGATTATCCCAGTCACTAACAGCCCCTTTCCCCACCCCCTCTTGTCTTCTTCTCTCGATAGCCAATGCAAGAAGATTGTTAGAGTCAACAATAGCAGTTAAGTGTGAACACCTGAGTAACTAACGCGTGCCCACCACTCTAACGCCTCGCCTTTGATTGTTTTGAACGAAAAAAATATCGCCTTTCTACGTTCCGAAGAACATGTTTTTTTCATGTTTTATTTTTGAAAAAAGGCCTGAGAAAAAGTCGCGATGATTCCTTTAAATATTATTAGTAATTGGTATTCGCAACAGGGTTTCATTCTCACAATAAAACCTCCTTGGGTATTTCCCAAATAAGTGGATATCAAATTCCGCGCGCTCTGATTGGCACCTGAAACTCGGAATATCCGAGTATTCATCCCCCTAAAAAGCAATTCAATCTAAAACGTTTAAGGTCTCATAATAACTTCATGGCAAGAGATATTTCCTCGCTGATAGTCGTTTTGTGAGTGTTTTCTTTGAATTGTCTTCATAAAATATCTGACTTGAGTTACTTCCCTCTATTTGGATAAATAGTAATCTATCAACGTCCCAGAAGATTTAAAATTGCTTTTTAAGAAACCATATACCAAAGCCCGATCAGATTCGAAGCGTAGGAAATCTGCGTTTCCGTAAGCCAATCTATTATGAACCGCAATAAGGTTAATTTGTCGGTTAGACCATTAAGAGCTCATTAGGCAATAATAATGAACCATGTTTGCATGTCAAAGAGAGAACTTCCTGGATATGACGGGATAGCCCAGTTATCCACTCTGAAGCCAGGAATGTAACATGGGGTTTTAGTTTCACTTTTGAATTTACCTTTTTACAACCAAAGTCATTGCTCGCACTTGGAATTTTCACAACATGCTTTTGATTTTTGAGTCTCTGTTCTGTCAGTCAAACCATCTTGGCCAAACAGGTCCTTGCCCTGTTTCGAACCGGGATGACCGTAAAAGGCTGTGCCATTTATCTCCCAACCGGAATTTCCGGGAATTTTGGCATAATGGTAAGCACTCCCAGTGTGGCTTTGCTTAGGTTCAGACTGGCGAACAGAAATCCGTTCCCCAAATCCAAAGACAAAAGCGACGTCGCAGCGCGGCGTGAAACAACGGATTTAACTATGAGAGAGTTCTAAATATTAAGAACAACACATTCCTACAGGAAACTAGCGTAACTACGAATAAATGCCTTACATTTAATTTTGCAGTGTTAAAAATCTAAAATCGATAGCAAAAAAAAAGACAGAGCAATGAACTCTGAAGGGGGGCCTTTGAACAGACGTATAACTTGCATACGTCAGGCTCCCTATTATCGAAACTTTCCGTTACTAGCGAAAAATGCTAACATTTATACATCCCCCCTTCCAGGAATCCTTCTGGAACGAAGTGTTATCTGAAATGAACTGAATGTTCTTACCTTCAATAACGGAAAACAGAAAGACACCAAAGACAGCTACAAGGAAAAACGCCTTCATTTTGCCGCTTGGCCTTTGGCGACTTCTAAAAGTATTCCCTCCGTTGATTAACTGGCCTTACATAGGAGCAATAAACAAGCCAATTTCCGCCGAAACGGATCCGAGTTATAAGTATTGACTCTTAACATAAACGGAGTCGCACCTTCGAGCCGCGCGAATTGATTGCTCTAGTCTTTTCATATTTGGATAGATATTTACTCAGCCGTAGTCAATTCATACCTAATGCTTCACTGCGTTGTCAATAATTTCGTATTACCAGGGCGAGTTTATTTTAACTCGCTATTATTTTGCCTACATTTTACGCGCGCGCTTGAAAACAATTGTTGTCAATCTTGTCCTTCAAAGACTGTCATTGTCAGTGTGTCAAGTAGTTCAGTTTCAACTCGTTCACTGCGATATTCTTCTTCCAGTAAAACTGCCTGGGGCGAAACAAAAAAAAAAACTCTAAACATCCTCTAAGCATCGAGGTCGCGATTGTGAGGTATCCAAGAAAATCAGCGTTTATGTCAAACTTATTAACGTGAAGATTAGCGGATACTAAACGCATGTTGACGCGCGCTATGAAAATAAAAAGTGAAAGTTCTCAGTTCAACTATGAAAAATATATACCGCACAGTAGAACGACGTGGCAGTTTCATGGAAACTGAACTTTCAGGTTCGGGATTCAAACCTACCAAATTTATAAAGAAACGAAACAATGCCTATGATATTTTGTTCGACGTCTGTTAGGCCTAGTACATACGCCGCTCTTATGAGCCGTACCAAACTGTTACCATGAAATACACGAAACTCGCGGCGTTGAAATCGATTCTACATTCCCGGTTTGATTTAGGCTTTTAGGGATTTAGGTTTAGGCTACTAGCAGACCAGAGATGGTAAAAAATATTGTTTTATTGAGATTTTGCATTAGGATCGGCTCATAATAAGAGCGGCGTATGTACTAGGCCTTAGGGACCGATCGTTTATTACGTCCACGGGGGGGACGGTGGTTTTCTAAATTTATTGAATGTTAAAATTCGCACCCCCCTCATTAAAAAGGCGATACAAAAATAACCCCCACATAACACTGATGTTCTAAAAATCTTACCCCCACCCAGTAACCAGATCCCCCTGTTTGAACTAATGGAAGACAATTTACAGAAGTTTCTCTTTTTTTTGCGCGCGAAGCGCGCCCTAATTTTTATGCATGAACGCATTTCACCAAACCTCAAAAAAATATTTACACTGAACCACAGTGTCTCTGAAAAAATTACCCCCTGTTTTGAGAGCGGGTGCCAAAAAATTACCCCCCTAAAATCCATGTCTTCTAAATTTTTACCCCCACCCAAATTCCACCGCCCCCCCCCCCCCCCCCTCCCCCCCCGTAGACGTAATAAACGATCGGTCCCTTAGTTGAATACTTTTTTGTTAAATCATTTTTCTAGAAAATAAATATAAAGGATATAATTGAGCTTTTTATCACCTATTCTATTTGAAAAATGCATTCAAATAGCCGATCAAAAACAATTGTGTCCACTGTGGCCAATGATTAGCGCTTTTATATTTTTGTGAAATAAAATTCGAAAATGAACTGTCGATTTTGCTTGGTTTATTATCTGAGTCGTGTCAATTAAAAGTGCGGTTCCACTTTTGCGTCCAGCTATTATTGGTTGCTAATTATCAACTGATATTACAGGCTGCTTAACGCTAGGAGAAGCAGAGATTGTGTGCCATTTGCTCATTATCTACCCATGTAATTTTTAAAAGCGGCCGTCGACGTTTTTCAAATCGCTGATAATTGAAGCAATAATTCTACTTGCTAAAAATTACTAGTAAAGAGGAAAAATAAGAAGGCCGCCGGACTTGAACTCAGAGGGTACTTGTGTGCGCTTTTTTCGCGGCTTTGCGCGTTTTGCCTTATTCTTGAAATTCCGTCAGCATTCCATTCCTCCACGTCTTTCTCTCGCTAAGAAAATAAGATTAGGGCCATCTATACAAGCCTGCCTTACACATGAACGCCAGTGCAGACGCAAGTGCAAGGATATCAAACTCATACATTTCCCTGATGTCGTTTACACTAGAACGCCAACGCAGATGCATGCAAGTACTTGCGTCTAGTGTAAGTCCAGCAAGCACATAGTAAGGTAATGTTGATTGTAGTTTTGTGCTTGAGCTTAAGTCGTTGTGATTTCCACTTGCCTTGCGCTTGCGTCCTCCGCTTGCGTTCGTTTGTAGGACCAACTTCTCTTGATAAAAACTCAGTTCATAAAGAAATCAAGTTACCTCAAAAACATGAAGATTTCTAAAGTAGCTCTGTATTTGCCTTGACAATAAATTATTGTAAATAAGCTTTTATCCAATTTTCTTAGAATTAAAGTATACAATATTATTGTAAAGAGCCTAGAACAGAAATGTATAGGTGCTATATAAGCCCATTTATTATTATTAGTAGTATTTATTATTATTTGCTCTTCTTAATTTATTATTATTTGCTGTCTATCCCCCCCCCCCCCTCGGGGCTACGAGCCTGAGGACAGGTAACGTTCATGATTCTCTTCAATATCAGGAGCCTAAAATTTGTACGTAGTTGCAAGTATGTCCGTTATATACTGGTCAGAAGTGACAGGGGGGTACTTGTTAGACCCGTCGATACAGGAGATAACAGCGTTTTTGTCTGGGTCACAGAAATACACTATCGAACGTCGGGCTGTGGAGCGCTTCAGTTCACCCTCGGGGACGAGCACGCGATGTACCTGAAAATCAAACCATTGATGAGGGTCCATCAAGTCCTCTGCCGTCGAAACTACATACAAATGGCCTACTTTGAAATATTATAGTAAAATTCTGTTTTTAGCAGTTCGAAAATTCTAGGTTGTGGCGGATCCATAGGCGGTTCCAAGAGTTCCACGGAACCCCTTGAGCATCAGAACATGGATAAGCTCTCCATAATATATTGCTCTTATAAGTCTTGGTCTGGAGTAAAGAAGGAGTGAAACAGAACCCCCCTTAGTAAAATCCTGGATCCGCCACTGGTAGGTGACATACTACAGAAGAAGCATCGGGGACAAAAGCTGCTCGATTTTCATGCGCTTGCGTTCTCGTGTGAACCACAAAAGAAAAAGTTTATGAGTTTGATATCCTTGCGCTTGCGATCCAGTGGGAACCAGTCTTGATTAGCAACTCGCGCTTGCCTTCACATGATTCACATCAGACGCAAGCACAACGCAATGGAACGCAATGGCTCGATTTTCTTGCGTCTGCG
The DNA here is from genome assembly GCA_033964015.1 of Scolanthus callimorphus. Taxonomy (NCBI): domain Eukaryota; kingdom Metazoa; phylum Cnidaria; class Anthozoa; order Actiniaria; family Edwardsiidae; genus Scolanthus; species Scolanthus callimorphus. Next base: position 9,586,314 of record CM066919.1, read on the forward strand.
ATTGCGTCTGAGCTTGCGTCTGCGTTTGCGTCTGCGTCTGCGTCTGCGCTTGCGTTTAGTGTGAACCAGCCTTTAGGCCAAGTGCAAACATCGAACTTCAGTCGACCTTCTTCTGTCAAACCTTTCCTTTTTTAAAGGAAGTCGCTTCATTTGACTTTATAATAGAAAACTTTCTATTTGTTTTGGGTTGAAACGGTGCGACTCTGGTATGACGTTTGCCGTAGGCCTAGGGCCTTGGAATGCAAATCACTCCGTTTATAATGCTAATGAGGTTCGCGTCCCTAACAGTACAATGTTGACCTTATCTCGGGTTCAAACAAAACCTGTTGCGCAACTGTGTAATGAAGTATTCAAGGACTTTCAAGTTCAAGGCATGTTCTACGAACCCTGCTACACCAAACAATTTAAATTTTCATCGAATAAACTTTAAATAACCGAATCACACAATCGAAAATATTCTAAGCTTACCTAATAAGCTTTCGGCCAGCATCCACTGGCCTCCATCAGAAATGGTGATTCAATCACGTGGTGCATGATGACTTACGCAACCACATGGTTGAATCAGGGAGTCGTACACGGTGTAATACGTACCGTTGATTTTAGAGTGTCAGAGGTCCATCTCTGTAGCAGATCTGCTATGTTCACGAGTATTGTACCAGGAATCGGTGTGGCTGCGACAAACTTCTTCTCTAATGTAGCAACCTGAAACCAAACAGGGCACCGTAAGACCTCGTCCACACTCATCCGGATAATTTCGAGAACGGAGAGTTTTCTCCCGATAGGTGAAGTCTTGCGTATTCGAATCACGTATGCGAGTTAAATAAGGTCCGTGTGGACACGAATTTTTTAATATGGAGAACCATTTCTCCTTTTCGAAAATGCAACCGGAGTTGTGTGGACGGGGCCTAAACACTGGGTAATAAAATCGAGAACATGTTGCAGGTTTTCTGTGGCATGGCAAGTTATAGATGAAGTTGAATTTAACTAATTTAGAGCGGATTGTTTAGTCAGCCAATCAGACTAAGGAGAAAAAAACACAGTGACTCTTGTTTCTTTGGACACAGCTAAACGCAACTCGTTCTTACTTCGTCTCCTGATTGGTTGGTTGTTAAATAGGTTTCGTTTCTGATTGGCTAAGTATATTTACTTCGTCCTCTGATTGGTCAGTTGTTGAATGGGGTTCGTTTCTGATTGGCTAAGTGTATTTACTTCATCTCCTGATTGGTTGGTTGTTGAATGGGTTTCGTTTCTGATAGGCTAAGTGTATTTACTTCGTCTCCTAAGTGGTTGGTTGTTGAATGGGTTTCGCTCCTGATTGGCTAAATGTATTTACTTTTCTATTTGAAATCCGCTCTTGACTATAATTATTACTTATTATTATCTATGATTAATTATAATTATTTTACAAACCTCAAGCCCTCCTGCATCATCCTGTACAAGTAGTGTTATTCCTCCATAGTCTGTGTGTTCGCCACATCTTATTTGGCCAGGCTTGGGGCTGATATTGCCAGTTATCCGGGGTAGTAGTTCAGCCGTAGCTGCGTAGATCCTTTGGCAGTTCCAAAGTCCTTAAAGAACTCTTCAAAAAGATCTGGATCCTTGAGGTTATAATAGAACTACCAATTAGTTTCTGTAACTGGTAAGTTGACGTAATGGCCTGGGCTTGTCTCCTTGCAGGGGAGGCTCTGGTGTCATCCATTTGAGGACCTTTCTCTCAACTGCTATGTATCAAATCTTGCGCATGTATCAGTGGCTGTCACCAGAGCCGGGGGGGGGGGGACTCCCTATATTTGAATGCTAGGGGTGACCGTCTTTTTTTTAGGGGTCGAAATCGGCGATCTGGTATTTTTTAGGGGTGCGAAAATAAAAACGGTATGGTAAGAAAAAATAGGTGTTTTTAGGGGGTTCTTACGCAAACAAGGTACGCTGAAGGAACCTGGTGATACATAGGTCCAAAATATTTAAAAGAATGATAGTGTATTTGAAACTCGAGAGGATACATTTGAAGACCTCTTGTTGATGTATATCTACAATAAACGGCCAGAATAAAATTTAATCTGTCAAAATTGTAGGTATTTTTTAGGGTATTTTCAGACTGAGGGGTATTTTTTAGGGTGGAAATTTTTTCTGACCAGTATTTTTTAGGGTCAAAATTCAATGTCCAGACGGTCACACCTAGCATTTTAACCTAAGAGTCCCCCTCCCCCGGGCACCAGAGCCTACCCTGTGAGGTGATGAGCCCGGGAACTCTGTCCTGTGCATTTAAACTTGGCCAAAAAGTTAGGCCTAGTAAATACGCTGCTCTTATCATGAGCCGATCCAATTGCAAAATCTCGATAAAACAATATTGTTCGTCCATCTCTGGTCTGCCTGTCACCTAGACTATTCTAAATCATACCGGTAATGTAGAATCCATTTAAATGCCCTGATTTTCGTGTATTTTACGGCAACAGGTTGGATCGGCTCATGATAAGAGCGGCGTATGTACTAGGCCTTAGTTGGTTTCAGCCAATGTAAAGGAATCCCGAATCCGGGATCCAGCGAAATTTGAGGTTTAGGATCCGGGATCCAGAGTATTTTTAGGGTAGAAAAACTTTGTGAATTTCTGTAGATGGTAGGGGTCTTTCAGGATCATTCACTCACAGCCTCAGGTCCAGGATGAGCTTACCTGATTGAGTCCAAGTGCTATTGCAGACAAGACTCTCATGGAAAGGCTTGCAAAGCTACAGTATAATGATTTGATCACGGGGTGGAAAGAAGGAATTTCCTCATCTGGCCAGTTCTGGAAATCATGACAGATTATTCATTGACACAACACAACAGCTGCGGCACTTCTTATAGGCTACTAATTAGTGTTTGTAGATGTTATTTCAAGATTGATATGCATAATTCGTCTTCTAATATCAAGTGATCAAAACGAATAACAACAGAGTTGTTAAGGTCCTTGTTGATTAGTTGAACTTCTTAATGTTTATTGCTTTTGTGAACCTAAAACTTGTAAACCTAAAAACTTAGAGACTTACAAAGTCTTTTTCAAACGCATAACCAACATCAAAGGACTCTTTCAGATCTGGAGGTCGTTTGGGGTTTGTGCTAAAAAAAAAAAAAAGAATTACACAACAAATGCTGACGGAAATTGTATAAATCATTTTCAATGAAACCAGTTGTGCAATTCCAGAAAAATTCCATACCCCCACCATGGAGGGAACTGGAAATTTACCTGTTATTTTCCATACAAATACTGTACTGTATTTTTTCTTTGGAAATTCCAGAGGGGTGGGGGGTCTTTAAGTGCATTCCCTCTGTGGTGGGGGTATGCAAAAAAAAGGTATTATTATTAGTAGTAGTATTTGTGTATGCTAATTAGGTGATAGTGACTTTAACTTACTGTGATGATCATTTTACTTCCATCCAGTACTAACCATTTATTACAAAAAATTTCCAGTGTAATCACAGATCACATTTTCCTGTTCTTGTGAGTGAATTGCATCACCTATTACAAATTTTTTGCTTTTTGTATTTGTTTTTTTAAATAATTATACAAAAGATATGATACAATACTGTACCTCTCTCTTTCCAGTTCATCCCAGCCATTTGAAGAAGTTCCCTCTGCCTTTTCATATTTAGATTTCACACTTCTATCCAATCCAAAAATTCATCCATGATGTCAAGTGCCTTATCAATCTGGAAAAAAATTAAAGGGGCTGTGTCATGGTCATTTGAATAAATTTGTAAATTTCTATGTAATCATATTCCAAAATCACTTATATCACTTGGCATTAGCCTAATAGGCAATATAGACAAGTTCTAGCAGCAAGACTTCTGATTTAAAAGCAAATTTTGATGTAAATTCAAACTTTGAAAATTGATATTTTGGCTACCATATCCATCAGTTATTTGTATGTTTTTTTACATCACCAAATGTGTGCTAAAACCAATTAGAAAATAACACCTATGTTGTATTGTGAATGTGCGCATCCTGATTGGTTAAAAGGTGTGTTTGTAAGAGACCTGAGAAACACGATTGTCACGCAACGCTGTCGCGCGTGTGTATGTTATTTTCTAAAAGCAATAAAAATACTTTCTGCGTGCTCTCTGGTTTCTTACAAACACTCGGGAAATGTTGGTCGAACTGATAAAAATTGAAAGACACGAGCCTTCGGCTCGTGTCTTTCAAGTTTTGATCAGTTCTCCTAACATCCCCCTCGTGTTTGTAAGAAAACAGAGAGCGGAAAGTACTTTTATTGCTTAAATTGTGCTTGGTAGGCTGATTTGTGGAAAATGTTACATAATTCCCAGAACAGATCAGTTTGCTTAGAAGAAAGAATGTATGGGAAATAAAAGGTACATTGACCCCCCCCCCCCTCCCCCATGGACCCCTCTGGAAATTCCAATCCCTTCTGTGGGGGAGTATGGATATTTTTTGGAAACACACAACATAAAAAAAGGTATATTGACCCCTTTATTTTCTGGAATTGCCCAATGAATATCCTGCTCACCCCCCCCCCCCCCCCCCAAAAAAAGAAAAAGTGGTCGGCCCAAGTATAAGTATAAGGAGTAAACTGGGGCATAGCCAGGGGGGGTCCAGGGGGTGCCCCTTTCTCAGAAATTTTCCCATACATTTACTGTATTTGCTGGAGAAAATTTGAGCATTTTCGTCCCATGTTCTCACTATCCGCCCCCCCCCCCTTCAGAAATTCCTGGCTACGCCGCTGGTAACTGTCATGCTGTTAGCAGGCAGACCAGGCGAATTATCAGTAAATTACAAGGCGACTTAGATCGGTTTTCACATGACCAATCGCAAAAAAAAAGTACACCAATCCTGAACAAAACCTATAGGAGTAATTACTAAGTAATTGCGAATTACTCACGACAGTCATGTGAAATCCGCTCTATAAAGCCGGCTTTTCACTAGTGAAGTAAGCGGAGACGGAGAAGGAGACAGAGACTTAAGGACGCTTGCGTTCATGAGAAAATCAAAGAACGGAGAGGGAGACGTAAGTGCGAAGGAAGCAGAACTGAAGGTTTCCTTTTTCTTATGCACTAGTCATTTGCTTCCACCGACCCCCAACCCCCGTGACATGCGGGGATTTTGCCAGGCAATAGTGGGGGAAATATCAGTGGTTTGTCTTGTATTTGTGCCCCGATCCCCAGGGAGTTTACTTCAAATTTGCTATGGCTCAGATAACCGGCCGGGGGAATGGCGGGGGAAACAAAACACCTGTCTTTTTCATTTCGGCAAAGACACTCTACTGGCTTTGATAGTATTGTATCCATCTTGTGGAGGGTGAAAATTGTCCCTTGGGTGTAGGAAATGTTTCCCCGGGGTGTAGGGAATTTGCCAAGGCGTTCTCCCCTGGTAGGCGGTGGAATTATTTCAAATTTGACAACATCTGTTTCATATTCCCCTGCTATGTCGCGGGGGTTGGGGGTCGGTGGAAACAAATGTTTAGTGCATTACGTCTCCGCTTACGCTTACGTCGCTACTTTCACGGCAATTTTCACACGAACGTAAGCTCTTACGTCTCCGTCTCTGCTTACTTCACTAGTGAAAAGTCGGCTCACTGAGTCTCAACATCTCTATCGCGTCTAGGAGCGATGGAAATTTTGAGTTAAGGCCATAAACAGCTCTCGCCGGGAGCCTCTTTTCCCCCAGGAGACATAGAGAGGTAATAAGGTCAACTTTATTTACTTTTAGGGGCACCCAACAATTATTTTGCATTCTGAGCTGTTTTACGGTTTTGTCTTGTTGGGTGCCCCGCTGTTTGCTGATATTAAACTCGCTTGATCTCTTGTGGTTGATTATTTCTTCACCGCTGGGGAGAAAAGAAAGAGCGTGCCTGTCCGTACCTGAGATTGTTGTATTCCATGGTTTTTGAGGTAAACAAACCAACAGTACTGAATGCATGGATGATATGTTTCGCGAGTTCTTGTGCTTCTTTACTAGCGGCATCAGCACGTTTCTTGTGTTCTATGCTGAAGGCACTGAAATCTACAACTGGAATCCCAGATATGGACTCCATTTTGGAGACACTTCAGACACTTCAAGCTCACAAGGTTTGCAGCACGAAAACTAGTCCAGTCCCTGAACTCTCCTTTGCGGCTCCGTTGTTTCCTGTGGTCGCCGAAAGGAGAGTCCAGAAACCTTTGGATGCGCATGCGCTAGATCTGACCAAGAACTTGGGTTTTTCGTTAGTGCGCATGATCCAAATACCGCTGTCGGAGATTGATTGTTGGCTACATGAATTTTGCCCATCAAGATAGGACGCCCTTGTGACCGTAACCGCGAAAATTCAACAATCAATATCCGACAGCGGTATTTGGATCATGCGCACTAACGAAAAAACCCAAGTTCTTGGTCAGATCTAGCGCATGCGCATCCAAAGGTTTCTGGACTCTCCTTTCGGCGACCACAGGAAACAACGGAGCCGCAAAGGAGAGTTCAGGGACTGGACTACACGAAAACGGAAACGAACCCACGTCAGGGTCGGTCCTCCCCCCCCCCCCCCCCCCTGGGAGGTGAGGGGACCAGCAGGATTCATTTTTTGGGGGGTCCTGTGGAATTTATACATGGATACGAGCAAAACTCAATGAAAACGCCAATTTTGAAACGTGATAACCTAAACCAGAAACATATAAGTGTTTCTGCCTAAACCCCATAAAAAAAATGAGGAAACTCATCTTCAAAACCATTCTTTATGAGCAACAACAAAAAAAGAACATCGAGATCATAGTAAGTTAGAAAAGTTTAGCTGATGGCGCGCTCTAAGTAGTGGACGACAGTTTGGCTTTTTGTTATTGCCTGATCTCCGTCGATCTGTCATTTTTATTATTATTTTTTACCGTCCTTTCATTTTTTTCAAAATGATACACCACACACACGGCACCCCGCCAGCCGCCACCCTCCATATTGGATTTTACCCACAAGGCCTCGGGTTTCCACAAAACACTGACCCCCGGTCCATGGACCTCTCGTGGACCCCGGTCCATGGACCCCTCGTGGACCCTGGTCCATGGACCCCCCTGGTCCATGGACCCCCTATAAAACATAGTATTTTTTCGAAAAATAAAAGCCGAGAGGAATATAAAAGCGTACACAAAATTTGTATTGTATGAAATGGAAAATCGGCGAACATGAGCACAAAATGAGCCCTATAACAGCACATCAAAAGAAAGTTATGCAGAAAAAACCTTCCAGGGCGTCCTTTATTAATGAAATCCGCAATGATGGAGTGGAGGATTACACAAGTCACACAGGTAAGCTAAGACCTACGGCAAACGCCGTGCCAGAGTCGCGCCGTTCCAATACAAGAACTGGAAATAGAAATGATTATAAAGTATAATGAAGCGGCATCCTTTGAAAAAGGAAAGGTTTGACAGAAGAAGAGTGGCTGAAGTTCGGTCCACACTACAATGTTCAGGTACGATCCACGACTCCGTGGTAAAAACAAACCGTTGTGACGTTTTTTTTCTCCCGTCTAGGGGTGGGCCAGACATTGTCTCAGGCTCTCACCACTTGTCCTGCTAGTCTGCGAAAATTTATTCTGTCCAAATATTCATGCCTTTATGATTCGTTTTTTAACTGTACTTTATTTTTCGTCTCTGAAGAAGTTCTCGTTTCACTGAAAGCGAGACAATTTAAAGGTAAACACGTAAAACAAATCCGTCAGTCTCAAATCGTAATTGAAATTCTTCTTCTACGGTATTACAACATTAGTAGGCATACCTTCAAAAGTCTTCCCTAATTTCTCTCGGCCATTCGCGGTTGCAGCCATTTGGCTACAAATTCCATTCATTTCTCATCCCCGGCATTGCTCAATCTCAAATCTAGAGTGTGCATACGGGCCATGCTCGGCATTTTATAATTTTGTGTGACGTTATTTTCTGTAACTGGGACAGCTATACTGGTCAGGGAAGTGAACTGGTGTTATAGTTCCGCAAATTCAACGCGCTAAAAGTTTGTGAAAGAGAACCAAAATCCCAACCCCCCGGGCCAGTATAAGTTGTCAAAATTCCCCACCCCAGGTAACCCAGTGGTGTGCAAATGCCCCACAGTGTCCCGGGGGGGGGGGGGATGGTCAACGCTGGGAATTGACTGATACATTAGGGGCGAATTTAGCTTACCTGTGTGACTTATGCGGATTTCAATTTCTTTGAGGTGCTGCTATGCTAAAAATGTCTGCTCATTTTTTTTGCGTTCATGCTTGCCGATTTTCCTTTTCATACGATACAAATTTTGCGTGTCGCTTCTATATTCCTCTCGGCTCTTTTTTTCGAAAAAACGCCTATGTTTTATAGGGGGTCCATGGACCAGGGGGTCCATGGACCAGGGTCCACGAGGGGTCCATGGACCGGGGTCCGCGAGAGGTCCATGGACCGGGGGTCAGTGTTTTGTGGAAACCCCAAGGCCTCTGGATCATGGCGCGCGAATCGAAGCCGCCATGTTTTCCGCGATCAACAACAAATCTGAGAATTAAACTTTGAGTTATCCTTACAGCTCAAAGAGCTTCAGGAAAGGGGGAATATGTCTTCTAGAGAGCGCCGAGGTCGAAGTTCTGAGCGATCAAGCAGAAAGCGCCGAAGTTCCAGCAACACAACAAGCTCTTCTCCGAACAGTTCTTCGTCATCGAGTTCTTCGCCGTCAGCGTCACGCTCTCGGAAAAAGAAGAAGCGAAAAGGGTATTCCCCGACTGCAAAAAGAAAACATAAAGATCTGAGAGATAAAAGAGGTAGCAAAGAGAAACGAATACGGAAGAAAAAGCTTAATGTATCAAGCACCAGCGATTCGGACAAGTCGTCAAGTTCAAGTGACGACAGTAATACATCCAGCGAGGAAAGGGATCGGAAGAGGCGCAAGAAGCGCAAGAATGAAAAACGTAAGAAAAAGTCGAAGAAGAGAGTCAAATCTGTAAAGAGAATCACTGAGAAGCGAGTGAAAAGACAGAAGGTTTCTGAGAAGAGTGCTGGAGCTCCCAAGGCTGGAGAATCAGTTGACAAGAAAGGTCTGTAATGCACCAGTCAGTAAAGAGCCCCGTACCCCCCTACCCGGAGAATGGCTGGGTATTAGATTTCCGAGCCTGCTAATGCCCCGCTAATTGCCTGCAATGCGAGGCACATTTCCAAGTCTAATCTAGACTTGTGTCACTACTGGAGGTAACCATGTGAAAAAGGATGTGAAGTTAGTGTGAAACACAAAAACATGTGAAATCAAGCATGTGAACTGATGATGTGAAATGGCAAGTGATGTGAAATGAGTGTGAAATATTTTTCTTTAGCAAAGTCTTATTTCACATGCTGTGAAATTAATGTGAAATGGTTATCACCATGTGAAAATACTGTGAAATTTTTTCTAGGAAAAAGAACAAACTTTAAACCGAGCTACTCTCAAAATATTTCTCTAAACCATATTTCTTTTTTGTCAGATATCAAACACCTCGATCCTGAAGAATAAAATTTGTCTCCTCAAGTAGTTGTCGTATGTGAGCTGCTAAAAAACTTAAGGTGTCGTTAAATTCATCCAAAATATCGCACAAGCAAGCCTAACAACTAAGAAAGCCACAGAAAGCCTACAATTATTATCTTTCTTTTTTTCTAAAATGAAATATCCGTACTGACAATATTCTCGATCGCCAGGAAATTAGAGTGAACTGTGCGAGCGGAACCTGGGTCGAGTATAAAAACGCGCGCTATCAATCCTACAGTAATATCAATCCCGTCTCGTATTTCAACGTTCATCGAAGCCGGTTAGATCGTTGGAGTTTTGAACATGGAACTTATAATATTTCTTGCGAACTTTATGCCTTGGTACACTCAGTTGATCATTGGCAGTATGCAATTTCTACTTGTAACTTATATATTTTCCTGAGGATGTAATATCAAGGAAAAATCAGGCCTTTGCTTCAGTGTTTGAGGTGAGTTAAGCTTGAAGACTTACGGCTTTACACATCAAAGGAAAGAAGCAATTATCTTGGAGAAAGCAGTTTGTTAAAAACTCAGACAGTTTATTTCACTTTGGTTCTATTCGCTAAAGTGTTGCAACAATCGCACCCCTTTTAAATTGCGATATCATACGTACTCTCGAGCCGCGGCGGTAAAGAACATTAACAGTTGGGAATCAGTAGTTGTAGAGATCGTTGTTGAGATCGTCAATTGATTGAAACCGCGAGACTGATTGAGATGTTAACTACTAGAAAATTAGCCTTTTGTCTTGTTTAACTGTGTGAGACTGTATGTTTGATCCCTGCAATGAAAACGCATGCTATCTTTTGTAAGGGTTTTATGTTTTGAACTTGCGGTCTACTCATTTATCAGCTTTGGCGTTTCGAAAGCCCGCAAATTTGATCATTATACTTTAAGCTGTTAAAAATGTAGTAGTATCTTACCTCTGAAATTGTGTTGAGCGTTGTCCTTATGACTTGAGCCAAATATTCACTGATAACTCCTACATCCTGCATGATTTTTGCTATGAATTCCGCTTCAGTTATAAAAGCGTGTTTATAATTTCGACATTTTTACAGCTCCAGTTACTGAAACCGATCGAGAACTGGCATATCACGTTTCAAGTCACGCATACATGTGGGCGGTGGGCGCCGTTATTTGTCGGTGCAATAATTTTTTTTATTCTCCGCGATGGTTGAATGATATTTAATTAAGGCATATTTCATATATTAAATTATTTCGTTCATCAAATACGGTTAAATATCTGGAAAAATATCCCCTTTATCCCGCAGTGGCAAGAAACATATTTCACACTCATTTCACATGATCACTCGCCATTTCACATCATCAGTTCACATGCTTGATTTCGAATGTTTTTGTGTTTCACACTAACTTCACATCATTTTTCACACGGTTAGATCCTACCAAAAAATGTTTTTTTTTTTGCGGGACACAGTACCTAAAAATATCGGAAAACATTTTATTAACCATAAATGTTTGGGGGCAGCCCCCCCCCCCCCCCCCCCCCCCCCAATTCTGCTGCCCATGAACAAGGGACAGATTTCACATGGTATTTCACATATGATGAGCTTTTATTGCCAAGCATATTTCACACCAATTTCACATGGTTTGATGATGTGAAAGGAGAACCCCAATTTCACATCAATTTCACATCAATTTCACACGTGTTCACATCATCGTTTCACTTGGTAATGATGTGAAATGTAATGTGAAATAGCTAATTTTTCACATCAGTATTTCACATACATTTCACATGCATTTCACATGTTTCCCTCCAGTAGTGTGTCTCCCCGCCCCAAGGCCGCTATAAAGTTTTTATCCACAGGGAAAATCTGGCGATACAGTAAAAACCCACGTATAAGAACCTAGAATTTCAGCCTAAAACAGGTTCTTATTTGATTTGAAAATACAAGGAAACATGGGTTTCACATGGATAATTCTAGCCTAACAGGTTCTTAAAATCCAGGTTCTTATATGCGGGTTTTTACTGTATAGCCAAGTGCCACAATCAATAGGAAAGTTGGGGAATCGTGGCCCAACCCCTGCCTAAAGTCCCGGCTGTAGCAGCAACCACGATCTAAAAACCACTAATCCATACCGTGGCTTCGTAAGCAATCAAACACTGAATTAAACCCCCGCTATGCCCCGGTATTCCCCGGGTAGGGGGGTGCGGGGCTTTCAAATGACTAGTGCATAACATTCTCGTCTACCGCTTGTGCACTAGTCAGTGGAAACCCCTGCACTCCCATCCACCAACCTCTAAAGCCCAACTACTTTCTTTTGCTATTCAAATACCAATTCGTCATAATGGTGATTAACAATCTGGCTTTTAAAAACGCTGTAGCTTTTTAAATTTTAACTGGTACCAAAAGTTATAACCACCATAGCAAAATCACTAGACAAGTCCTGGGTGGCAAGGGAACATCTCTTTTCAACATGATGCCTTTTACCTCACTCTCCCCTCACCTGTTTCTATGATGATCATGGGAATGTAATAATCTGGTGCTAAGTTACATCATGATGTGTTGCTCAGAGTCTTCTGGCAAGTGGACTTCATTTGCAAACTTACCGTTCATTTCTCCTTGGAAGACATTTTCGATACAAACTCACCCCTTGACGTCCCAGAGCCTACTCATCTTGTTTGAACCACGTGTTGATTATGTTGATTGGGCTTCCTTTGGCTGTTGAATCCCAGCCCAACTCCACACCTACAGCCCCGGCCATGACAACATTGCGTGCTGGCCTGCATTCTGTGGCCTTATTGACCATCTAAAACTGCATTCCAGCCCTGCTAAGCCCTGCTACTCCCTGAGTAGGGTGGTGCAGGGCTTTCCACTGACTAGTGCACTCACACACAAGTTCAATGATATCAAGGTAATGTTACCTTGTGTTTGTGCTAGCACCTGGCCTGGGTCTTTGACTCCTGAAGAGTTGAATGCATTACAAAACCCAGAATAATTTATTGTTCCTTATGTTGTGATTTTCTGGTGAATGCAGAAAAGAAGGCTACTCCAGATGTATCATACAATATACCAGTACCAGCTCTACCAGAGCACAAACCAGTAAAAAGGTACAGTTATTATATACTATTTTTTGTTAGGCTATATATTATAGAATCCTATGAGATCTCTTTTTTGTGTAATTTGAGGACGAGATATCATAGGATTCAAGTATATAAAAAAATATAGCACTCAAAAAGGCAATATTGCCCTCGTCACTGCGCGACTCGTGCGATATGGCTTTTTTCGTGCTATTTTCTTAGCGGAATCTAGCCTCCTGAAGCTTTGAATAATCCTATAGAGTAGACTGATGCTGGTATTTTTAGTTCCTGAAATACCATAAATTTTTAAGGCTTAAATTATTCTGAATTCTTGACAAAAAATAATGACCACTCCCTTACAATTTTCTTGACAACTTGGCAGGTCCATGGCGCCAATGACAAGGGAGGAGTATGAAAAACAACAAAGTGTTATCCGCAGGGTTTACGACGAGGAGACTGGAAGGCACAGGTACTGTACCAGAGCATGTTCTTGTCCATGTTTTAACATGATTCTGCTTGATGATACATCTTGTTCTCCTTGCTGATATCATATCTTATTCACTAGACTCATTAAAGGTGATGGTGAAATTTTAGAGGAGATTGTCAGCTTTGAGAGGCATAAAGGTATTAACAAGGTAAGTGCTGTTTGTTTGTTGTACAAGCACCAAGACTTGTTTGAAGAGCCCTGTATTCAACCAATATTTGGTTATTTGTTTCAATTTACATGATGAAATTAGATATTGTAACTGTATACAAAAATTAATCTTAAAGTGCCACTAGCACCTAATTTGTACTTACCTGAAATTCCACCAAATTCAGCACACAAGTACAAGGCATCATGATCTTTAGCACTACCCCATTTTATTTTGCCAGAGGTTGAAAGGAAAATAGGGTATTTTCACCATAAACTTCAATCCTAATAAAGTGAATTAGGTTCGAAAATTTGAAGATAACCCGTAATGTGACATGTGACACATGACACATGCTAGTGACACTTAATTAAAAATAACCATACAAATACCATTTCAAGTTTTATTCTTCATTTACCAATTTCAATTGAAAATGTTGCCCTCTACATACATTTCATAGGACATACACTAATCTATAATCCAGGGTTTGTACGCGTCCTGGAATATCCTGGATTTTTGTTTCCTTCCTGGAAAGTCCTGGAATTTTAAGGAAAATCCTGGAAAACTCCTTGAAAAATGTTTCAACTCAAATGTGGTTGAATCAGTCAGTTTCATGAATCTGATTTTGGACTGCAAATTATGCAGGGGCTTAGCCAGGATTTAAGAAAGGGGGTCACATCTGTACAAATGTATGGTGCCTTTTCCAGCTTACCGATATTTTTCTTAATGTTTACTGTATTTTTCTTCTAAAAACAGGGGGGGGGGGGGGGGCACAGGCACCCCAGGACCCCCTGGCTACGCCCCTGTTATGAAATCCTCCAGACTCATGTTTTTTGGGGGAGTGGGCATTTCTACCCAATAAAAACTCCTGGAAAAATAACTAAAGACTTCCTGGAAAATCCTGGATTTTTGTCATTCAGAAAGCATATGAACCCTGATAATCACATTCCAAATGCAACTGAGGATGAGTATTGAAACAATGAGTTTAGAGTACTCAAGTGTGACTTCATAAATTTGAAAAATCTTGAATTTCCAATTTTAGTCCACGAATAATGAAAGACAAAGTGGAAAGAGGATCGGATGCAAAAAATGAGGCACATCGGTTGAAACAAGACCAAGATGTGGCCACCTGAATACATAATTTTCTATGACAAATCACTGTATTTTAGACTGCGTTCAAAACTTACCAAAATACAGTGATTTCTTAAAGAAAATTACTTATTCAGGGGCCATATCTCGGTCGCGTTTCAACCGATTTGCCTCAATTTTGGTGTGTAGCATTCATTTATTATGATAAATATTGCTAAATCGAAAATTTGTTGTTTGTGACGTCATCGCCTGACTGCTCTATTGTCTTAGTTCAGTTGCATTAGGAACAGCTCATGACCAGCATGTCCTAGGTCAGCTAGGTCTCAGTCAGCCAACTGAAATGGATCCTCCTTTCTATGAAGTAGTTTGCTTCTTGTCTTTCCAAAATTGTTTTTATTCCAAAGATAATGAAGTTTAAATGTTTTTTTCTATTGCTGAGGATAGCCCAAAAATTATTCAGGTCCCTATAAGTAATACTTATCCATGGGTTTTCAGTGTATATGTACATGTAACTGATTTTAATTAAATGCTACGTAATCTTGCATGCTCATTCATATTATCTAGCTTGGCATCAAAATTTAGTATGTTGTCCAGCTCCCAAGGCAACAATAAAATTTTGCACCCAAAATAATACGGGCCATCAAAAGTTCCTACCCCTTTTATTCAACAAAATTCACACCGGGAGGATGCAAAGAAATCAGAATATTGCACAACACATTCGTCGGATCCCAAGTTAACTTGTTCGGTGGAACAAAAACCAAGTACAGGATTATCATTGAATTGAGTATTTGGCAAGATGGTGAGATTTTTTTTATTTCAGAGAGCAACGCTAGGAGATGGTGCATTCTTCCAGTCGAAAATGGGTTTAGACAAATGGCAGTGATTAAAGATTGAAAGTATGTTATGCACTTGTTAATACGTCAAGCTCTCTAGCACCTGCGTGGCAAATTTCCACTACCTTTGCCAAGCAACTCACCAAATATGCAGCCAACAGCCCACATGTCTACAGCAGTGGTGTGAACTTTAGCTCCAAGGAGCAGCTCGGGGGCCCTGTACCACAGGGTTACCATTTTTGGCAATAACTTGGTGTCACGGAGCACCAGAGGCCTGAAAACAATGGAACAAGCAAAAGGATTCCTCTGCAAAAATTAACAAAGAGATGGTACAATAACTATGGTTGCATTGAACATTGGTGTTTAAAATGTTTCCGCCCTTACGTGGAAGGATGATGGCTTTGCAAAATTGTCGTTCAACAGTGAACACATGGGAACACATGGAATTTTTAGCAACAAAATGTTGGGAACATGTATCAAAACAACAATCAAAAATCCGTCAAAATCCTGTTCAGGGACATCCTGATTCTCATCCACTACGGTGGAGTACACTGTCACTTCCTTTCGTTGCGGCAGTCAATTCCACTAGGCCAAACAAGGCAAGGACTTGATTGACTTATCCCAAATTATTATTATTTTCATCTTTACCTAAAATTTACATAAATACTCTCGTATTTGCGAAATTCCACGCGAAAAAGCCGACCGTAAATAGGTCAGATTTCTTTCTGGATCTGCGCCTGACTTCAGCTGTAATTAGTGTTAAGTCCTTGGTTTTAAAGAACTAAAGAGAACAAGCTATCGAGCTCATAGTTTTACTGTACTGATCCAAAACATAACAACTTGACAACTCAGGTCGCTGTCTGCTCTAGTACAACGTGGTTGTCACGTCACAAGTCACGTGACTATCGAATCACACAACATCTCCCTTTCTTAAGATGTTTACCTAATCCTAATAACAACATCTCTGAAAAAGTGTCTCATGTCCTGATTCTGATATAATATAACAAAACAAATGTTTAGTCTTTCAATGTTCAAACATAAAGAGTTTTGGTGGTTGGACGACACGCCCACTTCGGGTAACCACCGTTGATGCTGGAACTTCCGGGACCGTTGCCTTGACATGGTTATCTGATGTAACTTTGGGCGATGTCATCAGAGGTTCTGCTTCTGGCAACACATGATCTCGTACATTTACAGGGACCTCGCCTTGCTCACTACCTTTAGGTTTAAACTCGCATAAAAACTTCCTATTTCTACGCACTGTTCCTTTGGGTGTGGTTACTATGTAAGAACGGGGTGTGTTTGCTGCTTCCGTAACAGTTGCAGGAACCTTCAAGTCTCGCACCCACACTGTAGCTCCAACTGGAAGTTCTTGTAGATCTTGCACTCCGTGTCTAGCATCAAACTGCTCTTTCTGACGCTGCTTTCTAACTTCTTCCTGGTCTCTAAACTCACTCAAATCTGGCCATTGTGGCTGTAGCTGTCTCTCAGCAACTGGGATTCTTGACCTTATCTTCCTACCGAATAGTAGCTCTGCAGGACTGTAACCATTCTCTAGTGGCGTTGAACGATAAGCAAGCAACCCAACTGCTGGATCTTTCTCTTTCCTCATCAAATTCTTTGCAGTTTGCACTGACCTTTCTACTGCACCATTTGATTGGGCATACCTTGGACTACTAGGAATCCAGTCAAATCCCCAGTCCTTTGCAAACTTTTCAAACTCATGCGACTTGTACTGAGGACCTTCATCTGAACGAATGATCTGTGGAATCCCATGTCTTGCAAATATGGACTTCAGTGCTCTGATGGTTTCTGGAGAAGACTGTGAGTTAGACAAATATGATACTTCAATGTATCTACTGAAATAATCAAAGACAATCAGGTATGCACGACCTTTCAAATAGAACAAGTCTGTCCCAATTATCTGCCATGGCCTTTCGGGTACTACCGATGGTATAAGGGGTTCTGGTCTTGGGTTTCTGTGTTCGGCACACTGTCTGCAACCGTGTACTAGGTCTTCAATTTGCTTACTGATTCCGGGCCACCATACAGATGCTCTAGCACGAGCACGGCACTTGTTAATGCCCTGATGCCCTTCATGGATCCGGTCAAGCATATCTAGCCTCATACTTGCTGGGATAATAAGCCTGGGACCCTTCATCAAAAGACCACGAACTAAGGTGATTTCCCCCCTTTCCATCCAGTATGCTCTAAGCACACCAGGGAAATGTCTCTTATCTGGCCATCCTTCCTTACAGTAAACTGCAAGCTGTCTACAGATATCGTCTTCCCTCTGACGCTCTCGAATTTCATCCAGCCTTATGTCACTAGCTGGGAGTTCACTCAAAACACTGTCAACATAAAGTTCAATCTCTTCATCTTGTAAGCCTTTGTGCTCTGATGTGTCGAGAGGTGCTCTCGACAATGTGTCGGCAACGACAAGCTTCTTACCTGGCACATGTGAGATGGTATACTTAA
Organism: Scolanthus callimorphus; assembly: GCA_033964015.1. NCBI lineage: Eukaryota > Metazoa > Cnidaria > Anthozoa > Actiniaria > Edwardsiidae > Scolanthus > Scolanthus callimorphus. The sequence goes on from CM066919.1 coordinate 9,603,842, forward strand.
ATCTCAATAGCCTCATTCGCAGGCGCTGAATCCTGGGTGGCATCTCATTTAGGTTCTTAGACCCTAAAAGAGAAACAAGCGGTTTATGGTCAGTTTCTACCTTTCGCGGATCTATCTGTATCCCCTCCTTGCCAATAATATGGCCTAGGAACTCGACTCGCTCTTGGGAAAACACACACTTCTCTGGGTTAAGTGTTATATTGGCACTCTCTAGCCTTTCTAGGACTGCCATCAATCTCTCATCGTGCTCATTCTGGGTAGCACCAAAAACTAGGATGTCATCAACTTGACACACTTGACCTGGTAGGCCATCTAACACTCTGAGCATCACTTTCTGGAAATGTTCAGGAGCGGAAGAAATTCCAAAAGGGAGCCTCCGATAACAAAATCTGCCCCATGGACTAATGAATGTAGTAAGTAATTTGGAATTCTCACTCAGCTTTCTCTGCCAAAATCCTGAATTTGCATCAAGTTTGGTTACAATCTTTGCGCCTGATAGCTTTGCGAGCGTTTCATCAGTGGTTGGCATAGGGTGAACTTCCCTTTGAACAGCTTGGTTTAACTGAACAAAGTCCCCACATATTCGCACAGAGGACCCACCCTTTTTGGGAACAACTACAATCGGGGAGCACCACTTGGTTGGCTGGTCTACTTTCTCAATCACTCCCAAACTCTCCATTCTTTCAATCTCAGCCTTCACTTTTGGAAGTAATGGAATGGGAATACGTCTAGGTGTAGTGAGGTTATAAGGCTCAACATTCTCTTCTACTTTGATATCATAGTCTCCCTCAATACAACCTAGTCCAGTAAACAGCTTGGGAAATTTCTCTTGGTAAAAATTCATCCCTTTGGTGTCAACAGAGTTTATTCTAGAAATAGTTCCAAGTTTATGACATGCCTGCCTTCCTATGAGGGGTTGTTCTAATCCAGAAACAACATAAATGTCTTCTTGACATGACTTCCCATTGCTTTCAAGGGTTGCAGAAAATTTGCCTATGCATCTCAATGGTGTCTTGCATGGACCAAATAACTTCTTGTCTGGCTTTTGGACTGTTATTGGATACTTTAGCTTATAAAAATCATCTTCTGAAATGACACACACATCCGCACCACTATCTAGTTTGAATTTAAACACATGCCCATTGATTGCAACATTCGCTCTCCATTGCTCTGAATTTTCGCCACTCTCTCCACTTATTTCACCTAGGAAAACACTCTCAAGCGGTTTATCGGTGCCTACATCATCTGCACTGACTTCACCAACTCGCTCAGAATTCTTGCAAACTCTTGCATAATGACCTTTTAGAGAGCAATTATGACAAACTACTTGAGCCGCTTTACAATCTTTCTTTTGGTGTGGTGGACCTCCACATCGCTGACAATATTTCTGCTTAGTAGGTTGGTTTACAGCTTTTCCTTTATTATGGAAATTATTCTTACGCTGCTGTGGTTTCTTATTTCTAGCGGGAGTTTGATAGCATCAACATTAGCTGGGTTAGCTATGTCAGTTCTTATGGTGCTTTGTTGTTTCTTAACACTCTCACTCTCGCGAACCATTTTTACAGCTTTATCTAGGGTTAATTCCGATTCCAGTTGCATTTTCTCGCTAAGTTTTGCATCTTTCACACCAACTACGATTCTGTCTCTTATCATTTCATCTCTCAGGGAGCCATAATTACAATACTCAGCTAAACAATACAACGAAGTAATGAACATCTCAGCCGTTTCGCTTTCTTCTTGCTTACGCTGGTTGAATTTTGCTCGTTCGTAAATCACATTACGCCTGACGGTAAAGTATTCATCAAATTTCTCTTTGACTTTGTCATAGTTTAGCTTATCAGCTTCGTTCGCAAACACGAAGGTTGTAAGCACATCATCAGCTGAGTCGCCCATCGAGTACAATAACGAGTTTACCTGCATTTCCTGGCTTTTCTTGTGCAGATCAGTAGCATAGCGGTACTTGTTAAACCTTCTTATCCACTTCTCCCACAGCTCAGGATGATTGAAGTCGAAAGGATCCGGATTTTGCACTTTGCTCGACGCCATCTTGTCTCCAAGTTCAACACTGGTTTGTCTTTGTCTGCGGAATGGAACTTGCGAAATCTTTGGAAATCCACACTTTTCACGCTAAATCCCTTCCAATCCCAACTTCTGACACCATGTTAAGTCCTTGGTTTTAAAGAACTAAAGAGAACAAGCTATCGAGCTCATAGTTTTACTGTACTGATCCAAAACATAACAACTTGACAACTCAGGTCGCTGTCTGCTCTAGTACAACGTGGTTGTCACGTCACAAGTCACGTGACTATCGAATCACACAACAATTAGATCAGGGTTTAACTCTTGCCGGCGCTAAACTGGCTAGACTTCAAAATTAGGTACTTACAGTAGCTCAGTGTTGCATTTACATTTACATTATTTACATTTTGTGTCAGTGTCCGTCAATGGGGCGAGCATCCTGCCCCCCCCCCCCCCCCCCCCCGGGTGTTGAGCACGGCAGGTTTTGTGAAAAATAGTTTTTCGCCAGACAAGAAACATTTTGTGTTTCCGAGACACGCATGAGATGATTCCTTAGCCACTCGTGGAAACGTGCAGGACACAAATGTTGAGCGCTACATGTACGTGTGTCCTATTTTAGCCATAGCTTTACTGGTTTCATGAGTCGTCATTTCTGTGTGTAATGGACCTATCCTAACAATTGCCGGAGTCAGACACTAAAACTGTTTTCACGCATGGGAGGTCCTCTAACTTTATTTCATTCATTTCTTTCTTTTTTTTATTCACATTCGAGCAACATGTGGCCAAACGGTTTCGTGAAATCGTGCCATTAAACCAACCTCGTCCCCAGGGTCTTCTCGGTCGTTTTCAAAATGGCGGATGACTCGGGAGAAGTCCCCTGGGCCGGGAGGCTGAGTCACATAACCGTTTCAAAACAAACGACAACTTCGTTCCCATGTCCTCAAACAGTGATCATGTGACTCAAGCTCCTCCGGGTCTTGTGCTCGACCAACCGCCATCTTGAAAATTACCCACAAGACCCTGGGGACGAGGTTGCTCTGCAACCTTAAGGGTCGGTTTTCACTACGATATAAGCGACGTAAACATAAAGAAGAACGGGAGCCTTTGATCCTGATGCTTACGCTTATGTCGTAGTGAAAACCGCACATGATTATTTCATAAAGCCCAAAATGGCAAAAATAATAATCACAAACACGACATTTATCGCGGAACCGTGCATGCGTGGTAGTACAATCTGAAGTCTCGGAAGCGTTTCGAGTTTCGACAGGTATTTTACTAATCTAATTAACCTAAAGCGCTCGCCATTTTGACGCCACAAGTATTTATTGCCTAAGGCGAGGCCTTTCGTTCCATATTGATAAGATGTCAAGAGCTACATTCGTTTCTCTGCAACTCTTCTGAGCCGCGACTTCTCTCTTTACCTTGAATTTCCTCTTTACACACCTATTTCAGAAAAGGTTCCAGCGCCGCAACTGTGTTGTAGCCCGCGGTGCGTCATGTGAGAAACTAAGAATGATGAAATTCTCATCCAAGTATATACCTACTTGCGAGCGTTGTAGTGTAGAGTCGTTTGGCACAAGTAGGACGATATTTTAATATCGTCCTCCCATACTTAAAAGTATGCTTATTTATCCATGATTCTCTTTTGGTATAACTATTTGCTCCCATTATGCATCACGGGCTACAACAGACAGTCGTGTCAGTGCAAGCTTTTCCAAAATAAGTGTTTATTACGTTGTTGTTATTTCGATCTCCAACAAGTTACAAACTTTAGAGCCATTGCCAGACACATTCCTGTGCTCAGAAGCAAACTGATACCAGTCTTAACATTACGCTACTCTGTTACTGTTTTTCTTGGTTTCGAAGAACATACAAAGTAAAAACTAAAGAAGCATATGCCCAACACACGTATTGCCTGAGGTAATGTTTAAAAAAATTCACCACATATTGAAAACGCACGAAATAGTTCAGATGTTTGACCTAGCTTTATACGTGTAAAGTTTGTTTTATCGCGTGTCGGCAAGGTTTACGATTTTTTTGCACCATCAACGCCCATTATTGGATCAAATTGCATTAGAATATTGTATCAACAGATAAGAAGATTGTAAAGATCATAGCATGCAGGACTGACTCCGTGCTTATACGTGGTTCCAATTAGGACCCGATTATGTCTTCTAGAAGACTTCATCATCTCCCTAGGCGGATGCTAATTATACTGTTCTCTGTGCAGCTTTATGTAGGAACAGGCGATACAGCAGGTGCGTTCTCGGATTCGCTGACTTAAACGATTCACTCGACTTGTCCAAACATAGGATAACTAGAACAAATTGCAAAAATATGTCAGAGTTGATTTCATTGGTATTTTAGCTAGCCGAAAATTGTTTGGGCAATATTTGCGCAAGTGTTTCTGGTGTTTCCCTTTCAAAGTAAGTCTTCTCTTTGTAGTGAAGAATTAAGAAATTTTATTTCAGTACATCAATATTAAAGTCGCCAAACATGTACACCGTCGACAGCGTGAAAAGGTTAAGTCGTCATGGAAACGGTTTGATTGACGTCCATTAAAAGGCGTTTCAAGTCAGTTGAGGGTCGCAGTGTAATGAGAATAGCAGTAAGATTTGAATTGACTACCGTCATTCTCGAAAAAGGAATATTGAGCCAATTGGTGTTGTGTCCTTTTGCTTGATCTTACAGTTCACTTTGCACCCGAGCGCGATATAGCACGAGTATTTGCACGACAGTTTTTAACCCAGAGCCAAACGACGCAATCCGAAGTCACAACAGACGCCAAGCCGAGTCCATGCCTGTCAAATACAATGTGGTGTACCTCTTAGACTCCTCCACGTCAATCAAGAAATACGATTTTAAAAACGCTCTCCAGGCGATCACTCTGCTTACCACCAAGGCCAGGAACAACACCCGATTCGCAATGCTACTCTATGCTAGATACCCAAGGGTTGTCACCAATTTCACGACACAAGAGCGAATGCTGAATAGATTAGCTACTGTGAACAGAATTTACGGAGCCACGAACACATACGCAGCTTTGAAACTGTGCAGAACAGATTACTTCTCAGAAATGTAAGTTAAGTGAAATTTCCTCTAAGGACTCAGTTATATAAGGTTGGCCAGGCGAGCAGGGATCAGCCTGATATTGCGATTGGTCCAAGCTTTATTCAGGGTGATCTTTACTCCCCTTCATGCATATATCCATATCCATATGTTACTTTAATTACATAACAGCACATGGAAGCTTAAGTTTGAAAACCTATCAATTTAGTTAGCTCGACGCGGCAAATCATTCGACATTTGAAATAGGGTAAATGACCCTATTATGAGGTGTCCAACCGCTAGCCTAATAAATCTGATCTTCATAAGTTTGATTGTAAAAGAAAGTCATTTTGAAACTGACCAATCAGGGGGGACGAGGTAAGTACGACGACTTGCGTTAAGTCGCGACCCAAGAAAACAAAAGACACCGTTTGTTTTTCTCGCATTCTCATTGGAGGACTGAACAAAGATATCAGAATTCAACCAATAGTAACACCTAGAGCCAGGAACACGCGCATGCTCCAGGATTCCCTGCTAGCAGAGGCCTCTTTTCTCTGCATTTCGCTGTCTGAGGTTCGCGAGGAAAAGAGACCTCTGCGCTGGGTCGAAACTCGCTTTGTTTTGCCGCCGTCCACAACCTTGGACGGTTTACTGACCGCGTTTCTTGAGCCCACTATATGCGCACGCATAATTACAGACGTTTTCTGCTGGCGGGCTCAAATAACATCAGCAGAAAACGTCTGTAGATATGCGTACGCATATAGTGGGCTCAAGAAACGGTCAGTAAACCGTCCAAGGTTGTGGACGGCGCCAAAACAAAGCGAGTTTCGACCCAGCGCAGAGGTCTCTTTTCCTCGCGAACCTCAGACAGCGAAATGCAGAGAAAAGAGGCCTCTGCTAGCAGGGAAGCTCCAGGAACGATAACTGAGCAAAACGATTTAGACCGTCCTATCAGAAAGTATTGAAGAATATGTAAAACGTAAACATTTGGTCGGATGGATCGAGAAATAGCGAGATTAAAACGGATTGTTTTCGTGGTTTTCAGCCTTCGCTGGCCATCGTTACGAGACGATACTTCTTTGTTTTGAGATGCGCAGAACAGTTGCGTGACAGCCTCCCTTTAACTTTCTACAGATCTAAATACAGTTGCGTGACAGCCTCCCTTTAACTTTCTACGGTGACCTAAATACAGCTGCGTGACAGCCTCCCCGTAACTTTCTACAGTGATCTAAATACAGTTGCGTGACAGCCTCCCCTTAACTTTTTCTGATTGTGATTTTCAGGGATGCTCTGAATCGCGTGCTGCTGATCACAGACGGTTTGTCTAACATTAACAAGGGTAGAATGCTGTACGAAGCTTTCCAGCTGAAGATGATGAAAGTGGAGATATTTATAGTTGCCGTGGGTCGGTACCGCTATGGCGCGGATGAGATCGCCGCGCTCTCGTCTATCCCGTCAACACATGTCTACAGGGTCAGGAGTATGAAGGGCCTAGTGCGAATCGTGCTTTGGACTCCTACGCCAGAAACACATCACTGGATAGGCTATCGAAGGCGTTTGGAAACTAGAGCAGATTTCGTATGATTGTGAAAAGTGCCACGACAAAGTTGTGCCGCGCCGCGACCGTGACCGTATACCGCGACTACGCGATTTCATTCAGTATCTACAGCAGGCCATGTTTCGTGTCGCCACCGCGACAGTGCCGCGCAGGCATTTTTCACAGTCATACGAAATCTGCTCTATTAGGCTGTGGCCAAACCAACTCAACTTTTCATTCAACGAAGTTGAATCAGCCATGTGGAATGCTGTTGAGGCCAAACCATTTCAGCTTTGTTGAACGTAGACAAGCGCCAGTCACATTGTAGTTCAACAGTGTTGAATTGATATTTGGTTTGCCGTTTGGCACCCCCACTCAACATGGGGCGTTCAGCAAATGTTGAATGAAGTTTAATCAACGCCGTTGAATTAGGGATCCCAGCTATAACGCATGCGCGCTGCATGTCGGTAGATGTGGGAGCGCGCGCGCTTACAGCTGGAATCGTCCATTGGATTGACCCCAGCCTTTGAGATTTCTAGCCTATAAAAAGTGATAACTAACACAGGGAATTTCTGCAGAAACCCATCCATGGGAAAAGCTGAATTTCACAAGGAATGCGCATGTGAAGTGTTCGGAATTCACATGGATAACGCCGTGGGAAATCCGAACACTTCCCTATGGGTGCGTAACGAAGCAAAAGAAAAAGGAAGAAAGTAGGACACTTAAAAGTAGAGAAGCAATTTTAGGCATTTAGTGTGCCGTGGGGATTTGGACGGTTGTTGTAATTTCCAGTTTCACCGAACGGGTACTATTTAGAAGACCAGAAAGAGATCTTACTATTGAAATGAAATCATAACTTTTATATTTTATATCGTTATATTATCGAGTACAGTTGTTTAGCAGATCTGCGACCTAGTAAGATTCGTATTATGTAGTTATCTATCTGGTTTCAAAACGGTTTGGTTATAGACCTATTTTTTTGTTTTACACAGAAACAGATTGAATACCTTCTTGTGGAGAAGTCCTGACACATATATAATAGATTTGGCGATTTGTTCGTCCCTTAATTGCTATCAACGACAAGCGCATGACATGGTTTATTGAAAAACATAAGCTCTAGCAAACCGCTAGCGTCTTTAGGACAATCTTGTCAAAACAGTGTCAGAGTCTTTGCTCGTGTGCCTTGCTCGTGTGCTATGGAATACGAGGCATCAGAATAAAATAAAGTGTTTGTTACTGGTCGTGCATAGGCATTACTGCGCTCTTTCTCTGTACAAATAATTAATTTTCAGGGACAATCTTGTTGTTTCTAGCAAGGAATGACCGCCTCTTAAGGATACTGGAGATACTGCTTGAGTTTCTCCGAAGTAGTGAGTCAGAAAAGGAACGGAGTTTGTCCCGGACGCTGCTGAACTTTGATCTTATTCTCAATTCGGATGAAACCTTTGAAAGTTTGTTCTTCAACTTTGCTCGCATTGAGCTTTTCTTACTGCGTTCCGTTCTCCTCTCTTCGACATTCCTTTCCATGTCCATTCCTAACCCTGTGTGGAGAGAAATAGCGGACTTGCTTGACTTGAACGCGAATGGAGCTGCGGAAAGAGATGTCCCCTCAAATCCACTCCAAGATTTAGACTTCAAAGGTTTCCTTGGTTTTGCCAAGCCGAAAAAAGAGATTGTCGGCAGATTCAAAGCCGGGAATGAAAGCTTTCGTCTATGTTCGTTTTTCAAATAAAGTCCCATGCGAATATACGGAAGGCGTTCTAGCGCCTTAGTCAAGATGAGAATAAATTGCAAAGCCTTCTGGTGAGTAAGTCCTTTTACACTATCCCAACAACCAGCCAAGTCCACCATCGACTTCGAACGCACAGTTACTGCTTTTGGCGATACACGTGACAGTGGTTTGATATTAGGCACAGATCTGGACATTGGGATCTTGTTATTCTTGAATAGAAGCAATAGAGTTTTGATCTTTTGGCAACGAGTGATTTCCTTAAGACGGTCGGCAATTAAGAACATGAGTCGCACAGGATATGGCTCGCCATCATCTTCTAGGAATGGAAACCATTGGAACAGCAGAGGCGTCACCTGGTTAGAGACAAGAAATAGAATAGCATCATGATGGAAGCATTCCTATCATAGCGGAGCTCTAACGCGCCGGACGTGTAGTAGCAGAGCCCCATAAGCATCGGTACACTCAGGTCAAAATCATTACTCAAAACGTCTAAATCGTAGGCTTTCTCCAATCCGGACATATCAGCGGCCGGCCTCGTGTCTTGTTTTCGTTGCCAGACTAAAGCAACATGAACACGAGATAAACTTAAGTAGATATGCGTACCTCTAGAGTGTGGTCTTGCTCACGTTCCTTGCGTCTCCATTGAAGTAGGAAAACATACTGATAATCCACAAAGTGGATGGCAAACATGAGGGCGAGGTACACCGAGCAAACGCCAACAACTAGAGCGGTAATTATCAGTATATCTACAAGGGTTACTACCTGTGGTGCTGCTACCACAGCCAGACCGGTGATATCTGGGAAACAAATAGAACATGCTGAAAAAATTGTATTTAGGCTATCTAACTCCATAACCAGAGAATGCTTTGCTGGGCATGCTTTGGCTTTTTTATTTTTTGAAAAATTTTGCTTTGGATAAATCTGATAGGTAAGAAAGCATATAAAACCATATCTCATGCCATTTTGGTTAATTTCAGAACCTATTTTCTAGGAATATGATTTTCCTCGTTATTGAAAGCTACAAATCACCCTTTCCTTTTTAATTTTTTTTCTTTAAAACAGAAAACATTTCGACTTGCACTTGATTTTGTCGAAGCCTAGCTATCTAGTACCTCCTTCAAAAACCTCTGTGAATCACTCAGAGCCTACGTGGAATCGCCCCAGAGCTGTTGACTTGTTTGATTGACGGAAACCAAAATGCGGCTTGTTAGTTGGGCAGGGCGTAGATTCTCAGAATCTACAAATTTGCAGTAAATCTTTTAGTACTATACTGAATAATCACTTGTTTACCTGGCTGAATTGTGATGTTATGTGACATAATATGATCATGGATAGGATGAGAACTGTTATGTCCTCTGGACGCCATGACTGTATCCACTGTGAAATGACAGAAAACGCTACTTGAAAAGCGCGCTTTGCTCTGTGATGACCGGACGAATAACCGCCTCTGATTAACGCAATAATGGGTGAACGCTATAACATGGGAAACGCTATAACATGGGAAACGCTATAACTATGGGAAACGCTATAACAATGGGGAACGTTATAACACGGAGAACACTATAGCAATGGGGAACGCTATAACAATGGGGAACGCTATAACAATGGAGAACACTATAACAATGGGGAGCGGTATAACAATGGGGAACGCTATATCAATGGGGGACACTATAACAATGGAGAACACTATAACAATGGGAAACGCTATAACAATGGAGAACACTATAACAATTGGGAGCGGTATAACAATGGGGAACGCTATAACAATGGAGAACACTATAACAATGGGTGGCGGTATAACAATGGGAAGCGGTATAACAATGGGAAACGCTATAACAATGGGGAACGCTATAACAATTAACAATGGAGAACGCTATAACAATGGAGAACGCTATAACAATGGAGAACGCTATAACAATGGAGAACGCTATAACAATGGAGAACACTATGACAATGGGGAGCGATATAACAATGGGGAACGCTATAACAATGGGGAACGCTATAACAATGGAGAACACTATAACAATGGGGAGCGGTATAACAATGGGAAACGCTATATCAATGGGGAACGCTATAACAATGGAGAACACTATAACAATGGGTGGCGGTATAACAATGGGTGGCGGTATAACAATGGGGAACGCTATAACAATGGGGAACGCTATAACAATGGAGAACACTATAACAATGGAGAACACTATAACAATGGAGAACACTATAACAATGGAGAACACTATAACAATGGAGAACACTATAACAATGGAGAACACTATAACAATGGAGAACACTATAACAATGGAGAACACTATAACAATGGGAGCGGTATAACAATGGAGAACGCTATAACAATGGAGAACACTATAACAATGGAGAACACTATAACAATGGGGAGCGGTATAACAATGGGGAACGCTATAACAATGGGGGCGCTATAACAATGGTGAACGCTATAACAATGGGGAACGCTATAACAATGGGGAACGCTAATAGCAATGGGAAATGCTATAACAATGGGGAATGCTATAACAATGGGGAATGCCATGACAATAGGGGACGCTTTGGGCTGTTCTTCGTATGGTAATCTATGCGCGCATTTCAAATATTTTCCACAAATTTTCACTAATGAAGTGAGCGAAGTAGGAGACGAAGACGAAAAGATGCGTAAAGGAGACGGGGAAGGAAGGAAGTAAGCGTGAAAAAGCAGAACGGAAGGTTTCCTTTTTCTTACGTCTTCGATTACGCTTACGTCACTACATTGTCACGACAATTTTCACACGAACGTAAGCTCTTACGTCTCTGTCTCCGTATTTCACTAGTGAAAAGCCGACTTTACAATTTAAATGTCATATTTCATTACTTACTTGAAACAGCTATTCCATTTTTTATGCTGTTATCAGTTACTAAGTTAAGAAATGCTGCAAAAGAATGGAAAATTATCAAATATTTGAAAGAAATACGAAACGATACCGAAAGCTAATGACTAAACTAGCCACTTTCGGCCACTGAAAAATATCGCAATTCACACGTGTGAGAAGTTATGTATTATTTAAAAAAATAAATATTAAATTAATAAATTAATATTAAATTAATTATAAATTATATTGATATTAGATATTAAATTAATAAATATTAATTATTATTAACCGTGTCCCACATGGATCGCAATGTGAATGTTCTGACCTATAAATACTTTGCGGTAACAGATAACTATGGGGATAAAGTTGATTGTTCACTTCTCATACAAGGGGCGTCCTTAAAATGGTCTGGTGGCCGGGCGTACTCTCACCACTAGGTCACTGAGTCGCCACCGAGCAATTAACTGAATTCCCTCGGGATAGCGACTGCCAGGGCCGAAATCTCTGGCGTGGGCGTAAGAGTCCGTACGGTCGCCATACGAAGCTTCAGCTCTCGGGGAGATGTCTGGATGTATGGTCTCGATTTTTTCCCTAACTCAAAGTAACATTATTTTTACTTAACGGGCCGGCCTTCCCGCACGCTCTGCGTACCTATGCTTGTGCTTATGTCGTCATGTCGATGTTATGTTGTTAATGTCGCGGCGTTCACATCGTAGTAAGTACATAAAAGCATACAGAGAGCGCGCGCTCATGTCGTTATGGCGTTAGTGTGCACTAGACCAGGCTTTCGGTCTGAGCTCAAAAATGACTATTATGGCGCGATAGTTTCTCTCTTACAAGACAGGTGTTCTTCCGCGACTAACGCATGTGGATTTTCCTCTATGGTATTAGTATTTTCCAGCCGTCTCGGCCTCCTATCCGAGAACATATTTCTGAGAATGCAGCGCGCGATTTTAACGCGCGTGCGTTATAGCTGGAATCGTCAATACCATAAAGCTAGCCATAAAACAACGAGTTGAAAGGGTAACAGTGATAACATGGGGTTTAAACATTTAAAAAGGGCGGCACGGCGCAGTAGAGCTAGAAGAATACCAACGTACATACGAGCTCATTGAAACAATGTCTGAGAACGACATGTCTTCGAAACTACAATTTAGCTCTACCTTGTACTGTAGCTCCACAAATCTGCTTTGGCAAATGAAGCACATTGTTTTCCGGGTGAACGAAAATGCCGTAAATGGCACCTAAAATAAATCCAATGATTAGCTCAATCATCTTCGATGATTCAACTGCACACAGAATTGTGAATAGAATTTCAATTAGAAATATTCACATTGTGACGTCATGACTCGGTACCATGCCCCCACGTGCGATCTCCAGGCACGAGCATCTGGGGGGGAGGGGGGGGAGGCACGAGCATCTGGGGGGGGGGGAGAGGGGCAGAGGATTTTTTTGGGGATCACTTCATTTTGGAGCGATCGAAAGGGGGGATCTCTCAAAACCTGAAGCCCTGAAAGGGGGGATCACAAGAAATTTTCTAAGTAGTTATTCAAGCAACTTCTCTAACATTTGCATTTTTCTACCTCACTTCCCTCACTACATACTAAAAATTTCGGCGCGCTTCAAAGAATATCATCCACTCGCGCAACGAAGACACTACCTTCGCACCGTTCACAAGAACATGCAACTATCTTGACGAGGAAAAACAAACTCTACCAAAAATGCCCTGCAGTAATAGGCCTGGCGGGCAGTCACTATGTTCGAAAGAAGAGTAAGCGTGTGTTCGACACGTTACCGGCATAGAAATTCGTCATTTGGGCCGCTATTCACGCAAATGAATAATAATAATTTGCGCGCATGAATAATAAAAACTACAGGATTTGTTTACTATACATGAAAAAACGGAATGTTCATCTACACTTTCTTGGTGAAAGTGCTTTTATCACTGAAATGGCTTGATGAAATGCGTTTATCAAAATTCGGGCTCGCTTCGCGCGCAACGAAAGAAAAATGTGATCCCTCTATATAAATAATGACCGGTCCTTAATTTTCTGCTGTATTTTCTTCCTAGCCTCGTTGCGTGCCCACACAAATGAAGAACGAGAGGCTGCGCACTACAAAACTCGTCGCTGGAGAATAATAAAAAAAAAAACGATCGCCGAACTGCGCCAAAAACAATCCCAGGAATTGCGTGATTCTCAAGATCTTGAGGGTGGATGCTCTACAATATGCACAATTTTGGGCGTCCAGGCCGGAGAACTCAAATGCTGATTGCAGCCAGCAGACAGAGAGTGTGAAATTTTTTCTGAAATATATACCGTTTCTCAACGTAGAACGAGGCATAATAACAAAAATGATTAGCCTATCCTTATATTAACTAGCGAGGCATGCAACGTTTGCACGGCGGAAGTCACGTCACGCAATCAACCCTCCCTCACCAACCGCCGTCTTGAAAATTACCCACAAGACCCTGGGGACGACTTGTCATTCAGCTCGAAGCGGAAGTCACGCCATCTGAAACTTGAGAATACCACACAGAGTTTCGTTACCGACTGCAGAACAGCGCGAGACAGGACACCGTCACGAAGTCGGCACAGCACGATGATCAGCTGACCACTATATGTTAACTTTTTGACCTACGTTGGAGAAGAGAAAGTTGGTTTTAAAAGCAGTCGAACACACGAACGAAGATATTTTCAACGATATCACCCCTTCTTCCTTTGACTGCGTACATTAACGGTTAGTACCTGGTGATTACCTCTTTTAAAACGTATTCATTTGGATGAGTGTAGTGAATACAGCTAGTTGCTCAATTTGCTACTAAATTATTCATGTTCGCTGCTGCATCAGGTCGGGATCAGGTCGCAGTAAATGAGTGATTAGCGGTACAACTTGTGGGAAAAGTTTATGTATGATATAGATTTTAATATAAAGGTGGTAAAATGCTCGTATATAGCATTGGACACCGATTTTATTACATTAAATGCAACGTATTTAGGCCCGGTTTTAGGTTTGTTAGCTCCCAAAACTCTTCTGGGAACCCAGACCGGAAGTGATATAATTAGATCGTGATAGAGAGCTTATACTCCATATTCCCGGGCATGACATACGGAATATATAACCGAAAGGTTTAGCCTAACTACTCTAATAATGTGTTTCTGTAGTGCGGTTTTCTCGTATGACTGCCGTGCATATTTGATAACACTTTGCAATCACGGGAATCACTTTATATTCAGAATTCGCTGAATTTGCATGCCATTGTTTTCGCTATGGTCACATGAACTTCACATGAAGTTTTTGTGGGGGAAAACCCTGGTTTGGTAATAATCCGGGAGGAGCTGCTGCTAAAATGTAGGTGTAGTAAAATAGCGGACAGCTCTGCATAAAGTTTGCCTGCCAGTCAATCTTTCGGTCAACTCAGTTGACTGGTTGTAGCCTCGTTCACAGGAGTGTTCTTGTTAGGTCCCCATGTCACGCAATGCTAGCCGCCGCGGATCCAGGGGTGGTTCCGTGGGTTCAATAGAACACCCTTTTGAGACGAGAAAAAAAAAACTCACATTAATTCGCCTTGAAATAATAATATATTTAACAATATATTTAACGTAAATATCGGCGAATAGACAGCGAGACGAAGTCGAGGTGACTATTCGCCGATATTTACGGAGCCTGAGCCGACGTATTGTTTTAGTATAATTACTCAAGCGACTTTTAAGATTGTTGACAAAAAAAATCGGGTTTAAAATCGGGAGTATTTTTTAGTTTCTCGCAATAAAGTGCGCGCGCGATCCCCAATGCTTTCAATGTTCACCTATAGGTGAATATTTAACAATTAGACCTGGAGGCCGAATGTGCTATGATGAATAGATCATGAGGCCGAAGGCCGAATGGTCTATTGATATCATAGCACATGAGGACGAGAGGTCTAATTGTTTTAGTATAAACCAACTAGTTGGTCGGTTTTGGCAAAGAATGCCATTATTTTATGTTGAAAAAATCAAGTTTTCTTGCAAAGAAAGGTGGTGGTTTTGGCAGGCACGGTCTATCACTAATAGACCATTAGTAGCTCAGCCAATCAGAATGCAGGATTTGTAATAGACCATTAGTTGGTTTATACTAAAGCAAAATATTCCGAACGTCTCGACCAATCAGCGCGCGGCATCGCTTGAGTAATTATACTAAATAAAATATTCAGAAGCATCGTGTGTAATACACCTGCGATCAACCATTTTTCGCTGTGTTGTTTACGGTCAAAAGCAAGCCTGGCACCAAAGTAGACAAGATACCACAGGAAGCCCGCTCAGTCTCTAGAAAGGCGACAATAATATATCTTGATATGGTCAGCAAGTAGAGAGTTTGGGGCGAAATTTTCGTTAAATGTTTTCAGGAGAGGCGTTTCCAACTCAAAAGGAGGGACTAATACACATTGTTGTCATCACGTCATATTTATGTCATATTATTTATTTACAGGATTTGTGTCCGAGTAATAACCATGGAGCGGAGGCTTCAAAGACGGGTTCACTAGCGGCGACGATATGGAAGTAGATGATGAATCACAAGGCCGGGACATCGCTGAGTGAGTAGTGATGAGTTGTAAAATAATACAACAGAGTTTCAAAAGCCCTGGCATTTTGTGGGCGGAGGAAATGGTAGACTTTCTTAGCTAGTAGGAGGCAGTAAATGCATAACGTGTATACAGAACGTTAAACAGTATATCCCTCTGTGCGCCGTTATCAAACTCATGCTCTTGCTTTGTTAAACCGACAATCACAGACCGATTTGGGAAGTGTTGTTTCTTGCAGATATGAAAGTTATCATTATCATTATCAAGTACGGAATGTAAACAATAATTATCAAGTACGGAATGTAATTAATGATTCCCGTGGGTCGGACAAGGATTTTCGTTTTCTTTTTAGCTACTTGGGTGCTTGTTCGTTCACCCAAAAATGTTCAGAATTGATGCCAGCTCATTATCTTCATACTAGTCCAATACTCTGACAAATTTATGCATGGTATTGTTCTTCTCCATTGTATTGCCTCGTTCTATAATACACTCCATTGCACTCCATTGTTTTAGACAATGCCTTGCATAAATTTGTCAGTGTATTGGACAACCCTCATTATCTTATGAAATTAACAAAATCTGCAAACTGGACATTGGCAAACTGGATATCATCAAAATTGGAGAACTTTATCACGTAGCGTACCAATCTTTCCCGTACCCAGAGCTCCCGGCTCGTCACCTCGCAGAGGAGGCTCTCGGTACATCCATTGGAGGACCTTTGCTGATTGATGGATTTTGAACGTTCATGCGCAGGAAGCTCTTTCTCTCAATGGCTGTGTATCAAATCTCGCGCATGCGTCAATGGCTGTCAACAGAGGGGAGCTCTAGGTTCGAGAATGCGTACCAATAAACTCATTATTTAGAAACGTATTAGCTGAGGATGGGCTAATTGTACTTGTAGTCACTTTACCTTCTGTTCCTTCGCAGGTTTGGTCATTACCAGATGATGAGTTCCCCACTCACTGACCTGAGAAGGAAACCGTACCTCCGTGACTCGCTGCTTAATAACTAACAGTCTACATTGTTGGTCTGAATGAGCGTATTTGAGTAAAATGTTGTACTCTAAGCTTGTATACGAGCACGACAACCCTGATGAGGCTGTGCAGGGGTCTGTGGATGGTCTTTGGGCTGACGTTAATGTTCCTGATACTTATGGTAACACTCCTCTGGTTTACGCTTGTGAGCAGGGCGAACTTGAAACTGTGCGCATCCTTGTTGAAACTTATAGCGCTGATGTCGATGTTGCTGATAAAAATGGTTGGACGGCTTTGATTCATGCTTGTGTCCAGGGTGATCTTGAAGTTGTGCACGTGCTCCTTGCTTCGGGTGCTAATGTTAATGCTGTTGACAAATATGGTATGTCCCCTTTGTCGTACGCATGCCGCCAGGGAGAACCTGATATTGTGCGCGTGCTTGCTGGTAGCTACCATGCTAATGTTAACACTGCTGATAGGTACGGCATGACAGCACTATCCTATGCATGTCTCCAGGGCCATCTTCAGGTTGTGCGCCTTCTTGTAGAAAGTTATGAGGCTAATGTTAATGTTGCTGATGATGAAGGATTTACCCCACTGATGCACGCGTGTGTTCAGGGCGACCTTGATGTCGTGCGTGTGCTTGTAACGTTATACGGTGCTGACATAAATGCTACTGATAAGGGTGGTATGACTCCTCTAATGCATGCATCTCACCATGGCAACCAAGATGTTGCGCGTTTTCTTGCTAAAGTTTACCAGGCTGCTGTAAATGCCAATTTTAAGGATGGCACTAGCCCCTTAATGCGCGCATGCTCTCAGGGAAAACTCGATGTTGTGCGCGTGTTGTTTGATATTTATGGTGCAGATGTTACTGTTGCTGATCAATATGGAATGACACCTTTATTGTGCGCATGCCGAGAAGGAAAACGTGATATCGTACGTGCTCTTGCTGACGAATATGGTGCTGATGTCAATGTCGTTGACAGGAATTGTAAGACTCCATTAATGCATGCATGTATTCAAGGCAGACCGGATGTCGCGCGCTTGCTTCTTGATACGTATGGTGCTGATATTAATGCTGCTGATAAAAGTGGAATGACACCTTTGATACATGCATGTGCTGCAGGCAAAGTTGTTCTTGTGCGCATTCTTGTTGAAAGTTATAGTGCTAATGTTAATGCTGCTAATAAACATGGTATGACCCCCTTGATGTACGCTTGTCGCGAAGGAAGACTTGATGTTGCACGCTTGCTTGTGGATACGTATACTGCTGATGTTAATGTCGCTGATAACAATGGCATGACGCCTTTGATACTTGCATCTGGACATGGACAGCTAGATGTTGTTCGTGTGCTTCTTGAAAGTTATGGTGCTAAAGTTAACGCTTGTAACAAACACGGTATGACCGCTCTCATGCACGCATGTATCGCACACGTTGGATCTGACACAATCTTTAATAACCCGTGTGCTTTACTCGACATTGTTGATCTACTTGTTACTGCTGGTGCAGACTTAAATGTCTCCAACAAAGAAGGAGAAACCCCCTGTTATGGCACTTAAGGATGAAAAGCTGACCAGACTGCTAATTAGTGTAAAGCAGACGTTAATGCGGAGACTCGGAAGGGAAAAACTCCGCTACTTTATGCAACAGTCAACGAAGAATGCAACACGCTGAAAATACTTGTAGAGGCAGGAGCAAACGTCAATCACAAAGACAAGGACGGAAATGTTGCGTGGTTTAAATGGGTTAACAACAAGGACGTAGTGCAATATCTTGTTGAAAAAGGAGCAGATGTCACTGAGGTAAACGGCAATGGACAAACGGCATTGTTTATCACATCAAATCCTGCTACCGCCAGTTATATTATTCAGCGAGGCGCAAATGTGCGCCATCGTGATGTCTGGGGAAGAACAGCAATGTACAATGAATTCGCGAGAAAACCTGACTTATTTAACGTCCTTTTGCAGCATGGCGCACGTTTGTTAAATGTATCTGACGAGTGCGGTCTGAGTATTGTGCAGTTTGTTGTTCACAAAATCATAGACAGGTTTCTAACTTCCTCAACCGACGTGGGCTTCAACGAGGTTGTACAGCAAGAACCGGCCCTTGTAAGAATGGAACCGATAGAGCTATCACAGAATGTTATCGATGCTCTATTTTGCATTGTCTTGAAAACACTGACGACTTCGTTAACCGGGAATCCGTTTCCACAACCTGTGCAAAATGCTGCGAAAAAAGTACTCCTCTGGTCCAAGCTGGATTCCGATTCTCACGTAAGAAGTGACGCTATAAAAGAGATCAATAAGCTCCTGGGAAAAAAATCAGGACCAAGTCTTCCGGGGACAATATGCCGCATTTGCGAGTTAATGCTTGAACTTGGTGCGGATCCAAACATCCCTGATCCTGACGGAAACACTCCCTTATTTTATGCGGCACCTTTACCTCTTCATCTTGACATACCAGCAAACGATGCTACCCGTATTTGCCGCCTTTTAATCAGTAATGCAGCAACAATGAAGTCTCGGAATTACAGAGGTGAAACAGCTCTTCTTTACCTCATGCGGTTCTGCCTTGACGATTGCGTGTTGGACCTTAATGAGATACGTGCGCAATCAGTGGGTGAAACATTAGCTGTACTTGTGAAGGCTGAACCAGATCTTGATACAACAAATGATGCAGGGGAAGGTGTTTATCACATCATCATGAGAGTCCTGAAGAAGGCTTTAGAAAATGGCGCGAGTCGTAGACCCATCTTGGAAGGCGTTAAAGCAATGATGGAAGTGTTAATATCAAGTGGGAAGACCACCTTGTTGGCAGTTAATACCCCAAACAAACTTCTCAACACGCCTCTTCATATATGGGCATCCCTACCATGGACTTGCAAGTCAGACCTGGAAGCTGATTACTTTCGCCTCTTGCAAACCATCGCTTTCAAACATTTTGAATATTCTGGAGCAAAGCTTAACCATATAAACGCTGCTGACGAGACACCTCTCCATTTGAGCCGGACATGGAGTGCTGTGAAGCTCTTATTAGAGGTAGGAGCAAACCCAAAGGTTGTGAACAGTGAAGGTGACACCGCATTGCTAGCTCAGCTCAAGCGAGCCACTGATGGTCTCGCAGATTCTGAAGACTTGAAACTAATTTACCCTGACCTAACCGACCTCCCGCCCAAAATATTTGGGAAGAAGTTATTAGTTGTGGTCTCGACGTTTGGGCCAGAAATAATAGCAACGAGTCTGCTCTTACCATATTGATTTCAGCAAGGAGTTTTGCTTTTGCAAACGATCTTCTGAAAGTTGCAGCCGAGTGTAATGGTGCGTTGTTTAAAGGCACTGCCGGTTGCATTGCTCTTCTTGACATTTGCAAAGATCCAAATGAAAAGATGCATTGGAAAACCAACTTGGTAGAGTTTCTCTTGACGTCTGGAGTTAATGCGAATAACAAGAATAAAGAGGGCGAAACCGCACTGCATTTGAGTTGCAGAAATGCAATCTCCTCTGACGATGAAGACAATGTTCACTTGGAGATTATAAAGCGATTGCGGATGTACGGTGCAGATAGCAATCTCGCGGATGCGGAGGGAACCACATGCCTTGAAATGACCTCCCTTGTACCAATGTTAATGGAAACCTTAAGGAAACCGGTTGATATGAGTGATATCCCACCTCTTATTCCATGGACGGGGAAATCGGAACGGTTTCAACCAAAGCTTGCAGAGGTTGCAAGGAATAAGAATTCGGATAAAGTTGTGGATTCTGATTTTTGTTACCACAAAGACGCCATTGGGATTGGCGCTTTTGGAACCGTCTATGCGGGTATTAACAGCAGAGATGGAAGAGAGATTGCAGTAAAGCGTGTCTCGAAGCAAATTGGAATTCTCGCTGAGGAACAAAGAGAAATACGTAACTTAACGAAACTAGAGGACTGTCCTCATGTTGTGGGGTACTTTTCATGTAAGGAAGACGGACATTCTGTTTACATCGTGCTCGAGTTGATGGAAGGGAACTTGGAGGAATACCTGGAGAGCTCACCTGATCCCAAGTCTTACTTAAAGATCATCAAGGATCTGTTTGTTGGAGTCGAGTTTTTACACACTAAAGGAGTCCTTCACCGCGATATTAAGCCTAGCAACATCCTTTACAAGCGAGATCCATTGTGTTTGAAAATTGCGGACTTTGGTTTAAGTAGCAAATCAGATTTGCGGACATCGTCAATAGGGGGTTCTTCAGTTATTCACACTAACGCCGGTACGCCATGTTGGATGGCCCCGGAGGTGATGAAGTCCAGTAAGGAATATTCAAAGTCTTCTGACATATTTTCTTGTGGACTTGTGTTGCATTTTATCTTGGCAAAGGTACACCCATTCGAGCCATCGGACTGTGCTGACAAGTCCCGATATGAGATTCGAGTTTCGACGGAGCAGAACATTATAAACTTGAATCCATCACTGAGCCAATGCCTCTCGCCAGAGGCCTATCATCTTGTAGAAAGAATGATCGTCTGCGACAAAAGCGATCGTATGTCCGCCACCGATGCCTTGGCCCATCCATATTTCTGGTCCAACAGTAAAAAGGTCAGGTTTCTAGAATCCCTTGGCAACCAACCCGAGATAGAAACACCTCGTAAAATAGCCCTATCACCAACCCAAGTGGAGCTAGACCTAGAGTACAGCTTTGGGAGTCGAGTCTCTCGCCCGTGGGATAACCTCGTCCCAGGCATTTATTGCGAGATGACGTCATCAACAAAGAGTCGGAAATACAGGACTACATCGGGCGTAGACCTCGTGCGGTTTATCCGCAATGCGCATGCGCATGTCTCTGAGAGATCGCGCCCTAGTGGGTTCCAGACTGCATTGTTAAGTGACTTTAGGTTCCTCCAGCGGTTTCCTTGGCTGGTTATAGAGGCCTATAAAGCTGTCTTGAAGGCAGGCTGGCATCTCAAGCGAGAGGAAATCAAAGCTGCGTTCCTTAGTACCTAAAGGTTGGTTTTCACTAGTGAAGCGGAAACGGAGGCGTTATAACGCTTACATTTGACGCATGGAAATCAAAGAACGGAGACTATAGCGGAGACGTAAGCGTGAAGGAAGCAGAACGGAAGGTGTCCTTCTTCTTACGTCTGTTCCGTTTCCTTCGCTTGCGTTGTAGTGAAAATCAATTGAACTGAAGCAAGAAGTAGACGGAACGAGTAGATTGATCAGGATTCTCAAAATCTCATATTTAAAATATGCTTTTAGTCAGGCGGCTAAGTCCAAATTTTATTGCGAGTTGTGCGTTTTCTGATAAAAGCATGAAACTTTCCAGGTTGAGACTTCAGAGGGTACTTGTTAATTTTTGATTGGGAGGCATCTCTGGAAATTCTTTTTACAGCAATAATTTAGACAATTCGGGCGGCCATTGTTCAGCCGTCATCTTGTCCTTTGTTATTCATGAGTCTCGTGGCACTTGAGTTCTTATTCTACGAGATAAATTTATAGAGTGTAGCGCGCCAGATAGACAAAACTCTAAAGATTTATGGCGAAGAGAAACGATCATTGGAATATGACAAGTGAACATTTGATAGTTAAATTACTTTTCTAGATGTTTTCCTCTATTTACGAAAACATGTTTTCGAATTCCCAGTCAGACACTGTTTCGGAGATAGGAAATCAGGAAAAATATCGGGATTCTTCGGCACACAGGTTGATATCAACTTGCGACATAGCTACCAGAGTATAGACCATATGTGCCAAGGTATTCATGGCCTCTGAATGAAAGAAAGTTGCAGGGATTTTGCTGCAGAGTCTGGAGAATCACTTCACTGACTTGCACAGTAAGTGCCGCGAAACTCATGAATAACAAAGGACAAGATGGCGGCTGAACAATAGCTTTGCGAGTTGTCTAAATAATTCCTGTAAAAAGAATTTTCAGAGATGCCTCCCAATCAAAAACTGACAAGTACCCGTAGGCCAATCATACTGGAAAGTTTCATGCTTTTATCATAAAACGCACAATCATTTGGCTTAGCCGCCTGACTATTTCAGGTTTCTCCCGTGTTGTGGTACATACAAAGGGGGCTTATACGGGGGCTTATGCTGGGCTCACGTCAGTCTTTCATTTTCACACCAACGTTAGGCTGGTGTACACAGGAACGCAAGCGCGAACACAAGCGCAAGGACATCAAACCTTGTTCAGTTTTTGACCCCCGGCAATGCATCCAGAATTTCGAAAATGGCTTACCCCCCATGCATATAGAACTCCGGAGAGGTTAAACTAGCCGAGCTTGAAAACCCCCCTCTCATGCAGAATTTCCGAATGCCGCCCGTCCCCGGGGTACATATATTTTCTGGAATTGCCCAATTCGGACTCAAGGCTGAATATGGAGTCTCCCACAAAATCCTCAAGAGTTGTCATCTCTGTGTCCACTGACTTCTAAAAATAACACGGCAATGAAATAAACAACAACCACCTTTATTTGTTGCAGAAGAAACGGTACAGCTTTTATAGAAAAATAATAATAATAACATAGACCTTTGATAGGGGCATATCCTAGAGCAGAACGAGAAAGTCAGGGGAATAGGGATACTTTTGTTGTGAATAATATGAACTCAAACAAATTGAGGATTCCAAAACAGGGCTGAAATAAGAAAAGGTTCGGGTTGCAATTGGCCAATAATATTAATTGTTAGTTGCTTGTTACCAACTGTGGGTGACAAAGTAACACAAGAAAGACTTATACAGGCACAATAATTCCAGCCCTACAAAATGGAAGCAACAAAAAGTCAAATTGTTTACTTGAATTATTTAATGGGAGTGTGGGTTGGGTGGTCAAGTTTTGTATTGTATTGATCACATTTAACATTTACGTGAACATCAACTCTCCCGGTTTTGGCAGGAGTCTCAAGGTTTTTCACTCCGTCTCCTGGGAAAAATTCAAGATGACTGCCTCACATTAACTGTATTTCTCAAGGGAGAATTTCAGGAAATTTCCACCATTTCAGTGCGGTCTCCAGATTTTATAAGGCTGGAGTTGACATCCCCGCATTTATGTTGCCGTCAATGGGGGCCCCAACCCCCAAGACTTCAGATCTAGAAATTTCAGTTCAAGTTCAGCAGCTTTTGTTTCTGTGGTTATGTATTCTTGTTTTATATAAAATACTAATATATCAAGCTATAATATATTACATATATCATATCTAAAGCTCTTCATGCTTGGGTCCAGTGAACTCCTCAAATGATATAGTTCCATCTTTGTCCTTATCTTCTTGTTGGAAGATTTCAGAAACAATTGTATCATGACTCGCTTCATCGTCACTTGGCATCCCCCCTTGGTCTTTCAAGTAGGTTTTAACCTCTTCCTGCGTGAGGACTTTGTTATCGTCCTTATCTATCATACCAAACACATTGGGTTGACTCTGTTGACTTCCTTGGATCTCTACAAGTTCTACATCCATGTACAAGGTGGAGTGAGGAGGGATAGCATCACCAGCACCATGTGCGCCATAAGCTGAAACAAGATAAAATGTGATTTGTTGGAGGAAACTTTCTCTGGAAAACAAGTCATTATTTACAATATATCAGTAATTGTTTCTAGTGTCGATATGTGAGGAAAAAAACTGCTTTCCCCCCACACACACACATTAAAAACAAAGGAACAACATGACCAATAGAGACTATAGGTGTTGCTAATGCCCTAATATAATATTACGGGTATGCTTTCTGGAGCCCTGTGTAATTTTCCTTGTAACTAATTTCGCTTGGTTTTCCTTGGCAAGGAAACTACACCAGGGACGTCAACTCCATCAACTCTCTTGCTGGGAGTCTTAAAATTTTTCGCTTTGTCTCCCAGGAATTTTTTTTACCACCTTGAAATTTCACCATTTCAAGGTGGACTCTCCGATCTTTTTTTTTTTTTTTTTGGGGGGGGGGGGGACCCCTATTTTTGGTGCAGGGATGCCTGTCGTACCTTTCAGGGGTTAAAATCAGGCCTCTAAGGGGGGTAAATTTGAAAACTGGAAATTTTCCCAGATAGGTATCTCTCAAGGCGTGATCAAACAATCATGAGAGCTGATGAGAGTTTTCCCATTATTTGATCACAAACTTTGGCCGACTCTAATGCACTTTGAACATGTTCAAATTTTTCATGAGAGTCACTGAGAGTTGTTTAATGTTTGATCGCATGAATGACAGTTTTTCAGTCAGCACCTTCCATTAAAAGAACTGCAGGCTCATTTTGTTCCAAAGAACTGCAGGCTTTCCTCCACAGAAAAGAACTGGGTACTAGCACTCATGAAAGATTGCTTGTGTGACTTCCGGCCAACTCTCATCACTGTTTGATCGCTTCTCGTGAGAGTAAATGAGAGTGGATGATAGTTGTAACTCTCATTAGCTCTCATCACTGTTTCATCCCTGCTTTATGGGTATGTTCTTAGACCCCATCCATACTACACCGTTTTCAAACAAAAACAGATACTTTTTGCTCCGTTTTCAAAAAGATTTGCGTCCACACTTATCGTTTTGTATTGTTTTCGCCATTTTCGGTGATCATTTTCGGGGTTGTAGTGTGGACGATAGCCGTATCCGGAGCAAAATGTATCTGTTTTCGTTTGAAAACGATGTAGTGTGTCTTAGTAGCAAACCAAGCAACAATAGTTTTATCAATATCACAGTTGTTGGTACCTTTTACGGGTCAAAATATTCATAAGCCATACCCCTTTTGGTATCTTTTAGGGGTAAAATCGAAAGTTCCCGGCAAGCATCCCGCCCCAAAAACAGTGGAGTCTGAGTTTGGCAAGAATCAGATTGGCTAATAAAATTTGACTGACAGAACAGCAAAGTCAAAACTTAATCAATGTTATGAAAACGCAATGCAACAATCTTGGCTGTAAATATATATGAGTTGGCTAAATAAAATGGAAATAACAATGATATCTTATCTTTCACAGGAAAATATATTTCACAGGAAGCACTCACAAATTCCGTTTTTTATTATATGAAAATAAAACTTATTAAAAGTCCAGCATCAATGATAAATTGAACTTCAATTATCTGATAAGAAATTATTGTTCTGCATGTTTTGAAGAAAATTAGGAAGAAAATATGAAAAATTTAATTACACTTCTAATATGGCAATATGAAATAGAGACTTATTATGTCTAAACAACACGTTTCCTACTATTATCAGACTACAATGGCCTTGTTCCGACTGTTCGTGGGAATTTTGGAATTCGAAACTAACTCCGTTTGAATTCTCTTGGAAAAACTTTAACCTAGAGATGAATAAACTCCGCTACGGAATTTCCCATATTTGGCTATTTAGAAAAGGCAAGCAGGAACTTAGACAAATATACTTTTACTTTCACTTCAAATGCCAAATTACTAGAATACCACTTGAGGAACAGCTTTGTCAACTGTTCGCTACTTAAAATTTTGCCGGGACAAAACGCAACGCGTTAAAGATAAAACGCACACTTTAATTTAAAACTGCTGCACTTCTGGTGAATTAACTTAAGATCCTTAATTGTGTTTAAAAGTTCTTTGTAGAAAGAGAATCTTCGATTATAAATTTTTAATAAATTTATTATAATTGAAATTCTGTTAGCTTTCAAATTCAAATCAAATTCAATCTAAGTTAGTAACTTACCTAAATGCGGCGGGATCGTCAGCTTTCGTTTTTCTCCAATACACATATCAAGAAGTCCCTGCTCCCAGCCTTGTATCACCATTCCTTTCCCCAAAGTGAAATCAAACGTTTTTCCCCGATCGCGACTCGAATCAAACTTGTTGCCGTTCGCAAGACGTCCCGTATAGTGCATAGCTAAAGTATCTCCAGTCACTGTCTTGCGACCACATTTTTCCGGCTTGTAAACCACTTCGACTTTAAGCATCCCTGCTTCTTCTTCTGCTAAAGCGAAGTTTATGAAAGCTAAAACTGCAAGCAAGGAGAGATGCACGAGTAACTTCATGTTGTCGATTGCAGAGCGCGATTCTAAAGCGTTACTACGTGGAACTCTCCGTACAAGACATCCCCACCTGGGTAGCCGCGCCTTCTTAATTCACCACAGGGCTCCCGAGAACAACACGCGCAGCTCGTCCTCTGGTGTGTGCCGCGGGAGAGAATGTCGGTTGTCGATTAAAATTAATTCCGTTGAAAATTGTCGGTAGTCGGTTAAAATGTGCGGTCTTTGTCGGTAGTCGGTAAAACTAAGTAAAATAATTAACCATCATCATCATCATCATCATCATCTTTATTAAAATTGAACACGGTTAAAAATCATCAGGCGAAATATAAATATCTTAATTACTATCTACACTATGAACAACTATCTATATTATATACAAACTAAGGAAAAGAAAATTAAAGCCTGTTTTCCATGAATGCCGTGTTGTTTGGGTATAAGTTTAATAACTGTCGCCGAAAATTTTGAAGAGACTGAGTTTCTCTTAAGTTGGGGGGAAGTTTGTTCCACAGAACAGCACCACTATAGCTAAAGCTGTTTTTATAATAGTTAGTACGTGGCAGGGGAACAACCAACTTATTCTCGGAGTTTCTAAGATTATAGTTAGGAGATATATCCTCTCGGTGAACAAATCTAGAGGACAAGTAACTAGGCACTAGTTCATTGTGAGATTTGAACATCATTATTGCCTTAGTTATTTGACGTTGGCAGTGGAGATTGCGCCATCCTAACTGGTCAAAAAGGAGGTTGGCATCGGCATCGTAATTAGAATTCGTAATAATACGGGCTGCTCGGTTTTGGAGCTTTTGTAGTTTATTAGCAATTGTACTACCACAGGAACCCCAAACAATGTTACAATAATCAAAATGAGATTGCACGAGGCCTTGATAAACATCAAGTAGAGTTGTTCTTGGTACACAGTTCCTGATTCGTTTTAAAGCTCCAACACCGGCAGCAATTTTCTTAGATATTGTATCAACATGTGTTTCCCATGTCAAATGTTCATCGATTATAACTCCTAGAGATTTTGCCGAATGAGATTGTTTTATTGGTATATTATTTATTTCTAGATTAGGGGGGTGCGGGAAATTATTCAGTCTTTGCCGAGAGCCAATTAACATAAATTCAGTTTTAGTCATGTTGAGAGTTAATTTGTTCACCGAGAGCCAACAGCTAATGTTTAGCAAGTCATCGTTTAAAGTAGACTGGATGGAGCCAACATCATTTCCAGACAATGTCAGATGAGTATCATCTGCGTACATTCTTGGTATCGATTTGCTTAGACAATTCGGAAGGTCATTGATATAAAGTAAAAACAACAAAGGTCCTAGAATTGTTCCCTGGGGAATTCCACATTCCAGAAAACATGTTTTGGAAAGGGAACCATTGACAAGGCATTTTTGTGCACGATTGTCTAGGTATGAGGCAAACCATTTATGCGCAATTCCAGTAATACCGTAACAATTTAGTTTAGATAACATAATATTGTGATCAACTGTATCGAACGCTTTCTTCAGATCTAAAAAAACAACAGCATTTACATTGCCCTGGTCAATATTATAAGACCAGCTATCAGTTGCGTCAAGCAATGCGGTTTGAGTAGAGTGGAGAGCTCGAAAACCAGATTGGTATTTGGAAAGAACATTGTGTTCAGACAAATAAGCAAATATTTGATTATAAACTATTCTTTCAAAAACTTTGCCTATTACTGAGATCACGGATATTGGACGATAATTATCTATATCGCATTTATCGCCTTGCTTAAAGAGGGGGGTGACTCGAGCACATTTCCAGTCGTCTGGGAAAATGCCTGAAATTAGCGAGGCATTGAAAATAATTGTCAATTGTGGTGCAATAAGATCGGCGCACTCTAGAACAAGTCGACTTGAAATGTGATCAAGACCAGCCCCTTTTGTCTTCTTTATTTTCTTTAGTAGATTTATAACTTGGCTATTACCAATTTGATGGAATTGGAAATTCGAAACCACCTTCGGAATGTAGTCATAAAAACTAACAGGACTAGTACTGTTAAACACTGGTATTTCTGCTGCGAGCTTCGGACCAATTAAAGAGAAGTGATCATTGAAAGCGTTCGACAAAACAGATGGATTCGTTATTGGTTCTCCATCCAGTCTTAACTCCTTAATTGAAGGCTTGCTAGTTTTCCGAGAAGTAAGCTCGTTGATCACCCGCCACGTTTTACGAGGATCACCGTCAGATTCAGCAAATTTATTTTGGTAATAGCGCTCTTTAGTACGCTTTATTTCAGAATTGACCATGTTGCGCGTTCTTTTAAAATTTGCCCAATCGTGTGGATTGTTAGACTTGATGGCTTTTATTTTCATAACATCTCGTTTATGCATTTTTCTTTCAAGTCAGCGGAAATCCACGGAGACGCTTTAGCGCGCACACGCTTTGTGCAAAGTGGTGCGTGTTTATCAGCAATGGCGTGGAATTTTGATTTCCATTCAGACTAACCTAGAATATGGTCAATGAGGGATTTTGCCGAGCGGGAGTGGATAGCTAGCTTTGCACAGCTGTTAACTCGGTGCCAGTGGTAATAAAGGCCATTTGTTATTTGTGATAAAATGATGGAAATAATTTGCTTTTATTATTCAGCCATGCCACTATCTCGGTTCTGATTGGCTAAGAGTACGCAGCGAAACCTTGTTGGCGCGCAGTGCCTGACGTCATACTACAGACATTAGGATTGATGCACTCTAATGACGTCTAACGCAAGCCAATAGGTTTGGCCGCCATCTTGGTTTTCATTTCCGAATTGAAAGCCGGTTTTGCGAATATTCTCGTTGAATCTGTTATGATTTTTGCCAAGAGATCATTGCTTAGGATATCTAAACATCAACTATGCCTATTTGAATTGAATACGAAAAGGAAAATACCAATGGACGTAAGTCGTAAGTCTAAGATGAAGTTGAAAAACCGTGTCGCCGTGCACGGCCTCATCGCTGACTCCGTTTAGCTAGGTAAGAATTCTTGGTTCCTGAATAATAAAACAATTATTGAATTCGGTTTTCGCATGATAGTGAGATTTGGCAACGCCTCGAGTTAGTGTTATCCGCCTCAGCTCCGCTTCGGCAGATAACACAAACCTCGGCGTTGCCAAATCTCACTATCATGCTCAACCTCATCCATAAGTGTTAATTATTTGGATAACTGCTTTTGTGAGTCGTGCAAGTAACAAAAATCATTTTCCTGACAACAATGCCAGTTCAGCATTTACTTGACTGGAGGAAAAACAAAAAAAATAAAATAGGACCATACATCCAGACAAGGAGCTGAAGCGTCGTATGGCGACCGTACGGTTCTTACGCCCACGCCAGAGATTTCGGCCCTGACAGCCGCTATCCTGGTGTTGAATTGCTCAGTAGCTAGATACCTATGGGTGAGAGAACGCCCGGCCACCAGACCATATAAGGATGCCCCTTGTACCGTTAGTGAACAATCAACTAATTAATATGCATCATCAACGTATTTATAGGTCTGAAGAATGTGTTAGAGCTCCATGTGGGATACGTTGTTGGTTTTCTTTTTAACTAGTAGTAGTTTATTTCACGATAATACAGTTGATTTTCACAGTTGCCGTTTAGTATGTTTTACTCATAATCCAATAGAGGCTTTACATTTTGTAAAATGACACGGGAATGAGTTTCTTTTTTTAGTTTTCCGTTTGCGCATGCGTACACACTATTCAATTCTCAGAATAAACTTGTAGCCTTGTAAACACTTTTTTTGTCGTTAATCGGTATTTTTTATCCATGTCAAGTTTGTTTATGCCCATTTCTCGTTAACCCCATCCAGACTGTAGAACAGCTTCAGATATGGCTTGGGAGTTTTGGGGAGCTTTTCGAGAGGTTGCTTCACAGGCTAACAAAAAGGACGAGCTACTGCGTGTGAGACTAGTCTGACCTTCTTAAAAATCAAAGGTAAGCAAACAGCAATGTGTTTCTGGATCCCTTTGGGATGCCTTGGCTTGAGGTGATGCAATGTTAGAAGGAAAAACCAAAACAGAAACGCAAAATCTGCCAACGTTTCGGACCTTTATTTTGGTCCTTCTTCAGGGCGACTGAAACCGTTACAAAATCACGTACATTTAACAATTAGACCTCGAGGCCGAATGTGCTATGATGAATAGACCATGAGGCCGAAGGCCGAATGGTCTATTGATATCATAGCACCTGAGGACGAGAGGTCTAATTGTTTTAGTATAAACCAACTAGTTGGTCGGTTTTGGCAATGAATTCAATTATTTTATGTTGAAAAAATCAAGTTTTCTTGCAAAGAAAGGTGGTGGTTTTGCCAGGCACGGTCTATCACTAATAGACCATTAGTAGCTCAGCCAATCAGAATGCAGGATTTGTAATAGACCATTAGTTGGTTTATACTAAATATATATATAGAAATGCGCGCGCGCACATGGTTGCGCGCGACGCAAACAAGATAGAGAATACGGGATAATAAAGGGGTGAGTTCTAGAGTTCATCCCTGATATTCAGGCCATTTGGGGCCATGTTTTTCAGGGCGTCCATGACTAGCGGAACTCTGTTGTTGTTGCGCTGACGAAACCGCACCTGGAGAACATCGGAACGACGGTTCTGTGTGAGACTCTTGTGATGCTCTGCAGTACAAGATCTTGGTTGTACCCTCTTAAAATGCTTGGAATGCTTCCTCGGTCGAGCAGATCCTCCTCAAACGCGGGGCTAAGGAGTACGGGATGCTTGTTTTGCAGTGGGTGGGGTGACATGATGTCCAGAGTGCGTCCGTACAAGTCTGTCTGAAGGAAACCATGGGCCTTGGAGACTTTGACATCCAGGATCATCCAGGAAATCCACACTATCGGTGTAGCTGTGAATTTGCTGGTTTCATGGATGTTGTTAGCTGACAGTAGAAAATCTTCAAAGCTGTTTTCTCCATGGGTCCAAATACCGAAGATGTCATCTATGTATTGCCACCAAATCAGAGGTTTGAGCGGTGCTTGGCTGAGGATAGAATGCTCTTTGCGACCCATGAAGATATTAGCGTATGCAGGTGCCATCCTGGTTCCCATGGCGACATCGTTGATTTGGAGGTAGTTCTGATTCATGAAAATGCAAAGTTGTTCTGCGTGAGCACTAGTTCCGATAATTTCATGAGTGATTCAGTACTTGGCTCCTTGCTAGCTCGTTGGTCCAAGGCTTGTCTCGAGGCCGCTAAACCATCATCATGGGGGATATTAGTGTAGAGGGATTTCGCATCCATCGTGAATAGTATGTAATTCTCGGGGAGATCGGTGATGTTCGACAACTTGCGCAGGAAGTCCGGGGTGCCGTGGATGTACGACGGTAAACTCCTGACGCTTTCTCTGTGGCACATCCGTTCGACGAACAGACAGGTCGTCCGGGGTTGCCTGGTTTATGAATCTTAGGTAATAGGTAGAAGCGGGAGGCCTTGGCGTCATCGACTATCAGGTACTCCAAAGTATCTTCATCTATCTCACCATTCTCCTCCGTCTTATTGAGCTGATTGCTAACAGACTATAGTCTGACCTCAAATGCAGGTAATGAATATTATGAAGGGCTCGAACAAAGCCAAGCTGCGATATTTAATTTCCGTGCACTTCTGTCGACTTAAACAATAGTAACATGCACTTTAGACTGCTTAAAGTCCCTTCTTTGGCGATACGTCCAGAGTGAAACGAGCGCGTGAAAAGCCGAGGAGCGACAAGGCACGAGCAAGTGCTGAACGCGCGTGAGGGCTCTCCCCTGCGGCGCGTTCTCGCGCCTTCGCGCGACTCTCGCTCGTGATTAATTCGGTACTTCAAGCTATCCACGCTCGTGTTTTCACGCTCGTTTCCAGGAGGTTCGTCAAAGAAGGGACTGGTAGCAGCCCACATGGACTTATGTCTCATAATTATTTGCAACAAGGGCCTTTTTCTGGGACTGCCTTTGACCAGATTTTGACTGTTTATGAAAATGTAGTAGTAAAATACCAAGGATCGTTACCAGCAAAACAACTACGTACGCCAGGAATTGAAGATATAATACTATAATTGTACCACCCGAGGACAAGGACCAGGGGCGTAGCCAGGGGGGGGTCCAGGCCCCCCCCCCTTTCTCGGAAATTTTCCCATACATTTACTGTATTTGCTGGAGAAAATTTGCACATTTTCGTCCCATGTTTTCACTATCCGGCCCCCCCCTTGAGAAATTCCTGGCTACGCCGCTGAGGACGGTTCGGGTCGAAGTCAGTATCTCGCGACACAAAGGACGGGCTGCGCGGGAGACTAGGTCGGAGCGGGCTAAGCACTACCGCATGCCACAGGGATGCAGACTCAGAGGCACAAACCAGTCAAACAAGCTTTTATGAAACCTCATTACTTTCTGTTAAAATTTGGCAAATCTATGCGACGTACCGATTGCTATATTAAAATGGTTATTAAGAAACCAGTCAAATTTTGTCTTGCCCACTTTCTCCCTCATCTCTTTATCAAGGTGATAGTATCTTTCAGTTCAGGGGTAGTCATGGAATGTAAACTAAGAAGTTCCTTATCAACAAAAAGACGTAAACATTTGCTGTTGAGTCTTAAAGCGTTTATGTAATAGCGAGCTGCGCACAGTTGACGTCACATTAATTTAGAACTCAGACAAGCAAATATACTTTCAAGGGGATTGTTTGTCTGGGTCTTATAGAATCTGTGCGCAAGCGCGAATTGTCGCAAAAAAAAAACTCTAGTTGTAGTGACGTTACCGTCGTAACTTCAGGTCCACTTCTCTGTTGGTTGCCTCTCGACAACCCCGAATACTGCCTGCGAAAGATGACACCACTTAACGCTCGTAGAAAGACTCTCGCAAAAAGAGCGTCTGCTGAAATCCCCTCAACCAAACATTCCATACCAGGCTAGTCCCTGGCGTTCTAGGTGGGCTCCCTGTGGTTGGTAAGACGTGTGACGTGACATCGACTCATCTCCGAGCACAGGCAACCCACGCAGAACGCGAGGGGTCTGATTCCATACTGAATGGGGAAACAATAGAAAAACTATCGACACAAGATGTACCAACATATTTCATTTTAATATTTCTTACGCAGATTTCTCCGTCACTCATGTTTTACAGTGATCACTATTGAGCGACCTTCGCCTTGCCAAAGGCCAATATTTAATTTAGTTTTGTAACAACTTTATACAACATTTCTACCAAAATTTAAATACCGTTCTGTACAACGCGTGAGTATTTTCTTTACATTTTGACCACTGAGATAGAAATTATGTTAACGTAAAAATTGATTCTCGTACGACCGTTTTCAAAACATCGATTTGTTTTTGA
The DNA here is from genome assembly GCA_033964015.1 of Scolanthus callimorphus. Lineage (NCBI taxonomy): Eukaryota > Metazoa > Cnidaria > Anthozoa > Actiniaria > Edwardsiidae > Scolanthus > Scolanthus callimorphus. The sequence continues at coordinate 9,637,828 of CM066919.1, forward strand.
CTTTGCTGTTCCGCCAGTCAAACGAAATGAGCCAATCAGATTCTTGCCCTGTTTCACCTAGTGTGCAGTCGTCTGGCTTTCCGTCGCGACGTTGTCTGGTTTAATTCAGAGGGAATCCAGTTGACTGCACTAGGCGAAACAGGGCAATAGTTTCATTGACTCAGGCCTAGTACATACGCCGCTCTTATCATGAGCCGATGCTTATGCAAAATCTCAATAAACAATATTTTTTGACCATCTCTCGTCTGCTTGTAGCCTAAACTATTCTAAATCAAATCGGGAATGTAGAATCGATTTCAACGCCGCGAGTTTCGAGTATTTCATGGTAGCATGGTACGGCTCATGATGAAGGCGGCGTATGTACTAGGCCTCAGATAGTTTTAATATCGAAGCAAAATTTCATGTTTTGAAAACGTGGGTCGCAATGCAATGGTTTTAGCTGTTGACCCTGTGTCCGGGCGGATTGATGTGACAATGTTTTCATCTGTTTGTTGTGTTGATCTAACACGGCAAGAAACCGTGAGAAAGTTTCAAAATAACATCATAAGTTTGCTTTCCATAACTACATATCACTTCAACCAGTTTTAGACCAAAAGATTGATCGAAATTCCATGGGATTTAGACGGATTGAGCTCACTACTTTTACCGCTACCTCATTAGTATAGACTCTTATGGTCTACAAGACTACATGTCACGCCATCACATGATCCTACATGTCACGCCATCACAGGATCCTAAAATGCCCCAATCAGCCACTCCTTTACTACTTGATTTGCCGAATTCAATTAGCAATTAATGAATTCCGCTGAGTATGATGTGGATAATTATTCAGATCGAGGGGGTGTTATTCATCGAGGCCGAAAGCCGAATCCCGAGATCTGAATAAATATCCACATTATACGAAAGCTGAATTCATTAATTGTTTTATTATTCATTCAAACTTTTCATTGTTTTATTATTCATTCAAAATGAATCTCCCAGCTTTACTTCTTTAAGAGAGTATTTGCCATCGCGTCTAAGTGCGCGACGTCACGCGTGTAATAATTTTAGAACTTATACAATCTTTGACGTCATCGATGGGATAAGTCGATTGCCTTTAAAAACTTCAAGAATTCGCCGATGGCGCTCAACCAATCAGACGCTGGAAAATATGTTGAACGAATAATAATCGAAAATATTGCATCACATCTCCCAAATCAGCCGATGGAAATGGATGCTTTCTCTGATTCGATATGTTGCTAGGCTAACAACATGCCGGCTGACTGAGGTTATAAAAATAGAAAGGCTACATTTTCTACATTAGTGCGCATTTCAATCACGCTACGAAAAGCTTGAGCAACTGAAATGTCGATCAAGGTGTATTGATACGTTAGAAAACTGATAAACATTCTAGACATATCTATAGGATGTGGCTGTTTGACTGTTAGAAAAATTATTTTGCCCGACTTGGAGCTAAGTGAATTGATACTTTTTGTAATTGTGTTTATACCTTATGCCTTGTGTGCTATGTAAATGAAAAACAGTTTACAAGGTCCGACAAATTATTATTATCTACTGGGCGACTGCGAAATGTATATGATTTAGAGGATTTCGATAGCTTCTTCCTGACCGCCATCTTGGGGAGACAAAGTGCGTGCCAGGGCAGGAACGCAGTTCGTGGGAATAAGACAGCCTGGAAAGATAAGCATAGTACATTCCTCATTCAAGGGGCAAACATAAATGGAAAACGTACAAATGTTAGTCAGTACCTAAAGCGGAAACACAGATATGGTGACGGCCAAATAAGGCCGTTTACATAGAAACACGTGTCCATAGCACACTAGCATGCATAGCAAGCGTTCCCTTTGTTTTTAGGGTCAGAGAAAACCTGAAAGAACGAGAATTGCAATGATTTGGCCGCCCGAAATATGGGGCGAAATATGGCTTGTCCGAATTCTCGCGCGGCCAAAAATTCGCTCGCATTTCTCTCGTGCCTCTGAATCCCACTGGAAACGCGTGTCATGCCCACAAAACATTGTCTCCAAGTTCACCGATCCCGCTTTTATTGTTCTACTCCCTAGTTACAGTTGCTACGTCGGACAAGCCAACATGTTACTTTGGCATAAAACACTGAAATACACCGATTGCTGGAAGATGTTAGAATTTTCCTCATAGTATATGGTTTTATAGCTGAATAATTCATTAAAAACACAAGTACAAAGAAACAAAAAAGAACAAGCAAGAATACCAGCGAACAAATAATCAAACAAGTAAACGAACAGACACACAACAAGTACAAACAAGTACACACAAGTACAAACAAACAAGCAAACCCAAAAAAAAGTACACACAAGTACAAGCAAACAAACGAAAAACGGACGAACAAAGACAATCAAACCAACCAACAAAAACAAACAAACAAATAATCTGTATCTGTTGCTCTTATCTCAAACAAACAAAATATACAAGCAAGCAAAATTTGTTTCCTTGAGAATCATGGTCCATACCGACAATCTTGGTCCCGTCGCTTCTTCTACACCGAACAATCTGCACTTTCGAGTTACTCCCAGGCTGCCCTGCGAGCACGCTCTCTACTTTACTCCACACACTCAACACGGAACCGCTGAGAATGTTATAGGATCGCCGGCGCACTCCAACTTCACATGATAAGCCAACGGTTGTGCGTTTACAGTTACCCTTCCTGAAAAAATATCAAGAACAAGATGTTTGAACTTTTTATCCACTTTCCTCCTGAAATTCCCCAGCTATGCTGTCAAAATGGCGGCTAACACAGGCTCTTCATTCCTTCATTGCTGTTGTCTTACCAGTAGGCGTGACTACAATGAGAGAGTGACGCGTCGTATTGCCCTACCCAAGACTCCTTGGCTTCTGGGGCTGCCACCTGTTAAAAGACAAATACACATGTAATGTTGGTATAGAGCAGATTTCGTATGACTGTGAAAAGTAACGCCACAAAGTTGTTACGCGCCGCGACCGTGACCGTACCGCCACGACGCGATTTCATTGGTGATTTCATTCCATCTACAGCAGGCCAGGTTCCGTACCGCCACCGCGACAGTACCGCGACACTTTTCACAGTCATACGAAATCTGCTCTAGGCAATCATACGACTAAGACATTTTGGAATTAATTGCAAGACAGGTAGCTTTAGTTATCGCTTGCCCGAAAGTGGCATTGATTCTGGCGTGATACGTCAGCCACAAGGAATTCAAGCCGTACATCTCTTCGCAAACAAATCTTGAGCTGAGCCCTCAGTGAAGCTGCTGACCTGCTGTTATTTCGCATGCGCAGTAAGACAAAATAACCCCCCTCCCCACAGTCAAACTCTGAAATTGAGATTCTGTTGGAAATGTGCCGAGGCAGACAACGGAGTTTTATAATTATATTTTAGCTGATCGGAGACACGAGGAAAGCTGAAAACTTCAACTAATCTTGATCAGCAACTGATCTTTGCATCTAGCACAATTATGACGCTTTGTATTCTCCCGGGGTCGCGTTTTAACTCACTGAATATTCCTGAGATGTTTTCGCAAGATGACGCCATGGGATTCGAGAGAGGAAATTTTGACGTCTCATTCCTCGAAAACTGAACCTAGTACCACGCTCGAACTTTCGTATACCTTCAATTATCCTAAGAGGATTCAAGAAAAAGTGGAAAGTCTTTTGGAATTTGTGTCAAAGTTCTTTAACTTATTTATTTTCTTCGAGCGGTCGTTTCTGAAGAAATTCCTGTGTGAAATCATTCATTCGGTGTTCTTCGCTGATCTGAGGCCCGTCGAAAGCAGTAGAAAGTCGCATGGAATGCTGCGAGGTGTGGAAGATAGGAATTAGCCAAGAAAAAGCACCACGGAAGTGTATTCTGCAGAAATTCTTGTTTAGTGCTTGCCATCTTGAAATTGACAATGTTGTAGCAATAATTGTTCAGGTCAAAATTAAATACTTTTTTGTGGAAAAACTGAACCTAGTACCATGACGAGAGTCGGCACAGACATTCTACCATTTACACTCGTTCGTATTGCCGTGGAGTTGTTCTTGGAATTTGTGTCCAACATACTGAAAATAATTATTTCATTGATACGAGTATTCTTCCTTCGGTGTTGTAATGTCATTTGCAAGAACACTCGAAAACAAGTAATTCAGAGATCTTCGCGGATCCGAGGCTCGATTGAAAGCAGTTGGAAGTCACATGGAATGCCTTGGAGCATTGGAGATGTGAAAGATTTGAATTATTCAAGAAAAAGAATATCGAGATTTCAAGTGTATTCTTCCCTTGCCATCCTGAAATTGATAATGTTGTAGCAATAATTATTCAGGTCAAAATTAAATACTTTTTTGTGGAAAAACTGAACCTAGTACCATGACGAGAGTCGGCACATACATTCTACCGTCTACATTCATTCGTATCGACGTGGAGTGGTTCTTGGAATTTGTGTCCAACATACTGAAAAAAATTCATTCAAATAAGTATTCTTCCTACTACAGTGCAGCAATGTAATTTGCAATTACACTCCAAAAAAATCATTCAGAGATCTTCGCTGATCCGTGACTCGATTTAACAGATTTAAAGCAGTGGAAACTGAAAGTCGTCTTGAATAGAATGCTACGAGGACTTTGACGCATTGGATATGAAACATTTGAATTTTTCAAGGAAAAGCATATCGAGATTTCAAGTATTCTTCGCTTGCCAACTTGAAATTAACAATGCATTGCAAGTAATTATTCAGGTGAAAGTTAAATATTTTGTTGTGGAAAAACTGCAAGAAGTACCATGACGAGAGTCAGCACAGATATTCTGCTATAAAAACATAGCACTGATGTAAACGGATTGATTTGCAATAAAAAAGTTTCATAGCTGGATGGCTTGTGAAGTTATTGTCACCAGCGGTGATGAAGTCATTGCCTGGAGTGCTGGCACTTGAAAGGTTCAAAGTATTCTCAACTCCCTATTTGTGTGTTTCCTGACATTACGTAAGCCGCATTTTCAGTTGATTAGCTTAGAAAAATCCAAGAAATCGCCTCTAGTCTTGGCCGCAATAAATTTGTACAAGCGCAGTTTGCACCAAGCGTAATTATAACCATATTATCCGCTCTATCACAAAAACAGTCAGAAACTTCTAGCTATAAAGAGTGCGCACATCAGAAAATCGCGGACTTTCTGAAAACATACACAATATTTTCTTTTATATTAATACAAATCAAGAGAAAATAAATCATTTTCTCTTGTTCAAATATGCTATTATCGCTTCGGAATCATTCACTCGATGTGTTATCTGAATCGTAAACACTATTCGAATTCTCGCTTCGCATCGAAAAGATCACGCAATTTGGAATTTGACTGCAGCTTTTACACAAGTCAGCTGTACATATTGATTTTACAATGTGGGCTCCTGAATAAATTCCAGCGCGCGCATATATTTAGGCAGGATACGAGTCCGCACAAGTTTTGCTCGTTTCGATTAGATTTCCGCTCGAATTCCTTGTGCAGCGCGACCGCAACGACAGTCTGTGGAAACTTCGAAGCCACTTTATTATTATTATTTTTCATTTCAAATTTCGTTTTCTTAGCTGTCGTTTTCAAAATAATGAAGAATACATCTACGGAAAAGAAATTGAGTTCAAATGTAAGTGCATTGGAATTATAACTTTCTGCACTGGTGTTACGCTGAAATTCACCCGCATTCATTGTTATACCCCTAGTTACTGTTGCTACGTCGGACAAGCCAAATTTTATCTTTGGCATAGAGCGCGGAAAAGACACCGATTGCAGGGAGATGTTAGAAGTTGTTGCATGCAATTTGGATTTTATATTTTTATCTTGAAAAGCTGAATAATTATTGAAAAATATTCGATATTCAAGTTTGTTGCTCGGACATTTTGAATTCCGTAGGGAAACGTTCCTATTGTTTGCTATGAGTGGGCGGAGCTATCGTCAAAATAGGGATCGGTCTATTGCACTGCCCTCGATCAATCAGAATCACGGCATCATAAGAATAGAAGTAATATTATTAGCCTTGAAAAATGTCAGCGTAAGCATTGATAAAGCAAAGCGCCTGTAAAATTTAGCCTGAGTAGCAAACATTCCACGGAACGCGACAAGACATTCTCTCGCCCGTATTTCTCGCGCGCTGTTTCGTCTCTCTGAACAGCCTCTGCTAGCAAAGCCAGTGCCCATTACTAAAATGAAAAGCTACAATCAAATGCAAAAGTAGTTGACGCACTTGCCCTTTCGTTCCCTTCCTGCCTCTTTCAATGTTGCCTGGAAAATTAGGTCGCTTGTTCAGCTCAACTAGCAACATTGAAAGGGCGAAGGCGGAGGGAAGGGGTGGCAAGTGCGCCAACGTTTTGCATTTGATTATAATTGAAGGGGGGGGGGGGGATATACCTTCTTGTACTTCTTCCTTATTTCCTCCACCGTCTCTTGTTTGGCCTGCAGGCCGGTGTTGGGTCGATAGATACTCATGAGGTTCCTCTTCTTCCCGCGTGAGACGGCGCGTACTAGAATGGCCATCCTCTTGTTATTACGAACCTGCCACAACATACCAATACACATTGTTACGTCACAAGCTATAGGCGGGCGCTTTCTGTTGGGATATAATAAACGGCTCGAATAGAGTCCTAAAGTGATGACGTCACAAACCCCAAAATGTTCGAATTAGCAATATTTGTCACTTCAATTCGAAAGGGCATATCGAATGAAAGCTACACACCAAACATGAGGCAAATCAGTTGCAACACGACCGAGATATGACCCGCTGAATACATAATTTTCTTTACCAAATCATTGTATTTTTAGATCAGTTCATAAAGTTGGCCGCCCCGCTGTCAATCCTCAGAGTGTCTCTACCAGAGTTGTTGATGTTTGGCCGGGGCGACGATTGCAAATAATTACCTGATGTGACAAGTAGAAGCCTTCGCCCTCCTCTGTTTGATCTCTCCACAGGCTGACCGCCTCATCCCATGACATGCCACGTTCAACGCTGACCTGCAAATGCAAAGCAAGGTCACAATTGCTAATTGGTTTTAGTCAAATCACACTAGTGGTCTATTGTCAATGCTGCGTTCTGATTGGTTGAGCTACTAGTAGGCTATAAGTTATGCCTACTAGTAGTGAAAAGTGTCGGATTTGAAAGCCAGAAAATGACAAATGACCAGACCAGAAGACGTTTTTGGCTATGCAAATTGACCTACTAGTGTGATTTGACTAAAACAATTATTCCTCTCGCCCTCATGGCCTCTGAGTCAATAGCCCATTCGGCCTTCGGCATCATGGGCTATTGACTCAGAGCCCATTCGGGCTCGAGGAATAATAGTTAAATAGCCGGAATCGTCCATCGAGGACGGAAATGAGGGAAGATCTTTCAACATATATAAGGATATCGAGTATTGTACACCGTGTTCAACCCACCGTGTGTAGTTCTGTAGTGGCCGTGCCACTGCTCTGCACTCCCACAAACGTCTGGACGCTTAGTTCATTAACTTCCTCGTCATGAGAACCGAGATCTGGAAAGCACAACCACAAGTCACTACAAAATCGTCCTTTCCCTTCTTGTTTTACTATAAATACATCTGGTTCAAAATTAAATTAATACCGTTAATTTCCGCTAAACAATCAGACCCTCTACCCGGAAAATACCCCTGGAAAGGCCTTCTCTCTCAGGATGAAAACCTCTGGATTGCACATTTTACTTCTTTGAGCCTGACTACATCAGGAAAAGCGATACAAAGGCCCCATCCCTGGAATTTCTATGCTTCATAAACCTCCTCCTCCCCTGTAATTAAACGACTCAGGGGTTTGAAGAGACCCCTCCCACTGGGAATTTTCAGGCCTCGAACAGACCCCTCTCCCCTTGATATTCTAGGCCTTGGACAGATCCCTACCCTGGGGACCAGAGGCTTAAAGCGTTTGTCCAGTGTCTCGCATTAAAAAAATCGGTTTGGACAAGCTGCTCATCATCTTGGCACAGTCTCGCTGCGCTCCACCTTTGCCTTTGGAGCGACACTCGTGCCTCTTGTCTCCAGGGCAAGAGACCCCCTTGCAATTTTCCGGGGTTTTCGAAAAGAAAATGCAAAGAGAAGACAATGGAAGACTCCTTACCTAGAATGCCTTCATCCCAGCGGCCAGATTTCTTGGCCTGTTGAATGACTGCACTGAATGTCTCCATAAGATAAGCAAACAGCTCATTCTGTAACATTACTTCCATCCCTAATATGCGGTTGAGGAATCGAGACATGTTCGTGTAATCTACAAAAGAAAAAGAAAGTCTCTTCGGGACTTTTTACTGCCGAGGGTGACTTTCGGTTTCAAGAAAAGTCTTCAACTGAAACGTTGGGCGAACATTCGCGTCCAACATCCAACCGATCAATGTGAGAAAAGTCTTTCAATTTTGATGACTTTGATGGATCGAAATTCCATGAGATTAAAACGGATTGATACTCTTATTAGTTTAGATTTTTTAGGCTACAAAACCTTGTCACGCTCATCGGTCACAGGGTCTTTCAAAGTGTTAGTGTCTAAAAGTGTTTGCAAACAGCTAGCTTAGCTCAGTTGCGCAGAATCTTTTGAAATCAATACCAAGGAGTAACTGACTATAAGAATTCCGACGAAATCTGATGGACCTACCCTTATCCAGCATGGTACAATTCCCTCTGTCATCTTTGGTGACGAGGCCGACTCCGATCATTGACTCTCGGATGTCTACAAAAATACACTGCATTACTAAGGCGTAAACTACTAAAGCGTAACTAATGTTACAAAAGGCCGCGACACAGTAACGAACAACAAAGACAACAAAACGGTCACAATGAAGCAGCAACAGCAACGATAACGACGACACCCACGTCATCATAACCAACAACAACACTAAGAGGTAACACTGCATCACATCAAAACGGATCGTATGGTGATCCTCAAATCATTTCAGGCGTTGAGACAGCAATGTTCACATACTTCATAGCGGCGATTTCGTATTACAGTATTACGTATTACATATTTCGTATTACAGTAATTGCAAGTAACAATGGACAATAAAGTACACTACAGGCAGGAGATGATGATGACAGGGCAAGGCCCCATTTGGCTATCAGCTTTATATCGAAATGACCTGAAATGTACACCGTTCAATTTGAACGCATTCTTTACAAATTTGAGATGTTATTTTTCTGATGGGTTTTCGGTGACCATTTCCCTCACTTGAGGAGTACTACATGACTAACCGTAGAAGAAGTTTCCTTTATAATGAGCAGGTGGTGGGATCATCGGTTTAACCTGTCCTAGCACGGCCTTGAGCACGGACTCCAGGGCGGCTCGACCATACTAATAGAGCAAAAACAAAAGGCGCGAGTTAAGAAGGTGTTCTTCACAAGACGACGTAACCGGGATCGCGGAATCGAGCGTGATCAAGGGATCCTCGAGAACAGTGGAGGATTGCACGATCACGCGATGCGAAGAATTATTGGAATAAATACGGCATTCAGGACAGTTCACCCGGGGAAACCCGGTGTAAGTCAGGGGTGTACCTTGTTGTCGAAGTTGTATCTGCTGAGATCACGTGACTCTGTAGCACGTCGATCACCGTGAGTGAGGGCGCCCTGCAAAAACCAACGCGGCAATACAATTACTCTTATCCCGAGAACATGTGACACCGGCTAACCTGATTACAATGGTCGTCTGCGACCACTGTGGCCACATGGACCAACAATTGAGGGTTTTAACGTGACGTCGTGAAAATGCTAACTTGTAAACAAAAAACACTATGGAGATGTACTTTCAGTGGTGATTATTGTTCTACTGAAGGAGTCATCACACTAAATTTCGGCACATTCTGCGAGTAGTTCCGGAGATATCGCTGAAGCTATTTATGTCACGCAACATCAGTCACATATTTTGAGGATGCCATATTTCACTCAATTTGCTTAGTTCTTGCAATCTAGACAAACTAGAATGTTATAAATGTTCATATCCTACTATTACGACAATATTCTTGTTGAATAGCGGTTTTGGAGAACTGGTAATTTGGCCGCCATGTTGGTGCTCATCTGCTTGGGCACCAACATGGCGGCTCCATTCATCTATTGTACAAAATTGTGCGAATTCCTTTCCATATATTTCCCTCGGAGAACACTCAATGGGCCTCAAATTTACCCTTTTGTGTTCTCTTTACAGTTCTATTGAGTATGCAGCATTTCAAAGTCTATTTGGGGACATAAATTTAGTCACGTGATAACTGAAAACTGGAAAAATTGGCTGGACCGAAAACGACACTTACTAAGCTCTCTAGTCTCTTGGCGACTACAGACGCGAATCTTCGCTCGCCGGCAAGCTCAGATATCAGGAAGACGTACTCGGGAGCGCTGACTTGGTTGGAGCGATGGGACCGGCCGAACTGTTGGATGGCCTTGTCAGCACTCCAAGGGAGCTCCAGGGTGATATGCACCCGCCGACGTTGATTCTACAACAGAAACAAAAAGTATCAAGTTCCTGGATTTTAGTCAGCTCAGAGACACTCACGCCGGCAAATAGAGCAGATTTCTTATGACTGTGAAACGTGCCGCGACAAATTTGTGCCTCGACCGCGACCGTGACCGTGCCGCGACTACGCGATTTCATTGGCGATTTCATTCCATCTACAGCAGGCCAGGCTCCTTGCCACCACCGCGACAGTGCCGCGCCGTGTCACGGTACTTTTCACAGTCATACGAAATCTGCTCTAGTCCTAATTGATGAAAACTTTAAGATCCCGAGAGTGCATTTATGATTATCGAATGTATCATGTAACCAGTGCGAGCCTCCACCAATAAACAATCAGGCGCAGACCCCCACCTCATGCAGAGTTGACAGCGCTTCACCATGTCACCCAAATTATGATAAACGATATAAATCATAAATTCACTGATTTGTAAGATATTTGGCGTGGCGGAAATGCGGAAATGGCACTTGGTGATCTGTTTATTCGATAATATTTCATTCCACTGCAGTTATTTCTCAAACGTTTTTGCGAAAAACATTTGTTATTTTCCAAAAGGTCTGCATAGAGCTAGTAAAAAATAATAGCGCTCATTTCTGTGCTCATCAAAGTTTCACCTCTCCGAAAGTTTAGGCCTTGATATCTAAAGATCGTATTCCCCAATTTGGAATTTTGTCTTTGGCTATAAGGATCACCTGGCTACAAAATCTTGAGCTGATATATTTCATAAACTGCAAGTTAGCAAATCGTAGAAAGCTCAGTTCCGCTTTGACATGCAGATTGGCTCTCCAATCAAGCAGGTACAATTATCGCATCTTTGCAGAGTTTTATATGGGTGTTATACAACTGGTGTGCATGTACACATACAACGAACCCTACAACTCAGAGGATCTCCCCATTCTTACCAGCGCTCGTCTGTCGGCTTGTAATGAGATGCCTGAGCTCGCAGCTTCAGAAATAATCGCGATAAACTGGAACATGAAAAAAAAAATAAAAAAGATGATACACCATAAAAAGTACAAAACCACGAATGTGTGTAATTTGTGTCGGGAATTTCCGCGTAGCCGTTTTTATTACACGAGAAATAGGTTTCTTCTGGGCAGTGAAGGATGTTTCTGTGGCACTTTCTCGATCGCGGTCTCACACTTTCTCGATCACGGTCGCGCGCTTTCTCGATCGAGGTCGCGCGCTTTCTCGATCGCGGTCGCGCGCTTTCTTGATGGCGGTCGCCATCTTGAGTGTGCGCAAAATACAGGTAGATGGCGACTCCCACTATGAAATGCGGCTTTTCCGTCAACCTTCAAGCACGTTCTTGAAAATAGAACCTCTGATAAAAATACCTCTACTCGCAGGGTAGTTACCATACGAGCAGAGGTTTCTTTCTGTCAGTCTTTCAAAGTTGTTCGCATGACCGTTTTGTTTTGCAACCGCGAGAAACACCAGACACGAGAACTTTGCAAGCTGTCGAATTACTGGGAAAAAAGAAACCTCTGCAGGGTACATGGGTCGATGGATCGCCTAAAGCCCGATAAAGGCCTTCCCTGTTTTTAAGAGGTTCACTTCTCTTGTTGCCTGATTCTCATTAGTCTCTTTTGGCGAGCGCTTAGTGGTGTCGGATTTCGCAGGCTAGATTCTCATCCGCTACGGTAGAGTACGTTGTCATTGCCTATCCCGCCTTGGAAGCCATTTCTCATGTAATAAAAAGCCGTTCGGGACTGCGGATTGGCTGGAAGCCATATACGATATAGCTAAACCGTGCGTATGTCTCAGTATGTATATATAGAGGATATTACATGGCCGCGCGGAGATACGAATTTTATCTTCGAGTGTTGAAAATTTATCTCACGAGTGAGCGCAGCGAACGAGTGAGATAAATTTTTAACACGAGAAGATAAAATTGGTATCTCCAAGCGGTCATGTAATGTTCTGTTTATTATATAAACATCAATGAAATACCAAATTCAAATTTTATTTGAGTTAAGCTTAAACATCGAGCATTCAGCAAAGGCAAGTGTGATATTTTCACATGTGAAAATAACATGATATTTTCACGTGTGAAGATATCAAGTTTTCGCGCGGGAGATCACCTGGTATTTCATAGGTGTTTATATAATAAAATATGGTACTGTAAGGTGCATCTAAAAGGTAAAGGCTGAGTCCATTTCACTTCCCTGTACTCACCTTCTCCCCGTTCATAAACCGTTTTTTCTCCTCCACGTTCAGATATTCCAAGGATACATCTTGCTTGCTCCTTGACTCGTAACTAACGCGACCATCCTCGTGGCTCACCACACGGCCCTTGCGCCCAGTCATCTATACACGAGAAGATATACAATACAGGGCCCGACATTAACTTTTTTCGAGAGGTGCTATTGGCGCCTAAATATAAAAATCTAGTCGCCAAATGCTGAAGTTTGGTCGCCATAATAGTAATCTTTTTCTTCTGAATGCATGCTGTTGACAGCTAACTTTGAGAAGGGAAATTTTTTAAAACCTGCTGACTGGAAAGGTGAGTCGGCATTTGGCGACAAGGTTACAATTGTTCGTCGCCAAACCCTAAATCTAGTCGCCATTGGCGACCATATGGTAACAATATCGGGCTGTGCAATAGAGGGAGACCTCAGTAGTGAAATAGACTAGGCTGTTAATCGTACTCCGCTTCATGACAGGAGGGACCTAAGGCCAACCATTAGTATTTGCGATTATGAAGGCTTCCGTAACAAGCTGTTTTTTTTACAGGACGGTGTTGTTGGCCCCACACCCAACCCCGACCTGGAGGACAAGGTACTGACTTTTGTCTGGCCTCTATCGCCGAGATCTGCCGATAAGGTAGGACCAGCCATTGTCAACATCCTAGCTCTAAGGGGTCACATATACACACAAGTCTCACCATCAGGATCAAGGTATCAGCACAGGGCAGGCAGGAATTCCCTGGTGCAGGGAATTAATGCACAATTTGTAGTGAATTGGTAAAATTTGTGGAACAAGAACAATGATAGAGCACCCCTTCTGAGACTAATTCTAGATGCAGCCCCACGCCCAAACATGTGTACGTACGGGTTTATTACACTTTTAGCGGTAGAAAAAGCCGTTCTCTTTACTGCACAAGGGTAAGATTAAGCGAGGTGAGAAAGCATGGTATCCCCCTACAATGCAAGATTAAGGTGCCACCCCCTATCCCCCGCCCCACATCCATGTCAAGCGACCAATGGGAATACACCAAAATTTAACGTAACTATAATTTACCTCAGCCACTTTGTCTGGTCCTCCCAAGCTATCAATTAGCTCATCCAATGTGTTAGGCGGTAATAATCTGCCCAACTCTTCCAGCTTTTCCAGTAGTTCTTTCTTCATTGCGCGGCACTTGTCTCCCGCTGTCCCCCCTGAACTCGAGGATGGACTACCGGCGTTATGTGTAAGTAGGGAGGACAGGACGGGGGCACTCGCTGAGTGGTGGAGGGAACTATTACTAGAATGAACTGTAGATAAAAACAACATTGTTCTGCTTTAATTCATGTTCGAGCCAGCGCCAAGACTAAGGGCGCTGGTAGGTACTTCATAGATGGTACATCCAGGTTTATTCTGATACGAATCGCACTGTCTTATAGAACGACGATATACAGAAGTACATTAGGATGTAACAGTATGAAGTATCTAGAGAGAGGCGGGCTTTGGAAACGAGATTATATTATAGTTGAAACGGTTTTGTGCGTTTGCAGGGCGCCCCAGTCAGCTTTGATATTGTTTACATTCGATGAGTAGAATTGCGTGAAGAAATCTCGAAATAAGTATCTAGAAACGAAGTTTTATTCCTACGTATTGAAAATTCAATGCAAATTTTCAGTTTGAAATTGAGGAATGCGACGAACAATAGGAGCCCCTTTGGAACCTATCATCCAATCACAACGGTTGATCACAGCAATAGATCCAACTGAAAACAAAGCGTTAAGGTTCCCGCGGTAGGCTATGGGCCTCAAACATATAAACAGGCATTACCGCTCTTTAACGGAAATAAAGGAGCCACTTACAGGGACTGTTGCCGCCCGGGCTTGGACTGGCCGTTCGAAGATGTCCAGGAAGGCCGTTAAATGCTTTTGGTGTGGTCTGTGGTACGTTCCAGTTTCTGAGCCCTACGTTCAGTCCCGCCGCCGCTAACGCGCTCATACCAGGGTCCGGCTGTAATGCAGGACTCCCGGCTCTAGACTTGCTCTTAGCTTTCTTCTTGACTTTGCGGATTGCCCAGGGATCTGTAGGAAATATGATAAACGTTTTGTTATGTACCCAAACAGCAATACGATTTCCAGTTTTACTAATTTTTTGTAATAGGTTGAATTGATACACGATTGCTGCTTGAGATAATTTACCCTGCTAGTAGAGGTTTCTTTCTGTCAGTCTTTTATGATATTACAAAACTTCGCGTCTCTGGTATTTGGCGTGTTTAATAGTTATAAACATGTGAGATACCATCAAAGCAAGGGTTTGATGGTATTTTAATGGGCTCCGGGAAAACACACTCCGCGCTAGGGCAAGATAAACATTTTTGATAAACAATTTGGTTATGGTTACTTTTCAAAAACATCAAACTATGTTTTGATTTTTGACTTTGCTGTTCCGCCAATCAAAATATCTGAGCCAATGAAACTCTTGCCCTGTTTCGCCTAGTACAGTCAACTGGCTTCTTCCCTCTGAACTAAACCCAGACAACGTCGCGACGGAAAGCCAGGCGACTGCACTAGGCGAAACAGGGCAAGAATCTGATTGGCTCATAAGATTTGACTGACGGAACAGCAAAGCCAAAAACGAATCGATGTTGTTTTGAAAACGCGGGTCGCGATGCAACGATTTTGGGTATACGCTGACCAAAGTATGGTTAATTCGTGGCGTTTCCATGTACCTTCCTCGTCCTGATCAGAGCCAAGCCCTCCAAATGGGTTGAAATCTTCCTCATCTTCTTCCTCCTCGTCAGAGTTCCCCGACACCTCGTTCGCGTCCGATCCTAACGAGTCCATTGTCTTGTCTTTACTCCCGTCATCACTATCGAGCTCGCCATTCTCAGATTCGCTCTCCGATCCGCTACTCACTGGAACAGAGAGAGAATAACAGAGAATATTCTTAAATATTTTTAAATGTTAAAACACTCCCAGAACTGTTGCACGGGAAGCAGTCGAATGTCGTGCTTTTCACGTGACATTGTCTCGACCAATAAGAAATTAGAAAACATGGACTTTGATTCTTGGCATATCAGTGGCGTAGCCAAGAATTTCTGAAGGGGGAGGGGGGGGGGGGGGGGGGGCGGAGAGTGAAAACATGGGGCGAAAATGCGCAAATTTTCTCCAGCAAATACAGTAAATGTATGGGAAAATTTCCGAGAAAGGGGGGGGGGGGGCTGGACCCCCCTGGCTACGCCCCTGCATATAATAAAGGGGGCGGGGGGGGGGGGGGGGGGGGTCATGAAAGAGCAGACACGGGGAAATACTTTTTAACCCTTACGCTCGAAACCTCCTTCGTTGCAAAGTTTGGTGAAGATTGCTTGAATACTGACTGAAATGTATTGGTAAAAACATCGAAACGAGGCTGGACGGACATCGATGCCCGAACCCCGATGCTCGAGGCCTAAAAAGGCTAGAAGCGTGCATGGAAAAACAAGCACATTGCAATGAGCTCGAACATGTAGTGAATGGAGCATTACTTACAATTGAACAGAAGTTCTAGCCCCGTCTTCTGCTTCTTAGTCTTGGGACCTTTTGACGCTGGAACTATTACAATTTACAAAGAGCCTGTGTCAGCCGCCATTTTGACAGCATAGCAACATACCAAGTCGGAGATAGCATCCATTTCCATCGGCTGATTTAGAGAATATAGAGCAATGCTCTCGACTGAATTTGGGAAATCAAATCTGAAACTTTGTTTTTAGACGTTTATTAAGGGATTTCTGTACGCAATTCGTCTTCTATTTTACAGTTATTTTCGAACGAAAACAATAACAAAGGAGTGGCTGACACAGGCTCTTTAAAGTGGATTTCAAAATGACCATAGTGAAACCAATCGCACAGTGATTACACGAATTCTTAATAAAATCTATAAGGAGTGATTACAAATTGATTACCAATTACTCACGACAGTCATGAGTGCGCTGAAATGCACTCTAAATAGCCGTATTCACACTAGAGACGGAAAACTTGTCTTAGTGTGAAATCGGGACGAGACGGATTGTTGACGGGAAATCTTAGTGTCAAACCTGGACGAGACGGATTTTTGACGGGAAACCGTCTGAATTCATATCAGACGGAAAACTCGTCAGACGAAAATCCCGTCATGACGAGTTTTCCGTCCTCTAGTGTGAATACAGCTTATCTTATTTTTCCGTGCGTCTATTTAACCATTATCCTGGGAGATTGCGCAGAATATCGTCTGTCACTTTGCCGACGAGGGACGCAAACACAAGCGCAAGCTTAAATCGACATTAATTAGCTTGCTAGCGTTTGCGTTCGCTAGATTTACACAAGACGCACGCACAAACGCAAGCGCAAAGGAAACGCAACGTCTCGATTTCCTTGCGCTTGTGTCTGCGCTTGTGTCTGTTGCGTTCTAGCGAAAACCAGCCCTAAGAACACACGGCCTGTTAACCAATCAGAGCGCGCGTTTTACTAGTGTTGTTGTATAGCACACAGCCCGTCAACCAATCAGAGCGCGCGTTTCCCTTTTGTTGTATAGCACACATCCCGTCAACCAATCAGAGCGCGCGTTTTACTAGTTTTGTTGTATAGCACACAGCCCGTCAACCAATCAGAGCGCGCGTTTCACTAGTTTTGTTGTATAGCACACAGCCCGTCAACCAATCAGAGCGCGCGTTTCCCCAGTTTTGTTGTATAGCACACAGCGCGTCAACCAATCAGAGCGCGCGTTTTACTAGTGTTGTTGTATAGCACACAGCCCTTCAACCAACCAGAGCGCGGGTTTTACTAGAGTTGTTGTATAAAGAAGTACAAACCACTGCGCTAGTAAAAAGCCGCTGATAAAACCAAATGGTATAGAATAACAAGATTGGAATGCCACGCACCTCTAGGTCGTTTCCTTTTCTGCTTGGCAGGCGCGGGGGAAGAACGTTCCGACCTCTTGTCACTCCCATCGCTATCTCCATCAAGACTGTAGCCTAGGAGATCTGCCACTCTTTTGTGACCGGGCGCTGGGAAGTGCTTCTCGACAAGGGTCTGTAGCACTCCCCTGGGGGTCAAACGAAAATGAAAACTCTGAATTTAGAATGCAATACGCACGTCGTTCGTCCTATGCCTCATCGCTCACAGCGGTCCAAAAGAAACATGCTCAAGGCGGTCCTTTATAAAGCATGCTCCTCACGAAGCGGCAAAGGGCTAATAGAAGCAATACAATATATATTGATAAGTAATGATTTGCCAAAGTACAATATTAATTTGATAGTTAATTCATCATTTGACTTTCTTTCCTCTTTGTAGCGACGGCAAAGTACACAAAGCTATATTTCACTGCATTTTGCTTCTGATACGGGTTTCCTGTGTCACGCGCACGCACGCGCGCCAAAAATGGCGGGAATTTAGCGGGAAAAATTCAGCCATTCAGAAACGTTCCTCGCACAGACACGGAAAATTAAAAGCGAGCGTTCCAAATATGGAAGTACTATGGACTCACTTTGCCGTTGAGACGAAATCATTGAGTTCTCCTCCTGCTTCCTCGAGTTGCTCCAGTGTTCGTGCCTCCCCAGTCGACTGAAGACCAATCACTACACACTGATAACACGAGAAATCACAATAAATACAAGCATATCCAAGCTACACACTACACACTGATAACACGAGAAATTACAATAAATACAAACATATCCAAGCTACACACTACACACTGATAACACGATAAATTACAATAAATACAAACATATCCACGTTACACGCTGATAACACCACAAATTACAATAAATACAAACAAACAAAGCCAAGCTGACACTCTATTACAGCAAGACTGAAGCACAACCGAAGATCATTAGAAATTTTAGTTGAGCCTGTGTCAGCCGCCATTTTGACAGTATAGCAACATGCCAAGTCGGAGAAACCATCTATCAATCCAGCAATTCCATCGGCTGATTTAGAGAATATAGAACAATTTTCTCGATTGAATTTGGTAAATGAAATCTGAAACTTTGTTTTTAGATGTTTATACACGTAATTCGTCTTCTGATATCGAACGAAAACAATAACAAAGAAATGGCTTGCACGGGCTCTTTAAATATACAGCAAAACTGGAAAGCGGGGCTGATGAAAACAATGGCATACACTGCGTCCTCTATGAAGCCCAAGTAATACATTAAATGTACAGCAAAAATGAAAACATTTTCTGGGAGGAGAAATGAGGGCGCGCAAGGAATTGTGGGAAGCAGAAATAACGGCACATATGGCGCTCTCCCCACAATTCCTTACACGCCCTCATTTCTCTTCCCAGAAGCCTTCGCGCGTCGTCCTCTTTTTCAACCCTTTTTCCAAATTATTTTAGCGACTGGGAACGAGTCTGGGATAAACTGCTGTCTACACGATGGACGTTCCTAGTAACACTGGCATGTCATACCTTCCCCAGATCAATAGCCTCATGCGCCATCTTGACAGCATCTCTAACTTTAGACGCGATACACAGGTACTTGAAGAATCTCTGAACAAGAAAACAGCAAAAAATAGAGATAAAAATTAAAAATACACCTACACTGTGTAGTTTGGATTGAATACGAGGAATATCTAAATTTATCTAAATTTGGTTCCACTACCCTTCGAAACATTACAGGTCGCTAATTAAACCGAAAGGGGGCCTATCCATACATAAAAGTAAAGTGTATGGTTGATATAGCTGGAAGTACAATTTCGTGTTCGCCAAGTAAACTTGAGTTCAAATTGTTAAAGTTTTTGCGCGGCATACTGGGGATTCGGTTCTCCGAGCCAGCCTAGCTAGGCCTCCGGTTCTCATATCAGGGAGTTTCTGCAGAAACCATTCAAAGATATGCTGAATTTCGCATGACACAAGATTGGGAAGTGTTCGGTTTTCCCATGGCTATACACGCGAATTCCGAACACTTCCTATTTATGTGCCATGTGAAAGTCAGCTTTTTCCATGAATAGGTTTCTGCAGAAATTCTTTGTGGATTAGCACAGCGCAATTGAGAGATGACCGAACATGGTTGTCCTTCTCCGACGTGAAGGTCTAATTATTTGCAGATTAGAGCAAACGCAGCACCTTCTACTCAGCTATTAAAAAAGCATATTCTGAGTGTTGGTCCAGTCGGACCTCCCGTACGACATGGGGCTTAAGCCCTTATTGGCTGATTGCATTTTTAAACCGCACCGGGGGGAAGAGAAGTGAGAGAAGTGCACTTTTACTATTTTTTTGACAAATTTTGATGAGTGATCAGTCAGAAATTACAACAATGAAGAGGAAAACGACCTTTTGATCTCTCCACACTCCTTTGAAAGAGTGATAAACTAAGATCATATCTATGCTGAGGCCTTTTCCTCCTTTCTTTTCTCTCCTGTTATTTATTCTTTTTACGAGACTTCTGCTTGCAGGAAATAGCTCTCGTTACCTGGTGTGCGGACCAGAACTGCCCCCAGATGGTTTTCTTGATGCGATTATCAGCCATCATAAGCTCAGCAGCCTTTTCAAACTTTTCGCGCGCGTCCCTCCACTGCAAATACATTCCAAAGTTAAACAGCAACAGGTAAAATCATAAGTTAAGTCTATTTTCGCTGACAAGGCAAGACAAACAGAATACACTTATTTCAGAAAAGGTTGCACCGTCAGAACTGTCTCTTATCCCGCGATAACAGAAGATAAGGCGCGCATAAAGCGGTGACGAGTTCTCTATGCATACATTTGCATATGTTTATCAACAAAGAAGAAACTCTCAAAAGAAAAACTTAGTTACTTTTAACAGTACATGTCACACAGTGGTCAGTGAGATAGAGTTTACAGTACGAGTGATGTTTCGCGAGGCGAAAGTAAATTCTATACACGGTACTGCTGTGAATTGGGCATTAGCCACTGCAAATCACCGCCGTAGCCAGCATACCTTTTACCGAGGCACTCGCCTCGGTAAAAAATTCAAAATTTTATTTTTCTTACTGAAAGAACCAGAATGAATATTTTTTAAACCAGCCTTCAACCTTACTCTGCCTCGGTAACTGTTTTTTTTATGGCTACGTCGGTGCAAATGTTATTTCGTGTGTACCATACTTACAAGTCTAACCGCAGAGTCGTACATGTTAATGAAATCCTGGGCCAACCGAATGTCGCGGATGTCGAAACCAACACCACCAAAACTCAGCTGACGAGCCATGTACATTCCTCGCAACTAGTATCACAAAACAGAACAGAATGAACACAAGAATTACCAGATGTGGCAAACAGAACGAATCACAGACGAGTGTCGAACATTAATTGCAAAGTAAATACACTTAGCCAATCAGACGCGAAACCCATTCAACAACAAACCAATTAGGAACGAAACCCATTCAACAACAAACCAATCAGAAACGAAACCCATTCAACAACAAACCAATCAGGGGACGAAGTAAGTACACTTGGCCAATCAGAAACGAAACTCATTCAACAACAAACCAATCAGGAGACGAGTTTAGTTTAGTTTACTATAGACCGGATTTCGACGTATGCCCTGGGCCTAAGCCAATCAGGAGCGAAAGACATTCAACAACCAACCAATCAGAGGAGGAAGTACGACCTGTACATAGTTATTTACCTTCATATCCATAGCAACAATTTCCATTGCTCCAACCCCTCTGAAATTCATAAAAACAAAGTCTTATGTCAAATATTTTGCTCTGGCGTAGTGAGCTCGCTATGTTTTCTTATTGTCGAGGGAAGGATAGTCTTTTTTACATATTTATTATAATATTTCAATTTTCTAAATAGGCCCTGCATCCTTTGACATGTCACTGCAATGAAACCAGCCTGAATTTAGCCTGGATAAGCCTAGCCTGAATTTTGGAGAACATCCTGTGTTGAATTCAAACGTCTCCTTTCAAAAAGCGAGGAAAAAACAACTCCAATAATAAAATGGTTACATTAGTGACAGCGCTTCAGAATCAAATATAACTGTTCATTACCTTCTTTCAACAGCTCTAATGAAATCCGTGAAGTCCGGAAAAGGCGTCCCTGGACCCCAGATTCCCAGACGGGACATGTAGGCCATATTTTTAGGTTCCGATGCCCCGGTAGCACTGCAGTACACCACGCGGGCCTTAGGGAGACTATTCTGCAGCAGTAGCACCGCTAGTCCAGTCTTGGTAGGTTTGGATGAGCCCGTGGGGACGAGGTTTTTAGCTTTATGGCACTCATCTAATATTATCTGTGAGGGCTATGGTCAAGGTTTCAAAACGATGTTCCCAACACAGACAGCAGTAATAACCTCATTATTTCCTCCCCTCGTTCTTTGTAGAATACCATATCGTCAGTCCCCGTGGGACGTTGCCATGGGAACCTTATCACGACTGCATCGGTCCGAGGGGTGGGACATATTTTTTGGTCGCGGATGATCGTCGGAAATTTTCAGTTTCACCCCTAAAAGACTAAAATGGGCATGGCGCAAATATATATATCTTTTTCACCGTAAAGATACCCATCAAGCAACTTCCGTCTTTGATTAAAATGCCACCTTAATGTTGGCTTATTAGGTATGAAATGGTGTGACGGTAATAGAAGATTCGGTGGTAATAGATTGATGTAAACACCTTACCACATTGCTCAGAATATTTCACATAAAAGGATACCACTCCCTCAAAGTCTGATCCACACCAGTGCAGTAGCTGCTTCAGTCGGGTATTGTATTTCCCCAGGTTGCTCTGACTCTCACCAATAAGAGATGAGTACGTGGAGAAGATCACACCTTTTTTCATTCCACCAATGTTCGCCTTGGAAGACAGTTTCACGTCGTATTTGAACTGGTAAAAGAAGTGTGATTTAGAGTTTGTAATTGTACGACTAAGTCCAAAATGATACACTCAGCACCAATAGTTACTTCATGGGAATGCGCGCTGTGGTGCTCACTCGAAGTTGCATATAGTGAGCCCATGCTTGCTAAGACTTATCTCATAAGCGTCCCTAAAGGCCGGTTTACACTTGCAATTTTTGTTGCATTTGTTGTGGCGATTGTTCTCGCGCGAGTTGCAATTCCAACTCTCTTGTGTAAACGAGATGCCAATCCGGTGCGATTTCTGTGCTTTCTTTTCTTCAAATCACATCAAGTTCAATGCAAAGAGTTTTTCGAACATGTTAAAATATCCGTACCCTGGGTACCAGTCTCCAAGCTTCACAAACATTGCGGTCGGTCGCGCCGAGTTGCACTTAGTTTACATTAGTGATTTTGAGTTGACGCGTACATGCGAGAAAAATCGCCGCGACTCGCGCGACACAAATTGCAGTGCCGGAGACAATTAAATCAATTATTTAATTAAATTAGTATATGAAATCATACGACTTCGAGTTCAATTTGGAATTTATTTGTACGAGTTGGTTTTTCAAAAAGTATCAAAATTGCACAAACCGCAGGCGAATCAAATACAGTGGATTAAAAGATTCAAAACGCAGTATCGTGCGAAACAAACTGCCATTTTGGGAGTATTTTTCTAAACAGTAAACAGGACGTTTACGTTATCAAGGAGATTTCTCTAGTCACCTTGTTTAACGAATTCACGTGAATGTGGCAGCCAATATCTCTCAGATCCCTGTTAACAATAAAACACATAGTCATTAGCTGTATTCACACTAGAGACGGAAAACTCGTCTGACACGAGTGAGACGAGTCTGAGACGAGTTTTTTGTCCGGACGGAAAACTCGTCTTAGTGTGAAACAGGGACGAGACGGATTTTTGGCGGGAAATCTTAGTGTGAAACCGGGACGAGACGGATTTTTGACGGGAAACCGTCTGAATTCATTGATATCAGACGGAAAACTCGTCAGACGAAAAACCCGTCATGACGAGTTTTCCGTCCTCTAGTGTGAATACGGCTATTCAAACATATTGGGCGTCAGACAAGCCTGCGTAGCAAGTGTTTCCCGTGGGTTTCAAAGTTTGTTTCTTAATTTCTGTAAGACCAGATGACTAACGATTAATGTTGAAATTGCAGACCTGAATATTGTGGCACATATTTTCAAGTTTTCCGGTCAAAACGTTTTCACTTTGGGCAGCTGCAACCGACAGTATAAATTTAACATGTTAGCAAAACACCATTTTTCCACGGCGTTTAACATAAATCTCAACCTTTGGTTGTTGTTGTTCATGTTCACGTCTCCGCCGACGCAGACCACCTAGTTTCCCGTAAAACTAGTCATACCAAATTTAACATCTGTTTTGTCTCACCTGATGGCATCGTACTTGAGATCATTAGATACACTGAGCCTAAATAGCAACACCAAACAATGTCAATACAATTACCTATTCAGGGGTTTCAATAAGTTTTGAAGTTTCAATAAGTTTTGGATGTACGCGGCTGGGTTTGGGGTCCCGGTGATTATAACATTGAAAGGATCGGGAGTGCGCGAGCGAGTTTTGTTATGATCGTGAATTTTTTTTATCATTAATCACTTGAAAAATAATAATTAAAACAATTAGTTGCCTCAGGCCCCGCGATTATCGGCGAATAGTCACCTCGACTTCTTCTTAGTTTGTTAAGTAAATAAAAAAACAGTTACCAAATAGCTCTTTTCCTGCCTAGTAGATAGTTTTCATAAATTATTCCTGTAGAAAAAAAAAGAAGATATTGTTAGTTTCTGGGCGAAGAAGAAAGTCTTTGTGAATAAGGAGGGCATGGATAGGGAAAAACAACTGGAAAAGTGTTGTGATTATGCAGTAAAGTTGTGTCAGTAATTACTTCATAACTTAATCAGGGATTACGTTCATCTGATAGAGGGCATAAAAACACCTTTTTGGACTTCAAGTTAGGTGTAAAATCATACCCATGTGTTATGACATCAAGGAATGTTTTTCAAGCCCTGTCATTGGTCTGCTTTTGAATGTTTTGCTCTTTGTATTAGAAATCTGCTCTATTGATACATGTAAAAAGTCACCTGCAACAGTTCTGCCCTTTCCAACACCAGCACCATCACCTGAAAAAAAAAGCCATTAATTGAAGGTGAAATGTTTAGATCATGAACTTCATGAACATGCTCTTTCACTATATCAATCATCAAGAATGTAGATTATTTCCTCGAGGTATACGCAGTACAAAATGTGAACTGAAGAGTATGCTACCAAGTTGACTGATGACAGAATTCTCGCACATACTGTAGCGCAACTACGCAGCTGCTATGCGCATCTAAAAACAAAGAAGTATTGTCCCGCAACGATGGCCAGCGAAGGCTGAAAACCACGAAAACAATCCGTTTTCATCTCGCTATTTCTCGATCCATCCGACCAAATGTTTACGTTTTACATATTCTTCAATAGTTTTCTGATAAGATGGTCTAAATCATTCTCGAACCAGAGCTCCCCGGCTCGTCTTCTCGCGGGGGAGGCTCTGGTGACAGCCACTGACGCATGCGCGAGATTTAATACAGAGCCGCTGAGAGAAGCACCTTCCTGCGCATGCCCCAACGTTCAAAATCAGCCAATCAGCGAAGGCCCTCAAAAGGATGTCCCCAGAGCCACCCCTGCGAGCAGACGAGCCGTGGAGCTCTGGGTTCGAGAATGGGTCTAAATAGTTTTTCTCAGTGATCGTTCCTGGAGCATGCGCGTCTCGTGACAGCGGCTCCCTTTAAGGTTACTGAGAACCTTCGCGGTAAGCCCTCAGGACAACAACCATACATGAACTTAGTTTAACCAAAACATGACAACCTATATATCGCTGGAAAGCTTATAGCATGGACTAGCGGGCTACAGTGGAACCCCGATTTTACGATATGCCACGGGGGCAGGAAAACTGTATCGTAAAATCGGGGTATCGTTGTATCCGTACTTCCGATTTAACGATATAAAGGCGAAGCCATTGAAAATATCGTTATACGGGGGTCGGTTTACTATTATAAATTTTCCAAGCAAAGACTGATTGTATTGTATAGTCATTGTAATTCAGCGAGATTCACTTAAGGTATGAGTATACCTTTGCGCGAGAGATGTCAATTTTTCGCGAAAAAAATCACTGTCGCGTCATTATTTACACTACAAGGGCCATTTACATATCGTTTTAAAGCTTGTGAAACGGCCTTACTTGCTAAGTGGTATATTTATATGCAACGTTAATTTGATGGAACGTTTTCGTCGTTTTGTGCTTCAAAGGAAAAGTACCAATTTTTGCTTTTTAAGAGCTCCTGCCACTTCCAGTTAATGTTAAAAGCTCCAGATTTCCCCAAAATGTATTCCTTAGAGGGCGATCTGAAAAAAGGTGTGCGGGATTTTTGATATTTTACGTATTTTCGGAAATATTACGTAAAACAGATTGAAAATCAATATTTTTGGCAACGCTAACAATGCTTTTTTTAGATCGCCTTCTAAAGAATAGATTTTGCTTAAATTTGGATCTGTGCAATTTAATTGGAAGAAGCTGGAACTTTTTAAACAAAGTCGGTACTTTTTTCTTTAGGGCTAAGAAAGTATATGTTTATGTACAATATAATGAAAACAAAATTATCCATCAGACATACCAACCTTTTAGCTTTAAAATGATATATAAACGACGTTTGTGGTGTAAATTGTGACGCGATACGAATTTTTTTCCCGCGACTCCCTTCAAAGGTATACTCATACCTTAAGGATATTACTGTAATACGGGGATACCACGCATTATACATTGGTTTGGAAATCGTATGATTGCTAAAGTTTCTATTCTACTTTTAGCCACTTTTTAACTTGCTCAGTTGAACGAGTTTTTGTGATGAGTACCGGCATCACTCCTGATGGGCTCGTGGCCCCAGTGTGGTCCGCTCCCAATCCGATGAACTTCAGCAAACTACGAACTACGAGTCGACAGATCTACGAAAATGGACGCCATCTTGAATTCGGAGAAAAGGGCCAAATTCTGATCTTAAAGTCAAACTTCTGAACCAGAGTTCCTCACAAACAGATAAAAACTAAGGTATTTGTATTAACTATAATGTCTATATACACTGAAACGTGAACACTTTCCGCCGAATTTCGTATAGCCTTCTCGGACTTCGAAACCTAATCTACCACAGGGATACCAAGGCTTGCCGACTAGCCAAGGCTTAAGGAGGCTGCCTACAATTTTTCTCGCTTGACCACTTGACTTTATGCGATTGTAGCTGTGAGCAGGAAGAAAATTCGCCACCAGAATCGCATTGTGAAGCCTTTTTCGTGTTCAGAAGTGCGGTTTGCGAAATCGCCCCAAAACTTGAAGTTTGCGTTTGTTTGTCAGGGAAAATCAAAACCACTTTTGGACGTCAACATCGGTAGAGTTGTAGTTGAATATCTTGGGAATACGTTGGCAGTCAGAAACTTATTAATGTGGTAGAAAAAAGCAAGTATATTCCATGAATACTGGACGACGCGCAAAAAAGTAGAATTTTACATGAACGTCTTCTGAACGAGTTGCTCACAGAGCTCTTTACCATGTACCGCATCTATATCGTTGTAGCGGGAACAAAGTTACGCTTGGGCCCCAAGATTACCGTCATAAAATCGGGGAATATCATTGGACCGAGATTCGTTACATCGGGCATTTTTTCATGCATTTTTCTGTATTTTTTGCCGCGTTTCACTGCAGAAAAATTAGGCAATAATCGTTTAAAAAACGTGAAATAAATATATGTTATTTACCGGCTGGGAGGTCCGTATAGGGAAAAACTGTGACCGAGGGCTGGAAAATGTTGACCGAGGCCGGAGGCCGAGGTCAACATTTTCCAGGCCGAGGTCACAGTTTTTCCTTATACGGACCGACCTAAAGCCGGTAAATAACTTATTTATTTTTTTCAAACTCAAAAATTTGATTTTTTCGATGAAAACAAGCGCGCGAAAATGGTTACCGTGACCTAGGTCAGAGATAGGAAAACATTGCCCCCGCGCGCGTGCTCTGAGAACCAATCAGAATGCAGAATTTGGTTACCGTGCCCTCAAGGAAAAAAAAATTATGATATTTTATTCGAAGGTACGGAATTATGCGAAGAAAGCCAAATTATGCGCTTCCGCATTCGCGTAATTTCGTGAGCGTGGATTTACGGGGAATTCCGACCTTTTCAAAGTCCAGAAAGCGAAAGTAAAAACATATGATATGTGCTCATTCAGGAAAAATATTTTTAGTTACAAGCAAGAGTGGATTACAAGGTATTCCCTGCTGTTGTTTGTTCTTTCATTTCTTACAGGTATCTGATTGGCGGAAAAACCAAAAGGGACTTCTCAGGGAGGGGATTAGGGGAAAGTTTCTGCTGTTTATAAGAAATCTGCTGCACGGGCAGAAAACCGCCTAGCACAGTTAACTTTAATTTCATAACTACAAAGGTAGTTTCAAAGTTTGTAGTGAAACACCCCAACTTTAGCTGCAAACTATCAACTTTTTAATGGTAAGTAAAAGTTAGCTGGTATACTAATAATATAGGCATTTTACAGCTCCCAATTCTAGAAATGTTCAATTTGGAGCCCATGATCATCATAGAATACCTACCTTCTTAGAAATGATATCAATGTAGAAACATAATTTCTGTTTGATTATTTTCAGAATCGAATGATGGAGTTGGAAAACGAGCTCAAGAAATACCAAGAAAAGCAAGTTGCCCTTGAACAAGAAAGAACACAGCTCCAGGAGAGGGTTGCTCAGCTAGGACAGGAGTTGGAACAGAGTAAAGAAGTGAACCAAGGGTATGAGAATCATTTCAAGATTGTCCGTGCAGAGAAGGAGAATTTAGAAAGGGAGTTCGAAAGCATGACAAGGCAAATGGAGGACCAAAAGATGGAAACAGAATTAATACAACAACAGGTTAGTCATCCTTTCTCTTAGGAGTCTGTTTTCTAACAGAAAGCAGAAGAAAAAAATCGTGATGTATATGATAACAACGTAGCTTATTTTTCTGCCGTGTCTAAAAGCAAGCCCATGTCTTTATGAAGACATCCACTTTCATGTGTTTCTTTGTTTGTGTTAATTTAGCTGAGAGGTTTTGAAGATGGTTTGAAGAAGGAGAGACAAGAGAAGAAAAAGGCTCAGGATGATGTGAAAAGAGAGCAGCAGAAATTTACTACTTTACATGCTCAATATCAAAATGTTCAGCATATTGTCCAACATTATGTAAAAGGCCAGATTAACCCAAAATAATATCAACAGCCTGTACATCACCAAGAGCCCGATCAACAGATAGCTAAGGTATAAGATTTATAAAGCATATTATCAGGGACGTCACCACCAGGACTTAAAAACTTAAATGGCAAAATTTCATGCAATTCTCCTGGGAGAAATACATTATTTCACAAACTTAAATAATTGTTAAGTGCCCACCTATCAAGAATCCAGCTCTTTCTCCATTACCAAGCAAGATCTCATGCTGTTGGCATGCATATACTACTGCCTCCAGCTGAAGCGCTGATAAGTAGGCATTGTCGATCACGTCTGATGGCAGTTGCAACTTGTACCAAATGTTGGGCGGGGTAACACTGGCAAGGGAGCTACAAAATGAAAAAAAGTACATGTTAGAGCAGAGAAACTAGACACAAAGTAAATAAACTTAGGCAATGAGGAGTAAGACAATACATTCTGACCAAGTGATCAGGCATTGTATCGCGATTCACCCTGCCACTCTGTGTTGTTGTGAGCAATCAATATTTTGTGGTATTGACGACTCAAAAAGAGCTAGCAAAATTCAACTTTTTTCGCACGAATGTGTGTTTCATTTCATTGTCAATGCCAGTTAGAAATAAGGTTTAGCTATATTTCTAGCAATATCGTTGGAAGAAAAGATTTTCATGTAGGGCCATTCCATTTTTAAGCCGAACCCCCCCTACGGAAGAGCTCATTTTCTTTAGTAACCCCCTCTGAAAAAATGGCCCTTTTTGGATTGCACCCGCTCGGAAAAACCCACGGAAGAGGCCAATTTTTTTGCACCCCCTCAGAAGAACCCAAGGAAGAGGCTTTTTCTTATTGCACCCCCTCGGAAAAACCTACGGAAGAGCCTTCTTTTGGCTTGACCCCCTTGGAAATGGTCATTTTGCTATACCCCCTAGGAAAACTAGCGCAACTAAAAAATGGAATGGCCCATATTTTCCATCACTACGCGACTCTGGCAAATACAGAATATATTTTCTCCCAGCTAGCCATCAATATTTTGTGGTATTGCCATCTCAAAATCGCAATTAGTTTTATAGAAGTATGTACAACTTTAGTTTAGTTGCAACCCAAGACAACAAGAGACTTTGTTTAATGTTTTTTTTTTGCATTCTGATCATGGCTGCCTAAAAAAAGATCCAAGACCAGTGCTGTCAGAACAAGCAAGTGACCACTGGAGCTTGCTACTTAACGCTATTTTATGTTTCACTGCCTGCTACTTTTCATCGGGTCCCTGACAAAAAAAACAACTGCGCCACTGAAATTAGCCAAGCAGGGCTGGCTACTTTTTTAATATTGCCTGCTTAGAAACATTCTGACAGCACTGTAAGACCTTAACCAATATGCAAGTCTGGCTTATTTTTGACTGTCATCTGAAATTTATTCTAACCTGTCAAATGATGAAGATTTAATAAAAAATTATGGAAGAAAATTTGCATACATTGTTACCATCATCATGAAAATTCTAAACTAATGCAATGTGCAATACATTCCGCACACTGTATAGTGTAACAAATCAAACTACATGCTTTCATCTTATTGGATGTTTCTTCATGTAGGTAATACGTGCAGATCTTTTTGTGAGCTGCTGAAGCATTGTTCCAAGCCCTTATACAGTAAAATGACATCACAGGCATGTAAGATACAACAAAAAGCATTCCGATTGGCTAATGCGAGAGCAAGGAATCAGCTGGAAGGGATAACCAGCAAGACTCTCACCTTGTTTCCACCACAGGGTCTGGATGACGTCTCCCAATTGACACTAAAAAACACATCTCACATTCAGTCATGTGGGCTTAATTGCCCAAAACTTGGTCCACCCCCATCCCCATCACCCTGATTTCTCAGTTGAAATTATTATAATACTAATACCCAGTCGAGGTGTGAGGGAGGGAGGGAATGCAACAAAAGGCTTCCTCAAAGCAAGCAACCAAGCAAACACATTGGCACAGACATCACTGCCCCAACATGCAGGCATGGATGCAAGAAACCACTAACCATCTTTGAGCTACAACTAAATGCATACTGTATGTCGTTGGATCACCTAGTCCTTCCTTCCCTCCCAATATTGAGCAGGAAATAATACTGGACACAATTTTGGACAACATTGAAGAGAGGGCAGGGATTTGATTGTAGGCAGCCTGTGGGCTCGACAAGCAATCTTGACAAAGCAACAATAATGCACCTTTGGAGCATAAACTGCTAAGCCACAATTTGGGAGGTAAAGCAGTAATGTTTTCAGAATGACAAAAATCCAGGATTTTCTAGAAAGTCTAAGGTATTTTTCCGGGAGTTTTTATTTTTATTTTTAAATTCTTCCTCCCTCCAAAATACATGTAATGATAAGTCTGGAGGATGTCATAATTTGCAGCCCAAAATCAGATTCACGAAGCTGACTCATTCAACCACAATTGAGTTATTCAAAGTTATTTCAGTTATTCAAAGGGATAAAAAGTGAGAACTTTTAACGATTTTCCTGTCATCATGCCAGGGTTCGTATGCTTTCTGGATGACAAAAATCCAGGATTTTCCAGGAATTCCAGGCGTTTTTATTGGGTACAAATGCCCACCCTCCTCCCAAAAAATATTGAAGCTGAAAATCTGATTCATGAAACTGACTGATTCAACCACATTTGAGTTCAAACATTTTTCCAGGAGTTTTCCAGGATTCCCCTTAAAATTCCAGGACTTTCCAGAAAGGAAATGAAAATCCAGGGTATTCCAGGATGGGTACAAATCTACTGCTGGTAACACATCAAGCTGACTATGAATATTGCTAATCTCAAAATACAATTGTAAATAAAAGTACTGTTGAGGCTAACATTTACAAGGACTTACATTTGCTTGGCATGTATTCTGCAAAGGTGTCTGTGTGTCCAAGTTCCTCGTCATCTTCTTCCTCTTCTTCTGCATCTATACTAGAACTTTCCTGGAGCAACAATAAATGCATATAAGTAAAAAAAAGTAGAAAGTAAAAGTAAAGTAACCATGCTTATATAGCATTTATCCTTGCAGCTCAAAGCACTTTACATTAACGGATAACTCATCCTATCGAAACCAGCTTTATAATCACAAGTGTGTGTTAGCATTGTGAGTTCTGTGACACAGAGGTTGGGCAACTTCAGACGGTCCTCGTGGTTCTTTAACGTCCCTCTGGTTCCGGTTAGTGTAAGTGTATGCGAGAGATGGGACCTACATATTGTATGGTTTAACGTCCTTATCCGAGAAGACGCAAAGGTCTAACCATTTGCAGATATTAATGCAAAGGCAGCACCTTCTCCTCAGTTATTTAGAAAAGACCCTGATTGTTGGTCTGGCCGAGCATGTAGGCTAAGGTACGTAAGTGACATCAATGGTATGATGAGTGATCACTCATCATTCTGAGTGATGTAGGCTAAGGAAGCCTCCTTTGCAGCTGCTGGCGTGTCACTCATCTCACTTTCCAGGAAGTGAAACAAGTGATACGCCAGCAGCTGCAAAGGATGCTAAGGCTAAGGAGGCTAAGGCTAAGGAGGCTTCCTACAAGCTTTGCTGCCCTTGATCATCCAACTTTGTATGTCTGCTATTCAAGTACACATTGTATCATTCTGAGCTTTTACATGGTTGCTGTTGTGGGTTTGCAATGGTTTGTAATGTGTGGTTCCGGAAAATATACATCCCCCATGGAAGGGTATTGAAAAGTGACCCCCACATTCAGTATTTGTGACCCTTTCCGTTTTTTGGGCCAAAACGAACGGGTAGCAAACGACTTTTTCAGTCGTTCAAACGAGTTTTACAGCCGTTCAAACGTCTTGCATAAACGACCGAAAGGGATTTTTGAACGACCGAACGGGAATTTTAAACGAGCGAACGGGAATTTCAAACGAGCGAACGGCTCTTTAAATAAGTGAACGAGTTTACGAAACAAGCCCTGCTTACGAACGAGCGCCGAGTAAATTACGAAAAGCATCGGATAGAGTACTGGGGACCGGGCGATGCGATGGCATAAAACAGCGCCTTTAAAACAACAATCAGGACAGCGCGAAATAAAAATGAACAGGGCTTTGCAAAATGATATCAAGAATAATGCTCTCAAAGTGAGAGATAAAAGTAAGAATTTCATGTATGCGGGTAGATCCTACGATGCAAAAATAACAATACCCACGTGCGAATACTAGTGACACGGCGCGAATGTCGAACCGCAACACGCGCTGTCAAGTTTACTTCCCGCTCTCCAAATAAACAAATAATGAGAGCATGAAAAATAGTTATTGTAAACTACAAAGTGACAAGATTGCACGAACTACTACGGTATTTACAGTATAGGCCTCCAGAACAAGCAGGGTGAATTTGGCGCAGCCTGAAACTGATGGCATTCATTGTCAAGCGCAGAACGTAAACAAAAAGTTCGTGTAAAACTTACCCGACGTCTCAGTCGATTTCACGGCATTCCAATTCCTGTTTCAAGGTTCAGAAATACTAACAATGCACTATGCATGATTTTTATTCCTTCAAAGCACAGTTTGAGTGCGATTTGCAGTACTGAGAGGACAAGACACGTTTGTGATACACACTAATTACATATTCATTAAACTGGTTCACACTTTTTATTCAATCTCTCAGTAGAATTCCTTTGTTTCCTTTGTTCTTCTCTCGTTCTTTCTTCTTTTTCTTTCTATCCACAAAGCAGAGACTCAACTGCAATTCTTTGGGAATGCAAAAAGGGAAGCATTTTCGATAAACAACCGAAAATAAAAGTGAACAACAACAAATTCATAAGATACATTGCGTCGCGTCGCGCCGCGACATTTTACTTCACGGAAAAGCACAGAAAGCGTGTTTCAAGATGAAAGATCGAACATGACTCAAAATACATTTTTCCATTGAGCACCTATTTCCAAGATATAACAAATTCGGGAGATTTTACTTAGAGTATTTTACTTAAATACAGAGAGCCCAGAGATGACGTAAAAAACCTGGGAGATTCCCGGGTAATCTAGGAGTATTTTAATCAGAACATAAATATTGTGCATGTTTGATTTTCACTTTGCATTGAATTGCTTTTGCTATCCATCGTACGCCGCTCGTTTTCCGACAAAACTACAAACGCATTGAAATAAACGACTTTACTTCTCGTTCAAACGTTATCGAAAATTTTAAAAACGACTTTGCGTTCCGTTTGAACGGCTTTTGAATTAGCATAAACGACTTTTAAAGTCGTTCAAACGACTTTGAAGTTAATGAGCACGACTTTTTCAGCCGTACAAACGACTTTTCAGGTCGTTTGAACGGGTACCGAACGACTTAAGGCAAAAAACGGAAAGTCGTTATTATACGTTTTCCCATGCAGGGTCACATTTGTATGAAAAAACAAACAGGTAAATTGATCCCCTACCAATCCCTTCCGTAGGGGGGGGGGGGGGTATATTATTGTCTGGAACCACACATTTATACATTGTTGTGTTTGCAGTTGATACAGCTATTTCAAGAAACATTGTCAGAAGCTGTATGTGCCCAGACCGCAAAGCTGTCTGGACAGAAGGTCTTGAATCGACTCACACTGTTTGCCCAGGTGTTACTAGACTACTGAACATTATGAGCATTAAAAAAGGCTCTGTTTTGTAGAATTTAGCAGCAAGACCAGTGAGGTATCATCAAAAATAGGATTATGTTGTTTGCTGGGTGCATTAGTCTTGAGCGCTCACAAGGCCGACACCTTTTATTGAAACAGCTGTATAGCAAAGTCGTCCTTTCTTTAGCAATTATCAGACAAACAAACATTGCTTGACCTAAACTGTTAAAATGACATCCTTAACATTACCCTCTATGTGGTTAGCAGGGGTTTCAATACGTTTTGAAGTAGTAGGCTAGGTTTTGGAATTAGGCGGCTGGGTTTTGGCAGTCCCATATGAAGGCTGTAATACCTGAGCCTACTTGGGGGGGAGGGAGGGGATTTTGCAATTTCGATAGCAGAAGAGGTATTTTCCTGCGTTTTGAGGAAAGGTAATTGCCATATTCATGTATTTTGAAACTGATCAATTATACAGCCTATGAAAGTTGCTGGCTGTCAGCAGTGAAGTAGATGGCGGTTCACCACCGGTAGCCACCTTCTATTGAAACCCTTGGTTCAGTTAGCTGACCATTGTCATTATACATGTACTCTCCCAGCAAATCAGATTGCATCTGATCTTATCATGTAACCTTAAGTTTGGAGAGAAAAGATTGAAGAATGCCTCCTTAAACAAATGATGAAGCCAACCCATTGATTTGTTTAGTGAAGCACTGATTATTTCATTTTCTGTCAAGTGATATACAGTAGAATTTTTGTGTTGCAGCACTTAGGCCTTTCTCATATTAATATTGATTTATAATATCTATCAGGAAATGGAACACGGTATTCCATTCTACACATCTGTTTGATAAAACTACAAAGTTTCAAAAGAACTCCTTGAAAACTGGCAGAGATATGAATTTTCAAAACTTTGTATTCTGGCTTATATTTATAAAGAGGTGTTTGGGCAAATACGTCAAGTCAGGATGCCCATCCAGCCTTGACTTGTTATTTTGCTCATACATTCCTTAGTAAATAGTAAGCTATCTATTATGAAGTTTTGAAAATTCATATTGGCAGCTAGTATTCAAGCAATCTTCACCAAATTTTAGTAATACATTTCCTTAACATTCCCTGATAAACACTAAAATATTATAAATCAATATTAACATGAGATAGTCCTATAATGCACCTTGCAGTGTACCTCAGGCTTCTTGTTTAATGCGACAACATCATTTGACCACATTCTTGAAACATCCCTAGAAATGAAATCAACAGAAACGGTCATCAGCAAGAGCTTGTCTTACTGAGTTTGTACACAGTGGAAAGATATGAGTAAGCTATTTAACCTAAGAGCGAAATAGTAGTAGAGTTGAAAAAATTTCATGACTTGATTATTGTACAGGGTTTGATTGATAACAGGGCTTTGTGATTGCAAACAAAGGGCAGTGTACATTTCGTGGGAGAATCTAGGTTTATTTGCATCGAAAATTCAAAAGCATCTGCCGAAAATTTGCGCGCCGAAAATTCGCGTGCCGAAAATTCGCTCGCCGAAATTTTGCTTCAGAAGCGGGAATTCAGCTCTCCGAAATTTCGTCTGAAATATCGCTTAAACAATGGCCGAAATTCGCCGAAATTCTGTCTCGTTTCTTTTTGCCAGTAGTGTAAGGTTGAGCCAATACTTAAATTGAAAAAAAGTGCACCATTTGTCCTTGCATGCTAGGACATTCAACATGGCCATGTTAGAGTAGCAGTATTAAGTTGAGAGTCCTGTGCTGATTTTCACTAATCCTGAAGAATGTATTATTTTTGTCAAGGACATACCTATGTATCAATGCTAAGGCCAAGCATTGCAAATCAAGAGAGAAGTCCATGAAGTATAAAAATACATGATATTGTATTGTAAGGCATACTCAGATTGGCATGTGTTTTCAGGGCCATATTTAGGGAGGGGAGGGGCCATGGCTCCCCTTTCTCAGGAGATTCTATCTTACATTTGCTGGAGGAAATGTGAAAATTTTCGTTCCATGTTTTTACAATCTGGCCTCCCCTTTCTAAAATTTCTGGATCTGCCTCTGATTTATTTTTTCTTATATGCCAATGAAAATGAAAGCATGACGTTTATGCCCTTTGGAATCAAACAAGTGTCTGGACTGATGTTATGCTTTCCTTGCACTTTTACTATACGCAATTCTACTTCCTTGTTCTCAGCTAAACATAGAACATAAGACACATGCAGCTGTACTTTCCATACATGTATTTGGCATCAAAAAGAAGTTTACTGGTAGAGAAATTAGATAATGCAATGCATATTCCGGTTTCTGTACATTCAGCATGTACATTTCAACATTCTGGAAGCAAACATCTGATACTAGTGTTCTAATCAACAATGTGAAGTTAGTCACTTACAAATTCATATACAGGTTGAAGATTGATTAACAAGCTAAATCAGTAAACAAGAGTCAGAGTACCTTCGCTGATATCTTTAAAGCGTTATGGACTAACCAATAAAAAGTTTAAAAGCAACTTTACTTTCTTTCTTCGAGTGTTCGAGCGTTTTGTCACGTAATCACCAAGATCTTTAAACCGGAAATGAATTCTATAACACAAAAGGAAGTGCTGCGTACAAACAGAAAATGAAGTTTTCCATTTTAAAGTTGCTTCAAGGAAGTGAAAACCCAATATTAGCTTGGCAATAAAATAGTCTATAATAGAATACTCGCAAAGCCTAGAACTTACCTGTTTGTCAATTCCTTTTTGGAAATGTTCGACAGAGCAACACCAGTGACAGGTATCCCTTGCTGGAATTTACTGCTAACTGTGCTGCTTGATCTGGTCAAATCAATCATATTACTTGGCAAATTGGCAACAGGTTGGTCTCTAGCCAGCGAGAATGTATTCTTGGAGAGTAAATGTTGAAGCACGCTCGAAGTTTGGGATGGAATCAAAGGCGGAACTCTTCCTATTTCCCTTGGTGCTAAAGTTTGACTAAGACCTAGCGTAGGTTCCAGTGGCTCTTGGAAAGCGGCAATTTGTGATAATTCCGCCAGTAGATGCTTAGTTTCTTCAGAAATTCCGTCATTATTGGGTAATGACGGTTGGGTTGGGGCTGTATTCAGTAGCGCAGGAGCACTTTCCGAAGTAGGAAAATTCAAATCATTGAGAAAGTCAAGCGACGAGTTGTACCCTGAAGTTGACAGCGTGTTGCCAGGCACATCAGCAAAAATATCGAACGGTTCTTGAAGATTCAAACCGCTTTGACCCAATGCCTCTGCAAGTAAGTCCTGCCCACCAAACATTGCCTCGTTATTTTGGCTTGTATCGGCCATGCTTGTGAGAAATAACCCGAAACTGAGAGAAGATTTCTCTCTCCGTTCTTTCGCTAGTCCACCATTTTGAGACCGGCATGACCGAACTCGCGCGCATGCGTGTTTATAAAGCACGAGATTATCACGTGACTACGGACGGTCGAGTGGGATTGGTTTTGAAATGGGACAAGGGCGTTAGGAAGTGTTAGGTTTTGCACAAAATGAAATCCACCTGCGCGGGGCGGGGTGCCGTGTGTAAAAGGGACGGGTGAAATAATTCAGACTATAGGTCCCAAAATTTTCTGGCCCGACCACCATATGGGAGATGAGAGTCTCCCCTCCCCGGGAGTATAAAATAAAATTATACATATTTGCCCCTGATCTGCGGGATTGCATATCCATAGACGGGCTACATTATATTATTCAGTACATCGTTAATATGATGTGTTGTGCTCGTATTTGCGCAAAAGTACATCATTTCTGGGATTTTTATGCTATCGATGTGCTGAATAAAGCCATTATCCTGCTCGATTTTTACAGAATATCTGATTTAGAAAGCTTTACTAAGTATCGGACGATTATCTGCGCAATCTCACAGGATAATGGTTTAAAGATTAGAATACATTTATCAGCTGAAGCCTTTTAAAAATGAATCTATTTTCGTCGGAATAATTATTCTCCCATCATGCCTTGCGTAAAGCCGATAGGCTCGCAAGGAACGCCTGGACTAAACCTGATTCGGCGTCGTTGCGGAATCCGTGAAGTTGTCACTACTAAACTTCTTCTTCAAAAAGTTGCTCCGAAACACATCAAAATGAATGAAATAGATAATACAGAGTCATATGAAGATCTTGTACTTTCTGGAAATGATGGCTATGTAAGTATTATCAGTGTTTTCTGCGGAAAATAACTTGGAATCTTCAAAATGAGCTGCTGCACGTGTTATGTTGGTAATCTCATGTTGACATTTCAAACTACGGAATTATTTAGTTGGAAGAACTGGAATTTTAAAATAAGGAGGAGAATAAACCTTGCTAACCAGAAATTTATGGTTTGCTCCCGAAGTAATGTCACCGTTATAATACTAATAGGCCTACACTCAGTTTCTGCCGCCATTTTGACGAGTCAGTGGCTAGGCAAGACGTGCAAAATTCAGTATTATGAGAGTTTACCAATTGTTGCTCAATGTACTGTAGTCTCAGAAATTGCTAGAAGTTTGTCATCAAAGAAATCACCAAGGCCGTAGCTAGACATTTTTGTCTGGGCGGCAAGCCTTGGTCATCCCAAGGAAACATAAAACCTCCTTTTGGTCATCCTTTGTTTTTGCTGGGGGGCGAGCAGCTTTTTCCCCACATGTTGACACTAAAAATTTCACTTGGCTGGGGGGCAACTCCCCCCTGCTAGCCATGGCACTGATCACACAAGACATGTATAGCATTTACAATCATGTCGGTAGTAACAGTAATTGTTACAAGCTTTTAAGGCAAGAGTGAGCTGGCACAGGAGCTGGTGAGGTGGAGGTGGCTTGTGATGGTGTTGTGTTGATTACCCACATGGCAGCAGCATGGTTAATTGAGTGGTGTAGAAAGGGTACTCCATCATGCTCGACTGAAGACCAAACGTGGGTCTAATTTGGGCTTGCCTTGCTTAATGCAGAGGAGCGCCTCAGATGATAAGCTACGACAATGTCAGCTTGGCCCTGGTTGGGTTTGAAGTACAATATGTTAATTCACAGCATTTTTTGTTCTAGGTGCCTACTCGTTATGCCACAAATCTTAAAGAAGGAGTGGACCTGAATCTTCTCAGACAAGGAAAAGGGAGCTTTTTTGAAATTGACAAGGAAAGCAATGACATGTGTAAGTGTTTCCAACAAAATTGTGAAGCTACCAGAGCTCAGAAATTACTGCCAGTCATCCAACATTGTCTGACCAAAATAAGACATCCCAGAATTTTTTTTCCTTAAAACTAAACAAAAAAAAAAAAAAAAAACATGACTTGTGTTTTAAAGCCAAATCCTGCATACCGAGCAGAACCAGAATGACGAAATATCTTGTCTTTTTAGCAATTTTACCCCTCGGGTACAATTTCAAGCCATGCTATGTCCCCCTCTGTGTTAGAAATACATACAACCTATGCTACCATACAGTAACCGCCCTTACTAATACATGAGTAAGGTCTCCTCATTTTTTCTTCAGGGCGCAACAGTGATGATGAGGAAGAGCCATATTTTGACTCAGAGCAGATGTTTCAGCAGTTGAACCATGAAGTTTTAGGTGTTGATGAAGATGATGAGGAACTGAATGCTGACAACACAAAAGTGAGTTACATGTACAACCACAGGGGCATAAAATGCATCAAATTTTGCATGATTTTTATAGCAAAATGGATCAAATCAAATTTGGCACCATGAGTTCTCAACCAATTATTATAACCTTTTGCAACAGTTTTGAAAACCCCTAAACAAAGTGTCATCAATGGTGACTAAGCCAGGATTTTTGATGGGAGGTGGCAAGACATTTCTCATAATAATAAATGTTCCCCCAGGATACTGTATTTTTGGTACCTCCAACCTGGCTACGCACACCCCAGTGTTTTATACATATGTTTTTGATACTTAATCTCTCTCCAATTATAGACTCCATTTCAATCAATGGCTCTAGGAATGGAAGATCTGACTGGTGATGGTGGTGTGCTCAAGAAAATCCTGAAACAGGGGACAGGGCCTGTGGTGTCCAAGGACTCAACTGTTAGATGTAAGACAATGGTATCCAGTACAATTATCTACATGAGTTGCTCAATACAGCGACATGGGAAAGATCCAAGCCCACATAGGATCGAGGGACTTTGAAATTCTAGGGGTTGTCTTAGGGGCCACGTTTCTTTCTTGTGTTCTTTATTTTTCTCTGAACCCCCCCAAGGGGGATGATCCCTTCCATTGTTCCACTGAACAACGGTAGTTTTTTTTGTCCTAAACAGATTATATATTTTCTGGGTTGTTGAGTATGTGACATCTATTCTTCAAATTTTCAAGTTTCATGTAAAGGCAAGGGCATAATATTTCATGCTTTTTGTTATAAATGGTATATGTACAAATTCTAGCTGGTTTTTTTTTGTCGACATACACATGGTCACATTTTTGCAAGCTTGAGTGGTACACCCCTAACCAACTTAGGATAAGGTCCTACCCCCCAGTTAAGCTAGAAAACAGTTCAGCCTGGTAAGAAATCAAAATAGGCAATGTCCAATCCATATTCACTTGCTGGATAACAATTTAAAATGCTCAAACGTTTTTGCTAATCTGGCAGTTGAAGTTAACTTACCAAACCGAGACAGTTATTTTGCTGATTTGAAAATTATACCTAAGTGTGATATTCTCTCTTTACCATTGATAGTCCATGCTAATGGGTACAAGGAGTATTGTGATGAGCCCTATGATTCATCACGATTCAGAGGAAAACCTGAGCAAATGAAACTTGGACAAGGTGAGTTACACTCATTTAAAACCTAAAACATCAGTAAAACCTATAGGAGTGATTACGAATCAATTACCAGTGTAATTTTAGGTTTGATCACAGTGTGATTCTAGGTGTGATCACATTGTGATTCTGGACATGTGATTCTGTAGTTGTGATCACAGTGTGATTCTAGATGTGATCACAGTGTGATTCTAGGTGTGATCACAGTGTGATTCTAGATGTGATCACAGTGTGATTCTACTAGGTGTGATCACAGTGTGATGCTAGGAGTGATCACAGTGTGATTCTAGGTGTGATCACAGTATGATTCTAGGTGTGATTATGGTGTGATTCTAGGTGTGACCACAGTGTAAAGTTGTGATCACGGTGTGATGCTAGGTGTGATCAGTGTGATTCTAGGTGTGAATCTAGGTGTGATCACAGTGTGATTTTAGATGTGATCACACAAATCTACAAAATCTACAGACTGAAGACTTTGAATAGACTGGGAACATCCTTCTTTAATTTCATCATTCATCCTTTCTTTAATGTCATGTATTTCTTCTCACTTGTTTTTTGTCAGGTGCCTTTCCTGGCTTGGACATTGGTGTGTCAACCATGAGAAAGGGTGAGATTGCCAGGTTTCTGTTTGACAAAGAGTATGTGTTCAAGGACTTGGGATGTGAACCTCGAGTGCCAGGAGCCACAGGTATTCACAATGTCATGCTTAACCTCATATTGGCTCTTTCCCTGTTTTGCCAAGTGCAGTCAAATGGCTTTCTGTCGCGACGAAAACCCAGTTGACTGCACTAGGCGAAACAGGACAAGGATAATAGAAACAGAAAAACTTGCAATCAAAACATGTTTGTGCGAAACAAGGATTTTAGCTATTTCTTTATTGCAGTTAGAGCCAATATTTAGAGCCAATATTTATAAAAGAGCGAAAAATGATAGTAATCACCCATTATATAGTATTTTACCTAAGCAAAAACAAGTTCAATATAATCTTAAAAGGGTCAGTCACGTCAAGTCCATTGTTAGTATACAACGTTTCAAAGACAAGTTTTATAGATAGATTATAGTTTTATGTTATTTTTCTTATCACTAATTAATTGTATTGTTAGACCGATATGTTTTGTTTTTAATAAATACATTATTATTATTACTATTAGTTATGTGGGAGATCGAGCTGCTCAGTTTTATTGACCACGGCCCTGAGGGGGATCTGGAGACCAATTTTCCACAGGTATGCAACGACGCTACGTAGCGGGAAGATGTAAAAATTCCCGCCATTTTTCGCGCGCGCGTACATGAAGTAATTCTACTTTACATTTCTTTTCTGTAAACATTTGAGGAACTGGAAAGGTCCAGACGCTATTCTTAATTCTTAAATTAGAATATGAAATACTCTATGAAATACTGGCAGTATTTAATAAAAACATTATTAAAAGTTACAGGGCCTTTAGGCGTGTAAATACTGGCGGTAATTAGAAGTCCTGATGTCAAATATTTCCCCTTTTTCTTTTCCATATTTTGCAGGGAGAAAGACGAAAAGCGTCTTTCGAACATCTTCTAGCCGTGGCCAATGGCGATAGAGAGGTACCTCCCAATTTCTTATGCTAATGTTTCTCCTATTTGAGACTAAAATCCTCCTTTTTTTTCGATGACTCGGAATTTTTTCGCACCCGCCGTACCGCTGAAACGTACTAGTTCTAACTCTCCCTGTCATATGCTTAACATAATATAGCCTGTAAAATTAGCCTGTGTAGCGGTAACTAGAATCACACTATGTTTCTTTTTTCTGCTAGTGTTTATCCTATTTGAGGCTAAAATCTTCCTATTTTTTTCCGACCGACTCTTTGGAATATTCCCGGCCGCACCTGCCCTACCGCTGAAACGTACTACTTCTAGCTCTCCCTGTCATATTCTTAACATAATATAGCCTGTAAAAGTAGCCTGCGTAGCGGCTCTAAAAGGGAAGGGGAGGGAGTCGGGCGAGCGAAAACCGGAAATAGCTTGACTTGTTTAATGAGGCTACTCATTAAAAACATAGTTAGTAGAGTCTCCTCTACTAACTATGTTAAAAACAGACTCGCGAGCCTCGAGCCTTTCGAGTATAAAAATAGACTCGAGACTCGCGAGTCGATGTTATGTTACCCGAGAGGGGTACGGTAAGTCCTTCCCCTTTCCTTTTAGAGCCGCTATGTAAAATCAGCCGATGTTACATGCAGGGCGGGTCCAGGGTGGACTAGTGCTTTGGTTGCGGACACACCCCCTTTGGGGATAGAAACGTGGTTTAAATCGATTTAAAACGGCGAAATGCAGGCTTAGATACAGCCCTATCAGCGGCGTAGCCAGGAATTCCTGAGGTGGGGGGGGGGGGGGGGGGGGGGGGGTAGTGAAAACATAATAATAATAATAATGCACCCCCCACTCCAAGTGCTATTGTTGGTGGGCGGCGGTTCTTTTCTGGCAGTACATACAGTATATTTCGAAGTGTTTTTTTTGTCGGTAATGGCAACTGACGGAAAAGCCCCTTCAAC
Source organism: Scolanthus callimorphus (assembly GCA_033964015.1). NCBI lineage: Eukaryota > Metazoa > Cnidaria > Anthozoa > Actiniaria > Edwardsiidae > Scolanthus > Scolanthus callimorphus. The sequence goes on from CM066919.1 coordinate 9,681,415, forward strand.
GTGAAACATTGACTCAAAATATTTTAATGAAATTGCATAGCAATAAAAGTAAAATTCAAGGCTTGTGACCGATAATTATTCCCGTTTCTCTTCTAGGCAGGGAATGACTTTTACAAGAGAAAGCTGTATCAGAAGGCGTTTAACAAATATATGAGGGTAAGAGGGGGGTACAAACCCCATGGAATTCCCCCCCCCCCTCCCCCCGCCTCGCTGCGGTTTAAAAAATCGAATCAGCCATTCAGTCGAATCAGCCATTCATTCAAGTATACTAAAGGCTAATATTGTGAAACGCTTCCATTGTTGCAGGCCATCAAGATGCTAGAGGACTGCAATCTACAAAACGAAGACGAGGAGCGTATAATGAATCAGGTTTTGTTGAAGTTATATGGTAACATGTCACAGTGTGCATTGGACCAAAACCAGGAGGCGCGGTGCATCAAGTATGCGAGAAAGGTCAGTAGGTCGTCAGGATACCTGTGATTTCGAGCTTTTAGACGTCAAGCTGGACCCACGGCCTACTGGCGCGGGTAAAGGGGCTCTCAAAATCCAATTCCATCTCTTGATAACAGGTCAAAACAACCTAGGATTGCATTTGTCTAACATTTGAAAGGTTTTCTATTAATCGGGAGGATTATTTTGTGTTTTCACGGTTACAATCTATATTATTTTAAGCCGTTTGAAAAGGCTCCGAGGTGGAAGGCCTGTCGAGCAAACTACCACCGTGGATGTGATACATACCACTCACAGGGGTGCAAGCTGGGTTTAATTTTTTGAAATTGATGCGTGGAGAGAAGCTGCCATTCAAGCATTGTCCGCCATGTTTGGCGTTGCTTCACAAAGAAAGCTAAATTTTCCGTGAATGAAAGCATGAAATTTAGACCATTTCATTTAACGGCGGCCATCCATTTCAGCTGAATTAGTTTTGTTTTTACAATTGGTAGCTCAAACCCGGCAAATGTTTATGTTTTAGGTTTTGTTTGGCAAAAAAGTGATCTCGCCGAGCTCCATGCTCCTTCGCATGGACGTTGCCTGGGAAGCCATTCAAGTGCGCGCGCCAAGAGAAAACAAGCAAAAAACTCCGAGCTGAGTTGCTTGCTGCTGAAAACTGGAGTCGTTTTCGGTTTTCAGATCATTAAATGTTTTGAAATCACTAAGCAATCAGTACCTCAAAAGGCAAAGCACTACAGGGGGCGCGATTTCAAAAGTCAATGAACTTTGCTTCAAATAAATCTCCGGCAGTGTTTTTAAATAGAAAATAATTAGGAAGTCAAAGATTCACTTTGAAATATTGTAAAACTCACTTTCTTTGTAAAAAGCTTTCTTGAAGTACATCTAAACTGTATTCTAAAAGTTTAATCATGGGTCTTTGCGCCCAAACATCACAAAACAAAAAAAAGCTGTGATTATATTTTCAAGTGCGCCGCCAAGAAAGAACAGGCACTTACACCAGAAACGTTGTCTACAAATACTTTTCTTGCTTTGACAAAACATATTTAACAATTTGTTTTGCCATCCACTCAAAGACACCCTTCGAAGATGGAGTGAATTAATTCACGGGTAATCAACTAGTTTTACTTATTTTATGTACACGGTGGACGAATATTAAGTGTGCGAGAGCCCGCGAAGCCACAACTAGATTCTATCATCGTACAAGTCAAACCCAGTTTACTTTGACAAAATGTCAAGATGTTCTGGGGAGATGAGGAATGTTTTTATGCTCAAATAAAAACAGGTCGAGAATCCCGAGTTTGCTTTAGCTTGGCCGCCATCTTGGATTTGTGACAAAACCTCCCCCCGATGTGTCACAAGTTTTGTCACAAATCTAACATGGCGGCCACGCGAAACAAAACTCGGGAACTACTCTGGCTCAACTAGAATTGGTTTTCAGAAGTAAGCGCGGCCGTCAGAATACACTTACAACAAAAAGTAAAGTGAGAACATAGAAAATTTAAGTTTAATTATACGCCTGAGGACTGCCTCCTCCAGGTCACCGACTGGAAGCACACAATAACCATAACCATAAGAAACCACCAACGGGAATTGGAGTCTATCTCTTCATCTTCTAGTCTTTTTTTTTTGCCCCGTTCACTAATTTGTTCTCTTTCTTCGAGGCAAGCTGCCCAGCCTCAAATTTCTCCAATTCCTCCTCAACGATTGAGTCCCAAATCGACCTCTGCAACTTCGATTTTCCTCCAAACAATCTTTAGTTTGCGCTGTGGTAGTAAACGACAGCGGTTTGTGACAAAATATGGACACTATACCAGAGAAGCGTACATTCCACATTGGAAGTTTGCCTGCGAGAGTATACCGTTGGGCAAAATGGATCTGTAGTAAGACGCCTGTCATCATATTGGCTGATACGTCCGACAGGTACTGAGGTAGTGTCATGTACTCGTATGAATGTGCAGACGAGAAGGCTGACACCTCAGGTGCACTCACCGCAATCAATACGCTTCTTCTCTCGAGGGGCGAATCACCCTGTGCTACTTGTTGAACAGGGAAGGTTGTAATTTCGCCCATCCTCAACTCTTCTTTAAGTTCCCTATCGAGCTGAAGTAGCAATCTTGTGAAGTTGACATCCATACCGAAGCTTATTCTCTAATCTTTTGTAACGAAACTGTGTCAGCAAAAACAGTTTGCGAGTTATGTTTTGATAGAATGTTATGTCCTTTGTTGCGTATACCGCGCGCGCATGACGTTTTGATTACGACATAAGAAGGCGCGCGCAAAACGTCTCCGTTTTTAAGAAAATCTAGTAGAGACTTGGGCACCTATTTACCTAGATAATGTACATAAAACGTGTGAAAGTTGTTTCATCTTGATAATAAGAACAACTTTAAGAAAACGCATGGAATTAAGCGAGGAACAAGTCATGATAGAAGTGATAGAAGAAACGCCCCTACTGATTTTTAGTCCATAGCTGCTTCTAATATTTCCAAAGAAGCATTTTTTAATAGGCCGACAAAATGGCCACCAACTGATGCTCGTTAATACTGCAAGATGGCAACGCAACGAAACTAGCCCAAACATCAACCGATTATCACTCCCAAGCTGGCTCGAGTAGCCGCGCTAAAAATCGTCCGCTTTCAACTCTCTTTTCCAGGCGTTGTATATCGACCCCAAGAATCCCAAGGCGTTCTATAAGATGGGAAAAGTGAGTAAGAGAAATTACAGAAACATTTACAGTATCGAAGTCGGACGATGGACAGTAGTAAAAGAAGGCGATAAATAAACAATTTGCACCTTTTCCAGTAAATCACTCGGATGATCATCTAAATCAACCCGAGGAACGCTCGCCCTCCATAAAGCGGCTCGCTTTGTTTTTGTCACGGCACATTCTTGTCTCCTCGCTGGGGAGGCTCTGGTTCCAGCCACTGACGCATGCGCGAGATACAGAGCCGCTGGGAGAAGTATCTTTCTGCGCATGCACAAACGTTCAAACCAGCCAATAAGCAAAGGTCCTCAAATGGTTGTCACCAGGGCCTCCCCTGCGAGCAGACGCGCCGGGGAGCTCTGGGTACGAGAATGTGTTTCGCTCTACACTGTATCAAATCTCGCGCATGCGTCAACCAGCGCCTTCCCCGCGAGGTAGAAAGTCGGGGAGCTCTTGATTCGACAATGGTCAGGGCCAATAGAAGAAGTACGTTCATTTATGGTCTCGCAATATGTTATCACTGTTGATTGCATGTATTTATTGATTCTGACTGTAGGCATTCATGAGGCAAGGGGAGTTTGATAAGGCGAGGGATAATTATATGAAAGCTCAGCGCTACTGTCCCGGAAGTAAAGACATCAAAGACGCACTAATCGAGCTCGACAAGTAAGGAAGCCTGAATAGCCTGAATTTCAGTAGACTCCTTCGCAGCCCCCAGCGGTAGGAGTCACGCAACTGGAGTCTAGAATTCCAGCCGCCCCTTCACTCTTCATTGCCATTCTTTACTGATCGGTCAGTAGAATCTGATTGGTTGCTTTCGTTATGGCCTTTCTCAGTAACATGTGCAGGTGACTGTTTCCATGACAACGCACGTCCTCGAACAGAAAAGCGTGCGGTGCGTTCTTGGAAGAGCAGATCCTTCGCGCCAACTTGTTTCTTTCCAATAATTGCCACGCTTTATATTTTTCTCGCCAGAATCACTTTTTCTAGCCTAGGAAGAAGGCAGGAAGTTTACCTTGCATGAGAAAAAGGCTTTTGTTGATTCTTTTTACCAGTAAATGAATAGTGTTCATTTCAATAATTTTTTTAGGAATGTAGAAAAGTTCAAAGCTCTGGAAAAGGAGCAGTGCATGCGGATGTTTCGAGGGCTGAACGTCGATAGTGGTAAGTCATTTGTTTTGTTTACATGGGCTTGTGTAGTGCTCGCCAAATAATCCTTCATCTTTGACGCTTCTTGTCGAAAGGATAACGGTGTCTGGCATGTTTACGTGCCGTGACGCGTGCTGTGAAGCGCAGCCATGACGTATCATGACGTGTCTGGCATGTTTACGTGCCGTGACGCGTGCTGTACCGTGAAGCGCGGCCGTGACGTATCATGACGTGTGTCGTCTCCTTTCACACTCGCATAAACTGCTCTGTATCAGGGGTGGAAGCTGAATAGTGAATAACGGATGCTACGAACAAATGAAGAAATAATTATTGCGCCGAAAAGGCGAAGAATAATGAATGATAAAATTCTAAAATTGAATAATGAATAACAGTTTTCACGTTAAAAATGAATAACGCCTAAAAATGTAAAGGAATAATGACTAAACGAAGAAAAATGCCAAAGAATGAGGAATAATCAGAGTCCAATTATTACTCTTCCTTCTCCGACTGAACATATTACTCGACCTCATTCGACATTTGTTGAATTGCCCATATTGAATAATGTTGAACGGGGGTGCTAAACCGAGCTTTGTTGAACTACGATTCAACATGGCTGATTCAACAAATGTCGGAAAACCTGGGGCTCGGCACTGATATTTGGCCCAATCGTCCCAAATTTGCCCGATTATATTTATACCACGCCACAGAAAATACAACCAATCAGAATACAGAAATGGCTTTGTACATTCAGGGAGGTTTTCCCATCGTGTACTGCATTTAACGCAAAACGTTCCTATAAATTTTCTGTAGCGTGGTATAAAAAATGTTATACAATGTTTTCGAGTGGTATACTGCAGAATATCCCACTTGTCACTTGTATGTGGTTTGCATACACGTGCCTTCAGGCGAGTGTGTATGTTTAGAAAATACAAGTGACAAGTGGGATGTTCAGCAGTATGCCACGAGAAATCATTGTATAACTAGTAAGTAAATGATTCTGGTAAGCACTAACATTCCGGCGTGACATTGCTATATGATTGTCGCGATCTTACAAATAGATATCAAGTGTTTGTTTGCAAAACATAGTGAGTAGTAGCTACTGCACTTCAGTTACCATTGTAACCAGTCTGTTATTTTATTAAGGTGACAGCAAGAAAGAGAGTATTGTACCAGAAGAGATGAAAGACATGCTTTCTTCCAAACTAAGGTGAGATGAAGTCTAATGAAACGTTTCACTGAGGACAGGGGCGAAGCCAGGGGGAGGTTCCAGGGGTTCCGGAACCCCCCTCTCCCGCAGCGGAAACCCCTCGCCTCTGTTCTGGACCGACTTACTACTAAAATTGTAAATATTTAATAGACATCAAATAAAAGCTCCAATAAAATGTAGCAAATTTCTTCAAACGCTAGTTTTTCCCCGAGATCTATGTGGAGTTTTTAATTTTGTAACCCCCCCCCCCCCCCCCCCCCCTCTCATAAGTGCTGGCTACGCCCCTGGAGGGAAATACTAATGGTCATTGAAGCGCCGTTACAACGAATCACCCCTTTTCTCTGCTGGCTGGCAAAGGCAGTAAGCCTCTTGCTGGGAAAGTTTTTTTTATATTTCACTTTTGCTGGCCAAAATATCAGGTTTCCTGGCAGATGTACTCTGGTTTTGGAACTTATGTTTGGAAATTACTTAGCCATTACGTGTTACCATTTAACTTATGCTAGCTATCTGTTGCCCTTCTCCCAGAAAACAACTCTTGCTATCAGGGAGCCCTTTCCATGATGGAGTGTTTATAGGGTCACTTGCACATCACATGGAAAAAGTAAAGGGTTATCACTAAATTAGAAGTCCTTCCTCCTCCCTTGGTTTGTCGTTGACAGATTTTCTTTTATGCCAGGGATTTCAAGGATGACACAAACATGAAAGAGCTTCCCTTACTCCCGACCCTGACCGAGAAGGAGGTGGAGTATGTGAAGGAAGTGGCCAGTAGCATGGGACTCAAGTCTGAGATGAGAACAGTCAAGGTAATATAAAATCACGGGGCTTGTACGGGGTGAGACGAAGTCTTGAATACCGAACTTCACTTCACTTTTGGTATGACTAGTTTTACGGGAAAACTAGGTGGTCTGCGTCGGCGGAGACGTAAACATAAACAACAACAACCAAAGGTTGAGATTTATGTTAAACGCCGTGAAAAAATGGTGTTTTGCTGACGTTTCGAGCGTTAGCCCTTCGTCGGAGCAAAGATAGACAAATACACACAAATAGACAAACGGGAAACAACAAATAGACGAACAAACTATTCAACATAGACAAAATTGAAATTTTGGCTATGAGATACCGGATATTATACTCATTTCAAAAATCACAAGGTTTTTTTCCTCCTTTATTACAGAACAAGAAGCAATTGGTGGTAACGAAATGAAACGCGCCTTAAGTTAAAGTGTTAAGCAGACAAGAATTGAGGTCGGATCGAAGTGCTGGTATGCAACGTGTGAAGGCAGTCATATGCTGTAAATAGTCATTGTACAGAAACATAGATAAGTGATTCAGTAGAAAATAAACACATGCTTTGGTGATTAAATTACTTAAGTGCATATTTTCAATGGAAGTAATTAGCGTTACTTGGCTAGTATTTGTACGAACCATCCCTTAACAATTTGAAAAACGCTTGTCTCTCTAGTCTCTAGGTACACAAATCCAGAATACACCCATTTCACAAAAGGCTGCACCATTACAACTGTCCGTTGTAGTCCGCAATGCGTCATGGGAAGAAATAGGTATACTCCAGTGTAAGAACTCACCAGCTGCGTCACAAAGCTTTCTTTGTTTGGTAGAACGAAGGTTGAACCAATCATGATTAAATAGTAACTAAACACAAAGGTGTCCTCAGGGAATGGTTCCTACACTGGAGATGACCCGTTCTTAGTATAAAAAGTCAAACTTATCACCCTCCTAACTCCTAACTCCTAACTCTTCTAAAATTGACTACATCACTCACAGCAAATTTTGTACTGGGATGACGCGAGAATTTCGTTCTTCTTGGTTTCCCCCATGCCACAACGCGGGCTGCGACAGGAAGTTGTGACAGTGCAACCTTTCCTGAAAGTGTACATTTGTTTTTTGGGTCATCTCCAGTGTAAGAACCATTCCCTGAGGACACCTGTTTAGTTACTATTTAATCATGATTGGTTCAACCTTCGTTCTACCAAACAAAGAAAGCTTTGTGACGCGGCTGGTGGGTTCTTACACTGGAGATGAGCCTGTTTTTCCATATCTTCATTTTCTCTTGTTCCATGTACATGCGCCACAAATCCACAATTTCTTTGAATTGCCAGTGGCGTATCCAGGATTTTACTAAGGGGGTTTCCGTTTCTTCTTCCTTCCTTCGAAGACTGATACAGGCAATATATTATGGAGAGCTCGTCTGCGACCTGTCTGGGTATCACAATAAAATCCTTATTGTTTTGATGCTCAAGGGGTTTCCGTGGAACCCCCTCTGGATCCGCCACTGATTGCATCTGACCTTGTCTCTATCACGATTATTCAAATCCTGCATTGCTCTGTTACGCGTATCTGAGTTTTTCTCTATATCATGATAACTCAAATCCTGCATTGCTCTGAATTGCGTATCTGAGTTTGTCTCTATATAACGATAACTCAAATCCTGCATTGCTCTGAATTGCGTATCTGAATTTGTCTCTATATCACGATAACTCAAATCCTGCATTGCTCTGAATTGCGTATCTGAATTTGTCTCTATATCATGATAACTCAAATCCTGCATTGCTCTGAATTGCGTATCTGAGTTTGTCTCTGAGTGTGCCCTTCTTGCGGTAGTTTGGTAGCTTTAGCAGATTAAAGCAAGTCGATGCTGTTGGTAAACGGCCAACGGGGTCACGACCCCCTCTCTTTCGGATGTTCAGGAATCCACGAAGTACACTTCCCACAGTGTCCCCATCATCCTTCAGTGGAAATAAGAAACATTGAGTTAGTCCGGGAGACTTACGGGCCTGAGTAGTTGGTCTGTCACATGGTTGTACCGAAGGAGCAAAGAAGTTGAAACATAGTTGATCTGTAATCTTTTTACCCGCTGGTTTTGTCGCAGTGTTTTTAGTGAAATCGTAAATAAAGCTCTAAATTGATTAAATTTGTATGTAATCCACAAATCACTCATGTCACTTGATGTTAGCCGACAAGACCGATGTAGCTTCAGACTTTGAAAACTTTCATCTCAACAAGATTTCAAAAACTCGTCGTTGCAATCCGTTTCCATCCGCTTTGTAATCATGGGACCATGAAGCCTACAATCATGATCGCTTTGTAGTTAAAAGGTTATTATACAAACTTAGTATTTATATTCGTAAATTAATGGTAAGGTTTCCCTGGTTCAATTCCACCCAAATTTGGCACCGGTGCTCAGTAGGAACTGGGTTACCAAAGTGTGTCTGAGAATCTCCGATTTCCAAATTATTTTCACTGCACAAAAATGCCTCTGTCGACTTTGCCCTAAAATATCTCCTGAATGAAATTAGATATCGATATTTGATATCTAACATGTGCTGATTGATATGACGATTAAAGTGAGTTTTTTAGTAAGCCAAACCTTACCATTAATTCGCTTAAAGACGTATCGCCGAATCTGCGTTTTTTTACTGATTATTCGAACTCTTTTTAACAAAACACAAAACTAATTGAACAAGCATTTACTTAGCTTTAATATGATATATAGTTTGTGGGAATTCCTTTAAAAAGCGCGCGCGTGAGAATTTTTGCGAAGCACACTCTCTGAAGGTGGACCGTATATGCTTAAGCAATTCAAAACACCACGAGAAGTGGGTTAAGAGGTAAAACCTAGATGTTTAACCGATTTCGAGGTGTTTGGAATTGCTGATGAAAAACAGTGCCAAACAAATTAATCCAAGGAAATTAAAGATCACGTATCCAAATCCCCTTCACGCTTATAATTTTCGATTTTATTAATGAGTTGCAAAGGATGCTCTTTGAAGTTTTTGTTTCTGTTTGATACGGACGTACCGTTTGCGAGACGCAATTACCGCGTAAACGGTCGTTGCCATTTATACGAAGGGTCGACGTCTTTACATAAAGTTCGTTGCCTTTTTTTAAGTGCCGAAGAACATCAGCAAATAGCTTCCTGTACGCTCTGCGTACCTATGTTTTTAAGCCGTGGGACAATAAGTCATTGTTATTCACAGGGTTCCTACGCTGTCTGAATGAAAAAAATCCAGGATTTTTCCAGGAGGTCTTTAGTAATTTTTCCATTAGTTTTATGGAGAAGAAATGTTCTATATTTGCTTTCTACTCTTCAAAAACTTTTCAATGGTATATAATACATGCACCTAGGCCTAGGGCAGACAGAATGGCAACTTTTTGAGCAAAACACCCCTTGAACTTTTTCAGACGATTCTGTCCTCGATGGGCGCGACAAACTTTTTGTAGGTCAAGACGTCTATACTAATGAGGTAACGGTAAATGTAGGGAACTCAAACCGTGTAGATCTCGTAGAATGTTTATCCATCTATTGATCTAAAGTTGGTTAAGTGATATGAAGTCACATATACTATTAACATTGTGTTTCTTTTACCGTATAAGATCAACACAACAAACCAATCATAACATTAAGAGTCCGTTATTTGACTGTTGTTTTGCGGCACTAGACCGCGTTAGAAGACTAACTCTGAGGTTCTTCATTAGGTCCGTTTGTTATGTTCATCATATTCTTTAGAGCCGAACGAAAGTCACCAAGAAACACAAAATAAATCAAGGGGCTTAGAGCTGAATTAAGACCAGACATGTATCCAGTAATGAAGAAAAAAGTGCTTATATCCGTGCAAGGAGGGAGAAAGGGCTCGTTGGTAAGTTCGTAGAAAAAATTAATCAGTTTGGACACGTAATGGGGAGACCAGCACAAGAAGCAAAGAAGCATCGATGCCATGACCATTCAAACACAAGACTGGAGCCGCCTTATTCGCTTTATTTGCTGGTCATTTGGGAGATGTGCGTCGATTTGAATGTGGCGAAGTCTTGTTATGGTCGCTATACTGATGATTAAGATGGCACAAATAGGGACAAGATATAGAGCATGATATTGTAACGGACCGAGCTCCGGTTACAGAGCCTTTGAAAGCCCTGTAATGGCGGCCGAAGCCGCTAAACAACAACTTGCCACAAGAGCTGGGGGTGAAGACTGATTTTATTGACGAGCAAGTCACATTTTACATGTCAGGATGCACCATATAAGGGCAGCATGCCCAAATACGTCCGAAAACGCGGGAAACTACAGAAATGCCCAAAAGCAGCAGTCCCAGTTCGCTACATTATCCCCTTCTTTCTAGAAATGCGTCCCGCATTTACACAAAATAACAGCATCAAACCAATAAAATCCAGCTAAAATTACAGCATTACGGTCAAGGTCTTTTTAGCCCCGTGTTTTTATCTCGACAAATCCAGTCTTATAAACTTCTGCACTGTCCCAAATCTCGACCAGCATAGACGTCGAATGTGTGTCGCCTCCCGTGCTGTAGCTTGTGTCGAACCTCAGGAGTGATCTGGCCACAACCACTCCCAATCACAAGCCTTGGCGCGGGCCTCTCGCATCAAGTACGTTTCAGCAACCCATCATGACAATTCTCTCCACTGCGGCGAGGCCTGAGCTGTGTTTTACTGTCCACTCTGAACTGCAAATCAGTTTATCTTTGTAGCCATCACACACGCGGGTTTCCACACACGAAACGTCGCACCAATTAAACATGACACAGTCGTGGTTTCGTTGCTTCCCTCGGCACCAACACACACACTACACAGGCCGGACACTAAAGCTCACTTCAAACACGAACTGTGACCCGTTGTCTACTGAAAGGTCGAGCGCCCATCGGCCAAAACGCCAACAAGCACACACACAGCCCTCACAATCAGCAGTCATTCCCTCATGTCACTTCCAAACCATTCACAGCCAGAGTCCGTTGTTATCTCACGCAAGTCCAAGTTTTGGTCACTTTTAGAGGCACCGTTGGACCAATTTCGGCGCCTCGAGTCCCCAACGCCAGTTCTGCAGCACCTTTAAAGTTCTTGAAGGCATTTGCCTGTTGTAGTCTTGAGTATCGTCCGTCTCAACACGCGACGCACAGTGACACATCCTCGACTACGAGCACATGGCGAATCGCAATCGGTAGACCTTCTGTCTTCCGAATATTTCGCGTCTTGCTCTCGTTCTTTGAATCCAGTAAACACTGTAACAGTCGTAGTTCTATCCCACCGCGCTGCCACCATTGTAACGGACCGAGCTCCGGTTACAGAGCCTTTGAAAGCCCTGTAATGGCGGCCGAAGCCGCTAAACAACAACTTGCCACAAGAGCTGGGGGTGAAGAAACAAGTCGTACTCTCCCGCGCTCCACCGGGCCGTGTCCTTTTTTTCACATTGTTCTAAGGAAAAACATAGAGTACGACTTGGGGCAAGTCTACAGCAGTCCCAGTTCGCTACAATATATAAGAGCATAATAAATAGTCAACTCATTTGGAAACGTGTATACGCAGTAGACTTCGTGTTCGTCGCGTTGCCACAAGTGATATAGGTTTGAAGAGGTAGGAATTCAAGACGAAAGGTATTGCCCAAGACAAAACAAGAAAATACAGCAACTTGCGTTGGTTTATCGGCTCCATCTGTTGTAAGCTTGAAACTGCCCGATATCGCTCCGCTGAAATAATCAGCAAAGTCATGAGGGAAACCAAAGGAGTCGAGTTCAATAGGAAATTAATGATCTTACAGGTTATGGTACCGAGAAGACCATGTAGCCTCCATAAATTAGGGGAGTCTGTAGCCAAGTGGACAACCTTGGATATCCCAAAGAGACCAATAAATATCAGGTCGGAAATTGTCATGTTCACAATAAGGATGTTCATGTTTTTCCTTGGAACTCGTTTCGTCAAGACAAATGCTATTACAATCGTGTTCCAGATCAGGGCGAACAGAAGTATTACAGCGAGTGAAGAGATCTGCACTACACGCTCGGTATGTGTAACAAGCGATGGTGAGCAGTTTGTAGTGTTTGATGTAGACGAGTGATTCATCACGAAACGGAGAGTTGATTTCCTCACGTCCAAAGTGAAAAATTGAATGATAAAGTGGCTACCACTGCATTTCGACAACAGCTTGCAATGTGAACAACCCACTAGCGCTGCTATAGACGATAATACGACCAGGCTGCCGTGCCAAAAGTTCGAGTGGACTTTTAGCAGTTGGTTTATCTGTGTAGTTAACTAAACCATGTGAGCCAATGATATCCTTGCAACATTAGCAGCAATAAGGGTCAAGATGGCGGCGGCTCGTATACAAATTAGGTCAAAATGGCGACCGTGACTAACAGAAAAACATATGGGGAAAGATAATTTCTCGGGGAAGATGCCGTCGGTTCAGTTTTGCGCGACTTAAATCCGAAACAATGATGTTTATTGTACTCACCGGGCTACAACATAGTTTCCTAGGCAGACAATAAATGGGTTCCTGAGCTTGTCCTTTTCAGTGCTTTAAGAAAGCTCCTTATGTTACACATTTCCTTATAATTAAGGTTCACGGCAGTTGAGATCATGACAAACAATCGCTGATTCGAGAACAAACGCTTTCGAAATGTAGAGTTGCGCGACTCGGGAATGCTTCTACGGTATACATAGTATCCAAATGAGGGCAAAATGTTCCGTAAATCTTCCTTGAATGTGGTTCCATGATTGAATAAAAGTTCCCTATTTCCCGGCCGTGGATTCACCAACAGGACGCCATGTTTATAGTAAATATAAGGCCGCTAACGAAAGCAGAAAGACCGAACATCTCGAAACAAGCTTCACGAGCAGCCATGTTGTTTGTTGCTGCTTATCCAGCAATGCTTGATGGGAAATCAGGGCCCCAGGCTCTTTGCATAGCAAAATCAGGCTTGGTTTCTTCAGAAGCACACTGAGCGGGAAATACAAAGTGAATCACCAGAATCTCGATAACAGTTCCAATGCTCAAACATTGAACTTTACAGGCTTCTGATAGTTTCTTCTGTCCACTATATCATTTATAGAATCTGTATAATCTACAGAGTTTTAATTTGGAAAGAAAACGGTACCGGGATCGCTTTATTGCTCTTCTAAATTATCGAAATTTTCAGTGTAATGGGATATACCGCTGACGAAATCGACCAATTTTATCACGGGCTCGTAATGACCCTCATTTCTGCTAATGAGGATCGTTAATGGATCGCAAGGTGCGTTTTGGCTTCTGTCGCGACATTGTTTACAAGGGAAATGAACGTATATCTAGGTTATACCTCCGGTTTATAGAAAATAATAGATCTTTGAAGCCCATGATAATTTGAAGATTGAATTAGTATTGAGTTCTGGTACATTGCATAGGAAGCAAATGAAGATCAATGAAAAGTAATAAAATAAATGGTAAAAAACGCGACAATTACACCCTAATCATTAAATTATAAATTATTATCAAATTGTTCTGCCTCGCAGTGGCAGTGCATCTTTTAAGCTCAGCTCTTGTAAAAAAACAGCTGTTCAAAGACTGAGCTGCTTTTGAAGTTTGACGGTACCATTCGGAACACACAACGGGTGCCCTTCATTAAAAGTCAAAGGCAGCGTGCGTATTTAGTCATTTTAGAGTATAGAACAAACGCTTTTGCTTCTTTTTATAATATTAAAGGCTCTTGTCGATAACACTTATAAATTACAAAGTGAGAAAAGCACAAAAGTTACACAAAATGATTAGACGTAAGAGATAAATGCATGGACCTCTCGGAAAAGATCACAACTATTGTTTAATCCGTAAGTCATTAGAATAAATAAATTAGAATAAACTGCTATTTTTCCTGAACTATTTGGAAACATATGCCTTTCGGAAAATGTGACAGTATTGAAGAAGGGATAATTATCCAGCAAACGCGAGAAAATGGATACCCTGCGAGCAGGTAGTCGTTTCCTCTCTTAGGCCGACGGCGAGCGAGGGAAGGAGGAAGAAACTGCTGCTCGCGCGCAGGGTAGAAGAACAAAGAAAACCAAGGTGCAACACAGAGGATACTAATGACTATGAGCATGAATACTAATGACTATGAGCATGAATACTGATGACTATGAGCATGAATACTGATGACTATGAGCATGAATACTCATAACTATGAGCATGAATACCAATGACTGAGCATGAATTCTAATGACTGAGCATGAATACTCATGATTGAGCATGAATACTCATGACTATGAGCATGAATACTAAAGACTATAAGCATGAATACTAATGACTATGAGCTTGAATACTAATGATATGAGCATGAATACTAATGACTATGAGCATGAATACTAATGACTATGAGCATGAATACTAATGACTATGAGCATGAATACTGATGACTATGACCTTGAATACTAATGACTATGTACAGGCCTCACCCCGTAGAAAACTCTAGAAAAGATATAGAAAACTTTGACCTCATTAAAATAAGTCTGCAAAATATCTTCTATAATAAAATAAAGCACATCAAGCTTAGTAGACTATCAACATTACCAACTACTCTATTTATTGTAAGAACTAAGAATATAAGAACGTTATTAAAGAACATCTGAATATCTGTTTAAATTTGTATAAATGTAAGACCATTTTGAAATTATTATTAGTATTACCCGTAACCACCTTGGTTGCTTCGTATTGAACATAATTGAGGTCACTTTCACATTTTGAGCAACCGTCCCAAACCACATCTGCATATTCCATTACTGGCCTAAAGAGCCTGTCAAGTGCTTTCCTGTCGGCCTTCAATGTAATGCCTTTTTTAACACATTAATCCTCTTACAAGCTTTCTGATAGATGTCGAGGACATGCGGACGCCATGAGAGCTTGCTAGTTAAAGCAAAACCCAAATGGGCATGCTGATGAACTTCCTAAATAATATTGTTACATATAAAAAAAAGATCCGGATGAAATATTCTAAGCCTTGATACCGAAAACAACATACTCTTTGTTTTAGACGGGTTTATCGTAACAAGCCAGCGTTGGGCCAAATCCTTGATTTGCTCAAATTCGCTACATAATCTAAGAGCAAAAGAAGTCGGATCTTCTTCAAAATCAAAAAGCGAAGTGTCGTCGGCGAATAAAAGGCACTTACATTGCTAGTTATTTGATATATCATTTAAAAAATCAGAAAAATTAACGGGCCTAGAACAGAACCTAAGGAACACTGGCATTAACACAAGTCCATCTAGAAGCCTCTCCATCAATAACCACTCGCTGTTTCCGCCCAGAAAGATAACTCCTAACAGAAACATATAACTTAGTCGAAACATGTAACGGCGAACCAAGCTGTGGATTATTCGTGGCCAGTTTATGACCATATTTGGTCAATAATGAACTCTCGACTGCTAACCCAAGTAGGTTTTCTCTTCATAATATTTCATTTTTCGCTCAAATAAGGTAGAGCAACAGTGGTAAGTGATAATATGCTAACATTTAACATCTTGAAGTCTTGCAACATAATTTTCAAAATCTGTTCAATTGTTTATTCTGCGAATTTTCCGCAGCTTGGCACTAAAGCAATGTATGTTTGTTACAAGTTTCAACTCACTTATATGTTTCTGCCATCTTAATACTGGGGTCTTTAATTCCATTTCTATAAGAGTCACTGGTGGCACACCCTATCAAATGCTTTACTGACATCTAAATATATCATTTTTTCCTTTCCCTTTTCAAACGCCTCATATATCTGATGCACTGAGAAGATCAGTTGGTTCACTACCCCGGAAAGGGAGGGGGCACACCCTCGTGTCGACTATACGGGGATGCTCCGCCCGCGAAAGGGGTAGGGTTTTGATGCTCAAATTATATAGAAGGGTAGCGATTTTGCGAATTTCGCTTTATTAAAGCAAATCACTATTATTCTGTTTAAAAAGAGAAAAGGTTTTGTTGTTGCAGTTTAGAAAAGGGTACGTTTTGTTGCGTTTACCGAGTATTTCAGTCTTTAATGCTTTGAAGTATCTATCTAAATACCCACAAATATAAGAGCGTTATCCGCCTGGATCATACCCTGCGAGCAGTGATTTGCGTCTCTCTTAGGGAAATCACTGCCCGCAGGGTACCTGCATCAAGACAGGTTGTTACAAAAATGTACACAACAACAAAAAGGGTGCCAAACCATGCACACACTACAGTGGTACCTCTATTAAAGGGGCACTGTCACGGTTGTTTCAACGAAATATTATAAAATAAGACCAGTGATCTACAGAAACAACTCAGAATCATATCTTATTATGTTATTATGTCATAGAAAGAAAAAGGAACTGAAACTTGCATTATATAGGCATTGTTAGTTACGTAAGATTTAATAGGTTTCGCTATCAAATTTCCAAGTTTTAAAACTGTTCAGCCTGATACGAAATTAAAAATGTCATTTTACAATCCAATTCCATCCACTCGATATCACGCGAAAATACTCCAAATTTGTGCTCG
This sequence comes from Scolanthus callimorphus, assembly GCA_033964015.1. Classification (NCBI taxonomy): domain Eukaryota; kingdom Metazoa; phylum Cnidaria; class Anthozoa; order Actiniaria; family Edwardsiidae; genus Scolanthus; species Scolanthus callimorphus. Next base: position 9,698,203 of record CM066919.1, read on the forward strand.
TCTTTTAGCTGAAAGGTTATTTAACAAACCTAGACGATTATTTTGTTCAATTCTTGTGAATCGACTGCATTTAAGGTACCTAAATTAACCCTAAAATGGTGACAGTGCCCCTTTAAGCGACCACCCTCGGAACGGAGCCATAAGAGGTAGTACAACAACAGTCAATGACTGCATGTCGCACTTCAATGTCCGCTCAAACTACTGTCATAATGCTTCTCAAAGAACCACCACCGGACGTTTGAGTTGCATTAGCGGCTTGTAAGCTTGTTACAACAAAGATTAGGGAATAATTTGCTGTTGTTATCAATTATCACAACATTTTCTGTCAGCAAAATGGTATTAACAATCATTAAAATGAATTTGTGGCCGCTTAACAGAGGTCATAATAGCATTTTGGGTCGGAAAATATTGTAACAATTGATAACAACAGCAAATTCGTCTCTAATCTTTGTTGTAACAAGCTTACAAGCCGCTAATGCAACTCAAACATCCGGTGGTGGTTCTTTGAGGTGAGGCCGGTGAGGTGGCCGCTGAATAGAGGTATTAAATACAGTACTTGAGTGACAAATATTTTGGGACTTTGTGAAGTGGCCACTTAACAGAGGGTGGCCGCTTAACAGAGGGTGGCCGCTTAATAGAGTTACTACTGCACTTACCTCATCGTCTGCGCATTCCACACATCTAACGGAGAAGGGCGGCTCGAGATGCTCGAATCCCAGAAGAGGAGGCTTGGAACAACTAGTCACGAACTGTAAACCACAAAATAAAACAAATTATGTTATCCATGTTGGAGTAGTTTGTAGAGTAGTTTGTAGTCAGAGTTGTTTCAGGGGCGGCGGAGCACCCTAAAAGTGGGGATGCCGAAGAGGCAAAAAATGAAGTGAAAACATAATTTCGTTTTTTCATGTTTTTACCTCATATACATTTTGATGAAAATATGTCACTACACAATGTAAACTACGTTCTCTGGGCCTAATGTCAAAACAGAAACAATAAGGAAACGCTTCTGTTCTTCTGTTCCTTTTCTTCTTTGCGCATAAATAAAAAATATATCTAGCTTCAAAAAGTGGGGGTGCTCAGCTCCCACAGTTTAAAAGTTAAAAAGTAGGGGTGCTCGAACACCCCCTGCCCCCCCCCCCCCTCCCCCCCCCCCTCCCGGGGTCCGCCGCCTATGAGTTTGTAGAGTAGTTAGAGTAGTTTGTAGAATAGTTTGTAGAGTAGTTTAGAGTAATTAGAATAGTTTGTAGAGTAGTTTGTAGAGTAGTTTGTAGAGTAGTTTGTAGAGTAGTTTAGAGTAATTAGAATAGTTTGTAGAGTAGTTTGTAGAGTAGTTTGTAGAGTAGTTTGTAGAATAGTTTGTAGAGTAGTTTAGAGTAGTTAGAATAGTTTGTAGAGTAGTTTGTAGAGTAGTTTGTAGAGTAGTTTGAAGAGTAGTTTGTAGAGTAGTTTGTAGAGTAGTTTGTAGAGTAGTTTGTAGAGTAGTTTGTAGAGTAGTTTGTAGAGTAGTTTGTAGAGTAGTTTGTAGAATAGTTTGTAGAGTGGTTTAGAGTAATTGGAATAGTTTGTAGAGTAGTTTGTAGAGTAGTTTGTAGAGTAGTTTGTAGAATAGTTTGTAGAGTAGTTTAGAGTAATTAGAATAGTTTGTAGAGTAGTTTGTAGAGTAGTTTGTAGAGTAGTTTGTAGAGTAGTTTGTAGAATAGTTTGTAGAGTAGTTTGTAGAGTAGTTTGTAGAGTAGTTTGTAGAATAGTTTAGAGTAGTTAGAATAGTTTGTAGAGTAGTTTGTAGAGTAGTTTGTAGAGTAGTTTGTAGATAAAGAAAGACTCTTCGATGTTCGATTATTTATTGCACGACAACGATGTGGAGAGCAATCTCCTACAATAAGATACAGTAAAATGGTAAATCAAGAGTACAACTGCTTACATAAACGGACGATAATACTTACAAAAGAGTATAAAATGTCTCTGCGTGAGAGTAAAGTTCCCTATCGTATCAAACAAAACAAAACATGGCGGACCTCACTCACGGTCAGCGGTATATCGTAGGTTAGTACCCAGGCGGTACTCGGAAAACTCTCCATCCCCCCCAGTCCGGTTGACAATGGAGACATTGACAGCGGACTTATGATCAGATCCAGTTGCCGGTCTCAGGCTCGTACCGTCTGGGTGGCCGACGTTCACGACGAGGGCGAGGCACCTCGGGCTGGGCCGTCTGTGGCTGTAGGTGCGCGTCTGTTGAAGTGTGAGGGGCAGCAGAGTCCGCGGTAGTCGCTTGTGGGCTTCCTTGGGATGTAAGATGGGGACTGTTTTCACAACCCGGCAGTGAGTGGTCAGGGTGAGGTTGCGAAGGGTTGTCGGCAGGTGTCTTGTGCACGACCGCCGGCTCCGTACGAGGCGGATGCAAGGTAGGCGTTGGAGACTGCCTATGCTGTTCACCAAGACGGGTAGTGGGGGGCTGTGGCGCAGGAAGATTCATCCCGATATCTGGGGTGGCGGGGGTGAACGTACGCAGGAAGCGGCGATTGCGTAGAGTGAGGCGACCAGATCCGTCCACTTTAACTCTATACTGGTCGTGGTCGAGGGATTCCACTACGGTCCCTGATCTGTCCCATTTGGTTGGGCTGTTACCATGCTGATTTTGTAGGAAGACCCTCTCTCCTACGACCAGTGGGCGGAGAGGCCTTGCATGTTGTGCAAGGGATTCAGTGGTGCGGGTCATACGGGTGCGAAGTGCTTGCTCTTTCGCTGACCATGCGTCGCGCCAAAGCGGGCGGATGTTTGGGTTCGAGAACTTCTCTAACCTGTTGACGAAGGAGAGGGTGTCCCGTAGGGGGCGCCCGAAAATGATCTGCGCAGGGGAGAGGTTGCAGTCAGGATCAGGGGTATTGCGTAATTGGAGTATCGCACGCAGGAATCCGTCATTGTCCAGGCTGCCAGTAGGACCTGTGTTGGACATCAAGAGGCGCTTGGCTGTCTTCACGGCTACTTCTGCGCGTCCATTGGACTGGGGGAAGTAGGCGGAGGAGAGACGGTAGCGTACGCCCCAGAGGCGGAGAAATGCCTCCGTTTTGCTTGCTGTGAATTCTGGGCCACCGTCACTGGACAGCTCTTCCGGTACACCAAACGTGGCGAAGAATGAGCGGAGGTGGCTGACCAGCCCAGCGGCACCTGCGAGGTCGGTACTGACAGGAGACGAGAAGATCTCCACCCATCCGGAGAGGCGGTCTCCAACGACGAGGTAGTGTCGGCCGCATTGGGTGAAGAAGTCGGCAAATACTGCATCAAAGGGCGTCGACGGTGGTGGTGAGGGGAGTGGTGGTGTTGCTGCCTGTGACGGTGCATTTCGATTGCAGTCTAAACATCGTTCTCTCGTGGTGCGGATATCCTTGGTCATTCCTGGCCAGTAAACGATGGCACGTGCACGTTGCTCCATTGTGGACGTTCCTTGATGAGCGGCATGCAAGTGTTGCAGTACGCGTTGCCGAAGCGATTCAGGGACCAAGACGCGGTCAGCGTAGAGGAGGACTCCCTCCTGTGTGTAGACACGAATAGTCCAGATTGGGGCAAATGTTGGATCATTTTGGTCAATGCTGTGACTGCCTGCATCAAGAAGCTTCAGGATGGGGCTTAGTGATGAATCTCTAGCCGTCTCTTGGGCGATGAGCGACCATGTGAGGGTTCCTAGTTCTTCAACATCAGTGCGGATAGCTGCCATCAGTGCCCACTCTTTAAGGTCTGGGGTGTCAGGGGGGAACGTGTTGTTGGCGGAGCCGGACAACGAGGGGTGTCTTGATGTTGCATCGGCTGCCAGGTTGGACTTCCCCGGTAGGTACCTAATGTCGAAGCGCCAGGGAAGTGTGCGCTGTTTAAGGCGAAACAGGCGCGAGTTGGTGATTTCGTCTAGGGTGCGGTCACCAAAGATCTTGACTAGGGGCTTGTGGTCAGTGACAACGACCAGGTTGTCGCAGCCTTGGGTAAAGTAGCGGGTTTGCTCGAGTCCCCAGGCTACTGCCAAGGCTTCACCTTCGATGGCCGCGTATCGTTGCTCAGCGGGGGAGAGGAAGCGGGAGCCAGCCAGTGTTATGCGCCAACCGTCTGTGCAGCAGTCTGGTATGCCAGATGGGCAGGTGCAGTGTTGCTGGAGGAGGAAGTAGCCGATTCCCCGCTGTGACCAGTCCGGTCGAAGGCAAGTACGCCGCTGGATGTCGAAGATCTCTACTCCCTTGCGGATGGCATCGATAATGACTGCCTTGGAGGTCTGGAAAGCTTCCTCGAGTTCGGAGGACCAAGCAAACTTACAGCGTGCGCTGAGGAAGGGCTTGAATGGCGACATTGTGTCTCTGAGCTGGGCGTAGTTTGCTACTTGGTTTACGAGGCCAAACCAGCTTCTGATATCTGTCGTGGATGCAGGCGATGGGAAGTCCCTGATGGCATCCAGGTATTTCGGTTGCGGCTCGATGGTTGATTCTGAGATCCTGAATCCCGCAAAGTCGACGCTCTTCTCTGCAAACTGGAATTTGTTTGGGTTTAGGACGATTCCAGCCCGCCCAATTCGTGTGAGCAGGTCGATGGTCCTCCACCAGTGCTCTTGTAGGTCTTTGTCGTAGTGGATTGTGTCATCGACGCAGCGTTCCTTGCGCTCAACATTGGAGAGAACTGCGTCAAAGCGACGGTTATAGCCGTCCCCCGAGGACAGGAATCCTTGTGGTGCTCTGGTGTACCGCCAGCGGCCGAAGGGTGTTATGAAGGTAGTAAGGTGTCTGTCAGATGGGCGCAGAGGGACGCTATGATAGCCATTCCATGCGTCGGTGACCGTTTTCCATGTGTCCTTGGGGACGCGGCGGGCAAGTTGGAATGGGGAATCCATCGCAAATGTCTCCCGTTTGCAGAACTTGTTAAGTGGTGACAGGTCAACCGTGCGGCGTGGGGAGCCGTCATGTTTGCGCGTGATGACCATACGATGACACCACGTGACCGGCTCGCCATAGGGGGCGCGTTCGATGACTCCGAGGGCCTCATCACGGAGGAGGTCCTCATGCACCTTCTCCTGCCAGTGCAGGGGCACGGTGGCTGGGGTGTGGCATGCTTTGGGTGTGGCTTCTGAGTCAACATGTATCTCGATGGGTGGTCCTTCCATGCAGGGGAGTGGCCTGTGGGGGCATGTGTTAAACGTGGATGACGCATACCTGTTGAGTAGCCACGCCTTCATGCGCTCGTTGTTATCTGGTGTGCAGGGAAATGGCAGCTCAGATGGTCGTGGGGGTGCTGCGTCACGCTCAGGGCACGAGCATGAGGTGGTGCTGGAGCTGCAGCCGTCATTGAGGACGGCATTGAGCTGCGGTGGTGGTTGTTCCTCGGGTGAGAGGTTGAGCTGTGAGTCGCCAGCACGGGTACCGGTAGCAGACGGGAATGTGGGTGGTAGGATTCCAAGATTGAGCATGGACTCGTACGACAGGTACATGGCCGGGACGGAGCTGCTCACATAGAGCATGGTGTTGCAGGATGTGGTATTGCCGTTTAAGGATGTTGCTTGCAGGTTGGCGAAGAACGCCCCTTCGATGGAGATCGGTGAACGGTTTGCTGCTGCCAGACCTATAGTCACGGGGCGTAGGGCATCACGGGAAAAACCGCAGGCTAGGAACTCAGACAACGACCAGAGGTCTGATTGTGCACCAGTGTCCGCGATGGCTGACACCTTCGCGGTAGGTGTGGTGGTCTTGCTCGCGGCGCCCTGCTGTGTGCGGGGTGTGGCGGCTGTCGAGATGCTGATCTTGATACGTGGGTGGGGCATTAGGCGCGCTTTTTTCCACTCCCCTTTCGTGAAGACGTGGTGGTCGAGCGTTACTGGGCCGTGGGTGGGGCTGACACGTCTGCGTCGTCGGCGAGGCGAAATGGAGGTCCCCCCTTGGATTGGACCGCAGCAATCTGTGAGATGGATTCTAGGGCCTGGACTGAGGGTGTCGGTTCGCTGCAACTGGGCGCTGGCGTCGTTGTCTGCGACGTGCCCTGTAGCAGTTGATACAGACTTGATGCGGTTTTTTGTTCCAACCTCTCGCTCCCTCGGTGAAAACTTTAAAGTGGGTCTTGCAATCGGGGCAGGCGGCCTGTTTGGCCCGGTCTGCTGGAGAGGGTGCATCTGGTAGAGCTCCTGGTTGCTCGCTCTGTTGTCGGCGGAATGTGGACATGGCTGACAAGCTCGATGTGGGTAGGGCGTTTCTTGCCATTTCTTTGTTTTCCACCAGAGCCACGACGTCGTTGACCGGTGTGGTCAAAATGTTGAGTGTCCCTAGCGTCTCGCGGCGTATGTCAGGGTCCGCTATGCCATTGAGTAGGACATCTCGGATAGCATGGTCGGTGTAGTCCACCTCCTTTCCGCACTCGCACTTCGCTCTGAAGGCGCACGTCTCGGCCTTTCCGCGTACCCGTGCCGTGAATGCTCGGAAGGGTTCGTCACGTTCCTGGTGTATCTGGAGCAGCTCGCTTCGTAGGACTCCTGTAGCGACAGGGATGACAGCAAGGGAACGCATTGCTTCCATTAGCTGGGGTAGAGTGCTGACTGCAGCGTTCGGGTTGGCTTTAAGAAGACTGTCTCCTAGCTCCTGACCTGCACACTGGAATAGCTGCGAAGGTGCGGCTGCCTCGTTGATACCTGAACCCGTGCGGAAAACGTCCCAGCGACGTACGAACACATTCCAGCCCTCTGTTGTCACACCAATATCTACTTTTGGCCTCTCCAGTTTGGGGCCTTGGGATATGGGGGCCGGTGCTGTGACTGCCGGGCTCTGATGGGCTAGGCCATGGTTTCCGAGTAGGGCAATGGCTAGGGCCTCGGACACATCTTCTGTCTGGAACTCGCAGTTCGGGACGGAGCACTGTACTATGACCATACTAGATTGCTCTCCACATAAAGAAAGACTCTTCGATGTTCGATTATTTATTGCACGACAACGATGTGGAGAGCAATCTCCTACAATAAGATACAGTAAAATGGTAAATCAAGAGTACAACTGCTTACATAAACGGACGATAATACTTACAAAAGAGTATAAAATGTCTCTGCGTGAGAGTAAAGTTCCCTATCGTATCAAACAAAACAAAACATGGCGGACCTCACTCACGGTCAGCGGTATATCGTAGGTTAGTACCCAGGCGGTACTCGGAAAACTCTCCAGTAGAGTAGTTTGTAGAGTAGTTTGTAGAGTAGTTTAGAGTAGTTAGAATAGTTTGTAGAGTAGTTTGTAGAGAAGTTTGTAGAGTAGTTTGTAGAGTAGTTTGTAGAGTAGTTTAGAGTAGTTAGAATAGTTTGTAGAGTAGTTTGTAGAGTAGCTTGTAGAGTAGTTTGTAGAGTAGTTTGTAGAGTAGTTTGTAGAGTAGTTTAGAGTAGTTAGAATAGTTTGTAGAGTAGTTTGTAGAGTAGTTTGTAGAGTAGTTTGTAGAGTAGTTTGTAGAGTAGTTTGTAGAGTAGTTTGTAGAATAGTTTGTAGAGTAGTTTAGAGTAGTTAGAGTAGTTTGTAGAGTAGTTTGTAGAGTAGTTTGTAGAGTAGTTTGTAGAGTAGTTTGTAGAGTAGTTTGTAGAGTAGTTTGTAGAATAGTTTGTAGAGTAGTTTAGAGTAGTTAGAATAGTTTGTAGAGTAGTTTGTAGAGTAGTTTGTAGAGTAGTTGTAGAGTAGTTTGTAGAGTAGTTTGTAGAGTAGTTTGTAGAGTAGTTTGTAGAGTAGTTTGTAGAGTAGTTTGTAGAGTAGTTTGTAGAATAGTTTGTAGAGTAGTTTAGAGTAATTAGAATACTTTGTAGAGTAGTTTATAGAGTAGTTTGTAGAATAGTTTGTAGAGTAGTTTGTAGAGTAGTTTGTAGAGTAGTTTGTAGAGTAGTTTGTAGAGTAGTTGTAGAGTAGTTTGTAGAGTAGTTTGTAGAGTAGTTTAGAGTAATTAGAATAGTTTGTAGAGTAGTTTGTAGAGTAGTTTGTAGAATAGTTTGTAGAGTAGTTTAGAGTAGCTAGAATAGTTTGTAGAGTAGTTTGTAGAGTAGTTTGTAGAGTAGTTTGAAGAGTAGTTTGTAGAGTAGTTTGTAGAGTAGTTTGTAGAGTAGTTTGTAGAGTAGTTTGTAGAGTAGTTTGCAGAGTAGTTTGTAGAGTAGTTTGTAGAATAGTTTGTAGAGTAGTTTAGAGTAATTAGAATAGTTTGTAGAGTAGTTTGTAGAGTAGTTTGTAGAGTAGTTTGTAGAATAGTTTGTAGAGTAGTTTAGAGTAATTAGAATAGTTTGTAGAGTAGTTTGTAGAGTAGTTTGTAGAGTAGTTTGTAGAGTAGTTTGTAGAATAGTTTGTAGAGTAGTTTGTAGAGTAGTTTGTAGAATAGTTTGTAGAGTAGTTTAGAGTAGTTAGAATAGTTTGTAGAGTAGTTTGTAGAGTAGTTTGTAGAGTAGTTTGTAGAGTAGTTTGGAGAGTAGTTTGTAGAGTAGTTTAGAGTAGTTAGAATAGTTTGTAGAGTAGTTTGTAGAGTAGTTTGTAGAGTAGTTTGTAGAGTAGTTTGTAGAGTAGTTTGTAGAGTAGTTTAGAGTAGTTAGAATAGTTTGTAGAGTAGTTTGTAGAGTAGCTTGTAGAGTAGTTTGTAGAGTAGTTTGTAGAGTAGTTTAGAGTAGTTAGAATAGTTTGTAGAGTAGTTTGTAGAGTAGTTTGTAGAGTAGTTTGTAGAGTAGTTTGTAGAGTAGTTTGTAGAGTAGTTTGTAGAATAGTTTGTAGAGTAGTTTAGAGTAGTTAGAGTAGTTTGTAGAGTAGTTTGTAGAGTAGTTTGTAGAGTAGTTTGTAGAGTAGTTTGTAGAGTAGTTTGTAGAGTAGTTTGTAGAGTAGTTTGTAGAATAGTTTGTAGAGTAGTTTAGAGTAGTTAGAATAGTTTGTAGAGTAGTTTGTAGAGTAGTTTGTAGAGTAATTTGTAGAGTAGTTTGTAGAATAGTTTGTAGAGTAGTTTAGAGTAGTTAGAATAGTTTGTAGAATAGTTTGTAGAGTAGTTTAGAGTAATTAGAATACTTTGTAGAGTAGTTTATAGAGTAGTTTGTAGAATAGTTTGTAGAGTAGTTTAGTGTAATTAGAATAGTTTGTAGAGTAGTTTGTAGAGTAGTTTGTAGAGTAGTTTGTAGAGTAGTTTGTAGAGTAGTTTGTAGAATAGTTTGTAGATTAGTTTAGAGTGATTAGAATAGTTTGTAGAGTAGTTTGTAGAGTAGTTTGTAGAGTAGTTTGTAGAGTAGTTTGTAGAGTAGTTTGTAGAGTAGTTTGTAGAGTAGTTTGTAGAATAGTTTGTAGAGTAGTTTAGAGTAGTTAGAATAGTTTGTAGAGTAGTTTGTAGAGTAGTTTGTAGAGTAGTTTGTAGAGTAGTTTGTAGAGTAGTTTGTAGAGTAGTTAGAGTAGTTTGTAGAATAGTTTGTAGAGTAATTAGAATAGTTTGTAGAGTAGTTTAGAGTAATTAGAGTAGTTTGTAGAGTAGCTTGTAGAGTAGTTTGTAGAGTAGTTTAGAGTAATTAGAATAGTTTGTAGAGTAGTTTAGAGTAATTAGAACAGTTTGTAGAGTAGTTTGTAGAATAGTTTGTAGAGTAGTTTAGAGTAATTAGAACAGTTTGTAGAGTAGTTTGTAGAATAGTTTGTAGAGTAGTTTAGAGTAATGAGAATAGTTTGTAGAGTAGTTTGTAGAATAGTTTGTAGAGTAGTTTAGAGTAGTTTGTAGAATAGTTTGTAGAGTAGTTTAGAGTAGTTTGTAGAATAGTTTGTAGAGTAGTTTAGAGTAGTTTGTAGAATAGTTTGTAGAGTAGTTTGTAGAGTAGTTTGTAGAATAGTTTGTAGAGTAGTTTGTAGAGTAGTTTGTAGAGTAGTTTGTAGAATAGTTTGTAGAGTAGTTTAGAGTAGTTAGAATAGTTTGTAGAGTAGTTTGTAGAGTAGTTTGTAGAGTAGTTTGTAGAGTAGTTTGTAGAGTAGTTTGTAGAGTAGTTTGTAGAATAGTTTGTAGAGTAGTTTAGAGTAATTAGAATAGTTTGTAGAGTAGTTTGTAGAGTAGTTTGTAGAGTAGTTTGTAGAGTAGTTTAGAGTAGTTAGAATAGTTTGTAGAGTAGTTTGTAGAGTAGTTTGTAGAGTAGTTTGTAGAGTAGTTTGTAGAGTAGTTTGTAGAGTAGTTTGTAGAATAGTTTGTAGAGTAGTTTAGAGTAATTAGAATAGTTTGTAGAGTAGTTTGTAGAGTAGTTTGTAGAGTAGTTTGTAGAGTAGTTTGTAGAATAGTTTGTAGAGTAGTTTAGAGTAATTAGAATAGTTTGTAGAGTAGTTTGTAGAGTAGTTTGTAGAGTAGTTTGTAGAATAGTTTGTAGAGTAGTTTGTAGAGTAGTTTGTAGAATAGTTTGTAGAGTAGTTTAGAGTAATTAGAATAGTTTGTAGAGTAGTTTATAGAGTAGTTTGTAGAGTAGTTTGTAGAATAATTTGTAGAGTAGTTTAGTGTAATTAGAATAGTTTGTAGAGTAGTTTGTAGAATAGTTTGTAGAGTAGTTTAGAGTAATTAGAATAGTTTGTAGAGTAGTTTAGAGTAATTAGAGTAGTTTGTAGAGTAGTTTGTAGAGTAGTTTGTAGAGTAGTTTAGAGTAATTAGAATAGTTTGTAGAGTAGTTTAGAGTAATTAGAATAGTTTGTAGAGTAGTTTAGAGTAATTAGAATAGTTTGTAGAGTAGTTTGTAGAATAGTTTGTAGAGTAGTTTAGAGTAATTAGAATAGTTTGTAGAGTAGTTTGTAGAATAGTTTGTAGAGTAGTGTAGAGTAGTTTGTAGAATAGTTTGTAGAGTAGTTTGTAGAGTAGTTTGTAGAATAGTTTGTAGAGTAGTTTGTAAAGTAGTTTGTAGAGTAGTTTGTAGAATAGTTTGTAGAGTAGTTTAGAGTAGTTAGAATAGTTTGTAGAGTAGTTTGTAGAGTAGTTTGTAGAATAGTTTGTAGAGTAGTTTAGAGTAATTAGAATAGTTTGTAGAGTAGTTTGTAGAGTAGTTTGTAGAGTAGTTTGTAGAGTAGTTTGTAGAGTAGTTTGTAGAGTAGTTTGTAGAATAGTTTGTAGAGTAGTTTAGAGTAGTTAGAATAGTTTGTAGAGTAGTTTGTAGAGTAGTTTGTAGAGTAGTTTGTAGAGTAGTTAGAGTAGTTTGTAGAATAGTTTGTAGAGTAGTTTAGAGTAATTAGAATAGTTTGTAGAGTAGTTTAGAGTAATTAGAGTAGTTTGTAGAGTAGCTTGTAGAGTAGTTTGTAGAGTAGTTTAGAGTAATTAGAATAGTTTGTAGAGTAGTTTAGAGTAATTAGAACAGTTTGTAGAGTAGTTTGTAGAATAGTTTGTAGAGTAGTTTAGAGTAATTAGAATAGTTTGTAGAGTAGTTTGTAGAATAGTTTGTAGAGTAGTTTAGAGTAATTAGAATAGTTTGTAGAGTAGTTTGTAGAATAGTTTGTAGAGTAGTTTAGAGTAGTTTGTAGAATAGTTTGTAGAGTAGTTTAGAGTAGTTTGTAGAATAGTTTGTAGAGTAGTTTAGAATAGTTTGTAGAGTAGTTTGTAGAGTAGTTTGTAGAATAGTTGTAGAGTAGTTTGTAGAGTAGTTTGTAGAGTAGTTTGTAGAGTAGTTTGTAGAATAGTTTGTAGAGTAGTTTAGAGTAGTTAGAATAGTTTGTAGAGTAGTTTGTAGAGTTGTTTGTAGAGTAGTTTGTAGAGTAGTTTGTAGAATAATTTGTAGAGTAGTTTGTAGAGTAGTTTAGAGTAATTAGAATAGGTTGTAGAGTAGTTTGTAGAGTAGTTTGTAGAGTAGTTTGTAGAATAGTTTGTAGAGTAGTTTGTAGAGTAGTTTGTAGAGTAGTTTGTAGAGTAGTTTGTAGAGTAGTTTGTAGAGTAGTTTGTAGAGTAGTTTAGAGTAGTTAGAATAGTTTGTAGAGTAGTTTAGAGTAATTAGAGTAGTTTGTAGAGTAGTTTGTAGAGTAGTTTGTAGAGTAGTTTAGAGTAATTAGAATAGTTTGTAGAGTAGTTTAGAGTAATTAGAATAGTTTGTAGAGTAGTTTAGAGTGATTAGAATAGTTTGTAGAGTAGTTTGTAGAGTAGTTTGTAGAGTAGTTTGTAGAGTAGTTTGTAGAGTAGTTTGTAGAGTAGTTTGTAGAGTAGTTTGTAGAATAGTTTGTAGAGTAGTTTAGAGTAGTTAGAATAGTTTGTAGAGTAGTTTGTAGAGTAGTTTGTAGAGTAGTTTGTAGAGTAGTTTGTAGAGTAGTTTGTAGAGTAGTTTGTAGAGTAGTTTGTAGAGTAGTTAGAGTAGTTTGTAGAATAGTTTGTAGAGTAATTAGAATAGTTTGTAGAGTAGTTTAGAGTAATTAGAGTAGTTTGTAGAGTAGCTTGTAGAGTAGTTTGTAGAGTAGTTTAGAGTAATTAGAATAGTTTGTAGAGTAGTTTAGAGTAATTAGAACAGTTTGTAGAGTAAATTGTAGAATAGTTTGTAGAGTAGTTTAGAGTAATTAGAATAGTTTGTAAAGTAGTTTGTAGAATAGTTTGTAGAGTAGTTTAGAGTAATGAGAATAGTTTGTAGAGTAGTTTGTAGAATAGTTTGTAGAGTAGTTTAGAGTAGTTTGTAGAATAGTTGTAGAGTAGTTTAGAGTAGTTTGTAGAATAGTTTGTAGAGTAGTTTAGAGTAGTTTGTAGAATAGTTTGTAGAGTAGTTTGTAGAGTAGTTTGTAGAATAGTTTGTAGAGTAGTTTGTAGAGTAGTTTGTAGAGTAGTTTGTAGAATAGTTTGTAGAGTAGTTTAGAGTAGTTAGAATAGTTTGTAGAGTAGTTTGTAGAGTAGTTTGTAGAGTAGTTTGTAGAGTAGTTTGTAGAGTAGTTTGTAGAGTAGTTTGTAGAGTAGTTTGTAGAATAGTTTGTAGAGTAGTTTAGAGTAATTAGAATAGTTTGTAGAGTAGTTTGTAGAGTAGTTTGTAGAGTAGTTTGTAGAGTAGTTTAGAGTAGTTAGAATAGTTTGTAGAGTAGTTTGTAGAGTAGTTTGTAGAGTAGTTTGTAGAGTAGTTTGTAGAGTAGTTTGTAGAGTAGTTTGTAGAGTAGTTTGTAGAATAGTTTGTAGAGTAGTTTAGAGTAATTAGAATAGTTTGTAGAGTAGTTTGTAGAGTAGTTTGTAGAGTAGTTTGTAGAATAGTTTGTAGAGTAGTTTAGAGTAATTAGAATAGTTTGTAGAGTAGTTTGTAGAGTAGTTTGTAGAGTAGTTTGTAGAATAGTTTGTAGAGTAGTTTGTAGAGTAGTTTGTAGAATAGTTTGTAGAGTAGTTTAGAGTAATTAGAATAGTTTGTAGAGTAGTTTATAGAGTAGTTTGTAGAGTAGTTTGTAGAATAATTTGTAGAGTAGTTTAGTGTAATTAGAATAGTTTGTAGAGTAGTTTAGAGTAATTAGAGTAGTTTGTAGAGTAGTTTGTAGAGTAGTTAGAGTAGTTAGAGTAGTTTGTAGAGTAGTTTGTAGAGTAGTTTAGAGTAATTAGAATAGTTTGTAGAGTAGTTTAGAGTAATTAGAATAGTTTGTAGAGTAGTTTAGAGTAATTAGAATAGTTTGTAGAGTAGTTTGTAGAATAGTTTGTAGAGTAGTTTAGAGTAATTAGAATAGTTTGTAGAGTAGTTTGTAGAATAGTTTGTAGAGTAGTGTAGAGTAGTTTGTAGAATAGTTTGTAGAGTAGTTTGTAGAGTAGTTTGTAGAATAGTTTGTAGAGTAGTTTAGAGTAGTTTAATAGTTTGTAGAGTAGTTTGTAGAGTAGTTTGTAGAGTAGTTTGTAGAATAGTTTGTAGAGTAGTTTAGAGTAATTAGAATAGTTTGTAGAGTAGTTTGTAGAGTAGTTTGTAGAGTAGTTTGTAGAGTACTTTGTAGAGTAGTTTTTAGAGTAGTTTGTAGAGTAGTTTGTAGAATAGTTTGTAGAGTAGTTTAGAGTAGTTAGAATAGTTTGTAGAGTAGTTTGTAGAGTAGTTTGTAGAGTAGTTTGTAGAGTAGTTTGTAGAGTAGTTAGAGTAGTTTGTAGAATAGTTTGTAGAGTAGTTTAGAGTAATCAGAATAGTTTGTAGAGTAGTTTAGAGTAATTAGAGTAGTTTGTAGAGTAGCTTGTAGAGTAGTTTGTAGAGTAGTTTAGAGTAATTAGAATAGTTTGTAGAGTAGTTTAGAGTAATTAGAACAGTTTGTAGAGTAGTTTGTAGAATAGTTTGTAGAGTAGTTTAGAGTAATTAGAATAGTTTGTAGAGTAGTTTGTAGAATAGTTTGTAGAGTAGTTTAGAGTAATTAGAATAGTTTGTAGAGTAGTTTGTAGAATAGTTTGTAGAGTAGTTTAGAGTAGTTTGTAGAATAGTTTGTAGAGTAGTTTAGAGTAGTTTGTAGAATAGTTTGTAGAGTAGTTTAGAATAGTTTGTAGAGTAGTTTGTAGAGTAGTTTGTAGAATAGTTTGTAGAGTAGTTTGTAGAGTAGTTTGTAGAGTAGTTTGTAGAGTAGTTTGTAGAATAGTTTGTAGAGTAGTTTAGAGTAGTTAGAATAGTTTGTAGAGTAGTTTGTAGAGTTGTTTGTAGAGTAGTTTGTAGAGTAGTTTGTAGAATAATTTGTAGAGTAGTTTGTAGAGTAGTTTAGAGTAATTAGAATAGGTTGTAGAGTAGTTTGTAGAGTAGTTTGTAGAGTAGTTTGTAGAATAGTTTGTAGAGTAGTTTGTAGAGTAGTTTGTAGAGTAGTTTGTAGAGTAGTTTGTAGAGTAGTTTGTAGAGTAGTTTGTAGAGTAGTTTAGAGTAGTTAGAATAGTTTGTAGAGTAGTTTGTAGAGTAGTTTGTAGAGTAGTTTGTAGAGTAGTTTGTAGAATAGTTTGTAGAATAGTTTGTAGAGTAGTTTAGAGTAGTTAGAGTAGTTTGTAGAGTAGTTTGTAGAGTAGTTTGTAGAGTAGTTTGTAAAGTAGTTTGTAGAGTAGTTTGTAGAGTAGTTTGTAGAGTAGTTTGTAGAGTAGTTTGTAGAATAGTTTGTAGAGTAGTTTAGAGTAGTTTGAATAGTTTGTAGAGTAGTTTAAAAAATTCATGAATAATTAATAAGAACAACTGGAACAACACAATAGAAACACAATAAGATTCATGGGACCGTAGCGTGTTGTAATTCTTATAACTAATTTGCATAGCAACTTTCATGAAACATATCTTGAAGTTTCTCTGCCAAATGTACAAGATTTTTAAAACAGCGGACAGTAAGCGATGATTTTTTTAAGTAGTTTACAACATTCGCAACCGTGTTGTATCAGATCTACATCACTCGCGCTGCGCGCTCGTGTTGTAAATCTGATACAACACGGCTGCTCATGTTGTAACATTACTTATAGAGTAGTTTCTGTAAAGCTAAATGTACATTCAGTTCTGCAAAGCAGTGGTACCTGTACATTTTAAAGCAACGTAACAAAAGATCAGTGAAGTATAACATTATTACTTTTAGGAAGAGGGACTTCTCTTTGTCATTAAACTCTTTTTCAAGGACTTCCCACAGCCAAACGACCACTCTGTGGCTGCCATGGTAACCGCCATAGTAACGTGTGTGGTTCCTAAGGACAAAAAAACCGTCAGATGCTTTTAAGGTCTCTGTCAACCCGTGAGGGCTGTCTTCGAAAAACAAAATTATCGTCGCGTCGCAGTTTATGCTATGATAATCAGCTATGATATACCATTTTAAAGCTAATTGATTTAAAAAGCGTGTAAAGTTAATTAAATTACAGAAAATATGAGTGGCGGGCAATACAAAAGAATGGGAAATGGAAGCCTAGGAAAACAGTTGACGCGTCATTTCAGGTTTTAAAAATATACTTTAGGACTGTATCAAGTGGATTTCGGGAAAAAAAGTCATTTTATGAATTTTTACACTTTTACCTTTCACGAGACCTTAACAACATGGTGCCTTTTTAACATTATAGACCTACTCCGGGACCTAAGTCGCCGTTTATCTGAGCGACTAACACCGACTATAGGCGACTTAAGCAAAATCCAAAGTTATGGAGGCGACGTAAGAAACAATTTAGTAAACAACCAGTATTACAATAAATAAACTTAAGAAATTGAATCAAGAAAATCTTGAGCAACTTTGGGCGCCCAAAAGTATCTATAGGCGACTTGAACTTCGTGAAAGACCCACTGATGACAACGGTGCTGCGATACCATCCTCAGTGACCCGTCCTTTCCTGCAAAACCCAGTTCGTCAAGTCCACTAGCCTTGTGAATAGGGTCATAATGCAGCCTTCTGGCTGCATGGACTTGAAGTCGGCCACTACCTCTTGCCTAGGGATATGATGTATACGTCGAGGGAGTGCAAGTAAAACTTCACACCTCCAGAGGACACCATTGTGTTCAGTTAATACTTCATCATGATTCGCTCTACTAAACAAAAGAGGCTTCTGTAGCTAACGATGGTCGGCCACTATCACTTCACTATGTCATGATGTATACATAGAGTGCTAACAAGTAAAACTACACACCTTAAATCTGTCAAATCCAGAGCTGCAGTGATATCTCCTGATATAGGCGCTGTAGCTAAGGATCACTTTCCTATGCCATACGATGTACTTACGTAGAGTGCTAACAAGCAAAACTATTCTCACTGCGTATAATTAATTAGAATGGCGAAAGATCGATTAAAATCATCACCACGTGACCAAAGGGCATCACATGACCACGCTAGTACTTAATCCTGCGTTCCTGCCATCTTATCATTCTGCCTTCGACCAGTTTGACATAAAGTTCGAGAGTGAAGTTTGATCGCCAGTATTGCCACTGAGTT
Source organism: Scolanthus callimorphus (assembly GCA_033964015.1). Taxonomy (NCBI): domain Eukaryota; kingdom Metazoa; phylum Cnidaria; class Anthozoa; order Actiniaria; family Edwardsiidae; genus Scolanthus; species Scolanthus callimorphus. Next base: position 9,714,990 of record CM066919.1, read on the forward strand.
GCAGCACCATTATTCCCTAGAAGAGCGGAGTTTTGTCATACTGTATGCTGTACGGATCTTCATACTACAGAGAGAAAGCGAGATTTTTCCCATCCTGGAAATGTTTACCTCGAGTCTCCCGATCTTGCGAAGCAAAACTCATAAGTAAGTTAACAAGTTAAGTTTACTGCACTACTGTTCAGTTTTACCCTGAAGTGATTTATATGCTACCTTTGTATCTAATGGTACCCTGAAGTGATTTATATGCTACCTTTGTATCTAATGGTCCTACTTCCATGCCTTGCTTATACAACGCTTGTACAAGTTTATACTGTATCTGTCGGTAAATTCTAGTCCATTGCTACTCGTTCGGATTTGCATATTTCTTCATGCGTATAACACGCAGAGTTCGCTTCCCGTCGCTTTCCTTCGCCGTTTAACTTTAGTCATCTCCTGCCTGTAGTTTTCATCCCTTGTATTTTAAAATGTCCTTCTTTCTTGCTAACTTTTACTTTGTATTTTTAGGTACCATGGTAGTTAATATTCTCTGCCTCCCCGGATACACAGTAATAATATGAATTCAATAAACTGTACTTGTTAATTGTTCTTTGACTGCATTATGTTTGCTTTATAACCATTATGTATCTTACATAATCTTCCAGCACTTTTTAAATCGGCCGGCTCATTTTCTACGCCGGGATGCCATCCAGCCTTACAATTTCTAAGGTTTGGGCCGGTGTAAATTTTCTACCGGGTTGTTAGCCAGCCTCCAATTTCATCAAGGACTGGGCCGGCAATAATTTTTATGGTGCCGGGTTCTTATCCTGCCTTAGCAATCTCTAGTAAGGCTAGGACCGGTGTAATTTTTATACCGGGTTGTTAGCCAGACTTCAATTTCTTCAAAAGTCTGGGCCAGCACTAATTTTCTTGTGCCGGGTTCGTTATCCTCCTTACCAATTTCTAGTAAGGCTAGGGCCGGTGTAATTTTTACACCTTGTTAGCCAGACTTCAATTTGTTCAAAAATCTGGACCAGCACTAATTTTCTTTTGCTGGGTTGTTATCCAGCCTTAACAATTTCTAGTAAGGCTAGGGCCGGTGGAATTTTTATACCGGGTTGTTAGACAGACTTCAATTTCTTAAAGTCTGGGCCAGCACTAATTTTCTTGTGCCGGGTTGTTATCCAGCCTTAACAATTTCTAGTAAGGCTAGGGCCGGTGGAATTTTTTATACCGGGTTGTTAGACAGACTTCAATTTCTTAAAGTCTGGGCCAGCACTAATTTTCTTCTGCCGGGTTGTTATCCAGCCTTAACAATTTCTAGTAAGGCTAGGGCCGGTGGAATTTTTATACCGGGTTGTTAGACAGACTTCAATTTCTTAAAGTCTGGGCCAGCACTAATTTTCTTGTGCCGGGTTGTTATCCAGCCTTAACAATTTCTAGTAAGGCTAGGGCCGGTGGAATGTTTTATACCGGGTTGTTAGCCAGACTTCAATTTCTTCAAAAGTCTGGGCCAGCACTAATTTTCTTGTGCCTGGTTGTTATCCTGCCTTAAAATTTCTAGTAAGGCTAGGTGTAGTGTAACTTCTGTTGACCAAAGCTTGAGCCAGCTTTGATTTTTCTATGCCGGGTTGTTTGATAAAATACAAATAAAATGAAATGAAATGTTTTAAACTTGATCCCTCAAAGATATTATGAATTTAGTATTTATAGGTATGTCAATCATATTTTCGGTCATTTCGGACTTCAGACTTGCACCCCACTGGTTCTAAGATTGGGCTGACTTAAGCCGTATCTCCGTTTCGGCGGGGCTTTCTTGGTTCCAGTGGCGTGTAGGCCTGCCTTCCAACACAACAATTATATTTTCCCTTTGTACAGAAGTATACTCAGCTCCCATTGTTCCAAAAGGCAATTACAATTGAGTGTATAACGGATTATGTCCTATATGATTATGAGCTGATTACTTATTGCAATTTGTAAGGCAGGCCTACTTACGCCACTGGACCAAGATAAGCCCGCACTCGAGGGCCATAAGTTAGAAACCTACTTGTATGGTTACTATGAAAGTCTTGTGAAATAAAGTTTCTTGTATTGTATTCTATTATAGGAAATCATCATATCCTCGGTAACAGCAGTAAAATCTTGTATACTTGACTGACATTTCAGTTTTCTGTATGGAGGTGATTATACTGTTAAGGACTGTGCACTTCTCCTCAACTTCGCATTAAAAAAATGTATGTCACAGTAAATGTATCAAAATCACACTCTTTCCACTTATCTAAAGTCGTAAGGATATTTTTGCAGGTGACAAGTCCCCGTTTCTATTTATGATTTTATTTCTCTCGGCCAAACTAGTAATAGTCCAATTTACTTGGTAGACCCGGTAAACAAACTCATTGGATATTGATACGTAATTATTAAATTTACATCGTCAATTTAAGGAGATGGGCTCAAAAAGGGGATCCCATGACGTTTTCTCTCTCCCATTTTGTATTGACTATTTGCGCTTCTCGAGGTATTTTGCGCTTATTTGAGGATAAAGCCCTGAAAATTTCGGGACAGTTGGTATAGGTACACAGCCACTTTGTTGTTTAGTACAGCCAAGTTCTCATATGCCAAGTTTCATGTTGCGTAGTTACCGGGCTTGTAGTCACGTGTTGGTACAAACTCTATAATGACAATCCTAACATTCGAGTAATTTCCCTGACACGCGCACCAACGTGATTGTTATTATTTATTTTTGTACCTCATGACACCATTCTTCATCTGTATATCGATCCAGTTTCTAGCAGTAAAGGTGGCTATGAACTCGCTTTCAAGCTGATATTGACATTTTTTTTATTTTCAAAATTTTGATTCTCAATAAAATTAGCTAAAATTTGTAATTTAATTAATTAATTTGCGCCGGGGAGCACCCTTTACTTTTGCAAGAGGGCTTTTTCGTGGTATGTACTCCGATTGAATTGATATTTTGTAACAAAGCTTCATGAATTTCACGAAGGAATTGCCACTGCAATTCCTTCCGCTTTATTAGAAAAATATATATATATGTTGCCATGAAAACCAGCTTCACCTCGGCATGTAATAAAGTTTTGACCTCCTAGGGTCTGCATCCGCCACTGCTTCTTAAACTTGTCAACTCTTATTATGAAGGTGTGACATCCTTATTAGCATCGCAATCCCCTTAGTACTCGTGATTTTCCCAATAATACGCATTCGGGCCATCACCGAAAAAAAAAATTACATATATATTATTTTAAGAATCCTAAATATCACGAGGCAACGGCTCTCACTAAGGAACGTTCCAAAATTTAAAACTGGACGAACATTAACTAGCTGTTAATTATACTCTTTTTGAGTGTATTCAATTTCAAATCTTTATGAAGCTGTAAAGGTGATTTTATACATTCACATATCTCATTTTATATATAGGAGCCATACCTTTAAGTTTAATCGTATTTCTTTAACAATTTGCAGCTCATACTAGAGACTCGCTGCAGTCGTTTAGGCAATATTTAGCAAGCGCATGCCAAAGAGGAAACAAGCAAAACGCGGGTTTAGTGAAATTAATGACGTCATTTATAAGGGGCGTTTTCTTTCAAATCCAACGGACTTCAACTTCAACTTTATTATATATACCGTTTCCGGGAAACGTTGTCACCCAAAAGCCTATAAGCTTGAAGCGCAAGGATGATGGGGGCATTTAAATTGCTACTGTTTGATCTGAATTCAGACAGTTATCGCAAACACAGGTGAAATGATTAAATTTCAGCACATTTCCAAGCATGTTTGTTTCTAATATTTTACAGAAATTTAAAAAATCTTTACCCATACTCCCTAGCGCACCAAGCTTATAGGCTTTTTGGGTGACAACGTATCCCGGAAACGGTATATATATTTTTTAAATATTACGAAGACAGCACACCGCCTGCAAATAGCATAGCTAGTCGAGGCAGCCGGTGAGAGGACAAAGAAGCAGAGAGAGACGAAGCGTAAAAACGTGAAAAAAAAAAAAAGAAAATTCGAGACAGTTTATAATAGAAGTAAAAGTTTTCTATGTTTTTTTTGGGTATTTATTTTCACAGTTTATTTTCAAAAACTTTCTTGAAAAAACAAAACATGCTACGTATATTCGAACAAAAAACAAGGAACTAGAAAGGCCGAAACTTATTTGTTTACAAATGAATAGTTTGTTATTTACATAAAAATATAATTCAAAGAGTTGACAAAGACGACAGTGAGATTTGAAAGTCGGCATTATGTGGCAGGGACCTAAAGGGTTTTGGACCTGACTCGCCATCGTCACATTCTCGTTACATTCCGACTCTATGCTTTCCATGCTTCGACTATGCCCGATGCAGAGGTTCTTCAGTTCTTAAGATGAAGAACTTGCTTATACGATTTCGGCGGTCTTATGGACGTTGAGGCCGGTGAGTGATCAAAGAGCTTGCTCATAAGGAAAACAAGACATATGAAGCACGTTTTATATAGTACCTTCTACGGCTTGGACTAGATATAGTGTGCTCTACATGCGTAACCAACGGACCTATCAATCAGATTATCGAGCATACAGTATATTTGTGCAAGGTCTCCACTGGCAACAGGAAATTTCTTAAGAGCAAAGAGACGCCCATGTCTTTCTACAAATAGCAACTACATCGCAGTCGTAAGCCCAGCTGATGCCCTGAGAAACGTAGACCGCAGACACTTAGTAGGTTGAGACGCATATTACTAGAAAGCTAAAACTTATGTACGCCATATTCTATATAACATTATAATATAACGAAGGCAGTTTAGAGGTGCAGAACGATTATATCATCGAATATGACCAAGGACGAAACATTCTCATTTTACGAATTTTACTACGCGTCTCTCTCAACACCTAAACGGGCTGGAACAAGATTGTTCCATCATGCCCAAATTAATCCTATAATTAATTACTCGCCCTTCATGGTACCTACTAGCCTTGCTTTAATCTTACTAGCTACACCTGCAAGGGTGCTTGGGGCTCATACGCGTGCAGAAAATACTTTTGCCAATATCTCAAATAAGAAAATAGAGCAACGAAAGTTTGCTCGTCAATGTTAATTCCGCAGTACTAGCAAAAATTTGGATAGTTGATGTTTCCATGGCAACCTAATTAAAGGGACCCACCCCATATTTTTTCCTAATGTGGGACTTAACAACAAGATGCAAAATGGGGAACAGAAAAACCTCAACGTGTTATTTTCCTTTACTGGGTTGATTCCTTCAACGTATCTTCTTCTTAAGGCAAACCACCTGCATAATTCAATTTCAATTTTCAAGATAATTAACAGAAACAGTTCTTTTCGATCTATCACGTCACCCTGGACAAATAAACAAGATGCTATCAACTGCAAAAATTCATGAAGATTAGGAATCTAGGGTTAAACGTTCGACCATAAGTTTTCCCCGTTTTTGATCGAAAGTTAATTGTAAACGATACTTAGCTACAGATAAAATGATGTTTCCATAGCAACCAAATATAAACATTTAATGCTGGTGACGTTTTACTCATACAAGTTCCACCTCTGTAACTATTGTCCTAATATAGTTGTTTGCAAAATTGCTGAGAAGCTTACTCATTGACGCCCAAATCTGTCACCTACAGTTCTGACTGTAACTGCAATACTGATAGTATAATAATAAATGGGTCCCGGAGCGTCATGCCAAGTTTCAACATCTTGCATCTTATTGGGCTGTCCCAAAAAATTGCCATACCTCCCCCTATATCGAGGAACTGCATATTTTCAAAAATTGTTCTACCCCTGTGGAAATTCCATACTTTCTACAACCCGTTGGAAATTTGAAGCAACCACTGTGGAAATTCCAAATCTGCAAATAAATGCCCACGTAAATTTTGGAATAAAATAAATGGCCCTGTGGAAATTTTAGGGTCAAAATTTATGGCACCTGGATGAAACACTAAACACTATTAGCCCGGGGAAATTCCAGTTCCTCGATAGTGAGGTAATAACAGATATAAAATGGAACAGCCCATATAAAACATACTGAACTCTGGAACTAGGCATGGAATACTGGTTAGTTTACCAAGGCAGCCACACACCGTTCTAATCGGCCGTTGCCTAGCCACACACTGGGGACATTTTCGTAATTGAAAGGCTACGCTTTTGCTCAATTGACTACTACTTTTACCACAACATATGCTCTCCTTACTCAGACTATATCTGCTGTTATATTATTTGGTCTAGTATGAGTCATGATTATTATTCGATTAGCAAATCATACTCTCATTGACAAACGATAACACCATCGTAATCATTTACTTCATTCTACTATAAAACATCTAGTCCATTGATGATGTTTTAAATTACAGAATTGGCTGGTCCCGATAGTTTGCATATAATAGTGGATTAAATTTTGTTCTCTAATATTGTTTGTACACACCGTCAGGTCATTTTGCCATTTTACTGAATAAGCATCCATAAGCAGTCTTGCACTGCTCTTGCTCTTTACCCCTTTAATCTCTTTCGTTAAAAAAAAAAACAAGCACATCTGAAACAGCTTCAATGATATATGCCTTGGGACGGACAAGATGAGACGTCAGTTATTATAGGTGTGGGAATTATGCGGAACATTTAGATTTTTGCTATAACTATCCTAATAAGCCAGACAAGCTCACGGCATGGCATTCATGCTGTAATCCCTTTTAGGTATGGGAATGAAGTTTTGAATTAGGTTTGGGATGTTTTAGGTATGGGATGTTTATGGTATTGGTATGGGTAGTTTGGTATTGGATACCACCAGAGGGCGTGGTAACGTATTTGAAGACTTGGGCAAGCCTAGCCGAAGGTAGCTCGCCCCTCTCTCCATATCTTCTTAATTAGCTCTGGAGCCATTGTATTAATTCTAGCAATGAGAATATTATACTATTCTCATTGCGTATAATTAATTAGAATGGCGAAAGATCGATTAAAATCATCACCACGTGACCAAGGGCATCACATGACCACGCTAGTACTTAATCCTGCGTTCCTGCCATCTTATCATTCTGCCTTCGACCAGTTTGACATAAAGTTCGAGAGTGAAGTTTGATCGCCCCTCCCACCTCCCGAATAATGGTGCTGCAACGCCACACCCACAACTCTATTGCAGGACCCCGTCCTGCACCTAGCCTCCAGAGCTCGCCCCTCTCTCCATATCTTCTTAATTAGCTCTGGAGCCATTGTATTAGTTCTAGCAATGAGAATATTATACTAATACCTCCTGATATTTGGCGTCTGAAGCTAAGGATGGTCGGCGACTATCACTTTCCATTATTTTTGTAAGTGCTAACAAGTAAACCTACACACCTTAGATCTGTCAAATCCACTGTTATACCTCCTGATATCAGGCGCTGAAGCTAAGGATGGTCGGCCACTATCACTTTCCATTATTTATGTAAGTGCTAACAAGTAAAACTACACACCTTAGATCTGTCAAATCCAGAGCTGTAATATCTCCTGATATCAGGCGCTGTAGCTAAGGATGGTCGGCCGCTATCACTTCACTATGTCATGATGTCTACGTAGAGTGCTAACAAGTAAAACTACACACCTTAGATCTGTCAAATCCAGAGCTGTAATATCTCCTGATATCAGGCGCTGTAGCTAAGGATGGTCGGCCGCTATCACTTCACTATGTCATGATGTCTACGTAGAGTGCTAACAAGTAAAACTACACACCTTAGATCTGTCAAATCCAGAGCTGTAATATCTCCTGATATCAGGCGCTGTAACTCAGGAGCGGAAAACATTCTGATCCAATCATTGCGCACGATAGACTTGAATCCCCGGATGAAGGCCTTTGTTTGCTCTCGGCTCTGGACGCACATGCGGTAATGTGCCATCAGGTGAACATAGCTGATTCTGTGAAGATAAAATAAACAGCTAAGGGTAGGGCCAAACCGGTTCAACGTTTGCTTCAACATTTGTGAAGTATATATCACACACCAGAGAGCGTGTTTCATCAGGATTTCCAAACACTGAGAAGGTGGTTAATATATCAAACACGAGACAGCGTGATTCATCAACATTACCAAACACCGAGAAGGTGGTTAATATATCAAACACGAGACAGCGTGTTTCATCAGGATTTCCAAACACTGAGAAGGTGGTTAATATATCAAACACGAGACAGCGTGTTTCATCAACATTACCAAACACCGAGAAGGTGGTTAATATATCAAACACGAGACAGCGTGTTTCATCAGGATTTCCAAACACTGAGAAGGTGGTTAATATATCAAACACGAGACAGCGTGTTTCATCAGGATTTCAAAACACTGAGAAGGTGGTTAATATATCAAACACGAGACAGCGTGTTTCATCAGGATTTCCAAACACCGAGAAGGTGGTTAATATATCAAACACGAGACAGCGTGTTTCATCAGGATTTCCAAACACTGAGAAGGTGGTTAATATATCAAACACGAGACAGCGTGTTTCATCAGGATTTCAAAACACTGAGAAGGTGGTTAATATATCAAACACGAGACAGCGTGTTTCATCAGGATTTCCAAACACCGAGAAGGTGGTTAATATATCAAACACGAGACAGCGTGTTTCATCAGGATTTCCAAACACCGAGAAGGTGGTTAATATATCAAACACTAGACAGCGTGTTTCATCAGGATTTCCAAACACCGAGAAGGTGGTTAATATATCGAACACGAGACAGCGTGTTTCATCAGGATTTCCAAACACCGAGAAGGTGGTTAATATATCGAACACGAGACAGCGTGTTTCATCAGGATTTCCAAACACCGAGAAGGTGGTTAATATATCAAACACGAGACAGCGTGTTTCATCAGGATTTCCAAACACCGAGAAGGTGGTTAATATATCAAACACTAGACAGCGTGTTTCATCAGGATTTCCAAACACCGAGAAGGTGGTTAATATATCGAACACGAGACAGCGTGTTTCATCAGGATTTCCAAACACCGAGAAGGTGGTTAATATATCAAACACGAGACAGCGTGTTTCATCAGGATTTCCAAACACTGAGAAGGTGGTTAATATATCAAACACGAGACAGCGTGTTTCATCAGGATTTCAAAACACTGAGAAGGTGGTTAATATATCAAACACGAGACAGCGTGTTTCATCAGGATTTCCAAACACCGAGAAGGTGGTTAATATATCAAACACGAGACAGCGTGTTTCATCAGGATTTCCAAACACTGAGAAGGTGGTTAATATATCAAACACGAGACAGCGTGTTTCATCAGGATTTCAAAACACTGAGAAGGTGGTTAATATATCAAACACGAGACAGCGTGTTTCATCAGGATTTCCAAACACCGAGAAGGTGGTTAATATATCAAACACGAGACAGCGTGTTTCATCAGGATTTCCAAACACCGAGAAGGTGGTTAATATATCAAACACTAGACAGCGTGTTTCATCAGGATTTCAAAACACTGAGAAGGTGGTTAATATATCAAACACTAGACAGCGTGTTTCATCAGGATTTCAAAACACTGAGAAGGTGGTTAATATATCAAACACGAGACAGCGTGTTTCATCAGGATTTCCAAACACCGAGAAGGTGGTTAATATATCAAACACTAGACAGCGTGTTTCATCAGGATTTCCAAACACCGAGAAGGTGGTTAATATATCAAACACTAGACAGCGTGTTTCATCAGGATTTCCAAACACCGAGAAGGTGGTTAATATATCAAACACGAGACAGCGTGTTTCATCAGGATTTCCAAACACCGAGAAGGTGGTTAATATATCAAACACTAGACAGCGTGTTTCATCAGGATTTCCAAACACCGAGAAGGTGGTTAATATATCAAACACGAGACAGCGTGTTTCATCAGGATTTCAAAACACTGAGAAGTGGGTTAATATATCAAACACTAGACAGCGTGTTTCATCAGGATTTCCAAACACCGAGAAGGTGGTTAATATATCGAACACGAGACAGCGTGTTTCATCAGGATTTCCAAACACTGAGAAGGTGGTTAATATATCAAACACGAGACAGCGTGTTTCATCAGGATTTCAAAACACTGAGAAGTGGGTTGAAAAAAGAGGCAAAGCCGAGTTTTTTTTAATCGACTTCGAGGTGTACTTTGAAATCCTGATGAAAAACTCTATCGAGTGTTTGATATTACTTCACAAACGAATGATTAAATGCCGAGAAAAATATTTTTATGATGTGTGTTAAGCGCGTTATGACGCTTATGAAGAAGCGTCCTCACCATGTCTAAGAAACATAACGCCTGGTGCTTATGGTTCTTACGACGCTAGTGGGGACCGAGCTTAAGACGTAATAAAACGTGTGCTAGACTTTGTTCTGAGCACGTTTCTCGGTTGTAGATTCCGCCCTACAGAATTGGCGCTCAAGATAAAGGATTCCGTCCCTCAACTAACAATCAAATCTCAAGCTATCCTTGCAGGCACGCTTGCTTGTGTTTTCGCTGTTATTTACACCATTGTACTTGGGCTAATCTAAACAGGGGCACCAAACGAGAACAAGCGCAAAAATATTGAACAGCATTATGTATTGGAAGATGTAAACACAGTCAAAAGTATTTTTTTATGTATTATTATTTTTTGATACTTTATTATAATTTTTTTATCGTTTTATTATTTTTTATTTCCTGGCAAAGTAGGATTCGAAAACTCTAGGTATCAAAAACAGTTTTTTTGGTGGCCTTTTTTACGGAAGATTTTGCCCAAATTTTCGCAAATTCACATGTTTTGATGCAGTTTGAAAATCCTAGGAGACGCCGTACAGAAGAAACATACGAACAAAATTGCGAATGTCGAGAGAAGACTTCCGCCATGAGAAGCCACGTCACTTCCTCTCTTTTTTGACATTTTTCGGGTCAGTAGATCGACGGAATGCATGTTTATTTTTATTTTATTGTCTAGGGCGTCCCGTGACTTGATCAGATTCGTTAGGGAATCAGCCACAGAATATGGCAACGTCGGATGCTTTTTTGTCTGTTTCTTAAACCAAAGTGGTAGTACAAAGGTACAAACCACTGTAGGATATTTGAAAAATGGCTACGGAGACCTTGGACGCGACTAGAATTACAGAATATGTGCTCCTTAAAAAAGCCGCGAAGAGAGAGATTGATATGGCATTATCGGATGGAAGGGTTGAACAAGACGTCCTCTGTGATATCGTTTACGAACTGGACAAATCTGATCAGCGTACGAGGCCGTACAGACTAAACAGTGAACGTTTTTGGAAAAGCTACAAACTGTACGCGATAAAGAAGAAACAGTGAAAGTGCTTAAAGTCCTGGCAGGAGATATGTCTTCCGACAAACTCCAAGGAGCGATAGACAAGTATGAATTAGCCGGGAGAGGTGAGTTTCCGTGAGCTTCCGTTTGAACATCGCTCAGTAGATGTGAATCGGTTCAGTTCCCCAAACGCTGATACAGAACAGCCGTTAGTGATTCGAGCAACGCGTGGCCAAAGATCAGGTTCCTAGAAAGTACAAAACGTATGGCTTTATTTTAGCATCTTTTGAAAGGTTTGCATGCAAGAAGTAACTCGAGTTAGTTCCATCAAGAAATCTTGAAGGGAACCTATGAAAATACATTTCGAAGTTTATATACAAAGGTATAGGGATTTGGAAGGAATTGCGCTTGATAGACTAGACGAAATATCAGAAAATTGCAATATTTAAGGCGCATGAGGCATTTTTTAGTAAAAGCTGGCAACAAGAGTTTTCTTATATGTAATTTTTCACGCTGAATCCGAATTTTCTTGTTGCCATCCCTGATTTTGCATTTTAATGGGTGAAAATGACGTTATCATGATTGACAGCTGTTCGCGAACCCCTTAAAATAGTTTTGTCGCTATATTTCAAATTCGAACGAATATTTAACTTGAACAGGATAGTTTAGAATGTTCTATACGAAAAATTGTCGTATTATTTGGATATGGCGCTGCTGTGATATTCAAAATGGCGGATCCAAGATGGCCGCGGCCATATCGTCAAATTTGATTTTTAGAAACTATCAGTCTGGTAGTCAAAAAAGACATAGAAATAAATACCTGACAATGAATTCAAGGTATCACAGTATGAAATGCAGTGCTGCTCGAATGAAGCCATGTGTATGAAATAAAGTCACAGTATGAAATGCAGTGCTGGTCGAATGAAGCCATGTTAATATATAAAAGGCAAATCAATATGAAAAGGTGAATCAGATTCACCGCCGCTTGATTTTACGATCTAAACGATATCCCCATTTTTCGATGACCATCCTCAGTTCCGACAACAAAACTGTGCCTTTGAAGTCCTAAAGCTCGTTCAAAACGATCATGCAATCTTCTGTCCCCGTGGCATAAACGAAAAATAGCGGAAACCTCAGGACCAGCAGAAAACCTCAAAACGAAACCTCAGACAAGAAAGGGGTTGGAATAGGAAAGGGCTTTCAAGCATAGAGAGGAAAGCTACTCCGAGGACAAATTAAAGTCTTACATTCGCTACGTTTGCTTATAAGTTCAAAGCCCGGGGGGGGGGGGGGGGGGGGGGGTTCTCTCATGTAAGAGTGATAGGGGTGCTCGTCGGGACATCGGAAAATATACCCTAAAAAATACCGGGACATAAAAAATCCAACCCCTAAAAAATACCTTATAAAACAAAATGACCCCTAAAAAATACCAACAATAAACCTTTTTTGTTATTGTTTATTGTTTCTTATCTCAAAATAAGCTTATTTTAGAGCTATAAATGAACGAAGAAAGAAAGACAACGTTTTACTGGGTTTGTGACCCTTTCATTCATTTGCGTACCCCTAAAAAATACCATTAATTAGTGAAAGCCACAATTTTTCTCCGATACCCCCTAAAAAATACCTGAAACTCGATTTTGACCCCTAAAAAATACGACGAGCACCCCTATCAAGTCGACATGTGAAGAACCTCCCCCCCCCCCCCCCCCCCGGGGTTCAAAGTTGCTACCACCAGGCTATAAAAAAAAATTCGGAAAAGGCTGGAGCAACGCCTAAATTGCCATAGAATGATTTCCACCTTTATCCCTGCTTTTTCTTATCATTATTATTCCTGTGTGTGTAAGAGGAATATTCTGCATGCATTTAAAACAATAGTCGTAGATGTAGTTGACTCAGTGATAGGCTTTGGAATCAATAGTCATAGTGAGAACTTTTACAGTAGGGACGACTGACTTGCTATAATTTTGTGGATTGCGCTTCCTACCTAAATTCACTAACAACAATCATATATTTGCCTATATATTATTCTCTTTCCACCATAATCGTCAGTTGCTACTTTTTATGTATTGCAGAATCGTTTAAGTTTTGTCTTTTATTTTTTTTAGTTTAGCCTTTGGCCTCAAACAATCAACAGATATCCAAATGGCGGCACGGCGGCCATCTTGGATCCGCCATTTTGGATGACGTTCTACGCCCATCAATCACCCTATCCCATAATATAGATACATTTTTTTGAATATCACATTGCCACTTATACATTTGAATTTCACTGGCCGTTAAAATTTGAAAAGAAAAATCGGCGAAAAATTCATTGTAGAGGTTTGTGTGACAGCTGTCAATCATGACGTCATTTCACCTCTTAAAATGCAAAATCTGCGTTGGCAACAAAAAATTCGGATTCAGCGTAAAATTTCGCATAAGATGGCACTTGTTGCCAGCTTTTACTAAAAAATGCCTCATGAAGTACGATTTTCCGAAAGTTCGTCTAGTCTATTATGACATGGAGTTGTCCTCCAGGTGGTAAACTTTGAAATTTATTTTCTCCGCTTTCCGTGCGAATTTCATGGCCAGGTTATTCCCTATATGCAGTTCTTCCAAAGCAAACCAAAATCTAGCCAAGAGGTTCTAAAGTTTTGAGTAACTGGATTTTTGACCACTTTTTGACAAAAGCGCTCGAAATTCTGGTGAAATCTGTCTTAACCTCTGAAAACAACTAAACTAAGAATTATTGTAGGTAACTTATTGTCGAAATACTCAAGCAAATCGAGTAACGGTTACAGACAGCAGAAAGAATGCTTAGGGGCGTGTCATTATTTATCGGGGGGGGGGGGGCAGAAAGAATGCTTAGGGGCGTGTCATTATTTATCGGGGGGGGGGGGGGGGGTGCTAAGTTGTCTTTTGCAGTGAAATTACTGAATTATAGGTATAGTTATAATATATAGATTTAGGCAATGCCTAAAAGCGGAGCTCCCAAAAAGGATTTGATGACGTCATTGATGACGTCGGATCACGTGACCATGTCGTTGTTCCTAAAGACCTTTGTCGAAGTTTGGTTATCGAAAAATATTAATGGACAGATGTCCGATAAAGTTAGAAAATATATTTCAAGCTCTGAGTTACGACGCGATGTCACAAAAACGCAACCACTGCGCCACGAGTGATCATGAAGAGTAACGAAAAAAAAGGATAAATTTTTTTAAAACATATGTGTTATTCGAGCCCGGAGTATCAGCAGTGCAAGGAGTCCGATAGTAGGGTGGCTTAGCGACAAAAATGGGTCATTTTGTGCAATTTCGCGTAAAGGCACCAAATTTGGCATGAATATTCCTTGCATCATTTTGAACACAATTAGAAGGGGTGCCACACGATTTGCACTGTGTAGGAATGGGGAGGGGCAGCTTTGTCACCAAAATGTTATGCTATTTTTCTAGCCAAAATATGAGCGAATTCATGTATTGAATACATCTTCGGGTTCCCTGATAACTTTGAAGAATTCCAGAAAGATGCTACTTTTTTTTTAAATTGAGGGGGGAGGGAATTTTGTCAAGTTATCATAATATATTCAATTTGACGTGTCAATTTATGTGTGCAACTGACCAAAATTGGCATGCATGTTCTATGGATCACCGCTAATAGGATTCAGAAGGGGTGCCAAAAAATCGGACACCAAGAGGGGAGGGGAGGGGAATTTCGTGAAATTTTCATAATATATTCAATGTGATGTGTCAATTTAAGTGTGCAACTGATGAAATTTGGCACATGTCCTCCATGAAACACCCTTAACAGATCCAGAAGGGGTGCCAACAAATCGGACACCAAGGAGGGAGGGCAGGGGAATTTTGTCAAATTATAATATATTAAACTAGACATGTCAATTTAAGGTGGATCGACCCAGTAATTTTGTACCCATGCCAACCAATTTTGAACCTCTCATATAAAAGCAGGTTGATTTCTATCGCGCGGCCAATACACATACTACCCATAGACTGAAATACATGTCAGTACAAAATTTGGGGAGATCGGAGTTAGTATCACGCCACAATTGGGCCACGCCTATTTTCACTCTCACGCCAGTTTCAGGCTGTAACGACATTTTTTCGAAAAATGCTCTACGGTACCTCGAGATCGATTGGAGGCGTCCAAAATTTTGGAGCGAAAAAAACTACGATTTTTTAAATCAGACCAAGTTTCGTGGAAGTAGGCCCAAATTTCGTGTTGAGCCGATGCGTGGAGGAATTATGTTGATACGTACATTTCCTATATTTTCGAAATCGCAAAATAATATTTAATTTTTATCAAAAGCATGACCTTCCTTGAACAATTACAAATAGATTTGGCTATAAAAGCCTGCAATTAATAACCATGAAGTACCAAACTCTGACATATTTATTCACTTCACTGAATTTTACATAAATTATAGCCATTATTTATAAATCCTAAAATATCTTCAAATCGGTGTTCTAGAATTTAATCAGACTTCGGTTACACGGAGGCAACTACTCCATCTCGAGGTACCGTAGAGCATTTTTCGAAAAAATGACGTTACAGCTTGAAACAGGGCTGAGAGTAGAAATAGGCGTAGCCCGATTGTCACGTGATACTAACTCCGATCTCCCCAACTTTTGTATTGACATGTATTTCAGTCTATTGGTAGTATGTGTGTTATATTGGCTGCGCGATAGAAATCAACCTGTTTTTATATGAGAGGTTCAAAATTGGTTGGCATGGGTACAAAATTACTGGGTCGATCCACCTTAAGTGTGCAACTGACCAAAATTGGCATATATATTCCATGGATCACCCCTAATAGATTCGGAAGGGTTGCAAAAAAATCGGACTCCAATGGGGGAGGGGAGGGGAATTTTTGTAAAATTATTATAATCTATTCAATTTGACGCGTCGATTTAAGTGTGCAACTGACCAAAATTGGCATACATGTTCCATAAATCCCCCCTAACAGATTCAGAAGGGGTGCCAAAAAATCGGAAACATTTGGGGGAGGTGAGGGGAATTTGGTCAAATTTTCATATTCAATCCATGTGATGTGTAAATCTAAGTGTACAACCGATAAAATATGGCACATGTCCTCCATGAAACACCCTTAACAGACCCAGAAGGGGTGCCAACAAATCGGACACCAAGGGGGGAGGGCAGGGGAATTTTGTCAAACTATAATAAATATTAAATTTGACATTCCAATTTAAGTGTGCAACTGACCAAAATGGGCATGCATGTTCTATGGATCACCCCTAATAGATTCAGAAGGGGTGCCAAAAAATCGAACATCAAGGGGGGAGGGAAGGGAAGTTTTGTCAAATTATTATAATGACTGGAAGCAGCGAGGTGGTACTCACTCGCCATTTTTTGCAGTTAAAATCAATTTTTAAAGCATCGGTTTGCAGTAAGCTCATTCTCTAAGCACAAGTCTATGCACCTAATACTCATCTTTCCCTGGAAAAATAATTTTGTGAAAAAGAGTTTTTTAGGATCGAAAAATCATTATAAATATCTCTGTTTTTATGCAAATTTGCATGTCCCAGCGTCACACGTTCAGCGCCTGGTGTAAAAATATTTTTACTTATTTCTTCATGGATAAAACATACAACGCAAAATTTGCCATAAATCGAAGTTCCAATCCTAAATGAAATAACTTATATGGTATTTTCTTCAATATATGCATCTTCTTCGATATTATTAGTGAAAACGTCTTTGCCATTTTCGTGTCCCAAAAATTTGATAATTTTAGCGTATTTCAGGTTTTTTAGATTTATTGTCAAAATAAGCAACGCCGCAATGAAACAAACTGAGCCAACTGTGGTCTATAGATTTTTATGTCGAATTTTTATGTCGATTTTTATATCGGAAATAAGTTCTTGGAAATATAAAATTTCGAAGTTTACTGAAAGCATTGTCCCCCACCAAAATTTAAAGCATAATAATACGACCGGGGTTTGCATTTCCTCTAATTTATAGATAACCATAAGCCTTATTGCACTAAGAAACTACAGATGTGTGGTCTAGTAAAATTGCAGTCATTTGGTCTATTGCCCGGACTTATAGCCTATTTTGAGAGAGTTTAGCAATGGCGTGAAGTTTACTGAAAGTTTTGTCCCCCACTTCATAAAATTTACATATCTAAACAAACGACAGCAAATGTGATTGCTACCGAAGTTTGTTTCTAATTTCTTTGTTTACATTTAAAAAAAATCAAGGTTTTTTGCTCAAACTATTTAAACCTATACATCTGAGATTCCATTCGCACCGACGAGGTAGACTTCGGCTATAACACACGAGATTTAAAACTCACTGTGTTATTTTTGTAATTTATGCAATTCGGAAGAAATTCATTACAGTTTAGAAAAAGTTCTCTATTTTTCTGTTTTTCAGATAATTTTAGCGCGCGATTAGTTTCACATTTATCGCAAATCAACGGGAATTTATTCAAGACAATACGTATCTTAGTAGATTTGAAGCGTTGTCTGTATTTTGCAAAAAAAATAGGTATTTTGAACCACTGCCATTGCGTGTTATTAATAAAAAACTAAGAAAATTTGCACTCTAAGGTGGCTTATAGCAGTTTTTAGTTGACTCTTCGGTCTGGTATGGCCTGTATCTCACGTGCTATACATACACAGAAAGGCAAGCCACTTTACAAGAAACATGCAATTGATCGTTATATGTGTTTACATGTTTTGTTTAAATTGACGCTTCCATGGCAACGAAATGGCGGCCCTCCATTTTTTGAGTTGAAGAATCCACCCACACATGCAAGATAACTTTTCGCAATACCAACGCCAATGAGGTCAGACTATAAGTTTGAAGAAATAGGCCAAGAGCGTTTCGAAGACCATTTTTTGTCAAGAAAATCAAGCGTAGTCAATCAAACTCGTGAGCCAATCAGATCCTTTCCTAGTTTCGCCTAGTGCGACATGTCTGTTGCGACATGTCTCGAAAAACAAGCCAAAGGAGTGCACTGAACAAGGATCCGATTGGCTCACACGATTGTGATTGACTACGCAGCCAACTTAACTGCCAAAGGCTCACTAGATTTGAACCTACAGGGTCAGGTGTTATCAGAAACACTTGCAAATGGCATTTCTAAAAGAAAGGTTTTTATTATTAACGTTGTGACTGGTGATTTTTCCAACTGTTATGTAACGTTCGAATTTTTGATATTGGGAGAGTGCAAGTGGGTTTTCTTGCAAAAGAAAGGAATCTTGCGTTTGACTAGTTACCAGACCCCACCGGTAAGGAGATAAAATTGCTCATATTATCAGAAATATTGATCAAAATCAGTTGAAAAATAGATAATTCGACGTGTTTCTCTATAAACCGTAGTGCAAAGTAGCCAAATGCAAAACGTTATAAGTAAAGAAAAATACGTCGGAAAACTCGCATGTGACGGTAGTGAGTACCACCTCGCTGCTTCCAGTCAATATAGTCAATTTGATGTGCCAATTTAAGTGTGCAACTGCCGAAATGTGGCACATATTCCCCATGGAGTACCCCTAACAGATTCAGAAGGGGTGCCAAAAATGGACACAAGAGGGAGGAGATGGGATTTTTTGTCAAATAATATTAATATATTCAATTTCATGTAAATTCATGTCCCCAAGTGTCCAATATTTGAGCAACTCTTCTAAATTTGTGAAGGGTGATGCATGGATCATGTATGGCAAATTTGATCAGTTACAGCCTTTAATTAATTGACACGTCAAATTAAATATATTATGATTATTTGACAAAATTCCCCTTCTCTCCTCCTTTGTGTCCGATTTTGGCAACCCTTCTGAATCTGTTAGGGGTGATTCATGGAAAAAGTATGCCAACATTCGTCAGTTGTACACTTGAATTAACATGTCAAATTGAATATATTATAATTATTTGACAAAATTCCTTTCCCCTCCACCCTTTTGGTACCAGATTTGTTGGCACCCCCTCTGAATCTGTTAGGGGTGTTCAATGGAGGACATGCGGCCAATTTCGTCAGTTGCACACTTAAATTGACAAGTCACATTGAATATATTATGCTAATTTGACAAAATTCCCCTCACCTCCCCCTTGGTGTCCGATTTTTTTGGCACCCCTTCTGAATCTATTAGGAGGGATCCATAGAACATGCATGCCAATTTTGGTCAGTTGCACACTTAAATTGACACGTCAAATTGAATATATTATGACAAGTTGACAAAATTCCCCTCCCCCCTTAATTTCAAAAGGTAACAACTTTCTAGAATTCTTCAAAACTTATCAAGGGAACACGTACATTTATTCAATGTATGAAATCAGTCATATTTTGGCTAGAAAAATAGCCTTACATTTTGGTGACAAAACTGCCCCTCCCCACCCATACACTGCGAATCGTGTGGCACCCCTTCCAGTTCTGTTCAAAATGGTGCAAGGAATATTTGTGCCAAATTTTGTGCCTTTACGCAAATTTGCACAAAAAAGTCACTAAGCCACCCTACTATGAGGCAAACTTGGTTCTTGCATGAATATTGCCATCAGAAATGTAGGCATTTTCACTTTCCGATGCAAGGTCGGAAAAAAATTTTCAAGCAAAAAATAAAAATTTCCTCACACATTTTTTAGGTGTTGTCATTTTCTAACGACACAGACAATTTGACGCCGAAATCTTAAATTGTGCGAGGTCAGGAGCTTCGCGAAGCTGAAAATTTGACCCAAAATTTAAGTGCTAGAAAAAGCGTGTAAAGTTAATTAAAATACAGAAAATGAGTGGCGGGCAATACAAAAGAATGGGCTATTGAAGCCTAGGAAAACAGTTGACGCGTCATTTGAGGTTTTAGAAATATACTTTAGGATTCTATCAACTGAATTACAGGAAAAAGTCGTATTATGGAATTTTAATTATTTACTCTGACCGAGACCTTAAAGGAATTGATTACCTACCATAATTTGTATCTAACTTTATTGAACATCATACAACCTTTAATTGTCATATATTCATTAATTGTCATAGCTTTGTTTTATCCATCTTACACAAATGCCGAGAGAAAAATATACTATATTCTGGATGCTGCTTCTTCCATTATAAAGCATTTGGTGTTATCCAAATGGGGCAAAATCAAAGCGATTCCATGGCATTCTCGCCATAAACAATCAATGACGATAACTCGAAGAGCCTTTGATTTTTGTAAGTTATTATTCATTGCAGTTCTTTCTGTGTGGGTGATAGCCTCGCTCGAATTACAAGAGAATTCCGTGCAGCTTGCTCGAGCAAATACTGATAGTATGCTATTTACTGTAAAGAGTCCTGTCATACCGCGCTATCATCTATCATCCATTATTTCTATCATCTCGTTGATGTTTTTTTGTATTTATTCATTGCACTTATTTCTGCTTATTTTTTCCAGGGCGTTTCCGGAAAGTCTGTGATGGTAAGGATTTTTAAAAGTTCCAAATCATTATTTGCATAAAACGACAATATGACTAAAACAGGAGCTAAAATAAAGAACAAATATATATAACGGAATTAAACCATTATATGGTGTCTTTCACTTTTTCAGAATGCCTAACGGGTGCTAAGAATCTCGGAGGTATGTAAAACCCAATAATCTCACTTAAATGATATAAAACGCACTGTATTTGACATTGCCGGATTTCAAGCCGAGAGTGCCCGAGGCGAATCCCTTAATATTCCATTATTGAAACGAGCTCCACATAAAGGGGTAGAGCATAGTTAACTATACAAAATCCTAAAGTTTGGCGTTGATTGTGTAAATTCCGATCGAGATACAGCCATTCCAAGATGCCAGAATACGCCGCGTCCGGATTTCACACAAATCTTGTAAATTTTGGACTTTTTGAATGGCTGTTTCTCGATCACTATTTGACCGGTTAATACCAAACTTTGGGATTTTGTACAGTTGAGCATGCCCTTTCTCCCTATGTTGGTCTTGAACGGATAATCGATATATTAAAGGATTCGCCCCAGGCACTCCCGGCTTGAAATCCGGCAATGTGAAAAGCATGTTTCGACTATCAGTTTTAATCTATTTCCTCTTTATCTAGTCATATGCATCAAATACCGCTTGCCATTAGCCGTTATATCCTTCTCATGCTACTACTATGGATTTGAGACAACATTCAAAGAGAAGGTACTTCCACAAGGATGGAAACTGTTGGGTATGGAGCCAGGAAGCATAATGATCACTGTCCAAGCAAACACTCTGGCGTCACTGAGAGAGTTCTGGGCTTCCTATAAAGATGGCAGCCTGAAGCGAAGGTTGGACGAGTGTCTGTCATCCGTCAAGGAGCTTGAGACCGCCATCGAAGATGGGTCAGAAACTGCAGTTGTTGTTGATGAAAATGAATACAGGACAGCATGTCTTGAACTGGCTCAACAAGAAAGAGAAGGTAAAGTAATCTCTCACCAGATAAGAGCACTTGCAGAGGGGCAAGTATATCATCTTGCCTGTAAGGTTTTTATTGCTGCACCTGTGCACGCTTGCGCAGTCTATATGGTAAAGGCTACATCAGTTATCCAATCAGCCAACATCGCTTTTAGAAGCCTTAAAGCCAAACCGTTGTGGATTTTCAAAACGCAATTTTTTTTTCCGCCAGCCAAACCATCTATAAGCCAATCAGCTCCTTGCTCTACTCGCTTTATAGTTCAATGGACTGACAGAAAGCCAGTTGACTGCACTAGACGAAACAAGACAAGGACCTTATTGGCCTCAGTAATTAGAGATTATTAACCAAGCGCGAGGTCTGTACGGGAAATATCAGACCGAGGTCGTGCAGTACGATAGCGAGGTCTGTATAAAAAGACCGAGGTCTGATATTTCCCGTACAGACCGAGCAAGTGAGGTTAATAATTCGTTTATTATATTGTATGGCTCATTTAAATTTGAATTATATTTTGTCTTCATCCGGGACACGGGGCTAAATACGGAAAATATAGCCCGTGTGCCAGCCAATCAGATAAAGAGCCCACAAAGTAACGTTCTTCTTAGACTATTCGGACGTCCTAGCCACTGAGTCACCATTACAGCTTTTCTCGTGTAGATAGGGTAATTGTTGGAAGGCGTAGGTACCCCCCCCCCCCCCTATATACCGCCCCTGTCGCAAAGCCCGCTTCAAATCACAATAACTATCAGGGAATCCCCCCCCCCTATACCGCCCCTGTCGTAAAGCCCGCTTCAAATCACAATAACTATCAGGGAATCTAACAACACACGA
This sequence comes from Scolanthus callimorphus, assembly GCA_033964015.1. Classification (NCBI taxonomy): domain Eukaryota; kingdom Metazoa; phylum Cnidaria; class Anthozoa; order Actiniaria; family Edwardsiidae; genus Scolanthus; species Scolanthus callimorphus. The sequence continues at coordinate 9,737,399 of CM066919.1, forward strand.
GAGTGCATCCCCAAAAGCTGGATCGTGCCGAGGCCGAGTAGGACAAACGCTCATTATTTCAATGAACATGTGACTCAAATGCTTTGACATGGCGGCTCTCGCCACTGTAGGAACCTATGTATGATAATTTACCTTTTATTTATCTCTAATTCAACAGGATCAGCAGCTGATTCAAGTGAAATTTCCAAACCACGCGCTATTCCCCGAGGACGTAGGGCGTCCACCTGTGACATGATAACCGCAAAAGATCGGAACAGTGAAAACTTTTACAGAGAAGCGAAACTGGAAGGACGAATTGCTGAACTCGAGAGTAGACTTGAGATGAAGACAAAGTTTGAGGATCTGTTACCTAAGGGTCCGCCAAGTGACACAAATATGGTTAGGCTCGTACAAGTACTCGAGAATGTGAGCAAGCACATTATGGCCGATTCAATGTCTACGGACAGTAAAACGAAAGATCAGAGAATTCAGCTGGTAGAGCATCTGGTCACAGTTCTCTCGAAATGGAAATTAAGCAGGCATAATGAGTTGAGTATAGTAAGCATACTTGAGAAAGTTAGCCAGCATATATTGACAAACCCGACTTCCAAAGAAATGGAAGACCTGAGGATACAGGTTGTAGCACATTGTGCCAAAGTATTGTACAATCGGCCAGAAGATCCTGAAATGATTAAAAGGGTGTCCATTCTGGTGGCTGAGATGTGTGAAATGGTTTTACATGGTAAGTCTACTGTGTCCAAGGATCAGTGGACGGCTGGAGGATGGTATAAAACGGCTGAAGGATGGCGATTACAGAGTGTTGAGTTCGAAAGCTTCAGCAAAGCTTTGTCTTCTGACAAAGTGGAAGTGGGTGAAATGTCCAAATTACGAGAAATCGCTATTAAAATGGGTGAAAGGTTGATAAATGAAGCCCAATCAACAGCAGGAGGGCTGGATACACTGCAGAGGGCTTTAGATACTACCTACCTTTTACTCAAAATTGGTCCAGAGCAACATGATGAAATGTCAAAAATTCGCGAAATCGCTCTTAAAATGGGCGAAAAGCTAATAAATGGAGCCCCATCAACAATAGAAGGGATGGATACACTGCGGAGGGCTTTAGATAGCACCTACCTTTTACTCAAAATTGGTCCAGAGCAACATGATGAAATGTCAAAAATTCGCGAAATCGCTCTTAAAATGGGCGAAAAGCTAATAAATGGAGCCCCATCAACAATAGAAGGGATGGATACACTGTGGAGGGCTTTAAAAAGTACCTACAATCTACTCAAAATTGGCGAAGCGAAAGACCAGCACAAACTACTTGAGATTATTCTAGGAATGAGTCAGCGAATACTTCAAGAGGCACCTTCATCTGAGGTGGGGATGAGTCAAGTAGCGCAAGTGATTGAACATCTGTCACCTGGTGTGGACAAATGTAAATATTTGTCTAAAGAAGAAACCGAACGGATTATTGGGCTTTATACAAAATGCATTGAACGTCTAGTAAAAGATGCTCCATCAACTGGAGAAGGAATGCAAGTTTTGGTGAACGTGTTTAGTAGCTTGTGCAAAAGAACCGACCTGTTTAGAGATTTATCAGTCGAGGACAAAGAAACATTAGCGCGTTTTTGTACAGAAATTGCTAACATGCTGTCTGTGCAAATGAAGGAGAGGAAACTCGATGAGGGTACGGTCGAATCCATCACAGAGTTACTAGTGCAGTGTGTTTCTGTTGGTGCTTCTGCTGTTTTCCTTTTACCAACACTTGTTGCTGCACTTGTGGAGACACTCCGGACATTCGTTGAAAATGTCGCCAGACGTGCCTTACTGTACGGTTTCTCAGAACATAGAAGAGATTTTCTCGATTCTTTCCTTGCGAAACTAAACAACCTCACCGGTAAGTAGTCACTTATTCCTCCACGGGGGACCGAGATGTAGTCATATTTGAATCAATAAACATTTTTGAATGTATCAAGCAACGAAGAGGGGGCTAAAGAAGGGTTTAAATTATACAATGACTTGATATGAGATGGAGAAAACGTTTGTAAAGTACCACCTGTCTTGTCGGTATGCATTGCTACGCGGCCACAAAATTCAAATGTTGAGATAGGCGATTGGCAATTTTTAGCTGTCAATCAAACCAAAACGCTGGATTCGGCCTCTTCAGTGGGTCGAAATTGATGCCAAATCAACCAAAATGGTTCTGAGCTATCCTTTGGCTTCCGTGCCTTAAATGTTTAACTTTCTGATTTAAGAAAATTAACATACAGTTTTTTTGCGTAAAATCGCAAATCGCAACAGTGAATTTTAGTCGCGTAGCAATGCATACGCTGGTAACCACAAAATATGATTGGCTGGCCGAGGTATATTGTTCTTGAAAATTTTTTTTTAACTAAAATCGCCAATCGCAACAGTGAATTTTAGTCGCGTAGCAATGCTTACGCTGGTAACAACAAAATATGATTGGCTGGCCGAGGTATATTGTTCTTGAAAAAAAATTAACTGTTCCATGGCTGCCATGACTTTGCAGTTCGCTTCTCGTCGAATATTATGCGTATTAAGGTTCGTTAAGGCCGATTTAGACTGTACGATTTTCGCCTACAACCATCGCATGCGACATGCTCGCATCAGCATACGACTCGAATCGCAAAGTCTAAATCAGCCCTATAACTCCTCTACGACATGCGCTTACGAGCTAAGTCATGTCGCAAGCGTGTCGCATGCGATGGCTGTAGGCGAAAATCGTACAGTCTAAATCGGCATTTAATGAAACTGGTCCTCAAGACCTTAAGGCCATGTTACACCAGGCAATTTTTCTTGCAACTCGCAACGCAACGGTGACGAATCAAAAATCATTGCGAGTTGCCGCGAGATGTTACACGCTCGCAATATTTTTTGTAACCTGCAATGTGCCCGCATGGAAAATGATAAATTACAGCGGCACTATCAAGACCAAGCGCGCTTGGTTGGCTCATTCAGGGAAACATTGCGCGATAAATTACCAAGAAATGTTACACGTAGCAACTTGTCTCGTAACGTTGCGAAAAGTAGAGCTTGGTTCTACATTTTCTGCAACTCGCAACGCAACAAACATTGCATTGCAGGGTGATGTTACACGCGCGCTTTTCGCTGAACTCGCAACGCAACAAATATTGCATTGCGAGTTGCAAGAAAAATTGCCCCGTGTAACATGGCCTTTAAGATCACGCACTTTGTTTTGGGAACTCGGCATTCAGGTGTTTTATCCCACAACAAGTGACTGACGTGTTCATGAGTGTAGGGATACAGGACGACTGGAAATTCAGGCTACTGAGAAAAAGAAAAACGTTTTTGTAAACAGACGGTGAAACATGCTAAAACATATTATTATTATTATTATTATTCAAATATATTACCACAGACAAATTGATTGAGATGGAAAAACGCAGAGAACGGCAATCTAGAGAATATCATCGACTTAGTAAAGGTTTGTATCTTGAAATAAACAGACCAACAAGGAAGCAAACAAACCAATAAACAAGCATGCAAACATTAAAACGAGTAGAAAACGACATTCGCCTTTGTCACACAAGCGCCATCTTGAATTTTTCAGCCGATTTATTCAGAATGGAAACGAGGCCAAGCAGGGCGCAGGTTTTGCTCATGTTGGAAAGCGAAGTCTAATGCTGGGATTTATGGTACAAAAGTTGACCAAACCACCAAAAAGTACTCCTTATTTGTTTTAGAACCAAAAAGTTGACTGATTCACTGTTTTTCTGCTTTGCCGGGTCATTCTGGAAACAAAATGGCGGCGCGTGACAAAGGCGAATAGAAATTGTTCAACACAAGCCTTATTCATCAGAATGTTCTTTCTTCTTTGTCTTTGTTGTCTTTATTCTGCACCCTTGACATGATTTTTGCAACTTTCTCCCATCTCTCGAGCAGTTAAACAATCTATAAAATTTGCCTTTTTGGACTACGCCGCAAAGGTTTAATCTATTTTAAAACGTTTGATTTTTTTTTCAATGTTTCAACTTTTTTTCAATGTCATCGCAGATGTTCCAGTTATGCACCCTTCCAGTGTGCCCTTCTCCCTCTTACCGCCTCTCCCGCAAGAGAAAACATTAGAGCCAAGAATAAAGGGACAAGCGACAGCGTCAGGAAAGCAGAAGATGGGTAAAGTGATACCTTTAAAGGGCGACCCTTCAACATGGACCGCAGCAAGTGATGAAGGCCTGTTAGCTTTTGAAGGGAAAGACAAAGGGAAACTAGTGAAACCAGATGAAGTAACAAAAGAGAAGTAGGTTGGATATGAACGAAAGACCAAACATGGTTTTGACTAAATGGTTTCTCTGTCTGATAGATGTAAGGTTTCTCATTTGCAAGGCAACTCCTCTAGTGACGAAAGAAATATCGAAATTTCGAGCAAAATTGAAACATTTTGATTTTGAGAAAAACGGATGTAAAGGTGATTTTTGGCAATAACGAAAAAGAAAAGTTTCAGTCAAACTACGCGCTTGGGAAATAAGAAGGCGGAAAAATTATCGGTCCATAACTTACCGTCTGGCCCTCGCGCTCGGTTAATATGAGGTATATATGAGTTTAGTAATTGATTTACCAGATTCAACAAAAATAATAATAGACTACATTCTTTAAAAAGCAAAAGAACAACAACAGTGAACAACAACAAACAGAAAAAACGCCGCGACGGAAGCCATTCAACTGCACTAAACAAAACAAAACTGAGGCAATATAGTGAACTGATCAGTAATGCACCAGTTAGAGAAAGATCCCCCCCCCCCCCCCCGTGCAGGATTAAAAACTTTGTACACGGCGAGCTTATAAAATAGGGGCGTTCCCTCTCTGGTAGTAGCTTTACAGACGCCTGTCAATTACAACAAATATGCACGTGCATGTTGTTACCTGCTATTATTGTTCTAATATATACGTGATCGCAGCGGCATAGAAACAAGACTAGATAACAGTCTACAAATAGCTACACATAACGCCTTATCAAGAATATATATCAGAGGAACGCCCCTATGAGCCACAACTTTGCAAATGAATCTTACTTGTTCTCGTTAGAGACAACAATTGCACTCCCACCTGGCTTGAGCTGATGCGTAACCAACTAATTCGTAGAAAAACAAAACAAAAACAAATTTAATGCTCAATAATAAGGATGGTTCGTTTTTTACGAATCAACGCGGGTTGCCTGTGGCTTTTAAGACTCGTCTCAGGCCTTCGGCCGAGAGGAAACAAAAGAGCGACCAAGAGACAAAATGGCGACCAAGAGAATGATGCGATGTCATTCGAGTATCTGAAAGTCCTGCTGAATGTTGACGAACAAAGTATAAAGCGATAAAAAACGAGCTTAAGAGAGCAGACGGGACTTTGGCAAAGAAATATTAGAATTCCAAATGTGTTAAAGAGCATGTGTCAGCCGCCATTTTGACAGCATAGCAACATACCAAGTCGGAGAAAGCATCCATTTCCATCGGCTGATTTAGAGAATATAGATTGAATTTGGTAAGTTTTAGACGTTTATTAAGAGATTTCTACACCTAATTCGTCTTCTAATATCGAACGAAAACAATAAGAAAGGAGTGGCTGACATTGCTAGATATAACAAGACAAATATACGGTACCTTTCCTAGCACATCTTCATCGAACGAGAACGTTAAGTCCAAGTCGCGTACGTTCCCGTCGTAGTGCTGAAAGTAACAGAGTGAAAATGAGTTATCAATTAGACAATACTGCGGACTAATACAATTGACCATCCTCAGAAACGGCCGGCCATTTTCTACCTCCGAAACGCTAAGGGTGTCACCCAATCCATTCAGATCATGCGATGCAGGGTGTCAAGGGGTTGGGGGTTCGGAAAAATAGGAAAATATGAATTTCAGAGTTGAGAAAATAGGAAAAAAAGGAAGATTTGGACCAACAAATAGGGGAAAAATAGGAAATGAGAGAGGTTTATGGATGCTCAAATTAATGTGTTCAACCAGAAACATATAACTTAGTTGAAACATGTAACGGCGAACCACGCTGTGGAATATTCGAAGCGAGTTTATGACCATATTTGGTCAATAATGAACTCTCGCCTTCTAACCCAAGCAGGTTTTCGCTTACTAATATTTCATTTTTTGCTCAAATATTTTAGAACAACAGTGGTAAATGATAATATACCAACATTTTACATCTTGAAGTCTTGCAAGATTATTATTTTCAAAATCTGTTCAATTGTTTATTCTGCGAATATTCCGCAGGTTGGCACTAAAGCAATGTATGTTTGTTACACGTTTCAACTCACTTATATGTTTCTGGTTCAACCTATTTAGCGGAACTTGTTATAGCAAAGAAGAGATCAGTGTCCATATTTTGTATCAACTAAGTGGCAAATTTGGGTCGTTAATTGGTTATTTTCCTAGGGGACACTCATTAGTATCACTTTCTAATCACTCCAAATAGGTTTTAGTCAGAATCGTATGAAATCTCTTTTTTGTGGAAAGTGAGGACGAGATATCATACGATTCAAGTATATTCAAAGTCTTCAGTCGGTAGATTCCGAAAAATAGCACTTAACGAAAATAGCACTAAAAAAGGCGATATCGCCCTCGTCGCTGCGCAACTCGCGCGATATCGCTTTTTTCGTGCTATTTTTTTAGCGGAATCTCGCCTCCTGAGGCTTGAATAATCCTATAGAATCGATGTCATCACTTTGCGATTTATTTCACTACAGTTATGTAAATATTGCTGTATCATTTAATAAACATTGATTGTACCTTGATAAAGGTAAGACTCTTGTACAACTCTTGATCAAGTGAGGGCAGCTCGTCAATAGAACTGTACAGGGTACTGTGTTGATTACCCAGCACGTGATTGAGGAAGAAATATGCAAACGGCACTTCGACCACAATGCCCTGCAAAAATATATACAGCCACACCTTTCAAACGGCATTGTATTACTCTTAAGAAATTAAGGTGGTCCATGGCTAATTCACTGGAAATCACACCAGAAGTAAATCACTTTGCTTAGAAAGCTGCAACATTGAGATATTATTTTATGTGTAGATGATAAAGGGTACTTTGCAGATTATATTTGTCATGAAATAAATTGGAAAAGTTGTTTTATCAGGATTTCCACACGCCGAACGGACTTCTAGGTGTTTTAAAATCCTGATTTACCGAAATGCGCGCGCATACATTTCGGTTAGAGTCGTCCTACCTGAAAATCAAAGGTGAGCAAACACCGACGTCTTTCTGGATTCCTTGACTTGAGTTCTTTAATGAAAAAACTAAAACAGAAGCGCAAGATATGCCAACGGTTCGAACCTATATTTCGGTCCTCCTCCCTAAGGTCCGAAAAGTTGGCATATTTTGTGTTTGTGTTTTAATTTTACGTTCTCTATGGTAAGAATTATCAATTACATACCTCATAAACCGCTTTGCCCAACATCTTGCCCATAAACTCGAAGAGCGTCAGGTGGTTGTCGTGAATGAAGGATGTGGACGAGGGATACAATCTTTGCTCTTCTCCTATTGTCATCTAAGTAAGACAGAATGTTTTATAATATGATGCATACTTTTGCAGTATTTTTATTGGTCGAGGGTGATCACGTGACATGGAAAGTCCAGTGCTGTTGGAAACGACAATTTACTACCGAAATCACTCAACTTTTAGCAACCGGGGTACAAACGATTGATCGTATTTGTGAAAACGATCGACCGCCTTTTTATTTCGGTTAACTCACGTGACCATTTCGATTCATCGAAATGGCCATGTTTCTGTAAATTTCTAACATCAAACAAATGAAATGCAAGTCATGTGATCATTTTGATCGATCGAATTTGAAATACGATCGATTATTTCTTTCAAAGGAATGGTCCATGCTTAGCGTGCGTAAATGTATCTATGGATGTACGCGGACAGTTCTGAGAGCACGAAGGTAGCGTAAAGCCTGGTGCACACTTGCGACATAACGACAGAAGAAAAATATCACGCGAACAAAATTTGGTGGTTTCAAAAAGTTAAAGTCCACAAAAATAACATAGGATTGCTTTGATGAAGTAGTCTAATGGTGATCCATGGAAAATATTGATTATTTCCAATGTTTTCCCATGCTTTTTTCGTTGGAACATAACGTCCTTATGTCGTTTATGTCGCTAGTGTGCACCGAGCTTAAGAGATCTACCAGAGTTGTCTCCCAACTATCCAACTCGACTGCAATGAAATAGCGTTATGGCTTCCTGATGGTGAATAAGTTAATTAAAGGAAAATATTGAGCAAATAGCATTATGTACAACTTCTAGATCTCAAGAAAATAGAGTATCTAATACTTGCTTTAAATAGATTAAGCGCAGGATCAAACGCCTTCTTAATAGTTTCTTCCAGGAATTCCTTGAACACGCCATCTTGGTCGATACCCGCTTCTGGTAGACCCTGTGAATTGAAACACAAATCAATCAGTGTGAATTAAAACAATAGGACCAATTAGTTCTGTTGACGATTTCGGAAATTCCAGGGTGGGGCTGGTAACCTAACCCAGAGTTCGTACACTTTCTGGATGACAAAAATCCAGGATTTTCCAGGAAGTCTTTCGTTATATTTCAAGGAGTTTTCCAGGAATCTACTGGGGAGAAATGCCCCCTTCCCCCAAAAAAACATGATAAGCCTGGAGGATGTCATAGTTTGCAGCCCAAAATCAGATTCACGAAACTGACTGATACAACCACATTTGAGTTGAAACATATTTCCAGGAGTTTTCCAGGAAATTCCTTAAAATGTCAGAACTTTCAAGGACTTTCCAGGAAGGAAATGAAAATCCTGGACATTCAAGGATTTCCAGGACGCATACCAACCCTGTAAACGGAACAGGCCATGTTCGACTTACGTGCCTACAAACAATAACCTCAAGTCGAGGCTTTCTTCTGAAATTACTGTAAATGTATTAGAACTTGGAGAAAGCCTCGATTTGAAGCTTTTGCCTTGTGAGCATTGGAGTGTAATTCGAACCTGGGCTATTGGTAGTGGCAACTCAAGGAAAATTGCAAGTAGGCAGCGAGCGGAGAGTAAGTCTAATGCATTACAGTCGATTTACAAACACATTCCTATTTTGCAACGGAATCGATATGCGTCGATATGCGTGCGCATATAGTGGTCTACTCAAGAAACGGTCAGCAAATCGCTTGGGTTGTGTACGGCGGCAAAACAAAGGGATTTGTTTTCGATTTTCCTCCTGCTCGTTACCTGCCTAGCGAGTACAAAGGCAAAGAGGCCTCCGCTAGCAGGGAACGGTTCGTCGCGCAATACTGTAAAATGTAATAACGAACCTGTTCGTTTATGAAGCGAACTCGTATAAGTCCTTTCATGATGTGTGCAGGCAGCAGAGACAACTGTTCATATCCGTCCTATGCAGACCAGAAAGCAGAGCAGTAAGTATAAAGGGAAATACTTGAACCGTCGATAGGTCTATCCATAGTTGATAGGCCTATCCATAGTCTATAGGTCTATCCATAGTTTATAGAGGGGAATGGCTAGGAAACCTCACACCCTGTTTCTGTCATCTCATTGTTCACTTTTTCGGAGGAATCATTTTGTTTGTGGAGGGTCACGGAACATAACAACCGACATTCAGCCAGTAACATTCAGTGCACAACCAGACATGCATGTTAGATGAGCATGAAACGAAAGATTGTGCAGGGTCAATATTCAACATCCAGCCCATGCTATTCTGTTAACCCTTTGAAGTTTGCCTAGCCATTCTACATTCAGAGTCCACAGGAAACCCACAAAAACGAGGGTGTGCGGAAATCCCATACGAACGTGCGCGCTCGATTCCCGGCGGCGTGCTCTGACACCAGAAGAGAGCCTGCGAGGAGGCTAAAGTTTGCCGGGCTTCTCAACCATTCCACTCCATTTACTATGGGACTATCCATAGTGGCGGAATAAGAAGCACATGGCTCTTCAGCTGCTAAGATCCTATCCGTTACCTCCAGTAGTCGATTTCGGTGTCAGTATAGTAACCAGGGTTCCCTGTGGCATGAAGTCATCATTCGGTCGCACGATACCGAGGCTGTCTTTATCCCCCCCCCCCCCCCCCCCCCTGGCTACGCCCCTGTTCAGCTGCTAAGATCCTATCCGTTACCTCCAGTAGTCGATTTCGGTGTATAGTAACCAGGGTTCCCTGTGGCATGAAGTCATCATTCGGTCGCACGATACCGAGGCTGTCTTTATCTTTCGTCACAAAGTCGCGAAACAGTCGCACACGCTGTGAAATGAAGGATCAATAAGGACAATTTTGGTAAATATGGAATAATAATAGTTGTTCTCACTATCAGCATGCTGATTCGCCGAGAGCCCCCGCTTTTTCTGAGAAATTATGAAATTTTCATTATGGCGTATTTTACTACGACTACCAGAAACCATTGCGTCGTCCCTTTTGTTCGCGCAATTACCGCCTATTGTTTCCAACAGCAGCTTATCTGCATAAGAAAAGAAAACTGAAAAGGATACTGGTAGTCGTAGCCAAATGTCCTATTCACACCATCTAGAGGAGTAAATTTAGGTAGATTACACGAGAGACAAAATACGAGAGGAATATTGTAATAATATTATCTGTAAACTTTATTTTCCAGTTTCCCGCCCCGATTAGCTTTATGCTATTTGCGGGTTGACTAATTAAATATTATATGTTTTATATTGGAAATACTAATAAAAATATTGTATTGGATTGTATTGTAGGAATAGACGAAAAGTGCCGTGTTGTATTTGCGTCGACTTTGTAACTCTTTTTTTTTTGTATTTCTCTAATTTTATTTCAATTTCATTAATTTTACGTAAATTACTTTACATTTTTGTATTTTTACATGTATATTACAAAAAAGGACTACACAACACACTAATTCTAAACACACATAAAATACTAAGGTATACTTTGCAACTCATAGGCCACTAATCTGTATTAACCAAACGTTCTTAACTCAGCTGTGACATTAGTAAACCCGTGTTCTTTGCGGGCTTTAACACCGCCAATTTCGCCTAGTTTTCATACATTTTCACTAACTTAGCCCCCCCCCCCCAAAAAAAAAAAAAAAAAAAAAAACTTGCCATACAATCTCACTAATGAAGCCCCCCACTTTTTAAACTGTTCCGCAGTCCTTGTGGTAATTGTACTCGGTTTACAAAGGAACGAGCCGCGTGTTTAATAGTGTTTTACTTCGCTTGTGATTGGCTGACGGGGGAAACCATTTAGCAGCAACTTGCAATCTGTCGTTTATGATTGGCTAGACGTATTTGGTCTTACCTCTTTGTGTGGTATGACATGTGGTATCTTCTGCAGCACCAACGAGGCTCGCCGCTTGCCTTCCTGTAACTCGGATACAAATGTGCTGGTACGTATATCTCTGTAAGAAGGACAACAAATTAATGAAAAAACATACAGAAAGAACCTAGGCCAGTAAATACCAAAAATATAAGAACCTACTTGTGAAAAACTGAATTGTGTAAAACTAACCTAAAATATTAGAATTTTTTATCAGTCTGACCTTGATGCGGCTTTTTCTGTTGCGTACGTTTTTGAGTCAAAATCTCGTCATTACGTTTGACCAGCATAGTAATATATTCTCACTGGGTCCCATTGTACTCTATATAAGATATGGGAGAAAAGGCCTGGCGGAGCCAAAGATGGCAATGGTTTGTAATGACCAACCACCAGATCTAAGGGTGAGCACGATGAGAGCAACGGCCACCACCAATACATTATAAGATTGTACTATATAGGTTATGAAAAAGGGGGAGGGAGGGTGGGGGAAAGAAAGCCAAGAGGCACCACCAGGTCTAAGGGAGAGCACAATGAGACCACAGGCCACCACTAATATGACGTCTCCCATAGACGTCATTCCGGGCGTTCGTTCTCAACCAACTGAGTATGTTAATGAGTTGATATCTTATATACGTACTGCTGGTCCCCAGTGGGAATAGTAATATATTCTCACTGGGTCCCATTGTACTCTATATAAGATATGGGAGAAAAGGCCTGGCTCCGCTTATCTGCCACTTAGGTGTGTGCAGGTTTGAACCCCTCTTACTATCTTAAACCTCTCTATAACTTCTACTAACTTCCACAATATCCCATAACTCAGAAATATCCCAAAACTCAAGGATCCCATAACTCAGAAAGATGTGTTGCACCTGGTCCTAGGTCAAGAATTATTTCTTATTTTCAAACCAGTAAAACCCTGATTTATATACATATGAGACCTAATTCTGACAGTCATAGTGCCCTACAGAGCCCAACCCTGAAGACATAACACATGCATCCCCGATGCAGGGCCTGGTCTCCTCCCAAAACTCAGAATCTTAGAAAATATGATGACTTTGTACTAGTCAATGAGTAGGGATGTATAGTGTAACAATTTACAGGCGAAAATGCTTAAGGGTTGCTGGGTCCGGGGCTGCACCCCTGCCCATATACACATATTCAAGCAGTTTATTGACATAAGAGGTTATGATGTAAGCTCAAGGGTACAACCCCAAACCCAACAAACCCAGAAATGCCCCGTCCGAGGACAGAGCACTGGACAAAATGTCCATAGGACCGAAGAAGATCCCTCCAGGAGTGTTGGGCAGAGAGTTACATATCATGAAAGAGTCTAATACATACGTTAACTTTGTTCGTCTAGTGAATTGTGTAAACAAAGGTGGGATAATCCTGATAGAACTAACACTTCACAATCGGCATGCGTAACAAAGACAACTCGATGTGATATATAATACAAGATTTTAGTGGCACTGGTTTCCTCCCAAAACTCAGAATCTCAGAAAATATGATGCCCTTTTACAACTAGCCAATGAGTAGGGATGTATAGTGTAACAATTTACAGGCGAAAATGCTTAAGGGTTGCTGGGTCCGGGCTGCACCCCTGCCCATATACACACATTCAAGCAGTCTATTGACACAAGAGGTTATGATGTAAGCTCAAGGGTACAACCCCAAACCCAACAAACCCAGAAATGCCCCGTCCGAGGACAGAGCACTGGACAAAATGTCCATAGGACCGAAGAAGATCCCTCCAGGAGTGTTGGGCAGAGAGTTACATATCATGAAAGAGTCTAATTCATACGTTAACTTTGTTCGTCTAGTGAATTCTGTAAACGAAAGTGGGTCAATCGCGATAGAGCTAACAATTCGACATGAGTGACAAAGACAACTCGATATGATATATAATACAAGATTTTAGTTGCATTGCAAACAACTGGACAAACTTCACCAAAAGGGTAGTATAGCCCCATCCTAAGGGACAACACACACACTCCCAGGCAGTACACTTTACTACTTCAGCACAGTTATTTGCACCTCTCCACCTCTCTTGTGGGAGGCAAGGCCTGGTTTCCTCCCAAAACTCAGAAGGGTTATCCAGAAATTATCGCGCATGACTTTTGCCGTATGAGGTTTAGTAATAAATAAACCAATCTAAAAGGTAAAAAACACAAAAAACACACAAAAAAAAATACAAAAAATAAAATAAAAATAAAAATAAAATAAAATAAAAAAAAATAAATAAAAAATAAAGTAAAAAATAAATGAAAAATTAAAATAAAAATTACGTACAATGTTTCCACGGTGTTGATTGCATGATCCGATCCGCTCGGATCGAGCTGTTTCCTAGGAGGTTAGAACAGGTGTTAACCCCACCTGTCACCTAAAACATTTTGTGCCAATAATGTTGCACATCGATAAAAATTCAATTGAAATCGACAAGTTATTTCTGTTGGAAAACAAACACATTTACTGAAACCAGTCTTCAAGATGCAGTTTTAAAGAATTATAAAAAACGACCTTATTATGGCAGATTGTCATAGCATTTACTTTCACCCTAAAGAATAACACACACTACCAAGCAGTACACTTTATTACTTTATTACTTTAGTACAATTATTTGTACCTCCTTGCGGGAGGAAGGGCCTGGTGTCCTCCCAAAATTTAGGAAGGGTTATCCAGAAATTAGTACAACCAAAATTTGAGGACCTTCGCCATAAGGTTAAGTAATAAGTATACCACGCTAAAAGTCAAAAATTTAGCGTACAATGTTTCCCCGGTGTTGATTACATAATCCGCTCGGATCGAGCTGTTTCCTAAGAGGTTAGCGCAGGTGTTAACTCCACCTGTCACCTAAAATACTATGTGCCAATAATAATGTTGTACTTCGATAAAACGTTCATTGAAATCTATCAGCTATTTCTGTTAGAAAACAAAGACATTCACTGAAACCAGCCTTCAAGATGCAGAATCATAAAAAAGACCTTTATTATGGCAGATTGTCATAGCATTTACTTTCACATTACCGCATTACTTTCGTCACGCTGGTATATCATAATCTTAAAAATACACTAGAATTTGAGCGACTTTTCGCTGGGCAGAACAACTCTGTAGCCAAACTCAACTGAACAACATATTATCATCTTAAAGTACACTAGAATTTGAGCGACTTTTCGCTGGGCAGAACAACTCTGTAGCCAAACTCACACTAGAACTTGAGCGACGTTTCGCTGGGCAGAACAACTCTGTAGCCAAACCCAACTGAACAACATATTATCTTAAAGTACACTAGATTTTGAGCGACTTTTCGCTGGGCAGAACAACTCTGTAGCCAAACTCACACTAGAATTTGAGCGACGTTTCGCTGGGCAGAACAACTCTGTTGCCAAACTCAACTGAATAACATATTATCATCTTAAAGTACACTAGATTTGTTGAGCGACTTTTCGCTGGGCAGAACAACTCTGCAGCCAAACTCAATTGAACAATATAATCCTTGAAATACACTAAAGTTTCAGCGACTTTTCGCTTTGCAGAACAACTCTGTTGTCAAACTTCTTTAAAACGCTGAGCCGAGCACATGCTAAGAAAAATACCTGAACCGACGAGAAAGCAACGTGGGAAAATAATTCAGGGCAACCGAATACTCACAGTACATCTTTGAATATAGGGAGAATATGTGTCCGGGCTTTCTAGGTCGGTTGCCGGGAGTAAAAGGAATCAGAACTTCCAAGCTGGAAACCAAAGCAAACAATACATTAAGAATGCAAAAATGAAACGCCAACAACGAAATTAAATACCGAATCTGTCGGATATACCCAAGGTTCATCTTGAGATGGATGGACTTGAGACGGATGGGGAAGTAGAATTGAAGAGACAGCAGGCAATGGTGTTCCTTCGTGGACGCTTCAGAAAGGGTGGCGAGTCAGGCTTGAACGGAGATTGCGACAGGAACACGTTCGAACACCAAGTTGAAGCTGAAGTGCAGACGACGCCAATAGAAAATAAATAACTTGAGTGTTGATAGCGGGAAGAGATGAGAGGAGACGACGAGAACAAGTAAATTTTAATTGTAGAAGTAGGTTGCGAAGTCTTGTGAAGAGTAGAGTGCAGACTTGAGTCGAACTGGAGGAACGTCTAAGACGGGCGTTCGTTCTCAACCAACTGAGTATGTTAATGAGTTGATATCTTATATACGTACTGCTGGTCCCCAGTGGGAATAGTTAGTGAGTGACGCCCTCTTGTGGAAACAGAAACAGAAAAACAAAAAAAAAAACAAAAAAGAAACGGTATGTCCGCCCTCTTATTACCTGATAAGCCAATGGTTCGGAGGTGCAAATGATCTTCGACAGTCTCGATCATACAAGATCATGAGAAAAGTGTGTGCAGAAGAGAGGAGCGCCTCAGCCGAGCTGCCTTGAGGTTTCGCGTCTAAGGAAGAAGAAGTGAGCTTTATCCGACATGGGTATTTCGAGTGAAAATGGCAAGTTTAGTCTGGAAACAAATTTCTGAAGAAAACACGAAATACATTCCCAAACTGGCCGCAGCTAGAAAATTTTGTCGGGAGGGGGGGGGGGGGCAGTATTTCGTTCAATCAACCTCAGGTTCATGGGCTCAGAAGATGGGAAACATCTCGGAGTCTAGTACCCCATTCACACTGGCGCTTAAACCGGTTTAAAGGTGGTTTAGTTAAAATTTTATCTCCCAAGAAGAGACTGTTCCAAGAACAAAACTGAATACACTGTACACGTTATTAAGTGATCATTTAGCTAGTAAGAGTTAGAAACAATACGAAATTTGGAAAGATGTGAGGCGAAGAAAAACCTTGTTTAACTAAACAACATGATTTTGGTGAGAATGGGGTACTTTTTTCACGACCATTTTCAGCACCTCATTTTGGAACATTGGGCTGATCCAAAAAAAAAAAATTGTACCACCCTATCGAGGATCCTGGACATTTTCCACAGGGGTTGTACAGGAGTCTGGAATTTCCACAGGGGTAGAGCAATTTTTGAAAATTTGGAGTTCCTCGATAGGGGGTACAAATGTTTTTTTGGAACATTCCATTCCAGGCTCTGATCACCGGAAATGCATGAAATCTCCCAACTTTTCCCTTCGGTGCGCCTGGCAGATGAAATATTTTCGCGATAACTCACCATCGCTGACCTCATACCAGTAGAGCTTGTACACCAGTTGGTTTAGAAACGCGGACATGTTCACCAGGTCGGCAAGAGCAAACGGTTTTTGTTGATCATACATCTCACCGTCATCCACGATTCTAAACAGAACCACATATAATTTAATAACTGAACAATTCTCTCTAAATAACGCTTCTTCGTAGATACGAGCCTTTCGCCTCGTTCGAACGTGGGGTCAATGAAGCCATGGGACATAGTGTGGTGCGAACCGATTAATAGGACAATAACATGACTTTTGGAGGGCATATAGTTTATTTGGGGCCCGAGTAGCATCATTTACGCCCGAGCGCAGCGAGGGTGCAAATGATGCTACGAGGGACACAAATCAACTATATGCCCGACAAAAGTCATGTTATTATCATTATTATCACTACACAAGGCCAAATAATACAAGTATGATAGTGTTCGTCCAACCGAATTGAATACTGTAAGCTTAGAGATTACAAACTTAGGTTAATACATGAAACAAAAAGAATCAACTTTTAAAATAAAAATCTACTCTGCTAGCAGGGTAATAAGAATCCCAAAAGGCAATACAAATGAAAACATGGCAAATGTTTTTTAACTGTTTTTTGTAGGCTTACTTCTAGTCAGCTCTCGCCATCCCTCGACCCGCGAAACGAAAGCACACCAAAAACCAGATAAATTCAACCAATATCTCCGGAGCCCTCTATTTTTCGTCGGTGTTCTGTCCGTGGCTGTCGAATTAAGTACTGTTTCCCAGACTGATAGCGTGTTTATGTTTCGGTTCCACAATATTTTCTTTTTCTAGTAAACAACTTGTTCGCCTTCGGTTCGAACATGAGACTAAGACCCCATTCACACGAGACCGGTACAAAACCGGACCGGTACAGTTCTGGTACGGTACCGCCTGTTCATACGGTACCGGTACAATTCTGACATGTTTTGCAACAGTGTTCACACAGCCTAGCCGTGCCAAAATCGGTCCGGTACCGCAGGTCCTGTGTGAACGCGCGACGTTACCGTACCAGAACTGTACCGGTCCGGTTTTGTACCGGTCTCGTGTGAACGGGGTCTAAGCTTGTTGTTGTTGAGGTTTCGGCTCACCGGTGTGATTTGGCGATGAATCGCTGCTTAATTATTGTCAGAGTACTCGGCGTCAAGGCTTCCCTTTCTCTGTTTTAACTTCGGCGTAGAATTTCCGTAGAATTTCACTTATGACTTGTCTTGTTTTACGATGGTAAAATCAACAACAACGTTTCGCTTGTGCCTTGTGGCATCATTTCTCAAACTTCCTTATTCCCCACTCGGTCGCTTTCTTTGTGTTTTTTGCTTGTTCATTTAGCTAACTGATCAACGTTCAAGTCTGAGTTTTGGCTACTGAGAGTGAAATACGGGGTTTCTTCCAATTCCATGGCGATAAAGAAACGAGAGAAAGTTAGAAAAACTAGCCGAAATATTTTCACCGAGTGAATTCCCGCCACAAACTCGCACTAAAATGGTATCCGCGTGATCTGATTGGTCTAGCGTGGCAGCAGAGCGCCACCACGGCCAATCAGAATGAGGGCGGTAAATGTATTTGCGGCCTGCTGTTTGCCATTTGGCCCGTAAAAATAGAGCGTTTTAGAGAGGGCGGTTTACAATTTGGCCGCGCGTAGTGATAATAATGCTTGTTTTACGGTTGCAGTGGGCCGCAACGTCGCTAGATGCACGCAGAAATTATTTCCATTTAATGGTAATTTTTGTCATTATTGGCGGAACACAGGCGCGCCAGCGAATGCTCCATACTTAAGAGAATAATGTATAGGTATGGATCTGATTTTTGAACGCGCGTGCGGTGTCCGTCCGACGTCCCTGTACCACCACAGGGTTCCCATCAAGAAAGAAGAAAATAGAATATCTTGAGAACGGAACATCGCTAGGTGACCAAACTTGGGTAAAATTATCTTGGAGGCAAGGGGGTGCACCACCAAGGTCACGTGGCATGACGTCATCGATGACGTCATATCAAGAAAATTTCGCCAAAAGCTGTCGTTTTGCCGACGTTGCAAAACTTCCTTATTAGGAAATTCCCCCCTACCTTATTTGGGAGGTCTGTAAGTGCTTTTCCTCATATCGTAGCGAAAAAGCAGGAAAATTCACCAAAACTTGCAGATACTCGAGAAACATCGTTTTCTTGTCCGCCATTTTGTTTTTACCCCCCGCCGAGGGGCCTGAGACGCGATTTGAATACCACAGGCAACCCGCGCGGATTTGCCATAAAAACGACAGCACTTTCTTGATATGTCATCAAAACTATAAAATTAACAGTAATGTATTGATTCGAGCTCCGCTTTTAGGCAGTGCCTAAATCTATATTAATATCTACTGGATGGATCAGAATGTATTTAGTCAAAGTACCAGTGCCTTTCATCACCTACCAGACTAGAGTACAAGTCGCGAAATCAGAATCCGTGAAATCAGAAAAAATAGCCTCAATTGCCTATAATCAGACATTTAGACAAATCCAACAAATTTACAGTCTGTTTGAACAACGACAAGCGGGTAAGAATGGCAAGACCATCTACTGGAGCCCTATGGTATGCAAGGAGCGCCTGGGACGTTTAACATTACTTACACAATGCATGACATATTGACCCTGGAGTTAGACGCAGTAGCCACAAAAAAAACTTTAAATTAAAAGGCAATCATAACACCACCAGCCTGCTTTTCATCCGCTACGGTAGAGTTCGTTGCCACTTCCTACCTCCGCGTCTGATCAACGTCAGGGGGTCAAGTGTTCTGCCAAGTCTATTTGCCGATGACTCTTGTCTTTTATCTGTCCAAATCTGTCGTTTGCTCAGACGACAAGGTGAAGATACCATATCCATTTTATAACAGTTTGCTGAGTGATTTCTTTCGAAAAAACACTACACAAAACAGAGGAATAGTTTTCCCCTGTCCAACTTCAATCGGTAAAACTCTTGTAGTTGGTGAGATACTCTGATTGGCTGATCGCAGTTGGAGAAAAATTTAAGCTTCGTCGTGATTGGTCCATATACTCAATGTGGTAGGAAGTGCCAGCGTACTCCACCTTAGCGGATGAAAATTAGGCTTAATCACCACTTACGGTAGCAGATGACTGCAACAGTCGCAGAAAAGAGTAAGAGTAGACTGCAAGGATTGTGAGCAGCTGAGGGAGCCCTTATTGATGCTGGACAGAACCAGTTTGGGACCACCATCGTTACCAATCAACTGGAAAAACCGCCATAACTGGACCAGGAACTCTTCTTGGTAACTCAGACCTGGAAATGACAGATCCACATACTTATAATGGGTCGACCGTTAAGTGACAAAATTTACCTCTAGCCCAAGCTATACGGCAATGAGGAAGTCAGTGAAAGACTAAAGACGTCAATCGACAAGTTCACACCCTCATTTGCATCATAGGTAGTCAGGACAAGATGGCAAAAGTAATTCAGAATCTTAGGAGAAATAGAAGCCGAAAACCATCACTTAAGATTCAAAACAAAGAAAAGATTAAACAAGCAAAATACACTGGTATAAACAATAAAACATCGAGCGTGAATTGCAAGAGATTTTACACCTGATGAAACACCTTATTTAAGATCAGTAGATTTATTTGGCAAAAAAAAAAACAGTTACATTGTAAATTATTGATGAAGATGATTAATTTATTCACCATCATCAATTTACATTTTAACTGTTTTTGTTTCTGGCAAAATCAATTAACTGATCTTTCATAGGGAGATCTAGCTATGAATATAAAGTTGCAAAAATTATGGATAATAACTTTCCTAGTGAACCCCCGGCATGTGTTATGCAGCTGTCTATACATCACCAAATAAATGGAACGCACGTGTCCTTTGCCATTGTATCCACTATGCATCACTGGCTAATACAGTAAAAGCCGCGTGTCAGAACCTGCATTTTTCGAATTGTAGCAAATTAGGTTCTTATATTTTAGGGTTGTTATGGCGGTTTAGGCTGAGACGGACGGTTGTTGATTACCAGATAATATGGTAAGTATGGCCTGTCCTTCATTATAAGCATTTTAGTCACATCAATACTGCCACAAATCCAGCGAAAATTACTTAACAATATATACAATGTGTCTTTTCAAAAAGAGCTGTATAATAAATGAATTCTAAATAAATAAAATAACAAAAAATGAACGGGATACATGAAAAATACAAAAAGTAGCACATTACAATTTTGGGTAATTCTATTTTTGCGATCTACATGAAAGTGTATTGTAACCCCACATATGAAAACCTGTTTGAATTTGCTTGGCTAAACAGATTCTTATATGTTTTAATATTAAAATGACAAATTTCTACCAGTAGGTTCTTAAATCCATAGATTTTTACAATTCGGGTTTTTACTGTAATTGCAATCTCTTAACATCAACTTTTTCGAATTTAAATTTAAATTTAAGCTGTTTAACAATAGCATTCGTCGCCATGTCTTATTTCTTGGTTATAAATGACAACTAATTATAAATTGTATTGGAAATTGCTCGAATGGGAGGGAAGAATATTATTTATCAACGATATTAAAGGGAAATTTCTATGACATATTGGTAATTCAAGGACAACCTTAAAGTATGTTGTTATTTTTCACCTCGTTAGTAAAATGTTTCTATTCAGGTCTCGTCCCTCATTACACTACACCTTACCAGTATATGGAGGATGTTAAGGCAAAACAAAAATGAAGTTTTAGACACCAAGTTCAGTTATAAAACGTTTCCGATTATTGTAATTTTTTGCCAGTCAATAAAACAACTGTTCAGCTTTCTACTTGATATCGTTTTCTTTTAAAAAATTGAACCGATTTCCTGAAATAAGTGAATTGACAAAGTGGGGTTAAATTAAACACGGCCTCCTATTTCTATAAAAGCACAACTTAGTCTCACTTTTTTGGTTTTCAGCAGACAGCTCTAGTGCCCTTTTATGTGCCTGTGAAAGCAGATCAGGATCGAGCCCTTTGCATGTGCACCATGACTTCGACTAAACCTAGATGACGCAGATGTTCACACATTTATTGCAGGGCGTAATATTGGGGCTATATTTAGACATGAGTACTTGTACTCTTTCTTATCTTACCTGGCATAAACCTAATGCCCAAGGACGTTTTTGCAAGAAAGTACGCAAAGCTGAATGCTGTCAATTACAAAGCTCTGATAGCCTGAATGGAGGTTTGTGTTTCCTTTCTGAACTAAAATTATGCATTCTATTCCTTTGCATAATTTCCAACTTTTCAGCAGAGGTTTTCCTTTCCTGTTTCCTGACAGTATAATAAAAAAAGTACTTTCGACTTACATAATTTTAGTGAATAACTCGAGTACAGAGTCGAGAAATAAGCGAAGGGCGTTGGGCCTTAAAAGTCTATCTGAACTAAACTCAAGGGAAGGCCAAAATGCATGGCTTCGACTTAAGGTGACTCCACGAAAAGTCCAAGCGAGCGGATTTTGTGTAAATATAAATTCGGTCATCTTTTTATAATATTCGTGTGAAGGATATCGAATTTAGAGGACACTAGGAGGTATCATTTAGCAATAGTTTAACATATTTCGATCATTATTTACGTTAATATTTTTAAAATAATATTCCAGCTACAGTTGACCCCCTTGTTCGGCCTCTTTAGACATCCCTAAAACAAAATTTGAAATCATTTTTGCACGAAATTTCAAAATTGGTGTTTAATTTAATTGCCTCAGATTGCTAATTCGGCGGAACCAAAATTGAGAATTTTTATTTATTTATTTATTTGCTAATATATTCATTTGTTTATTTTGGTTTTGCCAATTGGCTGAGACATTCTAAATACGTGAAGCAATTAAGACAGATTATTTTAGAACTTCGAGCAATTTTGCCAGAAAGCGGCAAAAAATCTTACTCGAAATAAAAAAAGTTGTTGCTTTGAATTTAGTCTCATTTCAAAGGTCTTCATGGTAGTGTTGTTGTATTATATCGCCAGTAAAAATTTCCAGAGGAAGCTGAGAAAATACATTTTAGTTTTTACAGATAGACGTCCAAGCGGATTTTCTGTAAATATATGTAAATTATGTAAATATAAACTCGGTCATAACTTTTAGAATATTCATGTGACGGATATTAGACTTGGAGAACACGTATTTTTCGCACCTAAAATGGTGATGTCAATCACAGCCTAATATAGATTCTATAGAATTTTTCAATTTTTGAACGCTTATTTCTGTGGCGGCGCGCACCCAGTCCTCTGCCTTTTGTGATATTTCGAAATGTGGACCACAAATCTACAAATTAGGATAGAAATCATTGAGTAACAGTACTTTTTGCCAAACGTTGCTCAAAGTTGTAAAATAACCTGTCTTAAAATATAACATCAATATTGAAATTTCGTGCACAAATGATAGCAAAATTTTGTTTTAGAGATGCCAAAAGAGGAACAAGGTGGTCCACAGTAGCTGGGATATTACTCACGCAAATAAAAATCGAAATATGTTACATTATTGCTAAATGATCGCCCTCCTACTGTTCTCCAAGTCTGATATCCCCGTCACACGAATATTCTAAAAGTTATGACCGAGTTTATATTTACATAATTTACATATATTTACAGAAAATCCGCTTGGACTTTTCGTGAAGTCACCTTAACGCAACATTGAAACTTTTGAAAATCCCCTGAGAGGAGTAGTCACCTTGGTGGACGAGAAGCATTACCCATTTTTAACGACCATGATAGATCACGCAAAAGGAAATTAGAATTCGAAGCTAATTTGGCAGGAGCGCCCAACGGCAATTTCGATAAGATATTTATTCAGATGGCTTCTTGGTAACACTCGCAGAATTGGACCCAAATGAAATCTTATGAATCATATCATCGCGAAACTACGAATTCGTTAGTAAAGTCAGTTGGGTGCCCCTGATAAAGGAAAACATTTATCTTTAAAAAGAGCACGACTTTTGCAATAATCTGGGGATATTTTGTTATCCTTATGGCGCCAGCAATGAGTAAGGCAGCCACACCCTTAATATCTAGCTGTTCATATACTTTTTTCAGGCCTGCGTAATCCAAGCCTGTACACTCTTTGGAAAGGCTTCAAATTGGCCAAACGTCGAGGATTAGCTTTGAACTTTTGTTTTGAAATCCAGAATGATTCCGTAAATGCTCTCGTCGCGGCATTATTTCGCCGCAGTCCGACAGGCAATTTCAACAACAGGCAATTTCCAATGCTAATGCAACTCTCTTTACGATGAAACGTCTTTCATAATCTATTATGGTCGTTAACAATGGCTAATGCTTCTCGCCCCCAAAGGTGACTCCTCTCGGTGGATTTTCAAACGTTCACGCCGGTATGCAATATAAGTCGAAGCCATGCATTTTGGCTTTGCCTTGAGTTTAGTTCAGACTGAATTTTGAGGCCCAACAGCCTTCGCTTATTTCTCGCCACCGTATTCGAGCAATTCACTAAAATTCTGTTAGGCGAAAGTACATCTATTCTATTATACAGTCAGGAAACAGGAAAGAAAAACTTCTGCTGTAAAGTTGGAAATTATGCAAAGGTATAGAGGATGCATAATTTCAGATCAGAAGTGAAACAACGCCCTCCATTCAGGCTATCAGAACTTTGTAATGGACAGCATTCAGCTTGGCGTAATTTCTTGCCAAAACTTCATTGGGCATCAGGCCTTCAAATGCCAGGTAAGATAAGAGTACAAGCACTCATTACTAAATATAGCCCAAATATTGCGCCCTGCAATAAATGTTAGCATCTCAGTGCTCCATCTAGATTTAGTCGAAGTCATCGCGCGCCTGCCAAGGGCTCGATTCTGATTTGCTTTGCACATAAAAAGGTACTAGAGCTGGCTGTTAAAAATCAAAAAAGTGTCTTTCAAGAAATAGGAGGCCGTGTTTAAATTTTGCCCCACTTTGTCCACTCCCTGATTTCAGGAAATCGGTTAAATGTATTCGAAGAAAACGATATCAAGTAGAAAGCTGAATAGTTACTTTATTGACTGGCAAAAAACGACAAACAGGGAACGTTTTGTAACTAAACTCGGTGTCTAAAACTTCATGTTGTTTTGCCTTTGAATAGGTGTACGCCACCAGCTAATACTACAGAAATAATCTCACTCGCGATTACAAACTGCAATATGATATGGCAGTCTGCATCTTAGAGATCTGAAAACTATCAACCACATTTCATCATATAATTACAAGTGCTAATGTTCTATTTCATTTCCAGCAGGCACGGTGCTAAAGGAAGTCTCTACGAGGAACCAGTTTCAAAGCCAAAGAATCTAACGAGAAAGACAGCATGGTCTTTGAAAATTACTCTTTCACAAATATTTCTGCGTTGCACCTCAACGAATACAATGCAGGAGAAATTTTACTTATAACAACGAGCAGCATTCTTATTCTACTTCCTACGACTCTCAACGCCCTCGTAGTGTTTCTCGTCTTCCGACGTCAAAACATCGTGAGAAGGAATATCAACTTATTCATAGCGAACATGGCTATCAGTGATATCATGATCAGCGTGTTGGGAAATGCAATTTCCCTACAACACACCATATCGCGCGACTTGTCCTGGAGAATCAAGGGCAATGCAGGTCTGTACTCATGTAAGCTCTACTTCTATATAGCTGATATGTCCCTTCTCGTATCGCCGATGTCTATGCTGTTCATAACAATTGAGAGGTACAGGGGGGTTCAGCGCCTATTTCCAGTTGGGCTTACAGTGAGATGTCGCAATTGGCTACTTGCATTGTCGTGGCTTGTTCCAGCGGTGGTTTACTTACCCGAATGGTATTTTATTGTTCTCAACAACAACTGCTATTTCGACACCTCAAGTACCTATTTCAAGCCATTTGTTGTGACCATCCTCTCTGTCTACGCGATATTATACTTCTCCATCGCTATACTTGGGTTAATAACACTCTATAGACTAAGGAATCTTCACATCTTTGAAAATCTATCAGAGGCTTCAAGAGTCATGCGTAAACGGAGAACCCAAAACGCAATAAATATGGTGCTCTGTTCAATTGGGACATTTGTACTCCTAACCTCTCCGCTTCATGTACTTAATACCATATTAACATTCAGTAGTTACGTCACTGTACCAAATTATGTCTTTAACGTTATAGCCTACCTTATTTTTCTAAATTGCGCTGCAGGGCCTTGCATATATTTCGTTTTTATGGATGATTTTAGAACTGCAATTAGGGAATTTATATTCAACAGAGGAGCTTTAAATTGAAAAGTGATCGATTAAGCAGCACAAGAGGCGGACAAACAGTGATATAATATTCCGCTGATTATTCACAGTTCCCGGGCAACGCTTTAGAAGACAACTCATGGTAGGGTCCAGTAGACGTTTTTAGGGGCGTGGGTGTTGTGCTTTCGGTGCTTTGTTATCCTAACTGTAACGCAAGCGAGCAAAATATTTTGTTTTCCCTGAACGAGCGAAAAAGCTCTTTGATACTCATATAACCAAATAAAGAAATTGTTTTGCTTGGGTGCCAGTCAAGGAAAAACACAGATCCCTCTCGAGCGGGAGAGTTCAATTGTGGCTCAGCATAAGTGGGTCACGGGTTAGGTTTTACAAGGAAATGGAGAACTACTGAAAAGAAAGGCGAGGATGTCGAATAGTAAACGTATTTTGTGGGTATTGGCGGCTTAAAAATAGCTAGTGAAATTCTTGGCACTTTTTAAGTAGTAGTCCATGGAAAGGACTTGTTTGTTTGAAGTGCAACAAGCCACGCGGCCTGGACAGGGCAATCAACTGCTGCCATTAGCTTTTGCCTATCTTATTATTTTCATTAGTTTTCTTATGAATGTGTAATCTTATTTGTTTTTTGTTTTCCGGGCCCACAGTAATTGGTGCAAACTGTTGTGATGTCCCTGTTAAACTTGGGGTTCGCGTCCAATTCTATTCGTGGTTCGTGAAGCAAATAAACAGTACAAGTTTGGCTAGAACAGATATATTTTCTCAAGCACAGTGTGCTTTCCACTCCATTGCTCTCTACAATGTCTTATTCTCAAATTACATTCTATAATCAAATTTCACAACTCTATCGTGACTCTATCGTGACACTAATTGTCGGGATTATTGACTGTCAAAAGGCTTAACATAGCGTTACGTAGCGTTGTAAACACTAAAAATTGGTGATCGGTGTGAGACCAAAAATACTAAAAACTCCACGTCTCACACTCTCCCCCTCTTTAAAACAATGTCCGCCTGGACATACAGAACTTGAACGAACAAACAACCTTTATACAACTACTATTGCAAATGACTATCTGAATTGAGCTGATCAGACTCATCAGTTTGTTCCTTGCATAGTTCAATGCAGTTCACCTTCCGCTGCGCCGGCACTATTCTAGCTACTCTGCATTCCCTGTTGTTGTCCGTTGTACCTAAACTTGGCATTAACCCAGTCTATCGGGCGTCTTGAACGCGGTTTCTGTTTTAGCCCTTTTTTTTTTCTAATACAAGTAAAGAATATAATAAAAAGTTAGTAAAATGTTCTTGATAGTGTTCTCTCATCCGTTGAGCTGCGCATGATACCCATAATAAACAGGACGTACAGCATGGGCATAAGGTATCTGATACACTGGGAAACGTGGTTGTACTGGTTGTACGGGGTGCTGCCCAAAACGCACATTGGGGAAACCCATTCCATTATGGTAACCAGGGTAAGGCATCGACTGTATTGGATAGTAGGGGGTTTGAGCGATGTTGGGTTGTTGACCATAGCTGGGGTGCGCTGCAACTTGGTTGGTATGGTACAACGAATCAGATGGGGTGCCAAGACTATCGTATGTAAGGAGTTGGGGGGGCCGCCGTTCACGAACTGGTCGTCCTGGGGGTTCCACTTCTGGTGATCCCTCACATCCTTCGGCCCCCGACTCCGTCGCTTCTTCCATGTTTGCTATCTTGTCCTCTGCATCTTCAGGTAGTTCATTGGGTTCTACCACGTCTTCCAACTCTTGGGTCTCTAGAAGGGCATCGTCATTTGGTTCTTCTTCCGTGTTAGCGGTTGGCACCAATTCATTTACGTCATTAGGGATTGTGGGGGTGGACCTTTGCTCGACGTCACTAGGAAGATCTGCGAATTGGATGTCAGAGTCTGAATCTGAATCTGTGTGGCTACTTGGAAATTCCGGTGGCTTGGCGGCACGACAAGCTGTCCTCCCACGTCGGCGTGGTCTCTCACGAGGTTGTGTAACCGCGACTGGCTGGGATTCGCATGACAAAAGTAGGTTTCGATGTAGCACTCGAGCTTTGCTGCCAGGTGGTTGTCCTTCAGGGATTACCTCATAGACAGGAATACCTTGTTTCTGCCGGAGGACCACATGTATCTTGTCTTCCCAGAAGGCTCTTAACTTCCCTGGACCGCCTCGCTCTGACAAATTCCGAACCAGTACTCGGTCACCTGGTTGAAGCTGGGTGTAGTTAACTTTCCGATCATAATATTTTTTGCCTCTTGCCGCAGACAAATCAGAATTTTTCGCCGCAAGGGAATATGCCTCCCGCATGGCGTTTTTCCATCTTTCCACGTACTGCAGGTGGTCGGCCGTTCCTTGCTCAGCAGGTGTCCCTAGAAGGATGTCCAGCGCTAAACGCGGTGACCTACCAAACATGAGATAGAACGGCGAAAAGCCCGTTGCACTACTCCTGCTGCAATTATATGCGTGTACTACTTTATTCAGCGATTCTTTCCACTTGCTCTTGCAAGTTTCTGGGAGGGTCCTCAGCATGGATAAAAGCGTGCGGTTGAACCTTTCCGCCTTGCCGTTTCCTTGGGGATGATATGGAGTAGTTCTGAGTCGGTTGGTGCCACAGAGGCTGTGCAGCTGCTTGAATAACTTGTTCTCAAACTCTCGTCCTTGGTCATGTAAAATGGAACCAGGGAACCCGAAACGGAGAAAGAAATCGTTGTACAACAACGCAGCAGCAGTTGTGGCGGACTTGTTTCTGGTAGCATATGCTTGTGCAAATCTTGTAAAATGGTCAACCACGACAAGGATATACTCATAACCTCCCGAGCTCTGCTCTAGGTGTAGGAAGTCGATTGAAATAATTTCAAAGGGAGCAGTGGTGGTGATGGGTTGTAAGGGCGCGCACGCCTGGTTGTTGGGTCTTCTCTGTTTTAAACAACCACAAACTCTCGTAACAAAATGATTGATCTCCCTTTCCATGTTTGGCCAAAACACCCGTTGACGTGCCAGCTGCAAC
The DNA here is from genome assembly GCA_033964015.1 of Scolanthus callimorphus. NCBI lineage: Eukaryota > Metazoa > Cnidaria > Anthozoa > Actiniaria > Edwardsiidae > Scolanthus > Scolanthus callimorphus. Next base: position 9,766,066 of record CM066919.1, read on the forward strand.
ACTTTCTCTGGGCCAACATGACCCATGTCCTCATGAAGTTCACGATATACAAGCGGACGGTATTTCCCTGGCAATATTAGTTGGTCGTACCCCCCGCTTTTCCGTCGTAACAACCCGTCGTTGCTAATGTATAAACTATTCCAGTGGCGCAGTAGGGACCTCGTACCGGCTCCTCTCTCCTTGACTCTCTTGGTTCAGGACAGCGTCCCTCAGTCTTCATGGCTAGAACTCGACCTATGTTCGGGTCTTGTTTCTGGGCATCTAAGATCTCCGTAGTGGGTATACCGTTGATGTTGGCGCACTTGATCACGTCGCTATCCATACCGAGGAGTTGGTCATTGGTACCCACCGCCGACAACCAGATTGTATCTCCCCTGGATTGTGCATTGACTCCACCGAAGATTGCCCTTACATCATCTTCCGCGACTTCCTGGTTGCATTTCTCGATGTAGCGATTGATGTTGAGAGGCATTCGTGACAATGTGTCAGCATCTATGTTGGATTTGCCGGGCCGGTACTTGATTGCAAAGGAAAAGTCTGCTAATTCAGCGACCCATCGCTGGCAGGTGGCATTCAGTTTTGCCGAGGTGAGGACATATGTCAGCGGTTTATTATCTGTGTAGACGGTAAAATGCGGCGCATAAAACAGATAGTCGCGAAAGTGAGTACATATAGCCCACTTTAGGGCCAGAAACTCAAGCTTTCCCGCATGAAGATGGTAATTTTTCTCAGCCTGAGTGAGTGCTCTTGATCCATACGCTATGACTCGCATCATACTGTCCTGACGTTGATAAAGAACTGCTCCCAACCCTTCATTACTCGCATCCGTGTGTAGGATAAAAGGTTTCGCATAATCGGGATAGCCTAGAACAGGAGGGGTTATCAAACAGTTTAACAATCTCTGACATCCGCCAAACAAGAAACTCTACATGATTGACCTCTAGTTATTACAATGTCCCGTTTACCGGTTTTGACCCCTGAAAGTTCACAGTTCGGGTCATTCTGAATCATAATATTTACAAGCGATTGTGCGCCCGATTCCGTGACGTCGTGCAAACTTGCAGCCAAAGCCTCGACTATAGTAGCGCGCTGTCCTGAGTTTTCCTGGTCGAACTTAGCAACCTCTTCGATGACATTATACCCAATAATTGGGGTGTCCAAAATGTCACGTGACACGAGAAATGGAACCCGTACCTCTGGTGTCACACCATTTCCCAACAATTGGAAGTTGACCTCCACCCAGCCCTCATAAGGAAATGATGAACCATTAGCGGTAGCTAAGTTTAAATTTTGTCCCTCTAGAAGCTCCCCAACACCACGCACTCTAGTCCCATTCATGTTTTCATTTACCCAACCCTTCGGGAGAATCGAAACTTGTGCACCTGTGTCCCAGAGTACCTCAGTCTGTTTACCGTTAAGAAAACATTGACATGCACACCTCTTCCCGACCAAATTAACAATGCCTTGTTGCTGTTTAGGAGTTAGAGAACACTGATAAAAACCATCTTCGCGCGCTTTAGCCCGCTCCCTTTGAGACAACTCAGTGATTGCGTGACACAGTACCTCACTGTCTGGCAACCACCACAGACACTCAGGGTTTTTTCTCGTCCCCCCTTCCCACAAAACACACACCGATGGGACGGTTCGTTGTCATGGTGACCGGCTACTCCCTGTCCCGCGGGGGTAGCCGGCGGGCGTTTCCCGCCTGTCTGCATCCGCGTGCGTAATGGGAGCTTGAGCCGCACTTAAAACAGTGTGAGCAGTAATCAAGGCCTGCCGTCTGGCACTGGCTACACAAGGGTTTGGGCTGGCGTCCCCCCTCCCTCTTCTCTTTGTCAGATCCCTTAGCGACCTTATCTAAATCACTTCGTAGTGCCGTCACCTCCGCCTGAAGTGCCTTGAGGGTAGCCATAACCTCAGAGTCCCTATTTGGGATCGTAGGTTTACTCCCACTTCCGTCGCCCTTCCCCCCATCCCGCTGGCCATCGCTTTTCTGTTGCTCACCCGCTACGCGCGGTGGGGTTTGAATTTCATTTAGCTGAGCCTTTCGTGCTCCTAGTTTGCTCATTCTTTCCGTTTCTTCAGACACAGCAATGTTCAGTTTTTCCATTAATTGCTCGTCTGTTGTTGTTTTGTTTTCTAGAAGCGGTCGAATTTTGGCCCTAATGGATTCTGAGTGCAGGCCTGTCTCCAAAATATGCCGGAACAGAGTATTGACCAGCGCAGAGTCATATTTCACAGCGTTATCGTCTACGTGAGACGCAAACAAAACCTGCTGCCTTAGATCCATGATTCTAATTAAAAAATCTTGGGGAGTTTCTTTGGGTCCCTGGCATGCGGATGTGAGTTCCTGATATAGTTCAGTGCTAGACTTTTGCTTGTAATGCGCCTTCAAGATTTGCTCTAATTTATCTAGTTTTAGATCTGGTAGCATTTCTAAATATGACCGTAATTTCAAGGATGGGCTTATCGCTCGCACGACCGCTTCTATAATTTCGGACTCTTTGTATCCTTTCTTTTGTCCCACCTCAACCTGTCTAAGCAAGCTTACGAGAGAAATCCTGTCCCTCTGGGACTCTCCCCGACTGAGCCAATAATCCGAAAGTCCCGTCGTAGCGCCTTGCCCACATCAACTACACTGGCGTGACTTACCTCGCTAGTGAAGTTTGCGTTACCTTCCTTTCCTGTTGCTATCTTTTCGGTTTGAAGTTTTAATAATGCTTCAAATCCTTTCTGCAGCTCGTCATACTTTTCCTGTGCTTTTTTAAGAAAATCGCTTTCCTCCGTAGCAGGTCCAGTCGCAGTTGTAGGACCATTCTCGCCGCCCTCTAGTGGCGGTGGTTTGCCAGTTGTTAGAGGAATTAATCCCGTCAAATAAACATACTTGTCTGGTGCGGTATCGAGGTCACTCTCAACTTTATTCCTTAGCTTCCGCGCAAGTCTTAGCTTACCATCGTCTGCTTCTACTTTAAGCTTCAAATGGCCAGCTAGAGCCTTCAATTCTGCTATGTCCAAGTAATAAATGTCCCTCTCAATTTGGAGTTGAAGTTCCTCTAGGTCAATTTCTTGAGCCATTATCTCGATTGCGTGCACCACACCCGTAAAACTATTTGCTTTGAGAAACTCCACAGATCCAAGCGCTTTCTGAAGCAGTTTATCCACTGAACATCACAATACACCGTCCTAGCGCTATAGGGATAGTTCGATAAACAGATCGTGCCACCATGAAATCAGTACTCGGGAGGATAAACCACGAAATCCATGAAGAACTTGTCCTCAAAACATGTATGTGAATCCCGTGAATCGTGCAAGGTCACGCGAAGCCCAGCTTCGAAATTAGGTTTTTATTCCGCCTTAGTGCGAGTATTAATCGGCTGGCGGTCCTGGCGTGGTCGCCAAATGTTAAACTTGGGGTTCGCGTCCAATTCTATTCGTGGTTCGTGAAGCAAATAAACAGTACAAGTTTGGCTAGAACAGATATATTTTCTCAAGCACAGTGTGCTTTCCACTCCATTGCTCTCTACAATGTCTTATTCTCAAATTACATTCTATAATCAAATTTCACAACTCTATCGTGACTCTATCGTGACACTAATTGTCGGGATTATTGACTGTCAAAAGGCTTAACATAGCGTTACGTAGCGTTGTAAACACTAAAAATTGGTGATCGGTGTGAGACCAAAAATACTAAAAACTCCACGTCCCACATCCCTGCTTAATTGTCTTAAATAAATAAAGAAACAAAATAAAAAATATATATTTGGGTCAGGAAAGACAGGAATATGTTAAAAGAAACGTTCTTGAGTAGGTGCGGAAAGCCGCTAAGACTGCATGGAAGAGAGATTTTAATTAATTAAATATAAGCAATGTTTCTCTCGATTTCTTAAGAAAAAAGAAGAATTGCGTTACGAAACAAGTTACGATCTTGAGACGGCAATAGTTAATACTATTATAATAGACGAATTTATTTTAATTATTATGAGTTATTAATAATCGTAGTTTGTTTGATGACACTACCGTGGTTAAATAGAATATTTATTATTATTATCATTATTAATGAGTAAAGAATTACCTTTGCAAAGATAAGTAAAAAGTACAGTTAAATTTACTACACTATTCCCACTGGTCTCAGTTGTGCGAATATAAGGCTCTCACTCATTAGCAAGGGGGCTTCCACCGTCCTGTTACTCCCATTGGCTTGTGTTTTCGTCTTGCTGTGCTCCAGGGGTCTGGCTACGCTCCTTCCCTTCGTTCCCACCCGCCCTTCACCATTCTTCGTTTTTTCACGCAACCTCTGGGCTCGCTAGGTCTCCTTCCCGTAACTTAGATGAGCACAATGGCTGATCGCATTTTTACACAGCACGGGGGGTTGGGGGGGATATCCCTTAAAAAGACCCCCTCCCCTGGAATTTCCATTTTTTTTTTCTGGCAAAATACCCCTGGAAAATCTATGTTTTGATAAAATGTCCCTGGAAAGTCACCTTTTTACCCCTCCCCCTTGGAATTCCCAGTCTCCAGACACGACCCCTCCCGTTGAACTTCCAGAGTCCAATACAACCTCCCTGGAAAATAGCTCCTCAACCCCCCGGTGCGGTTTAAAAATGCGTTTCGGCCGTTCTTACCTGTAAGTATATCCAGTCTGATCTGTGAAAATGTGGCGATCATAGTCTGGTACATGACACACACATGTGACACTAGCTCCACTTGCGATTGGCTGACCTTGCTGCTTGACTTGCCACCAAGCCTTAAAGAACCAATCAGGAACCGCAATGTCTTGGAATCTAAACGAACGAACCAATCAGTAAACACAATTTATTGGTATCTTAAACGAGCAAACTAAACTGTAAACGAAAGTTCTTAGAATCTAAAAAAAGACCAATCACGAAAGTTATTGGGAACTAAAACAAAATAACCAATCACAGGAAACAAAATTTCTTGGAATATTTAACGAACAAAACTAAATAGGAACTACAAAGTCTTGGAACCTAAAGCAAACAAATCAATCAGTGAAATCGATTTTTTTATCTCAAACAAAAGAACCAATCAGGAACTGCAATTTTTTGGAATCGAAAACGAACGAACCATTCAGTAAACACAATTTCTTGGAAACGAAAAAAAAATAAAAAAAAACAGGGGCCACAATTTCTTGGAATTTATTTAGCCAAAATCAGTTTTTTGGAATCTATTTCGTGGAATCCAAGAAAAAAGAACCAATCATACAGTAATCAGGGCCGGCATTTTTTTGGAATCTAGCAAGAAAGAACCAATGAAGGACACGCATTTGCTGTAATCCTAGAAAGAAACTACTTTAATCAAAAAGAGGAATTTCTTGGAATCTCGAACATTTCTCAAGACCCAAAATTTTTTAGACATTTCTAGAATGTCGAAAGAAAATGATCCAAGAGGCAGAAATTCATAAAATCTGGAAAGCATCAATAACAACCGCAATTTCTCAGAAACCTAAAATGAAAGGAGCAAAAAAGGACCGCAGTTTCTAAGAATCAAATAAAAGAATCACAATTTCTCTAAAACAAGAAACAATAAATGTTGCATTTTACTGGAATCCTTGAAAGAAAGAGCTAATAAATGAGCGTAATTTATTTTGCGAACAATAAAAACAATTTCTTAGACCCCGTCCACACTAACGCGGTTTCGTTTGAATCCGTATACTTTTTGATACGGTTAGGCCTTCCATCCACACTAACACGCTGATCGTTTTCATCGAATCCGTATAACTTTGGAAACGCTCTCGAAAGTGCATCGAAACGAATCCGAATGCATATCGTTTTAGTGTGGACGGTCGAATCCGGATAAAAACGAAAACGATGACGTCAACTCTACCACTAATTTCAAACTGTCCTTTACACGCCAAATCAAATAAAACTGATCGCTTGTTTGGAGCTAAATCCCCCGTCCATACTAACACGCTGCGAATCCGTATAAGTTTGAAAACGAATACATCTGAAAACGCGTTAGTGTGGACAATGCCTCAGAATCAAGTGATAGAACTATTCAAAAACCGTGATTTAATAGATATACTACTTGGGACGGTGAGCATACTTACCTCTTTCTGCGGCAGATTGCTTGTCCTGATTATCCTGCTCTGTCACTGTTTTTAAATCCTCAAATAAAAGCTGCACGGTCTGCCTGTGCCATAGAATCTGTAATTGTCTTGTCACATGCGGAATGCAGTCGTTCAATCTGAAATTAGAAATCACTTTCAGATATAGCGGGGCGAGTTAATAGCAGGGATAGTCTGTAAGCTACAAAGCTATTACATCCGTCTCTCCATGATATTGCTACGACATAACGTGACCTGATTGGTCCAAATATATGCTCCATTCTGATTGGCCCAAATCTATACTCCATTTTGATTGGTCCAAATATATGCTCCATTCTGATTGGTCCAAATCTATGCTCCATTCTGTTTGGTCCAAATCTATGCTCCATTTTGATTAGTCCAAATCTATGCTCCACTCTGATTGGTCCAAATCTATGCTCCATTCTGATGGGTCCAAATCTATGCTCCATTCTGATTGGTCAAAATCTATGTTCCATTCTGATTGGTCCAAATCTATACTCCATTCTGATTGGTCAAAATCTATGCTCTATTACACCGATAAAGTAAGGGTTCTCCCCCGCTATATCATAAAAGCATTAGAGCACAACGTTCTATAACATGCGGCTCGTGATTTTACAACGTTCTTGTGTCTCCCACAATCACGCGCGCTCTATTTCGCAGATAAAGTCATAGAAAGTTGTGCTCTCCTGTGCGGGTTAGGTAGGAGATGCGACGTCACCCGGACCAGCTCGGCCCAACCCTCGCGCTTCCTCGCAGTTCATCTCCGAGCGCAGGAAACCCGATCATGATGCGAGAGACTTGGCAGTAGCACCATTTTTCCATATTCTTTATTCACCTCGTTTCGGACTTCTGCTTGAACCAGCCGAGCACAGGGTGCCAGCTCGTCTGATTGCTCTGTTTTTTGGAGACGTAGGAGTTGCAATAAAGCATAAGCCTTGTGACCACGGCCTAAAGGGTATTAAAAACAACAATAAAATGAAGTTTAAAGAGTCTGTGTCAGCCGCCATTTTGACAGCATAGCAACATACCAACTCGGAGAAAGCATCCATTTCCATCGGCTGATTTAGAGAATATAGAGCAATGTTCCCGATTGAATTTGGCAAATAAAATCTGATGATGTTTATTAAGAGATTTCTACACGTAATTCGTATTCTAATTTCGAACGAAAACAATAACAAAGGAGTGGCTGACACGGGCTCTTTAAACAGGGAAATACTTCAGCGCTAATGTGACCTCCATTCTATGATCTATCACTGATCTATTACTTTTGACTCAGGCATGCGAAATCGATTAGAAATTACTTATAGTATAGAGAGTAAAACAGACGTCACATATATTACAAAGAAAGTGCGAATCCCCACACAACACACACACACACACGTCGCACAGGGCTGAAAATTGCGTCTGTATGAGTCGCTTTTGCGACTTTTTCTATTGCGACTAAATGTAAGCAATTTTTTCACCCACAGTCTGTAAAATGCGACTAAAATTGAAACTATTGTCCAAAATGCGACCCCATTTTTTCCTTAATTTCCAGCCCTGTCCCACAAGGACAACATTCGGTTATACTCACTATAAAATCCACGAGTCTTCCTTTGAATGCCTGGAAAGGTAGCATAAAACATATGGTCAAGCACCACTAAAAATAAGCACTAGCAACAACTGCTCTAGTGAAACACACTTTTAAAAAATGCTATGTAGATCGAAATATCCAAGAAGCGCAGACGGCGTAAGCACAGAAACCTATTAAAGAACCTATTAACACAAAAATAAGTGATCAAAGTTTTTTCGTTTTGGCAAATCTCAGTCTCGACGCAGAGTGTGGTCTCTTTGTAAAATCGAGAAGATTTCGCATTACACTAAATCCCCTCAACTGCTGCCTTGTGAACATCTGGTAATTTTTACAGACACCACTACACTATTAAGGATGAAAGAAATATGCCGACATCTGGCTATTGCAACCGACAAAATTGCTATGAGGCTTAAAGGAAATATGGCCAAGTAATAGCTGAGCGACAAAACGACATGAGCATAACAACACGCGAACCAACTTTTGTCATTCAAAAGCGAAATGACATAGTATTATAAGTACTGCATGATTGGCAAAAAGTGACAACGTTTTAAAGTGACTTGGGTCACTGAAAACCTCAAAAATTGAGTTGATACTTTGGAGATACTTTGAGGTCATTTCCATGTAGGATTGCAAAGTTCGCGGATTCTAATTCCAGCTTACATAAGGAAACATGCAACAAACTGGAACCTTCCCAAAGTAAAATACTTATAAATGTGTGCACTACATATACATTGAACACAGCGGTCAAACGGCGGCGCATGCGCACTGGTGGACCACTGTGTTTATACAGTGAGACGATTCAAGAACTACCCAGACAACTTTGCGGTCTGGGAGCATATGGCTTCCGACGTTTTTTGTGCGTGTTTATCAGTGTGAATCTCAATTGAGGAAATTTGAAATCTGCCTTCGACGAATTTTTCAAGAACACTAAATCTCCAATCTGAATTCGCTCAAATTCTCTCGCAATGCTTAATCGGAATCCACTGAAATTATCCACACTGCTTTCTCTATGTAAATGTAAAATTTCACTTTCAAGGTGGGTTCACACTAGAACGCAGGCGCAAGAAAGTCGAGACGTTGCGTTCCCTTGCGCTTGTGCCTAGTGCAATCAAGCGCAACACACAAGAGCAACCAAGCCAATGGACGATTCCAGGCTATAAGCGCGCGCGCTCTTCTTTATTCAGAACCACAACTACCAGAATGCAGCGCGCGCGTGCGTTATAGCTGGAATCGTCCATTAATGTTGATTTTAAAGGGAGGCTGTCACGCAACTGCGCAGCTGTTCTGCGCATCTCAAAACAAAGAAGTATCGTCCCGTAACGATGGCCAGCGAAGGCTGAAACTACGAAAACAATCCGTTTTAATCTCGCTATTTCTCGATCCATCCAACCAAATGTTTACGTTTTACATATTCTTCAATAGTTTTCTGATAGGGTGGTCTAAACAGTTTTGCTCAGTGATCGTTCCTGGAGCATGCGCGTATCGTGACAGCCTCCCATTAAGCTTGCGCTTGCTTCGCTATGATGTACACTTGGTTATCGCTTGTGTTAGCGTGTACACCGGCCCTCGGGTGTAATATGTTTGCATTTTGTGACAACTTATTTCAACTTATGTCTCTTGAAATACCTCACCTCTTGCTCGATTTGTGAGAGAGAAACGATGTTCGCTGAAATGAAACGTAGATCGGTTACTCTTCTACATGAATGAATAATGGTTCAAGAACATCTGCAATAGGGCAGGGGCTGTCGTACAACTTCCATATAAGGATGTCCAAATACGAGGTTCATTTGCAGTTATACACATTGCAGCTACGTTCTATTATTGAACATGTATTCCAAGTAATCTGGCCCCATGCCCCAACTCTTAAGAGCGCCAAGGAGTATTCATGCATTCAAATCGCTCCGATCCATGTGGGATCTCTCGCGCATGTCATTTAGATATACCCCGGGATACGTTGTCACCCAAAAAGCCTATAAGCTTGAAGCGCAAACGATAATGGGGGCAACTAAACTGCAACTGTTTCATCTTAATTCAGACAGTTATCGCAACCACAGGTAAAATCATTAAATTTAGCCAGAAACATATAAGTGAGTTGAAACGTGTAACAAACATACATTACTTTAGTGCCAAGCTGCGGAATATTCGCAAAATAAACAATTGAACAGATTTTGGAAATAATGCTGTTGCAAGACTTCAAGATGTTAAATGTTAGTATATTATCGCTTACTACTGTTGCTCTACTTTATATGAGCGAAAAATGAAATATTATGAAGAGAAAACCTACTTGGGTTAGCAGTCGAGAGTTCCTTATTGACCAAATATGGTCATAAATTCATATCGAATAATCCACAGCTTGGTTCGCTGTTACATGTTTCAACTAAGTTATATGTTTCTGATTTAGCACATTTCTAAGCATGTTTGTTTCTAATATTTTACAGAAATTCAAGTAAATCTTAACCCATCTCCCTATCGCACCAAGCTTTGTTGCTTTTTCCAGTGACAACGTATCACGGAAACGGTATATAAACTTACAATAGAACGAAGCAATGTGTATAAATGCAAATGAAGCTCCTATGTGGACATGAGAGCATCGTATGTGGACATGAGAGCATCCTATGTGGACATGAGAGCATCCTATGTGGACATGAGAGCATCCTATGTGGACATGAGAGCATCCTATGTGGACATGAGAGCATCCTATGTGGACATGAGAGCATCCTATGTGGACATGAGGGCATCCTATGTGGACATGAGAGTATCCTATGTGGACATGAGAGCATCCTATGTGGACATGAGAGCATCCTATGTGGACATGAGGGCATCCTATGTGGACATGAGAGTATCCTATGTGGACATGAGACCATCCTATGTGGACATGAGAGCATCCTATGTGGACATGAGGGCATCCTATGTGGACATGAGAGCATCCTATGTGGACATGAGAGCATCCTATGTGGACATGAGAGCATCGTATGTGGACATCAGAGCCTCCTATGTGGACATGAGAGCATCCTATGTGGACATGAGAGTATCCTATGTTACATGAGAGCATCCTATGTGGACATGCGAGTATCCTATGTGGACATGAGAGCATCCTATGTGGACATGAGAGTATCCTATGTGGACATGAGAGCATCATATGTGGACATGAGAGCATCGTATGTGGACATGAGAGCACCCTATGTAGACATGAGAGCATCCTATGTGGACATGAGAGCATCCTATGTGGACATGAGAGCACCCTATGTGGACATGAGAGCATCGTATTTGGACATGAGAGCATCCTATGTGGACATGAGAGCATCCTTTGTGGACATGAGAGCATCCTATGTGGACATGAGAGCATCCTATGTGGACATGAGAGCATCCTATGTGGACATGAGAGCATCGTATTTGGACATGAGAGCCTCCTATGTGTGGACATGAGAGTATCCTATTTGGACATGAGAGCATCCTATGTGGACATGAGAGCATCCTATGTGGACATGAGAGCACCCTATGTGGACATGAGAGCATCGTATGTGGACATGAGAGCATCCTATGTGGACATGAGAGCATCCTATGTGGACATGAGAGCATCCTATGTGGACATGAGAGCACCCTATGTGGACATGAGAGCATCCTATGTGGACATGAGAGCATCCTATGTGGACATGAGAGCATCGTATTTGGACATGAGAGCATCCTATGTGTGGACATGAGAGTATCCTATTTGGACATGAGAGCATCCTATGTGGACATGAGAGCATCCTATGTGGACATGAGAGCACCCTATGTGGACATGAGAGCATCGTATGTGGACATGAGAGCATCCTATGTGGACATGAGAGTATCCTATGTGGACATGAGAGCATCCTATGTGGACATGAGAGCATCCTATGTGGACATGAGAGCATCCTATGTGGACATGAGAGTCTCCTATGTGGACATGAGAGCATCCTATGTGGACATGAGGGCATCTTATGTGGACATGAGAGTATCCTATGTTTACATGAGAGCATCCTATGTGGACATGAGAGTATCCTATGTGGACATGAGAGCCTCCTATGTGGACATGAGAGCATCCTATGTGGACATGAGAGCATCCTATGTGGACATGAGAGCACCCTATGTGGACATGAGAGCATCGTATATGGACATGAGAGCATCCTATGTGGACATGAGAGCATCCTATGTGGACATGAGAGCATCGTATGTGGACATGAGAGCATCCTATGTGGACATGAGAGCATCCTATGTGGACATGAGAGCATCCTATGTGGACATGAGACTATCCTATGTGGACATGAGAGCATCCTATGTGGACATGAGAGTATCCTATGTGGACATGAGAGCATCCTATGTGGACATGAGAGCATCCTATGTGGACACGAGAGCATCCTATGTGGACATGAGAGCATCCTATGTGGACATGAGAGTATCCTATGTGGACATGAGAGCATCGTATGTGGACATGAGAGCATCCTATGTGGACATGAGAGCATCGTATGTGGACATGAGAGCCTCCTATGTGGACATGAGAGCCTCCTATGTGGACATGAGAGCATCCTATGTGGACATGAGAGTATCCTATGTTACATGAGAGCATCCTATGTGGACATGCGAGTATCCTATGTGGACATGAGAGCATCCTATGTGGACATGAGAGTATCCTATGTGGACATGAGAGCCTCCTATGTGGACATGAGAGCATCCTATGTGGACATGAGAGCATCGTATGTGGACATGAGAGCATCGTATGTGGACATGAGAGCATCCTATGTGGACATGAGAGCATCCTATGTGGACATGAGAGCATCCTATGTGGACATGAGAGCATCGTATGTGGACATGAGAGCATCCTATGTAGACATGAGAGCATCCTATGTGGACATGAGAGCATCGTATGTGGACATGAGAGCATCCTATGTGGACATGAGAGCATCCTATGTGGACATGAGACCCTCCTTTGTGGACATGAGAGTATCCTATGTGGACATGAGAGCATCCTATGTGGACATGAGAGTATCCTATGTGGACATGAAAGCCTCCTATGCGGACATGAGAGCATCCTTTGTGGACATGAGAGCATCCTATGTGGACATGAGAGCATCCTATGTGGACATGAGAGCATCCTATGTGGACATGAGAGCACCCTATGTGGACATGAGAGCATCGTATTTGGACATGAGAGCATCCTATGTGGACATGAGAGCATCCTATGTGGACATGAGAGTATCCTATGTGGACATGAGAGCCTCCTATGTGGACATGAGAGCATCCTATGTGGACATGAGAGCATCCTATGTGGACATGAGAGCATCCTATGTGGACATGAGAGTATCCTATGTGGACATGAGAGCCTCCTATGTGGACATGAGAGTATCCTATGTGGACATGAGAGCCTCCTATGTGGACATGAGAGCATCCTATGTGGACATGATGGCATCCTATGTGGACATGAGAGTATCCTATGTGGACAGGAGAGCATCCTATGTGGACATGACAGCATCCTATGTGGACATGAGAGCATCCTATGTGGACATGAGAGCATCCTATGTGGACATGAGAGCATCGTATGTGGACATGAGAGCATCCTATGTGGACATGAGAGTATCCTATGTGGACATGAGAGCATCATATGTGGACATGAGAGCATCGTATGTGGACATGAGAGCACCCTATGTGGACATGAGAGCATCCTATGTGGACATGAGAGCATCCTATGTGGACATGAGAGCACCCTATGTGGACATGAGAGCATCCTATGTGGACATGAGAGCATCGTATTTGGACATGAGAGCCTCCTATGTGTGGACATGAGAGTATCCTATTTGGACATGAGAGCATCCTATGTGGACATGAGAGCATCCTATGTGGACATGAGAGCACCCTATGTGGACATGAGAGCATCGTATGTGGACATGAGAGCATCCTATGTGGACATGAGAGCATCCTATGTGGACATGAGAGCATCCTATGTGGACATGAGAGCACCCTATGTGGACATGAGAGCATCCTATGTGGACATGAGAGCATCCTATGTGGACATGAGAGCATCCTATGTGGACATGAGAGCATCCTATGTGTGGACATGAGAGTATCCTATTTGGACATGAGAGCATCCTATGTGGACATGAGAGCATCGTATGTGGACATGAGAGCATCCTATGTGGACATGAGAGCATCCTATGTGGACATGAGAGCATCCTATGTGGACATGAGACTATCCTATGTGGACATGAGAGCATCCTATGTGGACATGAGAGTATCCTATGTGGACATGAGAGCATCCTATGTGGACATGAGAGCATCCTATGTGGACATGAGAGCATCCTATGTGGACATGAGAGCATCCTATGTGGACATGAGAGTATCCTATGTGGACATGAGAGCCTCCTATGTGGACATGAGAGCATCCTATGTGGACATGAGAGCATCGTATGTGGACATGAGAGCATCGTATGTGGACATGAGAGCATCCTATGTGGACATGAGAGCATCCTATGTGGACATGAGAGCATCCTATGTGGACATGAGAGCATCGTATGTGGACATGAGAGCATCCTATGTGGACATGAGAGTATCCCATGTGGACATGAGAGCATCCTATGTGGACATGAGAGTATCCTATGTGGACATGAAAGCCTCCTATGCGGACATGAGAGCATCCTATGTGGACATGAGAGCATCCTATGTGGACATGAGAGCATCCTATGTGGACATGAGAGCATCCTATGTGGACATGAGAGCATCCTATGTGGACATGAGAGCACCCTATGTGGACATGAGAGCATCGTATTTGGACATGAGAGCATCCTATGTGGACATGAGAGTATCCTATGTGGACATGAGAGCCTCCTATGTGGACATGAGAGCATCCTATGTGGACATGAGAGCATCCTATGTGGACATGAGAGCATCCTATGTGGACATGAGAGTATCCTATGTGGACATGAGAGCCTCCTATGTGGACATGAGAGTATCCTATGTGGACATGAGAGCCTCCTATGTGGACATGAGAGCATCCTATGTGGACATGAGGGCATCCTATGTGGACATGAGAGTATCCTATGTGGACAGGAGAGCATCCTATGTGGACATGAGAGCATCCTATGTGGACATGAGAGCATCGTATGTGGACATGAGAGCATCCTATGTGGACATGAGAGCATCGTATGTGGACATGAGAGCATCCTATGTGGACATGAGAGCATCGTATGTGGACATGAGAGCATCCTATGTGTACATGAGAGCATCCTATGTGGACATGAGAGCATCCTATGTTGACATGAGAGCATCCTATGTGGACAGGAGAGCATCCCATGTGGACATGAGGGCATCTTATGTGGACATGAGAGTATCCTATGTGGACATGAGAGCACCCTATGTGGACATGAGAGCATCGTATTTGGACATGAGAGCATCCTATGTGGACATGAGAGTATCCTATGTGGACATGAGACCCTCCTTTGTGGACATGAGAGCATCCTATGTGGACATGAGAGCATCCTATGTGGACATGAGAGCATCGTATGTGGACATGAGAGCATCCTATGTGGACATGAGACCCTCCTTTGTGGACATGAGAGCATCCTATGTGGACATGAGAGCATCATATGTGGACATGAGAGCATCCTATGTGGACATGAGAGCATCCTATGTGGACATGAGAGCATCCTATGTGGACATGAGAGCATCGTATGTGGACATGAGAGCATCCTATGTGGACATGAGAGCATCCTATGTGGACATGAGAGCATCGTATGTGGACATCCTTATATCGAAGTCGTACGACAGATACCTATGGCATAAAGGTAAAGTTTTTTTTTTCAGCTTTAACGTTTCCAAGACAACGCACGCATTCTCACACAGATACAGATGGTATAAAGGTAAACACTGTTTTTTTAGTTTTAACGTTTCCAAGACAACGCACGCATTCTCACACAGATACAGATGGTATAAAGGTAAACACTGTTTTTTAGTTTTAACGTTTCCAAGACAACGCACGCATTCTCACACAGATACAGATGGTATAAAGGTAAACACTGTTTTTTTAGTTTTAACGTTTCCAAGACAACGCACGCATTCTCACACAGATACAGATGGTATAAAGGTAAACACTGTTTTTTTAGTTTTAACGTTTCCAAGACAACGCACGCATTCTCACACAGATACAGATGGTATAAAGGTAAACACTGTTTTTTTTAGTTTTAACGTTTCCAAGACAACGCACGCATTCTCACACCGGCCCGTCTTTTGCTTTTTGTTTTGCTTGATAGAGTGTCATGGAATCGCTCCCCTGCACGTCTAGTGAGAAACGCAACCAATCAGATTCTACTGACCAATTTTAGGTCAAGATTACATAATGGACGAGAAAATATCGTGGTGAATTTACATGTCTCCTTTCGCAAAGTGATGTACGACCGAAAGCAAAGGGACGATTGAAAGTTAGGCTAACAAGAGATGGGAAAGATAGAAAATAGGACTTGATGCAATGGGTATAACGAATTGCGCTATCGTGCAGCAAAAAAAAGACTGCCTGTAATCAGTCTTTAGTCGGCGCAATAGGATTCAACTAGCAACTAGATACTAATTGCTTGCATTTATTTGATACAAGAAATTACAGTTGTCACATCAACTATCTTCCATTTCATTGTAACATTACAGCCACGATAATGTCATTCTAGATATTCTATTTTTTATGTTTTACTGATGGTGACATACAAATTATTTATTAAAGATACATTGAAAAAATAATTGATCCTATCAGTGTTCTATTAGATTATCACTTACATTGCAGTTGTTTGATTCTTTCATCATTTCTGATATACGCTAGTGGGTTCTTTCTTTGCACACGCCAAAGGTGGATCCAGACAAAACGGCATTTTAGGGGGAAATTGAGTTTGGGGTAGGGGGGGTGGGGGGTGGCTTATTACAAATTTCACAGATTGCGGTGCTCTTTTTATAAGGTTTGGCTCAATGGAAATTCCCACGGACAGTCAAATGTTTGCGTGCATGCGCGAAAGCGTTAGCGCGCTATTCGGACCTAAAAAGACATGTTGAACTTCCCTGATGTTCTATCAGATTCCAGTAATCGTGGAAAGGTTATTGTTTGAAGTTTGAGACATAGGAGTCCAAACCTTTTAAGGTGTTACCGAATTCCTAAATTATATAAAATTATATCGTCCTTTGAAACAAGCCTTTTACAAGCAAATAATCTACAAACTACAAATTACAAATAATACAAGTAGCTGACGCAAGGAAGCATGCAATCTAAACTATAATAAATGTCCTACTAGAAAATATTTAAACTAGCTTCGGTTTGGTGCCACATACATTACAGCTTCTCAGAAGTCACAGCCCGGTGATATGCCTCCTAGTCAAGGTCAAGGTCATCCGCAGACGCTTGTGCAGCTTCCTCTAACAAAGTAAAGGCAATATCTTCGATCTTGTCCAGACACACTTTTAGGACGTAGTACGTGGCTGCGAATGACATGCTGCCTGCCAACACTGAACCTGCAATTTAAATAATGAGATCTGAATGGTAGACTGGTTACTTTAAATATCTTCTATTGCCATCAAATTACGGTATCAGGGACCAGGTTTGTGACTCGGCATTAAAAGCCATTTAGCGACAATGACTATCGCGAGCTAGATATACAGAATAGATGTTAAAAGTGGGTAGATAAACGCGTAGTTTCAATACTTCGCGAACAAATTGGAAGCCAGTGCTTCCTTGGCTTAATCTCGAAGGTCACTCTCTAAAAATTTAAAAGTTTCATAACTCTTGAACTAAACAAAATTAAAAAAGAAAGGCAGACACGGTTTTTGAGAAACACTTTTTAAATTTAAGGAATAAAAACCATGTCATGGTCCAGCAGTTCGACGGTGTTAGCTCGTTAAAATGCCACCCTACAATATTTAATCAATCCTTAAAAAAATTGCCATAGCCCGCTAGTCCATTCTATGAGCTTTCCAACGATATATAGGTTGGCATGTTTTGGTTAAACTTTTTTCAAAGGACGTGCAGCGAAGGTTCTCCGTAACCTTAACCCCAACATCGTGAAACTAACCCTTTAAAATGCCTAAATGATCCGTGACGTATGTAATCGCGACGATTAGTCCTTCATGAGCCAGCAAAATGTCTCTGCTCCCATCCCTCCTATAGATACTTCATTCCTACTGTACCTCTGTATATCCTCGTTCTATAAGTGAGAGATCTATACGAAGTACACTATAATGAACCATATATGAAGTACCTACCCATGTTTTTGGACAAATAAGAAACGTAGAAACCGAGAATATTGAAACTCCTAGGTATCTTATTACCTATGATTGGAATAAACCTCGCCACCTCTTCCACCAGCGCCTCGGTCGCATACGTGCGTAACATTTGGCTCAGAAGTGGCACAGTTAAACAAACATCTTTGATCTTTAACTTGGTATCTTCTTTGAAGAACTTAAACCTTTCGGAATCCTCTTCTGGGATGCCTAACTGAGATCTATAGAACTCCACTTCGTTAAAGATCAAAGCCACATCTACAGCGAGGGAAACACCTGGTATTGGGATAGCAGCAGCCAGGCCAGATGCACCAGCAACCATGAACATACGACCTCGAAGTACCTTAACTTTGTTTTCGAGAAGATCTCTGGAGTATGTGGCCATGACACCAAGAGAGAGCAGGAGGGCTTCCTTCTGGCGAGTTGGTAGTACATCAAGGATAGCTTGCGTCAGGCGATCAAACTCCCACTTCGCGCGATCATGGTTACTGATCAGGAACACATCTTGATTATTTTCCATCAATCCTCCCAAGTTTTCCGCGCAGTTCCTGCGAATTTCTTCCAGCATGGCTTTCTCGTTGAACGCTCTCTTGCGCCTTTCCGCGCGGACGTTTTCGTCGATTTTTGTACGGATAAAAAAGAAGTTCTTCCCCACAGAACGGATGTGTCTAGCTAAGATCAAGTCGTTTTCCGTGAATCGAGACGCGGTGAAAATGAGGAAGGTGTGGTACTTGTGCAGGTCAACTTCGCGGCAGTATGTGTCCAGATCTGGGAATGTCGGGGTTCCGATTCCTGGCAAGTCGTAGAATTTAATCTTGTTGTTACTTGGGTGCTGATAGCAGACCGGCCTCAATGTTGTCTCCGTTACTCCAACAGCAGCCGCGTCTTCATCATCGTCTCCAAGCCTGGGAAGAAAGCAAATCAAAAACAGATTTTTTCCGGCTACGAACATATAGTGGAGTGGAACTACGTAACATGTAAAATAGCGTAGGGCCTGAATTGCACCAACGTAAATCGTTAAACAAATTTAAATCCCTGATAAGAATACAACAAGTCACCCCATGTTAAGGGATCCACAGAAGTTGTGGAAACTCGCAACGGACAAACACGGTCACCATATATGGAAAAGCTGCATGACTGAGTGGCTCTGGGATCGAGAATGCCACTTCATTCAGGTAGTGTTACAGCTGTTTCAGGTAACACGCGACTTGCCGTTGTCAGATTCATGGAGTTTGTTTGTTGGATTTTCTTTCAATCAGTGCAATCCGTGTGGGCCAATCAAATCTCTGCCCAGTGCGTTTGTTTGGCTTCTCTTGCGAGACATGTCGTGACAGAAGCCAATTCAGTGCACCAGAAAAACCCAACTGCCAATAAGTGTTTTGAACGCGCTTGGTCGCGTGTTACCTGAAACAGCTGTAACTGCGTGACATTTGGTCACGCAGCTGAGTGAAGTCAAAGTGACTTCGGTGTCGGTTTGGTGTTCTAACCAATGGCTGACTGCATTTTTAAACCGCACCGGGAGGATTGAGGACCTCCCTTAAAAAGACTGTCTCCCCTGGAATTTCCGCTCGTGAAACAGACCCCCTCCCCTGGAATTTCCAACCTCACAAAGGACCCCCTCTCCTTTTTTTTCTCGCAAAATACCCCTGGAAAATCTATTTTTGGATGAAATGTCCCTGGAAAGTCACCTTTTGTACCCCCCCCCCTTGGAATTACCAGAGTCCAATACGGCCCCCCTGGAATACTTTCCATAGGTCCTCACCCCTCCCCCCCCCCCCCCCTGCTGCGGTTTAAAAATGCAATTAGTCAATCGAATCAAAGATATTGAAATTCAGACATGGCTAGGCGAGATCCACAATGACCGCAGGAAAGAGAGCAGACAACAAAATAAGTTAAGAACGTTTAGGAAATTTAAGATATCTTACGATTTCGAACCCTATCTTAATCAAGTCCCCAATATTAAACACATAACTGCATTAACAAAATTATGAATAAGAAGCCATAAACTCGGCGACACACACGCCTAAATCGAGGAATGCTCACTGGCACTTAGAATTTTTTCTAAACAAGCGCTCACCTACAGAAATGAAAAAAAGAATTATGAAAATCATCAGGGTTCGAACCTGTAACTTTCCAGTTACTATACCCTAACCCTAACCACTACGCTATGAGTGAATTCGCTGGTTCGGACAGCTCGTTTTACTGATTACGTACCTTAATAGTATTAATCTTTAATAGAACGAGGCATATACTATAAAAATATACTAAAACGATGTATTAACCCTTATCCTGACTAGTAGTCTTGATAGTTCAGATATTTTGAATGTTTTTAGGTCAATTTGAAGTAATATTGTCAAAATATCGTTAAATTATTCATGGTGAGCATTCCTCCATTTAGGAATGACGCTCGGCGACACAAGAAGCCATATCAAAAAGTAGAGGAAAGACTTTGCCGTTTATGTTGCAATGGAGAAAAAGAGAAATGAAAAACACTTCCTATTAAATTATAGTTACTTTAAAATCGAAAGGAATAAACTTTTCAAACAGATAGAGCAGTCAAGGAAAATTAAGACAAGCAGAATATCAGAGAATGAGCTCTTCCTCTTACTGATAAATCCACCTGAAAACTTAAGTAAAACTATTTCAAAGTACATTTTTAATGCATTTAATGCAAGACAAAATTTTCTTTCCTTTTAATGCCCAATAATAGTATGATCTACGGAAAAGATATATA
This sequence comes from Scolanthus callimorphus, assembly GCA_033964015.1. Classification (NCBI taxonomy): domain Eukaryota; kingdom Metazoa; phylum Cnidaria; class Anthozoa; order Actiniaria; family Edwardsiidae; genus Scolanthus; species Scolanthus callimorphus. Next base: position 9,786,718 of record CM066919.1, read on the forward strand.
TTCTAAATGTTTGTTTGTTTTGCTTTACTTATCTTATTTCATTCTTGGAATCACACCGATGCAAATTAACCATTTACAAAGTGCCAATAAAAGATGTCTATGTCTATGTAATCGCAAATGCTATTTAGGCTGCATTCATGATGTATACTACAGGGGATGGGGGGGGGGGGGGACAGAGGAGGTCCGAGGTAGGGTCGCCTCAATAACATTAAATTACTCAGGTAAAAATACGAAAGCACAAAAAGCCATTGCAAAATTTGTACATGAGTGCTTCTTCCTCCGGAAAGACACTATAATTACATAGTAATAATCATTTTAAATAAGTTTTATTTGGAACTTCCAATCCATGTACTTTTGTATAGGATGCCAAATAAAACATATCTGTCTGTCGTCTAACACTTTTTCAAAAGATGCAGAACAAGGCTCAATGATAAAAAATACAAACCGTAAAAATGCAAATAAAAATCCTAGGTGGCTGTACTCTTTCGTGTGTAGTGACTTTCTACCAAGTGATCTGGTGCGCTCCTCGATTGGAACTTTGATTGTTTGGTTTATTTTCCGTTGTGCGCGCAAAGCGCGCCGCAATTTTGACAATGAAACTACAAGAAACAAGTGTCAAAGCTAACTTGGAGGGTCAATTCTAATTCAGAGTCACGCAGACTCTGTGTAAGATACGCGATTTTACTAAGATCGTGTGTAAAATGCGGTCATGTACTCAGATACCGAGCGTTTGTCACGCCATTTCTGTGTAACATACATGTAACATTACCGCAAAGAAGAACAATAATGCGTCACTGAAGAGGACCTCGAGGAATTGTGGTAAAACAAGAAGGCCTTTTACGATTTTTTAAAGATTATCGTTAATTATGCGCGCGAAGTGCGCAGCTTTTTTCAACATATCAGTTGAAAGAGGGTAAATACACGAGAATAGTACTACTCTTCCCAGTAGACCGTTACACCTCTCGATTTTTCTGCCCGCCGGCGGCAGTCTAAAATTGATCGCGTGATCAACTTTTTTGTACCACGTGATGGGGTGCTTATGTACCACGTGATCAACCGTTTTGGGCGTAGACTTCGTTGGAATGCAGAAAAACAATAAACTCTCAAAGGTTACGCCCACAAACATTGATCACGTGGTACATAAGCAACTCATCACGTGGTACAAAAAAAGAGATCACGCGATCAATTTTAGACAGCCGGCGGGCTGCAAAACCGAGAGGTGTAACGGTCTACTGGGAAGAGTAGTAGTGCAAGTGATATTTCTTCAGGAGGTTCAAACTCGGTGTTCAACAATTGACCCTTCCTTCATTTACTATCAAACTGCACAACCTTGTCTTAAATATATATAATACCTCAACAAAAATATGCATCCACCCTTCATGTTATGAAAAAAACTTGACATCCCCCCTTTTCCAGTTCCTAAATTTTGAGATCCCCCTCAAAATCCTCTGCCCCCTCTGTAGTATACATAATAAATGCAGCCTTAAAGGGAGTCGTAGTCAGGCCCGGGCGATTGAAAATCCTAAATTTTATATCGCTACCAGCTTTGGATTTGGTTTCCGATTTACGAGAGAAACCGAAAACCTGCTTTGTTCGGAACTTATTACTATAAAAAATATTTGATTTACATTTAGTATCAGCCTTCGCATGCCATGATTAATCGAAGTTTTTGTGGCCTGATATCAATAAATTATTAACATGCCGTCCTTGATTTCCAAGAAATGATTAATACGCTGTCACTAGTGAAAGTGAAAGTGCATGACGGAAGCGATATTTGATCAACGAGGAATTGGCACTCATCGGGACCGGGGTACCTCGTAAAATAGGGAAAACATCGTTTGGGAAATAAACTTTCGAAAATAAAAACCTCGAAATCAACAAGAAATAACTACGCCGGTGTTTTTAAACACCAATTAATCATTCGTTTGTAATCACTTGGTCATGCATGGAGCTCATTGGTTTTCACCAATTTCTAGGAAATCTTGAGTCATAGATTATTGCTATAATTTCAGGAAATACTCCTAGCATATTCAGCGCTGAAACTTTGTTAAAGGAAGTTAGATTCGACTAAATCCTATGTATTTTTAACAGTTCTATTAGCAAAGTATATAGAGAATAATCATATACCACGGGCGCGCGGAAGCATGGAATCTATCATTGATATTGAACGAGTGAGCGCATGCAACACTTAGATAAATATCGCATTTTCACATGTGTAGGGATATTATTTTTCCCATTGTCAGAAATCCTAGTAAAACACTGTAGGTTGAATAATCCTAGTAGAGTAGAGTTTTTATTTAAGCACGGTGGTTCTATCAGCGAGAGCCGCTGGTTTTCATAAAAGCCGTGATAAAAATTCTACAATATATAATAATAAATAATATTAAAAATAGTCGATACTGTTTAAAACAAGTCAAAGAAGCTGGGAGGCAACTTATCTAATTTTGATTTAAATGAAATCAGCGAGCTGCTTTCCCTTAATTCTTTGGGCAGTTTATTCCAGATATAAGCGCCCCGGTATCCAATTCGCTTTTTACCGTAATTCGTCTTAGGGAGGGGTAATTTCAAAGTTGAGGAAGACCCTCGAATATCATAATGAACTAGCGTCCTCTCGAACTTGCTCCAAAGATAATCTGGGGCTAGGTTGTTGTAAATTTTAAACATCTCAACAGCTACAAGTTTCAGTCGACGAATTGAAAGTTTGTCCCACTCAAGTTCGATAAGCAAAGGCCCCGAACGAGCATCATAACTAGAGAAAGTGATAATCCTAGCGGCTCGGTTTTGAAGTTTTTGCAGTCATTAGCGCAAGCTATCTTTAGGGTAATTTATTAAGTATTAAGTATTTCAAGTAAATAATAAAAGGTATCAACTTACTCTCTTATAGCGTTGATGAAACTCGATTTTCCAGTCCCTGAGTCACCCGTTATTCCGATATTCACTTCGACTTCCTCCCATCTTTTAAGCTGCTTCTTGAAAAATTCACCAATTCTTGAGACACCATTTTGCTTTACGAATTCATTGACATCTTCAAAGTTGACGAACTCCCAGTCATCCATGATATGCAAAAAAACAACGAGTTTTCACCAAACTAACCTCACAGGAAATCAACTTCAGTCTACTGAACAGTCGTGTGACTGAACGGTCTTATGAACTGGCGGTGATCATGAGAGGGCCTGGGGCCCGTCCCTGGAACCCGAGAATAGCACAAGGCGTCATGTTACTATGACCACAAGGAAACACTTTCAGTTTTCTTTTCTTACGCAGATAAATTGCCATTGGAAACACTGAACGGCGGTGAATTGCACGAACAAAAGGGACAACACAAAGGTTTTTGGTAGTCGTAGTAAATATGTCATAATGCAGATGTCCTATTATCGGGCCCGAAAAAAAGTCCCTATAGAGTCCTAAAGTGATGACGTCACAAGAAAAACAAATTTTCGATTTAGCAATATTGTCCCTTGATTTCGAAAGGGCATATCGAATGAAAGCTACACACCAACGTGACCGAGATACGGCCCGCTGAATGCATAATTTTCTTAAACAAATCACTGTATTTTTGGTTCAGTTCCAAACAGTTTGGAGAGACCACAAGCCGGTAAATGATATACATATTTTTTTGCTGTCACTGAAACAGACACATAAATTGATCGCGTGCACCTCGGAATTCAGCGCGCGCGCGATCCGGGCTCCGGATCGTAGGATTCTGGATCGCTCTGCCTAGCAACATACCGAGTTGGAAAAAGCTTCAATTTCCATGGGCTGATTTAGCGATTGTAGTGGGATATTTTCGATTGAAGTCGGTAAATCAAGAATAAAATTTTGTTTGTAGTATTATTTTTAGATTCTTACACTTAAGTCGATCATTGAAAGCAATAACAAAGGAGTTACTGAAAAGGGCTGTATAAAGTGTAACATACCTTCTTGATATTCTTGCCACGGTCGTTGAAGTTGATCTCTTTTCCTATTAGTGACTCGACCGGCGGGTTTGTCCATACGCCAACAAAAAACAACATATCTGCTTCTCAAAGGTTATTGCCGTCAAACGTTTTTTGCAAAGCTGCGTTTTCGTTTTCTTTGTGGAGCGTTTAATTAATAGTAAGAGCAATTTCCATTTGACTGTAGCAAAAACGGCTTGTGAGTCCACAGCATTTTGACGACAATGACGGCGTAAAGCGTGGCGAATATGAAGCCGGACAACGCCGAGTTTTTTCGATTTGTTAACTAGCGTGCCGAGGAGGAACAATACACTAGTACTTAGATATTGGGAATTGACGATGCCATAATAAAGAAACTCTTTGTATTACATACTTTGTGGTTCATGTCTGGGAAACATCTCTTGGCCCCCGAGGGCGAGGGCGGGGTCTTCGAGCCCGCGGTGATTTTGACCTGATTTATTTCGAGCAAAATTTCTTCTAGGGCCTAAAAATGCCTCAACAACCAATAGCGGATTCGGAAATTTTAGAAAGGGGGGATCTGGATAGTGAAAATATAAATCCGTCCCTGAAAACAGTTAATGGAGCGTTCCGGAGCCCCAACTTGTAGTACTGGGAATCTCAAATAGAAATAAACTTCCCAAGATAACGACCTTACCTAATAAAAACAGCGCATAAGTACACTCCAATGAGTTGTAGATAATCCTGCTACTCTGCTCTTGTCTTAAGAAAGCGAGAACGCGGCGATATAGCCCATGAGTCTGAAAAGACTTCAACGCCTGAAAAATCAAATGAGACGCATATTTTAGGAATGCGGCTTTCGGGTGTTTCGCTTGAGCTATAAAATGCTACTGCGGGAGTCTTGGTCTTGTGACTACTCATAATCCGATTCGATTCAAGAATCAAAGTGGGCCCGCGCCCAAGCTTATCAGATTCGGGCAGAAATCTAGAGCGTATTTCTCGTTTTCACCGATGTTCGCCAAAAAATGGATTGCAAAGATTCGCCAATCTCATTTCAAAGACGATTTCAAAAAAATGTCATAAAAAACACGTGAAAATAACATTTGCACACTTGCATTTGCTCAATGCCCACCTTTTTAGGCTTACATCAAATACAATTAAAATTGGGTATTTCATTGAAGTTTCGCTGCGCTCACTCGTGAGTAAAGCTACGGCTAAACTAGGACACATGTAGCGCGCAACATTTGTGTCCTGCATGTTTCCCCGAGTGGCTAAACTACGAAACATCGCACGCGTGTCTCGGACACATCAAGAGTTTCTTGTCTTGCGAAGAAACAATTATTTGTATCCGGCTACAAAATTTGTCGCGCGCAACAATGTTTCTCGTGTGGCTAGACCGGGAAACACGATGTAAACATGTGTCCGGCTACAATGTTGCGCGCTACATGTGTCCTTTTAGCCAGGGCTATAAATGTGGCGGTGGCTACAAAATATGTCGCGCGCAACAATGCTTCTAGCGTGGCAAAATTGGAGTTCACACGTGTCCGGCTACAACATTGCGCGCTACATGTGTCCTGTAGATTTTTAAAAACGAAGATTTATCGTATTCGTATTAATACGATAACGTCAAAGTCGGCGCCTTTTCAAAGGGCGCATGCGTTCGCATTCCGCGCATGCCCAATTGGTGAAGATATGCGTATTCGAATCGTTATCGTGTATACGTGTGGACGGGCAAATACAATTTAAATACGATCCGTGTGGATGCGGACTTTTTAAAAACGGAGAAAAAATATTCGTTTTCGAAAATATCCGGATACGTGTGTACGGAGTCTTACACATGGGGCTTAAGTTTCCCAATACCTGGTTGACTAGAAGTAGAGTTGACTCACCTCTGGTGCAATGTTATTCAAGTGCAGGACTAGACCAGGAACAGAGAGAATATTTAGGATAAACAGGCTGCACAAGTTGTCCGAGAAATTTGAGATTACAAGAGACCTGTGAATACAAAGAACCTCAGTCATCCTCCATTTTATCAGCCTCTGAACATACCGAGTCAGAGAAAGCATCCATTTCCATCGGCTGATTTAGGGAATGTAGTGCAACATTTTTAATTGAAGTCAGTAGATCAAGTATAAAATTTTGTTTTTAGATGGCTATTTCGAGATTCACTACGTGAAGTCTAACCTGAGAGCGAGGGTAATGGCAGCGGTGAAGGTGGCGACTTTGAGGCCGGGTTCTGAGCGTGCAAGGCCATTCAGCAACAAGTCCTGTTGGCAAATAATCAAACTTGAAACAGCAGCAAATCACGTGAAATAACTACAGAAATTTAATACATCATTTGGTTTGTTTGTGAAGAACTTCGCACCTGATTGACTAGGTTTGCGACGTCATCTTTAATCATCTCTGTTGCATTTCAGTCGAGGGAAACTTTCCGGCCCATGTAAAGGAGTCCGGGAAACGGCCTCGGAAACGGGATCCGGGACCCAGCTAAATTTGAGGTTTGTGATCCGTGATCCAGAGTATGGGATCCGGACCACAGGATCTGGGATCCATGGGTTGTGGTCCGGGATCCAAAACTTGTGGTTCCATTTACATGGGCCGAAACTTTTAATCTATAAATGGGACATGTAGCACCAATCGGACGATCTTACCCTATTAGGGGTAGCGAATGGTAATCCGAGACTTGCAGACACGCTTAGACTGGCAGTTTAAAATCCGAGCCCAAGACTCAGAAGACTGAATTAACTGAATTTAGAAGTTTGAGGCGAAAATCCGAGGTTCCGAGACGCACGTTAAAAATTACGAGTCGGTGGTGTTCAGTTTTTGTATGATTGGTAAATAGCATCCAGAATAATGGCCTCGCCTGATTCCGCTTATCTCGACATTAATTATTCAAGATATTAAATAAACCTCATCCAATGCTGTTTATAATATTGCTGGTTGGACCCTTGTTCACAGGTTCTACAACCAAGCTTGGGCATGCATGCCTTTAAACTCTGGTCCCCCGTGTCACTAACCTTGAGAGCAGGATAAAACCCTTTCGCATTCAAGAACCCAAGAACATTGGAGCACAGCTGCTGGAAACTTGGCTTTAATGCTTCACCTGTGTATTTTAACATTTCCAAACAAAGAAATCTAACAAGTGGAAAGCATGTTTCATAGTGTCCAACCTAGAGACTTGAGAAATTGGATTTTTGTAGCAGATGCTAGAGTCCCCCCCCCCTCCCCCAGGGATTCGGGAATTTCAAGCAAAATCAGGATAATCACGAAAAAATTGGGATATTTGGACACTCTGATGTTTTGTTAAGCGTGACAGTGCTAGCCTCTCACTTGACTCTCACCTGGGACAGAGGACTTTGTTCTACTGTGTTTCAATCTTTTGAATGACTGGGACAAAAAAATGAAGTCCTGGCAAGTTCACCCTACCCAGCTTTAGAGCAGATGAGAGAGGATTGGAATCAACTCACACACCAATCCCAGTGGGCTGATAGCTTACAGTTGGTAGAGTGGTGGTCTAGATACCCAAAGGTTGTGGGTTCGAATCCCACTCAGCCTGGATTTTTTTTAAATCCAGGTGAGTTTTATCTGGTAGGCATACTTATTTTGCTCATAAAAAAACACAATTTTAATAACTTCATTATCATATTATTAATTCTAAAAACATTCTTACCCTTGTTGATATTCAAGAGCTTCCATCTTGAGCAGTCAGTAAAAACAACAAGCTGGAAATCGACCAGTTAAGAATGCACTCAGAAATTTGATAGCTTTTCCACAACCAATAAAACATACAGTTAATATGAATATGGTTTTACTAAAGTAATAAATAATAAATTAATGAGTTTATGAATAAATGAATAAAAAAAACTAAATGAATGAATGAACAAACGAAAAACGTGAATAAATAAATGAATGAGTTAATTGCTTACCATATTAAGGTAAATGTTAACTTCTTTGGCGTCATTGATGACATGTGGCTGTAGGATTAAACAAACTAAGTCAGTTCATGCTGTACCGGTACTTCAGTGGTGTATATATGGTAAATGTTAAATGCCCACATATGGAATTTCTAATATATTACCAATTAGATACGTACTGAACCACATTTTGTACCTATGTACAAAAAATATCCCATTTACAAGATAAAAAAACATACTTTCAGTCGTCTCATGAAATGGCAGCACAACCACAATATCTTCTTAATTTGCTGAATCCATAGAAGAATAAGTTCTTGGGAGAGGGCAACTGACACATACCACACCTACAGATTAAATAAATTAAGCAAACAAGTTTTTTAGGCAAAAATTTGATGAATAAAAAAATTTGAGAGCAGCAGTCAATAAACCGAAATGGGAATGATTGTGAAAAAAAATCTTACAACCATAAGGGATAGGAAACCTGGTGTGGTCAATGGCAAATTTACCCCTAAGAATGGGGAAAGGGTATAGCTAAGGCATATGAAGTTAGCTGCCATAGGATACTATTAAAAGTGTGAGACACCGCAAGGGGTATAGCAACGACTCTTTGGATATAATGACATCCCTACCAGATAGCACTTGAGTGAATTTTTATGCCCATCTGGTCCTTTTTAGCAGGATCATCCCCAAAATTTTTAGGGGGAACAGGGGCGTAGCCAGGGGGGTCCAGAGGGAGCTGGGGCCCCCCCTTTCTCTGAAATTTTCCCATACATTTACTGTATTTGCTGGAGGAAATTTGAGCATTTTCGTCCCATGTTTTCACTATCCCCCCCCCCCCCCCCCCTTCAGCAGAAATTCCTGGCTACGCCGCTGAGGAATAACCCCCAACAACCCCTAGACGATGACACATTTTACCTTTGCCCTTGATCACATGTTGTATGTTTACCTTGATATCATTGTCCTCCATGCTCGACAAGATTAGGCGACAAAGTGAGACAAATCTCTGCAATAAATGTTGGATTATGGATAAACTACATGCACACAATGCAGTTCTGTATGGAATGGCAACATATCAAACCCCAGGAACTAAACAAAGCTCAACAATAAAACCTTAGGAGGCCCATGACTATTTCACCAAAAAAACATAGCCTAAAAGTAAAGCACCTTATTTGCGCATAGCATAATAATTTATAATAATGAAAAAGATTTACTTTTAGGATGTGATTTCCACTGAATATGCCATGGGCCATCTTAATTAAAAATTGAAAATGTACAGCTGACCAAAGTCTAACCTTGGAATCTTGGTGCTCTTGGAAGAAGAAGAGGAATCTTCGTACTTCATGGAATAGTTTTAATGCTGTTGTAATAAAGTATTATTTTTACTGTATCTACTAACAGTACCAGATAAATGCACTAAAAATGCACTAATTCATACCCACACCCCAGCAGAGGTGCTCAGGAAAATATGACAGGGCATCGGAAGTATTTTGGGGATTGGAAATGTACACATTTTTTTTATTCAAGAAATCTGCTGCCATTTTTTAAGGTCTTGAACAAACAGCATTTTTGCATTTTATTTCTTGGGGGGGGGGGGGGGGGGGGGTATATCTCAACCCCCTTCCATGAGAGGGGTATGGATATTCTCTACAACAGGGCATCTGGGGAAGTGCGGTAAAAAACGGCAAAAAAGTGCGGAAAAGTGCGGGATTTTTTAGAAAAATGTGCGGAAAAAAGTGTGGTAAAACGGTAAAAGTGCGGTAAAACGGTAAAAAGTGCGGTAAATTATTTTCTTTAATTTGAAGGTTTGCGCTTTTGGGGGATCATAACAAGTCGTTTCTGTTGATTTTCTATTTGTTTTGTCATTTTAAAACGTAATTTCATTGAAACTGATGTAACAGCTAAATTATTAAACTTCGCATGATCAATATTTAGGTCAAGAACAATAGAAAAATGCAAAAAAAGAAGGGCTCACCTATGCTTGCTTGCGCGGCATCAGTCATTTAAAACTCGAACCTCTAAAATCACTAAGAGCGCCTATTTCTCCATACAATCAACTCCCGCATGTGTTGTTCATAACAATAGAGCAGATTTCGTATGACTGTGAAAAGTACCGCCACAAAGCTGTTCCGCGCCGCGACCGTGACCGTACCGCGACTACGCGATTTCATTCCACACGAAATCTGCTCTATCTTGCAATAAAGTTCTCCAAAATGTAAACTTCGTGCTTTGTCATCACCATCTTAATCAAGGGTAAATGGCTCCGGCAGTTTCATAGGATATTTACGGCGTTTAACATTTTTCGTTCTCCTACTATTTTGTTTCGCCTAAATACTTGACCTATTTAGCAAATAAAAATCGGGGTCACCGAAAAACGTGCGCCATTTGTATTTTACCCATTTCTTACAAGATCAGCTATTGGCTTATTTCCATCTAAACTTCCATCCAATTACAGATCTACCGGTCTGCTGTGGAACGCCTGGTATTTTTTTGCATTCGGTGGCGATCGTATCGGAAGAAAATGGTGGAGTTTTCAAGGTTTTTGCGCTTAATACTTCAGCATCAACATAATAAACTAGGTATCCCATGTAAAAACATAGACGGGATCCCGCCTGGGATTGGGCGGGATCCCGCCTTTTCACCAGTCGGGATCCCATCTGGGAAAGACGGGATCCCACCTGGGATCCCGCCCGGGATTAGTGGACATCCCGCCTTAGCGGGATCCTGCCATCCCACCCGGGATCCTGCCATCCCACCCGGGATCCCGCCATCCCACCCGGGATCCCGCCATCCCACCCGGGATCCCACCATCCCACCCGGGATCCTGCCATCCCACCCGGGATCCCGCCATCCCACCCGGGATCCCGCCATCCCACCCGGGATCCCGCCATCCCACCCGGGATCCCGCCATCCCGCCCGGGATTAGTGGACATCCCGCCTTAGTGGGATCCCGCTATCCCACCCGGGATCCCGCCATCCCACCCGGGATCCCGCCATTCCACCCGGGATCCCACAATTCTACCTGGGATCCCACCCGGGATCTTGCCATCCCACATGGGATGCTGTCACCTCACTTGGGATCCCATCATCCCACCCGGGATCCTGGGATCCCACCCGGGATCCTGGGATCCTGCCATCCCACCTTGGATCCTGCCATCCACCCATCCCGCCATCCTCCCGGTATCCCACCATCCCACCCAGGATCCCGCAATAACACCTGGGATCCTGCCATCCCACCTGGGATCTTGCCATCCCACCTGTGATCGTGTCACCCCACCTGGGATCCCAACTGGGATCCTGCCATCCCTCCCGGGATCTTGCATTATTCTGCCACCTTACTCGGGATCTTGCTATCCCACCCGGGATCTTCTCATCCCACTAAGGATCCCGCCATCCCACCCAGAATCCCAATCGAGATCCTGCCTACAGGAAAGGCCATCACAGCAGAGAATGGGGAGTTTGCAGGTGTTGCGTGACATTTTGAATTTTGATCCCAGCAAAATAAAAATACCATATTTGAAAAGAGCTCACCGAAATATGTGAAATCCTAAACTTTGAGGTGGTTTCGATAAATAACAAAGAAGTTATGAGCATCAGAAGTTGGTCGTTTTCCTATAGGTTTAATGTTGTGGTGGGCAACAGTTGCCCACCACAACATAAAATGTATAGAGAAACAGCCTTCTTCGGGCGCCAATAACTTTGCTAATATCTACCCAAATCAACTCAAATTTTCAGCTTTTTCTAATTCCGGCAAGCTCTTTCAAATATGGTATTTTCATTTTATTAGGATCAAGATTAAAATGTCACGCAACACCTGCAAACTCCCCATTCTGTCTTTTATATGGACATTGAAAAAGAAAACTTGTCTCATAACACAGTTATTATTATCAGCAGGTTTAACCAGGGATGTGTCCCTGGTTTAACCTATGTGTCCCCTGATGTCATCACAAGAAAATGCATTTACAATTAATGAGACATCGATATATGTTTCAAGATTTCCTAATAATGTGTAACATGGCTAATGCTTACAGAGGAACTTATATAACTTGTCTCTATTGCATAGACACTTGCCGAGACCCCCGTCTATGCAAAGTATGTGGAAAGCAGTTTTATTGCTTAATGAAAATCTTTTGAAAAAGACCTGTGAAAAAAACTTGTGAAGCACCTGTGAAAAATGCTCTTAAAAGAACCCCAAAATTTGGCCAACAAACCGGTGAAAAAGAAAGATTGTTTAAGAACTTCAAGCAATTTTTGCAAGAAGGTCAAAATTTTGTTACTCTGAAAAAATAAAATTCACAATTCACAAAATGTTGCATTTAGCAGGAAAAACCTAATAATTCTAACACTCTAGCTGATGCAAAATACTATACTTTTTCAAGGATTGAAAGTTATGCCCCCACCTTCCCCATGCCAACCCCCAGAGACAGCTCACCTCATGCGAACAGAATCCTACCACAGTGACTGCTGTTACTTTAAAAGAGCAGATTTCAGATGATGCCAGAGCATAAGAACAAACAAACATGCAGTCTCTTGTTTTCTGCAATTACTTTGTCTCCTTTTGCAGCTTGTGTTTTTACTCTCCCAGCATCACAACATGCTCTATTGCACTCAATTTGTACTTCTCTTTTGTACTTATGCATTTAGATTTCAACACTCAATATCAAATCCACTCTAAGAACATAATGTGACACCAAAACTCTGTGCAGGTGATGAGTCTGTTTTATTCATTTTTAAGCAATGTATATTGAAAATGGTGAATAAAACCCCATGGTAAAACTATGAATAATTTTTTACTTGAATTCATGTGCTGCTTCTTAGCTCCTTCACTTGTTGCTGGCTAGATTATTTGATTGATTCAGACTGAAGGCAGCGTGAAGTTCTGTTGATGGCAGTATGCATATGCATTCTGTTTTACCTGAAAAACGTGACAAGCAGGATACATTAGAACTTGCTTAAGCTTAAATGACTCATTAAACATAGTTTTACAGGTGTACAGGTCACTTACTACTTGCTTACTGTGGCGGCCTCAGCCGAACCTCGCATCTCGAGCTCAAGTCGCTCCTGTTGAGCATACAGGAGCCAAGCTCAGTGGTATTGGCCGCACCAGTATCGCTCCGTAGAGTGTCAACCATAGTTGTCGCTGGTCGGCCGGGGCGGCGGTTGCCGTGCGTTGGCTCCCACAAGACGAGATGATTTGCTGTGAGCTCTTTGTGGCGGTAACAATGACCGGCGAGGCCAAGTCTGCGGCAGGCCACCCTGTCAGATATTCTAGGCAGATCACCGTAGAGGACGTGGTTCGGGATGTGGTCACTCCAACAGGTCAAGCCTTGTCTAATTACCTGTATGTCATTACAACAGAATCAAATGCTCCATGATCTAGTGCCTGTCAACCTGCGAGTGAATAATTAAGACAAGTTGTTTTATAAGCGAGCATGTTGAACACTAGTTGTCAAGATTATTGTTACGAAAATGTAAAAAATATTTTAACTTAGGTATTGGTTGTTTTTTGAAAGGTATGAATATAAGTGATAAGCTGTTGTCCCTGCCAAAGTTCACAGAAATGTTGTTCATTACAGCCATTCTCAGTTACATGCTCTGTTACATGCAACATGAGGTTGCTTGGAAAAAAGCTTGCAAGCGAAAACCTGTTTTTTTTTTTGTCAAAGTTTCCATGACAATGCACGTGCTTTCGCCGGCTTGTCGTGCTCAGACAAGACAGCAAAACAAGTTTTCGCTTGCAAGCTTTTTTCCAGGCGACCGTGTGTAACTGAGAATGGCTGTAAGCATGAAAAATATTTGCCAAGGCTATCCAAATTATACATTCCTGGCGCAGGTTGTTCAAAGGTGGACTAAATTTAAACCAGGTTTTAGTTCTGAACAAAACCATGGTAATTACTCCTGGATTAGTGCTAAACCACTTTCGAGCAACCGGACCCTGTATTATTTGTTAAACTTTAAAATTCAGTTTCTCTGATCTCCATGCGAGTTTTCATACATATAATCATGTGAACTCTGAATCAATTACTAGTCAATCCATGGTTTAGCAGCTTATTCCTCTGTCTCAGAGATTTTGCAAATACTCCTAAAGCTACTACTATGTTTGATTACAGGATTATGAAACTATGAAAAACCACAGTAATTAATAAATGGCAACTTCATACAGATTAGAGTGGATTTCAGATAAAGTGTTGTAAGTAGATCATACTTGTGTTTTCTTTTCGATTGCCAATTGAGGTCAAGAGGTCTTGAAATTTGTTTAGTCAAGAAATTACGAGTTGTAAAAATGATCCCTATGGCATTTTGTTTTCTAAGCTTTTTTGAGCAGTAAAGAACGTTAGCGGCCAAATTATACAAGGAAAAGAAACATCACATAAGTATACATAATAACAAATACTTGCCTATGTTTGTAGCTTAGTTTCTTTCAAATGTCGATACGATAGTAGAGGCGAAGACTGAAGACATGTTTTCCTCGTTTTTGGTGGTGAAAAAAGACGACGCGTGTGCGTCGCGTTTCCCGCCTTTTTGGTGTCACGTGACCTTGCGCTTACGTATGTGTGGGCTGCCTGTGGTGTGGTTAATCAAACATGGCGCCTTCCTTCCTTTGCTTCTTGTTTCGCGGTCGTTCCTTGCCATGAAATGTGGAAAGATGGGTGCAAAAACAGCTTATCCGAAAAGTGGGTTGAATTGCTAAACGATTTAATTATTGAAGATTTTTCTTAATGCATTCGGACTGTTTTTTTTCTGTAAGTTATGCCTTTTTCTTTGATGACAACTGAATTCTAAGAGAACATCAGTCAATGGGCGAGTTCATAAGCACAAGACAAATGTTACATTTTTTCGCAATAACTAAATTGTAAATTACCTAGAAATAGTACAGAATAGTACATAATTCTTCAAATTTATTATCATGGATACACATGAAATTTGGCAGAATGATATAAAGTTTATGTTGACAAATCTTATCTACATGAGTGAACTTCCAGTAGTTATAGCTGTGGAATAGGTAAAATCTCATTGTGGCTCAGGCCTAGTTTATATGTCACTTAATTTCGATAATTAAATTTGTCTCAATTAAATTTGTCCGAAATACGATGTATAAACTAGGCCTCAGTGTACTTTAGTCTATAAACATAGATGTACTATAAATAAATAAATATAAATAAATCGTACTATGTAGACTGTTGGGGCTTTCTCACATTATATTACTGAGGTAGGGGTGTACAATATGATGGGTAAGAAATCACAGTTTGTGGTATCTTTTAGGAGTTTTCCCCTTTAATTTTGCAGTAAATTAGAGTAAGTATTATTTGGGAAATATCAGGTTTAATGCTGTTGGCCACTGTCAATATTATTGGGGGGCCTCCCCCTCTCCCCAATCATAATTACAGGGGGGACAAGAGTGCCCCTCATCCAACTGCTTCAATCACCCCTAGATACTGAAAGATGTGCCTGAGAAAATAACAAGTTATAATAATAATGAAAATCAAAGCTAGAGTTGGGAAATCATGGCTACGATCAAAATCAAATTTAATTAAACATCGAATCAAAACAAAGGTTGTTATTTTGATTTCAAAAGAAAACCAAAATTAACAGTTTCTTCACATCATATTTTCTCATACCATTTTGTTGATACTTAAGATATAGAATTCACAGCTTTTTTTCACGTTTTTCCTGATTCAAAATGTCACATTTTTCTCATGATTTTCACAGGGTTTTTTCACAGGTCAAAATAGTTCACAGGTTCATTCACAACATTTTCACAGGAATTTCACATGTTGCTCTCCAGTCTCACTGTCATCCCACTATGGAGGTGTCCCATCATTGCAGGATCCCTGGATCCCAGCGCCTCCCACAAAAAATCCTGACAATTCCCAACACAGCTGATAAATTTCCCTGCACTCTTCTCTTCCCACCCAGGTTCTCCCCCTTATATCCCACTGTGGTGTCCCATCATTGCAGGATCCTGGCTTCCCCACCTCAAAAAAAACTCCCTCTGGGATTCTGCCATCCCATACGGGATCCCACCCATTAGGTACTCAAGATCTCACTGGGAATCCCACCTGACCCTGAGAAATTTCATCCCAAGAAGGATCCTGCTATCCCATCCATTTGGGATCCTGCCCAGGAAGGCTGGGATCCCTGGGAAATGTTATCCCACCTGGGATAGGCGGCATCCCACCATCCCATCTTGGATCCTGCCCGGGATGGCCATTATCTCACCTGGGATAGGCAGGATCCCACCATCCCACCTTAGATCCCGCCTGGGATGGCAGGGATCTCCGCAGGAAATGATATCCCACCTGGGATAGGCGGGATCCCGCCATCCCACCTTTGATCCCGCCCAGGATGGCAGGATCCCAGGCGGGATCCCACCTACCTGGGAAATGTTATCCCACCTGGGATAGGCGGGATCCCCCCTATCCCAACAAGGATCCTGCCCAGGAAGGCTGGATCCTGGGATACCTGGGAAATGCTATCCCACCTGGGATAAGTGGGATCCCACCATCTCACCCCACCTTGGATCCTGCCCGGGATGGCCATTATCTCACCTGGGATAGGCGGGATCCCACCATCCCGCCTTGGATCCCGCCCGAGATGGCAGGATCCCAGGCGGGATCCCACCTCCCCGGGAAATGTTATCCCACCCTTGGATAGGCGGGATCCCGCCATCCCACCTTTGATCCCGCCCGGGATGGCAGGATCCCAGGGATCCCAGGCGGGATCCCACCTACCCGGGAAACGTTATCCCACCTGGGATAGGCGGGATCCCGCCATCCCACCTTTGATCCCGCCCGGGATGGCAGGATCCCAGGCGGGATCCCACCTACCCGGAAACGTTATCCCACCTGGGATAGGCGGGATCCCGCCATCCCACCTGGGATCCCGCCTATCCCGGCCGGGATCCCGCCTGTCCCGGCCGGGATCCCGCCTCTCATTTTTACATGGGATTGACCTGCAAATCTTTGAAATTACCGTGTTTAGAAGGATTTTTCCACACAATTTTTAGTAATTTTCCTAAAAAGTGCGAAGAAAGTGTGAAAGTGCGGAAAAGTGCGATTTTTGGGCAAAAGTGCGGAATCGCACTGCCGCACTTCCCCAGATGCCCTGCTACAAGCACACATTTTTGTAGAAAGTAAATTAAATCATTTTCACCTGGTACTTTCTGTGACTTGGTTTGCTCTGATATCAAAGTGTCAAAGTTCACCCTGAAAAGAAACAGAAGTTGTATTTAAAAAGTGTTTTGAGGAATTGCTAATGGCATGCATTCTCAATTGGAAAAAAGATGAGGCTAACTCAAATGACCTGCTAGTGGTACAATGTATCCTTTCTTGTGATTGGCCAGCACCTAAGCAGTGCTAAAATTGCTTCCTGTCACACCAGCAATGGCTACGTGCTGGCCAATCAAAAAGCACAGAGTAAAGACGAAAAGACTGGAATTTGATTGATGGAAGCCAGAAGGCGGTTTTACGGTTGGAAATCATTAGCAAGAGATTGCAGAATATTATGAAAATCGCAGTAACAGCTAGGTTATTTGTTGCCTCTAATAAAGTTATAACACTAAAGGTAAAAAAAGTCAACATGGCAAACTTTAGCAAATAAGGGACTGTTCGTTAATTACGTCGCAGGGGGGGCTGGTGGTTTTTTCTGCTTGTAGGTTTTCTGAAAACTTACCCCCGTACAAAAAAAGGAGTTTTAATTTCTACCCCCTTCGAAAAACGGCTATTTGAAATTTTACCCTTCTCCCCCTATTTTCCAAATGGCGTCTAAAGTAAGTAAGATTGTTGACGAGGATGTACCGGTAGAACAAGCTCTAAAATGGCAAAAAAAAAGAGAAGAAAAGTTCAGCAGAAATTATCCCGATTCAATACAGTGTTCTGCGTTTCACGCAATCGCACTCAATCTCAATCCTAGCCTGTTGAAAATTTGCATGACACTGAAATGCACCCCCCAAAAGTTTCGCGTGTTCTAAAAATTTACCCCCAAATTTTTCGACGTTCTGCAAAATTTACCCCCCTATAAAACCACCAGCCCCCCCTGCAACGTAATTAACGAACAGTCCCTGAGCATCCCCAACATTCTTGGGAAAACATTGCGGGAAAATTATTGGAAGCCAGGTACAGACACTTTTTTTAAGGCACAATAAGCCATACTTTATTATAATTACCTTGTTTTTGCTCTTAGTTTTTTTAAACAGAGAAACCTTCTAATTAAAGCCTGAAATAAAGAAACACCAATAACAAATCAATTCCTTCCATTATCAAATAAATAAAAATCACATTCAAAAAGATATAAGTATTAGTGGAAAAAAGTAGATGAGTTAACAAGGAAATGATAGACTAGCGCAGATGCATCGCCTGCAGTAGTCTTCTCATTTCCTTGTTAACTCACCTACTTTTTTCCACTATCTAATACTTATGTTTCTTTCAAACTCTTGACTGAAAAACTGAGAAATCATAAGCTCTAATAATGTCCCTCTCCTTGTTTTTCAGGAAGGTTTAGTTCAGCATGAACCGTAGGGAAAAATGGGACATACATAACGTTATTCCTCTTGTAAGATAGACGTTTTTTTTTTTTTTCAGAATGAAAATGTGTTCCTTTACAATGGAGTAGCTTCTTCAGAAAGCCTTGCGGCATATTCACAAAAAGTTCCCGTTATTTACTACCCAATCCAAAATGATGCAGAAATAACAAATCCGTTTGACATCTGCACCATCATATGAAAGATCAGGGAGATGCACCACAGGCTTCCCAGGATCATTGAGGGAACTTTAGAGTTGATAGTTTTATAGTGTCGCTGTGTGAAGTTTGACTGAGTTCGATAAGCGCTAAAATATGAGTATCTACGAAAAATAAAAAGTTTGAAAAATACCCTTATCTAGTCCTTTAGTACTCCAATAAATCACTACTTATGTTTATTCGGTCAGAAATACACTTTTAAGCGAGTTTTAGCCAATTTTATTGTCACCTCTCACACTACTATATGTTCTGGAAGGCTACAAACTGCAAAATTCAGAACGCTCAGCGATCCACAAATTTCCCTCGATTTTTTCCCAAAAATCATCGTTGCTTGCTCAAACAAACCTCGCATAATAAAAGTAAAACTATTCAGCTTTCTTGTTTACCTTTTTCGTGGAAATCAAACCCTCTCTGAATGATATAAATGGCGAATCTTTTCAGCCTCGTCCATTCGTCCTGAGAGCAATGGGGGCCCCACCAGTAAATCCCGTTCCAAAACACAAACCGTTGAGACATTTTTTCTCCAGTCGAGGGGTGGGCCAGACATTGTCTCAGGCTCTAGTCACTTCCCGTCCTAGACCCGGTAAAATGTTTTTGCGCGTGATCATTGGATTTGAATCAATCAAGTCTATCTTGCCGGTCACGCATTCGCGCGCAAAAACATTTTACCGGGTCTAGGACGGGAAGTGACTAGAGCCTGAGACAATGTCTGGCCCACCCCTCGACTGGAGAAAAAATGTCTCAACGGTTTGTGTTTTGGAACGGGATTTACTGGTGGGGCCCCCATTGCTCTCAGGACGAATGGACGAGGCTGAAAAGATTCGCCATTTATATCATTCAGAGAGGGTTTGATTTCCACGAAAAAGGTAAACAAGAAAGCTGAATAGTTTTACTTTTATTATGCGAGGTTTGTTTGAGCAAGCGACAATGATTTTTGGGAAAAAATCGAGGGAAATTTGTGGATCGCTGAGCGTTCTAAATTTTGCAGTTTGTAGCCTTCCAGAACATATAGTAGTGTGAGAGGTGACAATAAAATTGGCTAAAACTCGCTTAAAAGTGTATTTCTGACCGAATAAACGCAAGTAGTGATTTATTGGAGTACTAAAGGACTAGATAAGGGTATTTTTCAAACTTTTTTATTTTTCGTAGATACTCATATTTTAGCGCTTATCGAACTCAGTCAAACTTCACACAGCGACACTATAAAACTGCAAACTATCAACTCTAAAGTTCGCTCAATGATCCTGGGAAGCCTGTGGATGCACTCAAATCAACTTTATTTTTACCTGAATTTTTATCGCCGATTTTTCTCTCGATTTCTCCACGGCACGTTGTTGTCTTGCAGCCTGAGCTTTAGAAACAAAGTCCACATTCTTTTTGCTATCCGCCCCGCCAAACATTTTGCCTTGAAAGGAGGACAAATCTCCTAAAATCCCGAATCGAACGTCACATCACAGGTCTTCACAAAAGCCGCCATTTTGTTTCTTCTGAGAGATGAGTGACCAGGCCTTGTTTTGAATACCGCTGCCATGTTGCGGGCTCGTATTGTTTCTCTGGAAACCAAAATGGCGGTCTGAAGTAAATAATCTGAGTCTTGAAAAAAGAGCGATAAAATGCCTTCTGTAGAAAAGGTTAGCCCGGACTTGATATAATTCTAGTAACTTAGATATCAACTTGTTGAAAAGAGCCGACGTTTGTTTATTTTACAACGCTGAATTTTGATGTTTTTCGTTGTCAAATATGTGTGACATTTTTATTACCAGAAACTCTCTATAAGCTTATACTTACCAGAAATGTATTCTTAAATCTAATGTAGTATTTATCTCACATCTGTAGCCATTACTTAACTCGTGATCTTGCTGCTATTGGAATTACAGGTCATGAAATTCAAACCTAAAGTTCTATGTTGGTAAGTCTGCACAATAAGCATTGTTTACAATAACAGTGTAGTGAGCTTTTCATAGCTTTGAGATTACAACGGTAGAATACTGTAATGTATGTGTTGTTCTTTACAGGAAAGACCTGACCTTGGAACACATTGATGACATACTCAAGCTTGACTCTGCCGAGGACATACAAAGGTACAGTCTACATAATATTTTTGTGTTGGTTGAACAGTTTTCTTCTTGTTAGTGTACTTCATCTTGCACACCAACTTGGAACCAGGAAATTATTTGTCATAGAATTACAATGTTGTTGATCAATGTGTGTATGTGATGTACATCTGGAAAACATGGACACAATTGTTTGCTTGCCCATTCGGTTACCTGCAAAAAGAACACATGTCTGTGTGGAAACATACCGGTATGCTTAAAATAACAAAAATAAGTATTTACTAATATTATTGTTGGTATATTTCCCTTCAGTTTTCTTGCAGAAATATTTCACATAAAGAACCATACAGAAGACCTAAAAGCTGGGATCATAGTTGATCTTTATTACTACACATTACAATATCCTTTACAAACTAAAAGTTTTAAATATAGAATTATAACTACATACTGTATCTATTCACTAGTATCACACAGTACATGATGAACTAAGGGCTACTCTGAATGACACAACTTGGAATGTTGGAATGGTTCCTATGGAACAAACCAGCATCTGGCAGTGCTGCCTCGAGAGAAATATTACTGAATCACCTGACAGAGTCATAATTCCTGTGACTCAGTGGCGATTTGGTGGTATTTTTCCCCATTAGCATCCATCTTATCATAGACACACAAATGAAGTACAGTACAAATAAATGAATGATCATATTATTATTATTATTATTAGGTATTGAGACCATCATAGACAATCTAGACAAGGCCGCTGGGGATCAAAATTACCAGATATCAAATTTGCATTATTGCAGCTACATGGCTATAATCAACTTTAGTCTACTACAAAACTAGTAATACTTTAGTTTCTGACTAAGTGATATTTTTAATCAACATGATAAAGTACATAAAGTGGTTTTCCTCATAGTTTTGAGCCCTGGGATGGCTCAAAATAATTAGTGATTATCACCTGGTAAAAATATTTTGACACTTTAATTGTGTGACACCTTGACACCTTTTCTATATTTGCAAAAGACAATGATTTTAACAGAGAACAGATGTCTGCATTCTTCTCAATTGTTAAGTCAGTTCATGAAATGGCTATTGGTAAGAAAAACGTTGTGACTTTTGCATGTTACTGCAATTTCTTACTGCCTTAATGGATGGGGTGGATATGTGTTGATGGGGTGGATTATGTTGATGGTGTGGATAGTAGGTGTTGATGGGGTGGATAGGTGTTGATAGGCTGTTGATGGGGTGGATACGAGCTGTTGATGGGGTGGATGTGTTGATGTTGTGGATAGTTGTCAGGGGCGTAGCCAGGGGGGTCCTGGGGTGCATGTGACCCCCTTTTTAGAAGAAAAATACAGTAAACATTAAGTAAAATATCTGTAAGCTGGAAAAGGGCACCATACATTTGTACAGTGTCCTCCCCCCTTCTCAAATTCTGGCTATGCCCTGGTTGTTGATAGCGTGGATGTGTTTATGATGATGTATATGATGATAGTGTGGATAGATGTTGATAGGGAATATGTATATAGATGATGTGATATGAATACTAACATGATACACTTCAGGATGCCTACTATCAACAAATATACACGCCATCAACAGCTATCCACGCTATCAACAGCTATCCACAATATCAACACCTACACTGTATCCACACTATCAACATCTATCCACACTATCAACACATATACGCTATCAACAGCTACCACTATCCACGCTATCAACAGCTATCCACAATATCAACACCTACACTATATCCACACTATCAACATCTATCAACACTATCAACACATATACGCTATCAACAGCTACCACTATCCACGCTATCAACAGCTATCCACAATATCAACACCTACACTGTATCCACACTATCAACATCTATCAACACATAAAATATGCTATCAACAGCTGCTGGTATTTGGTATTCACACTATCAACAGCTATCCACAACAACACCTTCACTGTATCCACACTATCAACATCTATCCACACTATCAACACATAAAATATGCTATCAACAGCTACCAGTATCCATGCTATCAACAGCTATCCACACTATCAACATCTATCCACACTATCAACACATATCACACTATCAACACCTATCCACGCTATCAGCTATCGACATCATCAACACCTATCCACCCTATCAACACCTATCCACCCTATCAACACCTATCCACCCTATCAACAGCTATCCACCCTATCAACACCTATCCACCCTATCAACAGCTATCCACTGCCTTATGGGGTGGTTTGTTAGTTTGGTGTAGAGTTTACAGAATTATGGAAATTGCAGTATTACCAAGGGTACACATTTATTTCATTTCACACTCACTCTTCTTTTTCTATTTTCCAAATTTAACACCCACATAGGGGTGGCCTATGGTCAATGCGAGAAATTCCGAGAACAGCGTTTTCAAAATCTGAGATTGAGAACTCGATTTGAGATTTGCCATATAATCACAACAAACAGGAAAATCAACCTGTAAAAATCCAAGATCCAAGAACGTCAAATTTAAAAATCTGAGAATTCGAGAATGCCTAAAATTTTTGAGAAAACATATTTTTTGAGGGAACATTAGCCACCCCTCACAATGTGCCAGCACATCCCTCCTCCACACACCCCTGTTGAGGACATCCTCAGCAGCCACACCCACCCCTCCAAATCCAGGTTGGCCATCTCTCCCCATTTCTGGTGTGGGCACACTCTTTTGTGGGGTCTTCCACTATATCTAATAAGGCTCCAATGAGTCTAGTGCAGAGCTTTATACTGTACTGACATATAGTCCAGGCATTTTATGGTTGGACCTGGAACTAATTCCCACAAAAGCTTTCTCTTCAGAAACCTGCTAGAATTAACGTCTAGAAGAACATACTAAAAGTCCCAAAAAATCCCAGCACGGCAACACTCCGTTTTGCAGCTTTTGGCGGAGAGGCTCTCTGCGTGCTACATGAAAACGAGGCTGAAACCGGAAGTGCCCTATTTTATCAAAACTTCGACAGTTTCGCATAAAAACGTTTAATATCGATAAAACGCACACTGACGAATATTCTTTATTTGTAACTTGCTCAATTGTCGCCAGTAAAGCGGCGGAATGTGAATTTTCGTAAAATAGCATCATCGCCGTAATCGGGGTCATCTCCAGTGTGAGAACCATTCCCTTAGGACACCTTTGTGTTTAGTTGCTATTTAATCATGATTGGTTGAGCCTTCGTTCTACCAAACAAAGAAAGCTTTGTGACGCAGCTGGTGAGTTCTTACACTGGAGATGAGCCCGTAATCGACAGTCAAAATTTTCCTTGTGTGATATACAGTCCACGGCATTGTGACCCTAGCTCGTAATTGTGTAAATGTCACGAAAAGTCAAAGCGCATTTTCTATAAATATAAATTCGATCAACTTCTATAATCGTGTGATGGCGGATATCAAACTTGTAGGACAGTAGGAGGTGGTCATTTAGCAATATTTAGCATATTTCGATGCATGGGGGCGTTGCGTAGTTCTGTTTGGACTCTTCGCATGTTCCAGACTTTGATTTGTGTCGAGGTGGACTTGGGCTCTGGGCAAATAAAAACAGTTCAACTACGTACTGGGCTTTCGGCGGCGGTGGAGAATGGATGTCTTCACGATAAGAACATCATGCGTCGCCATCGGCTTTTAAGCGGAATCAGTTCATAAACGCCGTTGTGCTGATATTAGCCGTTATTTATTCTGTGAGTTCGCCAGGAAAACATCTCTTCATCCCGTCCACAAAGGAAAATGTTGCACCTTTGCCCGCTGATCGTCCGTAGTGGGTCATCTTATTGGTAGCTCGGCGTGTTGACCATTAACAACGTACTTAACTTGGCCATGGCAGGTACAAAAAATTCACATCTCTCCCCCGCGCCCGTTAAAAATCGTATTCAGCCATTTCGTCTCAATAGACACGTGTGGGATGTGGATGTGCGTGAACCGGTGACTTGACGATTTTCTATTTTTTCATGTGCCATCCGTACTTCCTTGAGTGTTCTGCGTATGCTAGTGAGACTCTCCGTCGGTTAACCGTTCGGAACCATTTGCCCGATAAGCTCGCCAATTTTCCCGCCTAATAATGGCGTTTTAAAGGGAAAATCTGACCGCGCGATGGAAGGTAAAAAAATTTTTCATGACGGACTTCTTTCCTATCAGTTATCGCTATTTATAGCGATCGCTTATGGCTCATTCACCCACGGCACGATATTAGCTGTGATCTGAGGCGTGATTTCTGTGGCGATTCCACGGCGATGTCATATCGGGTGGTGTGAACGGCCGGCGATCTTATGGCGATTTCACTTGCGATGTCGCCGCGACGTCGCAGAAGATTTGAACGTTCAAATTCCACTGCGATGCGGGTGCGATTTCTTCAAATCACCAACAAACGGACAAATATCGCAAAGCCAAAATAGATGGAAAAATCACAGCTAAGATCGCGCCGTGTGAACGGGCCTTTAGATTGCTTCTTAACTGCGATAATCATTTACTCGCTACCATTCATCTTTACCATTCGTCTTTCGGATGAAAGAATCGACAACCGGGGTTCCGTCTCGCCTTTACTATAAGCTGTAACCAGTTTAAGGGGGACGTTAAAGAACCACTACCCCCAGTGTGGAAATGTGGGGGGATCCACATCGACATTTACGCTGTCCATTTCCATTTGACAGCAATCACGATGCTCCGCACGCAACATCAAAGAGATGAGAACACTGCTTGTCTGTTTTAAATAATGAAAACCGTCTTCGCCAGAACGAGTCGGGACGGCTCAGGGGTGTTGCTTAACGGTCAATAGCGCTGCACACATATGACGTCACACTAATGTTAAACCATCTCAGACAAACAAATACACGTATCTCCCATTTTCTCAGTTTTCTCTCAAAAGAACGATACAAAATGAATTGGTAAACTGGTAGTTGCACTCGTTATAGCAGAGAGCTTGTATGCACTCCTACCCTGGCTCGTATTCAAGCGCGGTCCTTTTGATTTCAGATGGATTGTTTGTCTGAATCTTAGAATCTGTGCGCAGCGCTAATGAATTATTCAATTAAAACTAGATGGCTTGGAAATGCGCGTGATGAATCAAAATCCATTAAGTTCTTGATATGTATTCCAAAAAGTCTCTAATAGCAAAACTGTTGCAGATTTGTAAGAATTCGGAATTTCTCTAGCCCTAATCATGACATTTTATCGTGCACCGTGAAAGAATAATTTTATTCCAAGCAATGTTGCGACGGCCTGAATCAATTTTTTAGTGCAAATAGACAATTCAATTGCCCATTGCTAAAATACCTTATATATTAGAACCGCGATTTGCTTTTTTCGAAAAAAAAAGATTTTTTTCTTCTCTGTTATGTGGGATTTTTGCACTGAAAAATAATTAAAATATTTTCAATGTCGATAAGTAGTTTTGTGCATTTTACTATCGTCTTTTCGAGCCGCGATGTTGATTTATTATACCAGCCTCGTTTCCATGCGGCTACAAATCGCTTTCTCGACTGCCTCAAATAAATCCTGTTTTCGGAATGTTGCCGTGGCGGGATTTTCTGGGACTTTTCATATGTTATTAAGAGGTGATCAAAGAACCAAAAACAGTTGAAATTTCTTTTTTGGGAATTAGTTCCAGGTCAGGCCCATTTTTGTCGTAGAATGCCTGGACTAATAGCCAACATCCCTCCCCCAAAAAAAGTTGATTGAGCCAAATATTAAAGCTAAATTTCATGAGTGCTCTTTGACATTCTACACAGAGTGAGGCTCCAATTATGATGTTTCCTAGTCAGTTTAGTCAGAAACATATAACTTAGTTGAAACATGTAATGGTAATGGCTGTGGATTATTTGTGATCACTTTATGACCATATTTGGTCAATAATTAACTCTCGACTGCTAACCCAAGCAGATTTTCTCTTCATAATATTTCATTTTCGCTCAAATATAAGTGAGCAACAGTGGTAAGTGATAAATGCTAACATTTAACATCTTGAAGTCTTGCAACAACATTATTTTCGAAATCTGTTCAATTGTTTATTCTGCGAATATTCTGCAGCTTGGCACTAAAGCAATGTATGTTTGTTACACGTTTCAACTCACTTATATGTTTCTGGTTTAGTGCAATAAGTTGTGAGCCCTGCACTGAGGCTGAGGATGGTTGCTATTTAACATCCCCCTGGTTCCTATTAGTGCAGTAAATGTAAGAGTCAGGAACTAAAATTATCCGAGAAGACTTTAAGGTCTAACCATTTGCAGGTGCTAGGGTGCAAATGCAGCATCTTCCCCTCAAATATTTAGAGGAAAAAATCTTCAAAAATCTCCCAAAAATCTTCAAATGTGAAGGAGGGGAGTTCAATGGAAGAAGAAGAAGAAGAAAGGCCCTAGTAAGTGTTGTCTTGCTGCGAATGCTGAACCAGAAGCTTCATCCAGTGGGTGTACAACCGTTGCTTATTTGCCTGAAGGTGTTGTTTTTTAATCAGCATCTTCGATCCTATTTTAATGCGATTTCCGCTTGCAGACACGCCCTTTGGTAATGTTGACCCAGTATTTGAATACTGTAAAGAGCTGATTCTTTGTCACAGTGTAAAGGTAGGTGTTACATGAAATTGTGTGTTCCCCAAAAATATCCATACCCCCCCCCCCCCCCCCCCGGAAGGGATTGGAAATACCAGAGGGGTGGGGGTCAGTTTACCTGATCTTTTCCATAAAAATACTGCATTTTTCTTTGGAAATTCCAGAGGGATGGGGGGAAGGGGGGTCATTTCTCAACACCCTTCCGTGGGGGGTATAGATATTTTTTTGGAAACACACATTTATGCAATTTGCTATCAAATAGCTTCTTGAAGTTTTCTTTCTTTTTATATGGGAAGTGGACTATTTAACAATTATTCCTCGAGCCCGAGTGGGCTCTGAGTCAATAGCCCATGAGGCCGAAGGCCGAATGGGCTATTGACTCAGAGGCCATGAGGGCGAGAGGAATAATTGTTTTAGTCAAATCACAGTAGTAGGTCAATTTGTATTGCCAAAAACATTTTTTGGTCTGGTCATTTGCCAGTTTTTGGCTTTCAAATCCGACACGTTTCGCTACTAGTAGGCTATAACTTATAGCCTAGTAGTAGCTCAACCAATCAGAACGCAGCATTGACAATATCCTACTAGTGTGATTTGACTAAACTGCGATATACATAGTGAATGCAACTATGCCATTATGAATGGCCTTCTTTTGGACTATTGATGAATGGCCTTCTTTTGGACTATTGGACATACGGTACATGTACCGTAACTAGACCCAAACTTACCATTGAATGGCTTCTGGGACACGTTTCCGGCAATCGTCATCAGCGCCTGGCTCCACCATTCTGCCATTCCCGCACAAAGATACAAAACAGTTTGTCCATGAATAACTATGAATAGCGAAGACAACAAAATGTGCTTTGCTTTTTATTAAACATTTCTTTATAATAGATCAATATATTTCTTTTAATTATATTTCGTACTTACAAAATTGTTCCATGGAATTCATGGATTATGTGATGATAAATTTTACATTATAATGATTGCTCTTTCCCTCAATGTTAATTTTTTCTTCGCAGAGGCCTCCATTTAGTATAGAGTTGTATACTGTGGATCAAGTGAAGAAAATCACAACTTATATTGTCAATACGTAAGTGGTTTAGTGAAAATCCATACTACACTACACTACACTATACTATAGTATGGTTTTTGACGTAACGTTGCCCTACAATTTTCTTACAGGTATTTTAGACACTACAAGATGTACAAATATGCATTCACGCCAAAGGTTAGTAAAAAAAAGTGGCCGATTATATAATTTGCCGATTTTATTAGAGTTGCCCTCAAACCTATAGTGATGCAACTTTTGCAGCAATATTTCTCGTCATTTTATCGGGCTGACTTCTTGTGAACTGTCGAGCCTTTTCGAGTCGATTTCTTGTATCTTGTCGGATCGATTTCTTGCGATTTGTCGGCAGGGCTTGAAATCAAGAAATAATAATAGTCGTAGTTTTACGCCTTGTACCAACATTATAGATGTAATTCATCAAACATCTAGGCGTAAATCCACTAGGAGAACACTGTAGAAAATGAAAACACAGTCGTTATTTTACGCCTAAGTCTGAAACGTTAGACGTAAAAGGAAGTTTTTTAGGCGTATTTACGCCTGTATCGGGCGCAATTTCAAGCCCTGCCGAGTCGGATCGATTTCTTGCGATTTGTCGGGCCGAATTCTTGTAAGCTACATTCCTTGTCGGCTCGACTCTAAAAATCTGCAGCAGCGCAACCCATTTTGTTCGTGTTGGTAAGCTTTAACTGAAAAAAAAAGAGGAACTTCCCTTGCATGGCAGTGAACGCGATTGGGAGCGAATATTACCATCACCATTTCAGTGGCGGATGCAGACCCTTAAGAAGGGGGTGGCTAGTACAAAGGATATACTACAGAGTTCAGACCAACAGGGTGGCTAATCGTAGGTTTTTTAGCAATTATTGGATGAGGTTTTTGTGATTTCCAGAATAAACAATGTCGAGACAGGTGGAATCAGGCGAGGCCGTGAGAACGAGCCTGATTCCACTTGGCGAGACATTGTTTATTCTGGAAATCACAAAAACCGAATTCAATAATTGTTTTATTATACATTGATTCAGTAAAAATACTTTTTTTTCTGTCAAGCACTTTCTTTTACACAAGCGCCTTGTTAAGTTAGATAGGAAAAACATTCAAGTGACCTAGTCCCATTATGCATTGCGCGCATAGGATCAAGAATCAGCCTGATTCTTCAAGAATCAGCAAAGTGCGTGATTCCCAAAGTAAAGCGCGCGCATTTAGCCAATCAGAATCGAGATAGTGAGTACAATGTATAATAATACAAGAAATATGTGAACAAGGGGGGTGGCTAGCCACCCTAATCACCCCCCCCCCCCCCCTCCCCTAGATCCGCCCTTATTTGCGTGGGGCTATGGTATGATATCGTGCCCAGAGGACAACTTTCGTTTCTTACTGTAACTCTCTTTTAACTCATACTTTAATAGGTTCGTCTGGATCTTAGCATAGAATATGTTGGACTACCAGAAACTCCTGTCCCTTCAGAAGGTAGGTACGCTGCACCCGGACGCTGCTTCTCGAGTTGTGATAAGTGTATTATTTCGATTAGCGAAAAGTCGGCTTTTTTCTTTGGGTATATACACGTCTCAAGCTTTGCCTTACTTTTTGTATTATTGTTTGCATGTTTTAGCTGAAGAAGAAGATGCAGAAGCAGTCGAAGCTGAAGAGGTGAGGGCACATTCATTAGCCCACTAGTGCGTTGGGCAGTAGTTTTATTTTGTCAAACTCCAAGATGGCAGCTACGCGAAAGCAAACTCGGGTTTCTTGACCCTCCAACGCCTGCGGGCAGGCTAGCACATTCATGAATAGTAATATTTTTCCTTGGATAGCACAGTTCCTCGAGGGCGCGGTAACGAATTCTGCATTCTGATTGGTTCATAGACCGCGCGCGGGGGCAATATTTTCCATAACATATATTTCTCTTGGACACGAAATTATTATGATGTACAAATTGTTGGCTTATTATTCGCTGCATTGTCCAACCTAAAATGCGTGGATCGGTCAATTAAAACCAAACTGACAAACTACACAAAGCTAACAACTGCGAGGTCGCGTGTTACCTGAGTCAGATGTAGTATGACAAGGCCATGACGTATTTTGGGTGCTGGGAGGGGGTTTGACTTTAGCTTGCCATGACGTAGCACCTTTTTGTTTTAGGAGGAGACGGCTGAAGAAAAAGAAGAAGAGGCTGCACAAGAGGACGAAATAGAAGGTACAGTATTCACTGTATCCCATCTACCCATCCTGTGGAAACTTTTACCTTTTTTTCTAGAATATGAACGACGACGTGGGAAATGTTTTTCTCGTTCTTGGCTTTTGGTGCAGTCACGTTTTACTTTTTCATTAGTGAATAAGCTCTATGGTTTTCTTTTACCAGAAACACCGGCTGTAAAGGAACTGAAAGCCATGATTTCGTCGGCACTAAACGAGCAAGTACAACAGGTAATCGAGAACACAGAAATGTAATCAATACAGTTTACAAACATGAACTTGAATTTGTGTCTAATTTAACATCAATGTTGCACCGTACAACTGTGGTATACCAAACCAGAATTATGGACACTCAAGGCAAACATCCTTTTAAAAACTTTCCATTTGTCCAGAGCAAATTCTTTCGTCTTTTTGCCAATTGAATTGCGAACTAATTCAAAACGCGCCATTGCTCACGTCTAAACGCAAGTCTGACTTTCTTAGCCTCCTGATTGGTTAGTTGTTGAATGGCTTTCACTCCTGATTGGCTAGCGGTTTTGTATTTGTGCTCCGTGTTCGATGGTCATCTCAAATCTATTCTAGTCACAATCATGTGAGATTACTTTTGATATCCGCCCTATGGTTGATCAGGGATTACACAACAACGAGATATTTATATGGGACACTATCTAAATCATGCTTTTATTGTTGTGTGTATTTTCTAGTTGAAATCCAGCATTGACCTGCAGATTAAGTCGAAAGACGAAGAGATCAGCAAAAAGATGGGAATCAGCATCCCGAGCTCGTCTGGATCGCCTAAGAGTCCAAGGGGAAAGAAGAAAGGCAAATAGGAAGCAACCCTAGTGAGCTCGGATTCATTTTTCAAGCTTTGTAAATAGCTTGTGAACTCTGTCAACTTCTAAGCGATGTATTATATTTAAAGGCGTGTTTTTTTTAATAAAAGTAGAGCAAATCGAGATTTATCAGATATCCTGGTGTCGCCCTTCGTTATGTACGCAGCCCCATTATCATTTCGAGTGGTAAAATTTTCATAAAAAAGTAATAATTATGCTCCTTTCAGTACCTATAACTGTATTTATCTCATGTCAAGAACAACAACAAATCGTTTTGGAAATGTTTGCACCAACAAATATGCTATCAAGGCCGTAGCAAGCCTCCAAAAACTGGGGGGCACGACATATAAAAAACACAGGGCAGTTTTTAGGGCAAGTTTAAACTCTTCTGCGCGCGAAGCGCTCCGAAAATTTATAACCCAGCATGTGAATTTACCCCTGTTTCGAATTGCACCAAAGGTGAAATTTTACTAGATTTTCGGGTATATTTTTGCCGTTAAAAAGGTCACCTAGAATTTTCGGATAAGATTTTCCCCTGGCATTTTCGGAATACTTGATTTCAATCCCTAAAATTTTCGAACATATACAAAATTAGTAGGGATTAAAAATTTCCAATTTACAGTCATTTGTATGTACTCAGCAATGACTTATAATGGCTTTAGCTATTTTAAACCACCATAGCTTGTTTAGGGGTGCCCCTGTGTCATGTGCAAAGGCTCGAAATCAACAGCCTAACAATTAATCCTCGAGCCCAGATGGGGCTTTTCATACGGGCCACGAGGGCGAGAGGAATAATTGCTTCCTTTGTCATAACTTTATTTTTTTGCCTTTACTTTATTAGAGTTAATAGTTATCAGTGTTTCTGTAGTTATTTATTAGTGTTCATGGAAAACTAATAAAACAACTGAGAGTAAATCCTAAGACAGAAATTAAGCTGAATTTATTTTTTTCACATTCTTTTGTCTCTCATTTGAAGTTCCGTTAAGAAATATTCAGAATGAATCAAATATTTGAGTACGAATGTTTACAGGTAGCCTCTGCTGACGTTTCGAGATAGATTCACTCCGAATTGGTAATTCAATCTCAATACTCCGCGACAGTTAACCTGTTTATTTGTCTCTCTATACTATTTTTGGACTTAAAACTACATGTTAGGAACGTTAACGTTCAAATAAAAATAGTTTCTCAGGGGGGAGGGGGGGGGGTCACATCTGTGTCCTTTCCCGATATCTTTCTTAATGTTTACTGTATTTTTCTTCTAAAAAGGAGGGGTCACGGGCACACCAGGGCCACCCCCTGCTACGCCCCTGGTTTCTTCTTAATATTCCCGGAGTGAATGAAAAGTAGAATTTCTTTTGGTGAGTTCGGCAATGAGTGCATGTGTTTATTTATGTCGGCAGGCTTTTTAGTGATGAAAGAAGACGTCTGGCGTAGAGAAAATAAAACCTTATTTAATTATAAATCAGTTATGTCTCCTGTATCGATCCCGCATATGTAACAGTTACTATGTAGCACTCTTATAAAAGAGAAATAAAGTAACTTATTGCAAATAACAACAGTGATTATTTAAACCACTCTTCGCAAATACTACAGAGAAAATCTGTCAGTTCAATGGCACTGAAAACCGCTGGCGAGAGACAAACTCCATCAAACGGCAAAGATCTTTCATCGTGTGTTATAGTGCTGACCCTGGCTCAACTGTCACTTGTGCTGTTGACAGCAAAGTGCCGTTGACATAGAGAATCCAAAATGCCGGGTTCGCTTTCTGATTGGCGGGCGAACAACAACGTCTGACAAGCAATGACAGATTCTTGAAACGTTCGCGAACGTGCTGTCGACTACATAAAAGGCTAGAAGAACACAAAGACACATTTAGCCAATTTGAAGCCGCATTTTCTTCTTCCCAGCCACCCTTTTGCCAGTGAAAACCTGCGAAGGCCTTGTTTTTACAAGTCTTAAAGCTGTAAGCTAGGTGAGTCGTTCTACATTTCAAATTACGACGACATGTTAGCTTGTCGAAGTTTTTAGACTCTCAAAACCTCTATTCAAAACCTCTTTTGTGCGTTTAAACCAGTCTGCTGATGTCATGACGAAACCTCGGGGTGATTTCCTTTTGTGTTTTGCCGGCATTTTACCCCTTTGGGGTGTAAAACGTTAGATAGCTGAACAATTTCCAGGATTTTGAGAATTTAATGAAAATGGTATCAAATTTCGCCAGTGCCAAGTTTAGTTACCGATGTCTCTATTACAACAAATTACAATAACGGAATCAACGAGTATGGAATACCCCCTCCTTTTGTGGAAAAATTGACAGATTTTGTCATTATCAAGGTTCCTTATTTTTCATATTTTCACGTTTTCCAGATTTTAGTAGTTGCGGTTATGGAAACCGTAGCCATGTTTTTGTAAATTAAAGCATGAAAGAAGTTTCCGGTGTACAGTTGTCAATCAAAATCGTCCATTACTGATGAGTGATTTGTCTGTGAATTCATTTAGTTTTCGCTGTATCAAGTTCATGGTTTCTAAAGTTCATAATTTCATAAAATTAAGATTTCATTCATGCGTCAGATTTGACTAAGGAGTGCTATAATAAGCCATCACTCGTGAAGAAACGCCCTTCGGGCTAATCCTGACATCCTGGAAAGTCGCTGTCAGCAATCATAAATAAAAGTTTAGCTGCCCCAAATTTAGACCTACTTAAAGCTGCGACGTTTCACCTTAACAAAAAAGAGAAAACAAATCCAGATATGATTTTGGAGTTGATTTTGAGTCAGACTTGAACACAAGAAATTAAAAACGAGCGGGCAAAATCACAAAACATTCTTGACGGTGCCATTCCAAAAATTTGGGTCATGAGCAGTGTGTCCGATGGAAAAACCTGTCTGTCCGAATCCATTCCGGCCCCGCGTTGGCCCAGACAAACGTAGAGATTTTCACACCTGAGACCATGATAAAAAAACGCTGCGCTACAGTCAAACACTTATTTAAACACTTATTTAAACTTATTATTATTATTAGAACTTTCAAAAGTTCAAATTGACTTTGGCGAGGTGACACGCGATACATTTTCCTTTCCTAAAAAAAAGGCAGAAAGGGATAATACGCGTCTTGACTTTAAATTTCAGGGCCTCACGGCATTCGCCTTTGTCACACGGCAGCCATCTTGGATTTTTTCTTACAGAAATGACTATTCGTGGGTGAGCTTACACGTTTGGCCTCGCTTTCATGACTGCTTCGCTGTATTAAAAAATCCAAGATGGCTGCCGTGTGACAAAAGCGAATACACGAATATTTTAATATCACCACAGGGTGACCATGAAGAGCAGTGATGGAATTGACGACGGCATCGTTTGGAACACGAACAATCTGCATTTCAATGGCAAGTGATATGTTTGTGTTATAGAATAATAATAATAATAGTAATAATAGTTTATTTCACCACTTGGCAGTTAACACTGAGTTAGCTAGGGGCCAGCCGCAATAAAAACTAATAATTTACAATACGACTAGGGTCGGACTGGGTTACAAAATCTTGGCAGCTATATTGGCGCCGCTCGCCATAGAACAAGTACAGCGTTCTAAACGTTGTTTAATGATGGCCGATATGTTCCTACTTCCTTTTGCATGGATGTATGATGAAACATGTTCAATGAGCGAGTTAAGTCTGGCTATAAACTGGGACACATGTAGCGCGTAGCATTATAGCCGGACACGTTTCCTGTCGTGTTTTCCGGTTTAGCCACGCGAGAAACATTGCTGCTGCGCGCGACATATTTTGTAGCCGGGATACAAAGAAATGTTTCTTCGCAAGACAAGAAACATTTCATGTGTCCGAGACACACGCGTGCGATGTTTCCTAGTTTAGCCACTCGGAGAAACATGCAGGGCACAAAATGTTGCGCGCTACATGTGTCCTAGTTTAGCCGTAGCTTTAATGAGTGCTGGCATGAGAGTTTGCAGATCAAACGTGCGGGAGAGTAGAAAATCGCGTCACCAGTGCTTTTCTGCCCATTAATCCTCGAACCCAAAACTCCTCGGCTCGTCACCTCGCGGGGGAGGCTCTGGTGACAGCTATTGATGCATACGCGAGATTTTATACAGAGCCGTTGAGAGAAACAACTTTCTGCGCTTGCTCCAGCGTTCAAAATCAGCCAATCAGCGAAGGTCCTGAAATTGATGTCCCCAGGGCCTCCATACCCCGCGAGCAGATGAGTCGGGGAGCTCTGGCCTCTGGGTACGAGTATGTTTTCGTCCCGTCACCTCACACCAGGGAAGCACGGTGATGCTCTGTTGACACCTGCGCGAGATTTGATGCAGAATCGTCAAGGAAAAGAACTTTAAATTCAGCCAATCAGAAAAGGCCCTCAAAATGGCTATCAACCATTACCTTTCCAGTGAGGTCCGTGACGAACCGGGGAGATTGGGTACATGGGGGTTTCCTGGGACTTTTGCCCTATATACATACACATCAGTGATAAGCATTCCTTTTCTTGAAAAATTTCATATAATTTTGTGTCATCCATCCTAAATAATGAAGATATTCGCTCCATTCTTTAGAGCTTGGTCTTCCGTTTACCGTACCACCGTGGGATCAATTCTTCCCAAAACAATCCTTCCGACGTTACACATGGAGACAAGTACAGCGCATGTCAGGAATGGAACTGCTGCAGCACTTTACCACGCGGTTTAACCCCACAAACACAAGCGCGCGAATCAGTTTACGCCAAGTGGTTTACCGCTGTAATCTCATTTCTGCGTGCAGGCGCGAGTTCTCTGGTCTCATTGGTGTGCAGAAGGTTGTCGGGCATATGTCTAAACATCTTCTAAAACTGGAGGAGTACAAAAAACACAGTACGTATGTAATTGTACAGCCAGATGACTGCAGTAAAACCAGATACACCTAGCCAATCATGGACGCGGGGAAATACAAGTTGCTGCTGAGTGGTTTCCCAGTCAGCCAATCACATGGCCACACTACCGAAACCACTATCATGCGGTGAACAGGAGACTGGTTTTTGTAAGCCAAGCCAAGTCACTATCACTCGTTGAACACGTGATCAATAAATTCACAATGCGTTTATTGTCTAAGCCAACGAAACCGCCTATATATTCTCAAGAGAAACTAATTGCATCCTAGCATGCTTTGCATGCCTTGGCTTGGGTAGTTCATATCCGCGGCATTATCTACTTCTGTCCGCGGCCATTCCTTAATCATATTTAACAATGGCGACGTAAATATCGGCGAATAGTCACCGAAACGAAGTCGAGGTGACTATTCACCGATATTTACTGAGCCTGAGGCGACTAATTTTTTTAGTTTCTCGTAATAAAGTGCGCGCGCGATCCCAACGCTTTCAATGTTATATTCATCTATAGGTGAATATCGCAGAATATTCCGAACGTCTCGACCAATCAGCGCGCGGAATCGCTTGAGTAATTATACTAAAGCCTGCTAGCCGTCTCTCCAGTGGTTTTTTTTTTTTGTGGAAATTTGATTGTTTGTTTTTTTTGGCGCGCGGGATTCCAGTGTCACGGGGGGAAAGATCCCGCTCCCAAAAAAAATGAAATATCCGAAGAAAAAAACACTCGAGAGCCGATTAGCAGGCTATTGATCATATCTTCACTGTTTTCATACAGGTGAGGCTAATCGCAAGTATATTGAAAGCATGGTGTTCTATGCGGTGGGGGATAAATTCCCCACGGGGATCACACGTCCCAAGACACGCGGTCATCATCACACTTCTGGTAATATTAAGCCTGGTTTTCATATAGTCTTATCTGTCGTATCAGTCAACCGTGAAACAAAAGAATAATTCCAATTTTCATTGTTTCACGGTCGACTGATGCGACAGATAAGACTATATGGAAACCAGGCCTTAAAAAGGTCATTCTTTTGCATAGGCGTCGCGCCGAAAAAGAGGGGCTGCGGGATTAGTAAGATGGGGGGCGGCTTCTTACCCTCTGGAGAAAGCCCATCAACGACAGTATTCAAGAAGCTCTGTCGTTAAGGAGAATTGTCAAAGAAACTGTATAGTTGACGGCAGGACTACCCATCAATCATGTTCTGAATGGATTTGATCTTATACTGCCGACTGTCTGTACGACCAAACTTGCTAATCGAATGAATCGGCGTAAGGTTTGCAGTCGACTCTCAGTGACAGATTTTTGATTACATGCAATCATATTCCTGTTTTTACTTTAAAGAGCCCGTGTCAGCCACTCCTTTGTTATTGTTTTCGTTCGATGTTAGAAGACGAATTACGTGTAGAAATCTCTTAATAAACATCTAAAAATAAAGTTTCAGGTTTGATTTACCAAATTCAATCAAGAACTCTGCTCTATATTGTCTAAATCAGCCGATGGAAATGGATGCTTTCTCCGATTTGGTATGTTGCTATGCTGTCAAAATGGCGGCTGACACAGGCTCTTTAAAAGGGGGGTGGATCCACCAATCCACCCCCCTGTATCTGCCCCTGCTGCTCCCCAATCTCGTACCCAGAGCCCGTCATCTTTTGGCCAGCGGCAAGATTCAGGGGAATCTTGCCGCTGGCCAAAAGATGACGGGCTCTGGGTACGAGATTGGCTGCTCCCGTACTAAGCCCAATATATGCGCTCGCATATCGACGGACGTTTTCCGCTGGGCAACCAATGAGAGTACATTTTTTTCATTAACATTTCCATTTTTGAAAATACCCGGATACTGGACGGGACCATGTTCACTGTATATTATAATCTTATCGTCTTATTTAATCAGATTTTATTTTGTTGACCCACCAGAAAGATACACCGAGGAGAAAAACAGGACAGACGAATCATTTGACAATAAAGTCAAGTTGCAGGGAGTTGCAAAAAGGGAAGCTAAAAACATTCGCGCTCGAAATGCTGTTCTTCCCCTGAATTCCACGGGAGTGTCCCAGGCTTGGCTAAACGACACTTCTCCCAAGATGCTTTCTGCTCATTCCGCCCTTACCGCTTACGAAAGAACTGGCAGGATAAATTCCGAAACTATTGCTGGGCAGAGCAATGGTCGCATGATGGTTGCAACTGAAGGAGGAGGCGTGAAGTTGTTTAATAAAACAGATATCGACGTTTCGTTCAATCAAACATCGACCCGAGAACGCGTCGCAGTGCGTCAACCAGTTCCGAACGTGGTTGATCCATTTTCTTTAAATACTACGCCAGTTTTAGCACCGCATAATTTTAGCAACGTTTCTAAGGCTTACGGCAACGAGAATTCACTTCCAGTTATTTCACTTGTGATGTCCGTTGGTGGCAAGGGTGCAGTCTCAGAAACACTCCCTTCTGATACAACACGAGAAATACGACATTCCTCACAAAACAATGAGTCAACCTCTCTACCCGTGATCTCGTCTGTTATTTCTGGATACGACAGCCCTGATGTTGCTTTCGCGTCACTGCAGGGAATTTCAGATCTCTGCAAACGTCTTGACAAGGAGAGTAGCGAAAAAACGCCAATTGTTTGTACGAGCGCTCATACTCCTATTATGTGTTCTGAGAGCGTCATATCTAAACCACAGAGCTCCCAAGTTTCGTGCTCCTCACAACAGTGTACCCAAGCTTCAGTGACATCTTCGGGTGAATGCAATGTTAAGTTAAGAGAGAAACTCTCGGAACCTTTGTGCACGATCGCCTCGGTTATCTCCCTTGCGCGCGCTCCTACAATTGACCATGACAAGTCTATAACATTCTACACTGAAAACTCGAGTGCGGCGAAAACAAGCCGAAAAATAGAAACTTCACTTAATCAGCTTTGTGAAATGAGCCAGGAAATCGATCCAGGCGAGACGCACTACGGATGTCAGGCTGTTATGTATTCTCCAAATTGTACAGTAGTGCGTCACCAGTGTGCACCCGAGGTAACGCAGAAACAGTACATCGTGACAAGCAATTTGATGGAGACAGGCTCGTCGCATCTTCACGTGACACAAGATTGCGTGACCACCATGGCTACGCATGACCGTTACTTGGCGACACAAAACTCTTGCGTGACACCACGAGAGAACATGGTGAATTCAGGAGACGTTTATGTTAAGCAGGACCAACACAATCCCCCGGTTGTGTATTCACCTGTAATGCCGAACACCACACACAATTCGTTTGGTGATAACTCCGCGCAAGTAGTATATGATGATCAGGGATTGCGTTACCAGGTGGTGGCTTTGCGTGACCAGTCAGTGACGTCATGCAACAACAGCCCGGGTTCTCCACCGTTTGAAAGCGATGATGTCATCGATGATGAAAATTGCCTATTCGACAGTTTTTCACTCCTTGCAGGTAAGTGCGGCAGGGTTTTGATTTAAGAAATTCGTCCTGATTCTCGTCCGCTACAGTTGTATAGAGTACGTAACACATTTTCCTCGGACGCGTCTGATCAGCGACAAGAGAAGTTTAGGATGAGATTTTCGTGGATATTTCGAACCAATCAGAACAAAGCATTAATTTTCCTCACTACTATCGGCCAATCCGAGTTTACTTGCTGCAAGGGTGACGCCTATTCGAAGCAGCGATGGCTCGCTAGAGGAAATTTTTCATTTTTATCAGTTTTTAACTCGTGGGTTGCTATGGTAACCCCGAGTTGTAGTGGGGACCCGATGTCACTCACTCCGGTGTAAACTTTTTTACATTAGCATAATTAGCATAATTGATTATTTGTTTAGTTATGTGTTCATTTAACCTACCCCTCCCTCGAAACATTCGCTTATCTTTTCTTTTCGCTCCCCCATCCACTTTGCCGTCGGTCACC
This sequence comes from Scolanthus callimorphus, assembly GCA_033964015.1. Lineage (NCBI taxonomy): Eukaryota > Metazoa > Cnidaria > Anthozoa > Actiniaria > Edwardsiidae > Scolanthus > Scolanthus callimorphus. The sequence continues at coordinate 9,826,742 of CM066919.1, forward strand.
CATCCAAATACTAACCCTGCCGGATCGTGCTTAACTTTAAAAGATTGCCCGAGTCACGCGCTTACCAACTGCGCCACGGGGACTTCGTGACGTAATCACTCAGGAAAAACTGATTTATATGTGTCAAAACCCCAGCGCAGGTTCTCTGTCTCATAATCTCTCACAAGTTCACTGTGTTTTGAAAGGCTTAAAATTAATCTTAAGTTGACTATGTACGAATTCGAACAATATTCGACCGATGTGTATGCTCTCATGACCGTGAGATACGAATCTCCGATGTGAATGCTCATGAACGTGAGATACGAATCTCCCAAACTTCGCCGGCAAACTTCAGGTTCACTCAGTTCACTGTCTCGCAAGTTAACTGTTCACTGGACTTATATCTTCAAAGCCGAAAATCACGACTTTTACTCATCGAACATTGTTGTTGTGATGCTAATGTCTTTGCCAATGAATCGTATCCCGTCAACGGTTTCAGTTCGTGGCTTGAAATTACTCTTACTACGAGACTCGTGTTTTAAAGTGCCGAGAATCTGCCAGCTGCCGCACTCTCGCCACTGCTAGACTGTTGTCACGCCGAAGGTTATAAAATATTTTTTGGAATCTTAGTAGTGGTTATGACTCATTGTTTTCACTACGCGCGGTACTCTGACAGGAATTAAGAAGCGATTCATCGCCAAATCACACCGGTGAGCAGAACTCCTCAACAACAACAAGCTTATAGTCTCATGTTCGAAGCGAAGGCGAACAAGTTGTTTACTAGAAAAAGAAAATATTGTGGAACCGAAGCATTAACTCGCTATCAGTCTGGGAAACAAGTGAAACGGTACTTAATTCGACAACCACGGACAGAACACCGACGAAAAATGGAGGGCTCCGGAGATATTGGTTGAATTTATCTTTTTTTTTTTGGTGTGCTTTCGTTTCGAGGACGGGAGGGATGGCGAGAGCTGACTAGAAGTAACTAAGCCTACAAAAAGCAGTTAAAAAGCATTTGCCATGTTTTCAATTGTATTGTCTTTTGGGATTCTTATTACCCTGCTAGCAGAGTAGATTTTTATGTGCTTTTAAAAGTTGTGATTCTTTTTGTTTCATGTATTAACCTAAGTTTGTAATCTCAACGGGCGAAAATTGTGAACGATACGATTTTTTTGCCTTATCTAAGGGGCCGACCATTTAACTCTTGAGGGGGGGGGGGGGTGGGCTTTTTTGAAAAAAAATTTCCTGCACGGCCCGAAGGGCCGAAAAAATTTCCTGCACAGCAAAATGGTGACTAAAACCCTTCTTTTTTATTGGAAAAAAAATTCTCACCGCATAACGGAGGTATAAAAAAAAATCTTGCGCTGACAAAAAAGCCCCCCCCCCTCAAAAGTTAAATGGTCGGCCCCTAAGCTTACAGTATTCAATTAGGCTGGACGAACACGGGGGGGGGGGGGGGGGGAAGGGGGTTCTCCCATGTTTTTGGGGCGGGGGTGCTCGTCGGGAACTTCGATTTTACCCCCAAAAGGTACCAACAAGACGATTTTTCCCTCGTAATTTTCTCTTGTATTTTTTGAGAGCGAAAATACGTCTGAATTCAGGCTTCAGACAAGCGTGATTTGCTAGAACGGACCCCTAACTGGTACCTATCTTTAAAAAATTGAAAGTTTTCAAATTTTACCCCTCAAAGGCACTACGACGAGCACCCCCCGCCCCAAAAATATTGGAGTCCCCCCCCCCCCACCCCCTGGATTTTTTTCCGGGAAATTTCATTTTTTTAATGAGCAACCCCACCTATTCAATATGAGAGCCTTCCCCGCCCTGTCCTCTTCACTCTTCATTACCCACGAGTTGGCGATAGCTATAGCTTTGATTTTCGAACGAAATCTCACAATAGGAATATGGGACATATCTTCACCTTGTCGTCTTAGCAAAGAAAAGGTAAATTTTCAGTGATTTGATGGATGTCAGAACACTTAATCGCGTGACGTTGACAAGACGCAGAGATACTTCTGAAGCTTATTTCATTTCAATATTTAACAATTAATCCATTTTAATTGAGGTAAATAATCAATCCACCATCGAAATTGAAATGGAATAGTCTTTCTGAAGATGGTTTTCTGAAGAACAGGGCCCGGTTTCTAAGGGACCGGTCATTATTTATCTCTCTATCCTCGAAATCTATATCTATCCAATTTAAACTTTAGTTAAACCCAGACTTTTGGTGTTTTCCATCCTACTCAACGACGAGATGACTTGATTTTGACAAAGCATCGAAATGTAGCACTCTATCGAAGAAAAGACCTGGTATGTGCTTAGTTTAAGCTTTGGTTGCCCACTAAGGTACATAGCGCGCCAGTTCGACTTCAAGACCGATCAATAATTGACTTTTTTTGGATCGCTGGATTGTGCTGGTGGAATCATCACTTGAACCACCATTTTGAATAACAATGGATGACTCTTATCTTAATCGGTCCTAGAAGCGAGCTTGATGTGTTCGCATACCAACGAAAGTGGTCTATAGCTAGAACTCTTACGCGGCTCCGGGCTGCCTATATTGAACTCAGTGAGGCTCCGGGTTGTCTGTGGTTGGTTACTGGACCTACTTGACGCTAACGTCATAAACAAAGAGTTGCGAAACACAGGTTTGCCGATACAAGTCCCTTTGAACAAGACAACAATAACCACCCAGTATGACATACTTAGAATTTCCGGTCTACCTTGCCTGTTTAATATTGGGGGGGGGGGGGGGCGAGGCCCGAATCTCTGCGTATTTTTGTAACAGCGTTGTTAAGTTTTTAAATCTCATTCTCATGTTCCTTGACATCTTCTTATCTCATTTAGCCTAAATTTCAGCCGTCCCTTCGCTCTCGATCGACTTCCCGAAAGGATACGCCTGAATTCACACGGGACTTTCTTATCTATTATGTAATCACAGCCAAGAAAAGTAAAAATCGTTATTTTTTCACAACGTTTCCAAGACAACGCACGCCTTCTTCAACAGTTGTGGCGCCTGGTTGTCTGGATTGGGAGTTTTCGCGCGCTTTCTTCAACAGTTGTGGCGCCTGGTTGTCTGGCGGGGGAGTTTTCGCGCGCTTTTTGCTTGGGTACGCGTGCGTTGTCGTGGAATCGTTCGCCTGCACGTCTTACTGAGAGACTCAACCAATCAGATTCTACTGACCGATTTGGGGTAAGTACATTACGTAATGGATGACAAAATCATCCATTACGTGAATTCAGACGTCTCCAACCTCGTTCCCAGGGTCTTCTGGGTAATTTTCAATATGGCGAGTGACATGAAAATTACCCAGAAGACCCTGGGAACAAGGTTGAGACGTTGAGAGCGAAGTGACGGCTGAAATTCAGGCTACTTTTCATTCTATATATCTATTATACAAAACCAACACTTAAACTTTTTCCCCAAGTGTAACGTTTTAGTTTATAATGCTATGCTAGAGACTAGTCTCTCTAAAGTCGCGGGTTTCCTGTGTCACGCTGGCACCAACCACCCCCCAAAATGCGTCATCCAAACTTTGACTCTACACAACTTTTCATCCCAAGTGGCTATTTTGATGAAATTTGGTACATAGGATGACATCACAATGACAATATTTTCCATTACTTTTGACGTCAACATTGATGTTTTGTGACGTCACCAGAGATTGCGCAATCGTTTGAACATTTTTACGAATTGGAATATGCACTATTTCTGTAATGGCGATGATACACCTCAGCAAGAGATGTTGAAAACCGAAAACCGTTTGTTGATAGCATAAAAAACAGCTGAGTTCTAGTTTTTCAAAGATTGACCCCCTCTCCTCCCCTAAATATTTTGTTACAGTAACAAATGTATGGTAAAACAAACTCACTGGTAATTTTTTTTCGAGTATTTCGTCAATTGAACTGATTTCTATTGTTAAGTGCCAAGCAAAATGGTATCTAAAATCGTATGATTTTAAAATTTTGAATTTCGTCCTTAGAGCGAAGATATATAGCGTTGTTAGATTGTGACGTCATAATCTATGACGTCATGAGTTTACATTTTAAGATTTTAAACACGGAAAATAGATGATCGAGAATGGAAATGATTGCAATTCTTTTGTAGTCAACTAGTATAACTTATATACTAAGATATTTGACTGTGGAATGACGTTACCCTACAAAAATTAATTATTTTGTATTTTTTTTCAATGTTTAAGGTAGATCCAACCTTATACGAATCATTAAAAAATCATAACTCAGCTAATATAAACCCAAAACGCAAACGTTTTTCGATTTTCAGCTTCTCTTGTTATAATCTATCATTGCCGCTACAAAAAGCAAGCAGATTCGACATAATAAAAAATAGTCCAATAATTACGTCATCCCCAGTGACGTCACAAACACCATGGTGACCACTCAATAGGTGAAAAATGTGTGTCTTCATAATGTTATCCAATGTACGAAGTTTGGTTAAAAATAGAAACAAAGGGTAGAAAGTTATGTCGAGAATTGATTTTTGCCCACGTTTTGATGACTCCTTTAGGGGGGTGGTTGGTCCCAGCGTGGTTCGAAAAAGCGCGAGGGCTGGGCCGAGGGAGAGGTCCCGGATGACGCCACATCTATCTAACCCCAGGAAGCTCACAGAGACGCTCGGAAGGGAAATTTGTCTTGACCTTTTTAATTCTAGATTTCACTTGCCATTTTTTTCTAAAAGTGAAATCTCAAACTCAATCTTCTTGATGTCGAAGTCTGGATCTTCTACGATTCTTTCACATACTCATATGCTTCTTCGGCTTCCTCCAGCTGCTCAGAAAGCCTGCTCAGATCCCTTTGGATTTGTTCCACCCTTGCTTTTAGTGCCTGAAGGGAAAAAATTGTGACGTTATTGTCAGCCCCGTAGCAGGTGTGAGGGGCTAGGGGGGCGCGAGCCCCCTAATAATTGTGATAATATATATATATTTTTTTCTCTTGAAAATTTGAACTGAGCGCAAATTCGAGTAGCGGTATCTGGATGGGTGTAAATCCACTCAATGTACATAAAAAGGCTGATCATAGCTCATTAATTATTCTATATAGGACTTGTCTAATGGAGCAAATAAAACTTAAGGGAAAAATTAGCACAAGGGACATGCCAAGACGCCTCACTCAGTATCAAAGTTTACTCAAACGTAAATCCCCCCTCCCCTCCCCCTCCCCAATATTTTTTACCTTGCTACGGGCCTGAACGTAGTAGTCTGATAGCAATAGTATACGATAAAATCTTAACAATTCTCACGTGGCGAGAAACATGACAGATTCCTGTTAGCAGAAACAAAGCTTTAAAAAAAAGATTAAAGAAAACCAGCTTTGTTGTTAGTGAATTTGTAGGACGTTTCGATGGCGATGTCCACTTCGGTCACCGTAACATGATGCACCTCAAGAAGCTAGCAGCAAAATGGGCAATTCCAGAAAATAAAGGTACCCTCCCCACGCATCCAGAATTTCCAAAATTATTTATCCCCCATGCATATAGAATTCCGGGCAGGTAAAAATTCCGGGCAGGTAAAAATTCCCGGTACTAAATTCCTAATGTTATGCCAATTTCAGTTCCTTTTTCTTTCTAGGTTGAAGCATATTATAGGATTCTGAGTTGTTAATGTAGACCACTGGCCTAGTTTTATAGAATATTGTTACAACAATTATGATCATAGTCGCATTCTAGGCGACGTTTTGTTTCAGCAAAGACGAGAGTTACCTGAGCTTGTCGTTTGCCTTCAGCCTTTGCCGCCATTACATCCTTTGCCATAAGACCAGCATCAAGTCCAGTGCTGCCGCCGTTCCCAGGCCAGGGAAACACGATGCTGCTCCCGATGTAGCTTCCATTATCGCCCCACTGCCGTCTCCTTTCGTTAGCCTCCAGATGCAAAATCCAACTCCTAACGCCAATCCAACAACCGGTACTGCCTTTGCAGCTGCCTTGCCGCCACCTTTTGAACCTGACTTTGCCGCCGTTTTTGCCGCTGCTTTTGCTGCTACTTCGGCCACCTTTTGGGCTATTTTTACAAGCACTGCAGCAGTTATACCTAAAACCACTGCCTTGATCATGACTTTCCCTGTTGAAGCCAACAACTTTTTTACCAGTTCTTTAGCTTCCTTAGATTCTTTCCCATAGACATCATAAATGATATACTCCAGCTCCTTCTTTTTAGCTTCTATTTCCATTCTAATCTTTACCACCAGCGACCAATACTCTTGACTCATCTTAATCCTCAGTGCTTCTAATTTTTTCTCTTTCTTCTCATTGGACATTTCCGACGATTTCTTTATAGTATACCATTCACGCTTAATTTTCTTCAGGTCGCCGTCTGTGCGATCTATCTTTCGCTTGAAGTCGCCAGTACGGATCTTTCCAATGGACCAAAATGTGTAATCTCTACGTGGTTTCCTACGCGCTGAAAGATCATCACGTTATAGTTGCCTTGGCGTCTGGACTGCCTGTCAAGATACTTATACAATGGATGCCAGGAAGGTATTGGCATGATACGGAAGTCACCTTGTAGTCGTGCCCACTCGGGGAAGTCCTTTTGATCATATTTCCGTCAAAATAAAGTCCTCAGAGTATTGGGATCGAGGTGGTCAGTCATATTAAGCTGAAGGTTATTCCGTCTATTGTGGTAAAGCTGGGTTCAACAATTTTGCGCGGTTGGTTGTGAGCCATCTTTGAAAACTAGAACACCAATAGAAAATGATTTTAGCCAGAGGATTTCGGGCAATACACGGTCAAAATGAAGTGATCCCCCTCTATAGGTACTACTTTACGTGAACCCCCTCAGAGCTGCAAAACGTTTTCGTGATCCACCCCCCCCCCCCCCTCCCCTCCCCCGCCCCAAGAACCTGAAACAACTCACAAGCTACGTCACTGCTGCTTCGTAGTAGAACGAATCATGATGAAAGGAACCCCCGACGTTTTGCAGAAAGAGAGGATCGCGGGCGTTACAAGCCTCAGAGAAAAGGCCTTGCAATTGATGAACATTTCATTTTTTGGGAGAGTAAACAAAGCGCAAAGCGCGCCTAAAGAAATTCTTATTATTCATGTGCGTAAAATGCGGCCCGATGAATTTCTATGCTTGCAACGTTAAACTCGCGCTGACCTAAAGTGCCAGTTCCTTCAAACATAGTAGCGACTGCCCGCCAGGCTTTTGATTAAGTGGGGGATTATTTTTGGGAGTTATTGGCTTCGTTGCGCGTGGTCTCTAAAACTGTATTTTGTTTTTCCTTAGGAAATTTCTTGTGATCCCCCCTTTCAGGGTTTCGAGAGATCCCCCCTTTCGCTTACCCAAAAGTTGGTGATCACCCCCCCCCCCCCCCCCCCAAAGTGATAATAATGACCGGTCCCTAAATAAAACATTCGATATCAAAGCTGAGTGTTCGAGATGTTTACTTTATAGTTGCAACCAGCAAGTTATGAACAAGAGAAATATATAGAGCGGATTTCAAATGACTGTCGTGAGTAATTCGCATTTATTTTTTACACTCGTTTTCAGTCACACGGTGTCACGTGCACCCTGCGCGTCGCGACTGGTGTTTGTTGGACGTGAGTCACGACTTTGACATATACCCACGTGCCCCAGGGGCGTAGCCAGGGGGGCCGCCCCCCCCCCCCCCCCCCCTCTCGGAAATTTTCCCATACACTTACTGTATTTGCTGGAGAAAATGTGAGCATTTTCGTCCCATGTTTTCACTATCCCCCCCCCCCCCCCCCCCCTTCAGAAATTCCTGGCTACGCCGCTGTGCCCACGGGCTAGCAAAATATAGCCGACTGAGCTGTTTATGTTTAACAAAGCTCTGTTGGTCATATTGTGCTTGCCCGCCACGTAGGCGTGGCTAAAGTTTTGATTGACGTCCACACCAGAAAACATATAACTTAGTCGAAACATGTAACGGCGAACCAAGTTGTGGATTATTTGTGGTGAGTTTATGACCATAGAGCGGATTTCAGATGACTGTCGTGAGTAATTCGCAAATTACTTTGTAATTACTCCTATAGGTTTTATTCTGAATTGGTGTAATTACTTTGCGATCGGTTTCACTACAGTCAAATAAAACCCCTCTATTTGGTCTATAACGAACTCTCGCCTGCTTACCCAAGCAGGTTTTCTTTCCATAATATTTCAAGTTTTTTGCTCATATAAGTTGGAGCACAGTGCTAGGGATATTATTATACATTGAACTCACTATCGCAAATCTGATTGGCCGAGAGCCGAGAGCAAACAATCAATTCTCTTATTATTCAGCACATCGATGCACTGCCCAAATATGGTCATTGGAACGCCAATAGCTGTCTTCTGTACATGACAGCTATCCTGCGATATCCGTCTCTGAGGGAAATATTATGTTTGAGCTCGTAAATAATACACAAAAGTCATGTTTTTCGGGGGGGTTTTGTGCTATCGATGTGCTGAATAATAAAACCATTATCCGGCGCGATTTTGCAGAATATCGTCTGATTTTAGCCAACTCGGGACTTCGTCCCTCGTCGGCTAACTATCAGACGATATTCTGCGCAATCTCGCAGGATAATGGTTAAATGTCGCGTGAACTTGACATGTTAAATGCAATATCTGGAGCGGATATTGCATTAGCATGTCAAGTTCAAACTCGGCTCGTTCCCAAGCGTCCGTGTCTGCTTTTTCAATTTGAACAAAGCCATTTTCAATAAAGTCATTTGCATCGTCTCAATTTGTCTTTTTTAAATGTATAATAAAACAATTATTGAATTCGGTTTTCGTATGGCATCGTGAGTTAGCACAACCTTGTGCTTCGGCTTCGGTAGAAATGCGAAACGAAACGAAATAATCTGTAAAATGCGAAATATGTTTACAGTTTCGCATTTTACAGTATTTCGCATTTACAGTTTTGCATTTTACAGATTTAGTGGTTTCAATAAAGTTTGTCACCCCAAACACTAAAGCCTACAAGCTGTCGGCGCCAAGCCTTGTGGGTCATTCGTGCTTTGAATAACAAATATTCTCCATGAGTCAAACATGTCGCTCAAGATGAGCGAAGTCGACCTTATACCCCATTCACACCGCCGCTTAAACTACAGTTTAAAGGTAGTTTAATTAAACTGGTTAAATCTTTATCTCCTAAGAGGAGATTGTTCCAAGGATAAAACTGAATAGACGGTACTGTACATGTTACTAGTGATCATTTAGCTGGTAAGGGTTTATCGCAGTAAGAAACTTGTCATGTTATCAGGCGAAGAAAAAACTATTTATTAATTAGCGCGTGTTTTGAATTTCTACGCGAGCGTTCCGATAATTTACTTTCATTATATCTTCGTAGGTGTAGGATGACTAGCAAAAACGGACGGACGGAAAACAGAATAAAATTTGCGAAATGTTTCTTTAGATATTTGTTCTACAGAATATTCCAGCGGAGTTTCAGTAGGTCTCATGCAATCATCTCACAAAATACCCCGTCAGTATGACAAAGGAAAAGCGTGGCCGAAAAGTAGACAGCTTATAATGCTGTACGCAGTACTGTCGTTCACGTTTAAGAATAAAGTTCTTGCGCCCTCCAGTTTGAGATTTGAAGTGCACTATAAATTTAAATCGCGCTGTTCCCAACACGCGCGTAAATCAAATTGAATTTTGATTAGCATCAAATGACTCACAAGGCTTGGCGCCGACAGCTTGAAGGCTTTAGTCTTTTTGGTGACAAACTTTATTGAAACCACTATATATATTTCGTTTCCTTTCGTTTCGTTTCGCATTTCACAGTAAGCCGTACTCTGGGCTAAAGCAATGTATAGGCTTTACTCAGAATTGGTGTAATCATCACTTTGCAAATTTATTTCACAAGTCATATGAAATTCGCTCTATACGTTAAAGTCAGACGACAGATAATTCAATCTCTTTTCAAATAAGGGGCTGAATATAGAGTTCCCTATACCACGGATAAAAGTAACATTTCCGAATCACCCGTTCAGTCGTACTGGACCAAAACGCCGCCGCTTATGGCACAACAACAAACCAGACTTTATCCATACCTTTAACTCTGTCGCAGGCTTTGTGTGGTGTTTGGCGTAGCTTATGGCACAACAACAAACCAGATTTTATCCTTACCTTCGACTCTGTCGCAGGCTTTGTGTGATGTTTGGCGTAGCTTATGGCACAACAACAAACCAGATTTTATCCTTACCTTCGACTCTGTCGCAGGCTTTGTGTGTGTTTGGCGTAGCTTATGGCACAACAACAAACCAGATTTTATCCTTACCTTCGACTCTGTCGCAGGCTTTGTGTGATGTTTGGCGTAGCTTATGGCACAACAACAAACCAGATTTTATCCTTACCTTCGACTCTGTCGCAGGCTTTGTGTGTGTTTGGCGTAGCTTATGGCACAACAACAAACCAGATTTTATCCTTACCTTCAACTCTGTCGCAGGCTTTTAGTCCAGGCATTCTACGACAAAATGGGCCTAACCTGGAACTAATTCCACAAAAGAAATTTCAACTGTTTTTGGTTCTTTGATCACCTCTTAATAACATATGAAAAGTCCCAGAAAATCCCAGCACGGCAACATTCCGAAAACAGGATTTATTTGAGGCAGTCAAGAAAGCGATTTGTAGCCGCATGGAAACGAGGCTGGTATAATAAATCAACATCGCGGCTCGAAAAGACGATAGTAAAATAAACAAAACTACTTATCGACATTGAAAATATATTAATTATTTTTCAGTGCAAAAATCCCACATTTAACAGAGAAGAAAAAAATCTGTTTTTTTTTTGAAAAAAGTAAATCGCGGTTCTAATATGCAAAGATTTCATAAAGAAACAAGCAGAAAACTGAAAAATTTAAGAAGAGAAATTACTCGTTGTTTCGACTACTTAAACTAGAACCAACGGGAAAATGTAAATGTTTTACTTGTTAATGTTTAATTGTAAGAAAGAGAAATTGCCGAATTTGTTTGTTTACTCTAAAACTAGTGCCTCCTGAAAGCCGTCTGAAATGATGTTTCTAGCGCGCGGGCATCGTATAATTACTTAGTTATCATTACTTAGTCAAGCGCTCGGAGTATTTCACCTGTTGCAAGGAAAAAAGCAATACTGTAAAGATGTAAACAATTCTGCATTTATTATTGTATAAATTTAAGTAAATGTATTGCTCGATGTCTTGATATTTCTTGAATAAGATATTTTAGCAATGGGCAATTGAATTGTCTATTTGCACTAGAAAATTGATTCAGGCCGTCGCAACATTGCTTGGAATAAAATTATTCTTTCATGGTGCACGATAAAATGTCAGGATTAGGGGCTAGAGAAATTCCGAATTCTTACAAATCTGCAAACAGTTTTGCTATTAGAGACTTTTTGGAATACATATTCAAGAACTTATTGGATTTTGATTCATCACGCGCATTTCCAAGCCATCTAGTTTTAATTGAATAATTCATTAGCGCTTCGCACAGATTCTAAGATTCAGACAAACAATCCATCTGAAATCATCCCATTCAGAAGGACCGCGCTTGAATACGAGCCAGGGTAGGAGTGCATACAAGCTCTCTGCTATAACGAGTGCAACTACCAGTTTACCAATTCATTTTATATCGTTCTTTTGAGAGAAAACTGAGAAAATGGAAGATTCGTGTATTTGTTTGTCTGAGATGTTAATTAGTGTGACATCATCTGTGTGCAGCGCTATTGACCGTTGAGAGCAACACCCCTCAGCCGTCCCGACTCGTTCTGGCGAAGACGGCTTTCATTATTTAAAACAGACAAGCAGTGTTCTCATCTCTTTGATGTTGCGTGCGGAGCATCGTGATTGCTGTCAAATGGAAATGGACAGCGTAAATGTCGATGTGGATCCCCCCACATTTCCACACTGGGGGTAGTGGTTCTTTAACGTCCCCCCTTTAACTGGTTACAGCTGATAGTAAAGGAGAGACGGAACCCCGGTTGATTGTTTCATCCGAAAGACGAATGGTAAAGATGAATGGTAGCGAGTAAATGATTATCGCTGTTAAGAAGCAATCTAAAGGCCCGTTCACACGGCGCAATCTTAGTTGTGATTTTTCCATCTATTTGGCTTTGTGATATTTGTCCGTTTGTTGGTGATTTGAAGAAATCGCACCCGCATCGCAGTGGAATTTGAACGTTCAAATCTTCTGCGACGTCGCGGCGACATCGCAAGTGAAATCGCCATAAGATCGCCGGCCGTTCACACCGCGCGATATGACATCGCCGTGGAATCGCCACAGAAATCACGCCTCAGATCACAGCTAATATCGCGTCGTGGGTGAATGAGCCATAAGCGATCGCTATAGCGATCGCTATAAATAGCGATAACTGATAGGAAAGAAGTCCGTCATGAAAACATTTTTACCTTCCATCGCGCGGTCAGATTTTCCCTTTAAAACGCCATTATTAGGCGGGAAAATTGGCTAGCTTATTGGGCAGATGGTTCCGAACGGTTAACCGACGGAGAGTCTCACTAGCATACGCAGAACACTCAAGGAAGTACGGATGGCACATGAAAAAATATAAAATCGTCAAGTCACCGGTTCGCGCACATCCAGATCCCACACGTGTCCATTGAGACGAAATGGCTGAATGCGATTTTCAATGGGCGTGGGGGGAGAGATGTGAGTTTTATGTACCTACCATGGCCAAGTTAAGTACGTTGTTGATGGTCAACACGCCGAGCTACACATAAGATGACCCACTACGGACGATCAGCGGGCAAAGGTGCAACATTTTCCTTTGTGGACGGGATGAAGAGATGTTTTCCTGTCGAACTCACAGAATGAATAACGGCTAATAACAGCACAACGGCGTTATTATGAACTGATTCCGCACTCTTTAAGCCGATGGCGACGCATGATGTTCTTATCGTGAAGATATCCATTCTCCACCGCCGCCGAAAGCCCAGTACGTAGTGGAACTGTTTTTTATTGCCCAGAGCCCAAGTCTACCTCGACACAAATCAAAGTATGGAAAATGCGAAGAGTCCAAGCAGAGCTACGTGACGCCCACATGCATCGAAATATGTTAAATATTGCTAAATGACCACCTCCTACTGTCCTACAAGTTTGATATCCGCCATCACACGATTATATAAGTTGATCGAATTTATATTTATAGAAAATGCGCTTTGACTTTTCGTGCCATTTACACAATTACGAGCTAGGTGACGTCCACTGCAAGGATACCAGAGGGGCGAGACATAAAAACCTCGTCCTTCCAAAAGTCAAGTCCACAGCTGCTAAGAACAGCTTCAGATGTGCAGCAGCGAGGCTTTGGAACGAACTTCCCAACGAGCTTAAGGACACACGCTCTGTGGCTGCTTTGCAGCAAAAACTGCGCACCCATATTTCAGCTTAGCTAGTTCTATCAAATTAATGTATATAGTATAACATTTTGTACATAGATTTCCATTCACTTGTTTTATTATGTTGTAAATATCTCTTATTTGAGGGCCACGCATTTTGTAATATCTATCTATCTATCTATCTAGGGTCACAATGCCGTGGACTGTATATCACGCAAGGACTGTCGATTTTGACTGTCGATTACGGCGATGATGCTATTTTACGAAAATTCACATTCCGCCGCTTTACTGGCGACAATTGAGCAAGTTACAAATAAAGAATATTCGTCAGTGTGCGTTTTATCGATATCAAACGTTTTTATGCGAAACTGTCGAAGTTTTGATAAAATTTAAGCAAATTAAAGGGCACTTCCGGTTTCAGCCTCGTTTTCATGTAGCACGCAGAGAGCCTCTCCGCCAAAAGCTGCAAAACGGAGTGTTGCCGTGCTGGGATTTTTTGGGACTTTTAGTATGTTCTTCTAGACGTTAGTTCTAGCAGGTTTCTGAAGAGAAAGCTTTTGTGGGAATTAGTTTCCAGGTCCAACCATAAAATGCCTGGACTATTTGTGTGATGTTGGCGTAGCTTATGGCACAACAACAAACCAGATTTTATCCTTACCTTCAACTCTGTCGCAGGCTTTGTGTGGTGTTTGGCGTAGCTTTAGGGCATATTTATGTCTTCTTTGGAAAAGGGGCAGGGCTTGAATTCTAGGAACTGGGCCGGAAGTAGCCGGATACATTTTAGCGTGCGCCTCGCCATTCTCTTACCCAGAGCTCCCCTGCTCGTCTCCTCGCGGGGGAGGCTCTGGTGACAGCCACTGACGCATGCGCGAGATTTGATACAGAGCCGTTGAGAGAAAGATCTTTCTGCGCATGCACCAACGTTCAAAACCAGCCAATCAGCAAAGGTCCTCAAATGGACGTCACCAGAGCCTCCCCTGCGAGCAGACGAGCCGGGGAGCTCTGGGTACGAGAATGGCGCCTCGCCTGCTGTGAACCGGAAGTTGCTTGAAAACTCTGCCGGCCGGTTCGTAGATCCACAAGCGAAGGGAAAGGCCCCGGGATCGAGGTTGATAGTAGCTCAACCAATCAGAACGCAGCAATGACAATAGACCATGCCCCACTAGCGGGATTTGACTAAATCTTGTCATTGTTTGTGTTTTATGGTCAAGAGGGATTTTAGAGCGGATTGGATATAGCTTTTCACTTTTCACAGGTAACTGGGGGTCAGTAACCGGGGGGAGGACTCCCATATTTTTGGTCGGGGATGATCGTCGTATCTTTTAGGGGTAAAATCACGTTGGTTTGGTCTCTTTAGGGGTGATCTTGATCTTCAATAAATTTTAGGCAGATTGTATCTTTTAGGGCCGAAACTGTGTCCAAATTGCTTTTTCTCATGATGGGTGCTTCTAAAAACCGTGTAAGAAAGAGAGATTATTCGATGAGAAGACGATGAATTAGAAACAAACACGGAAATGTCTTCATGGGTATTTTTCCCTGTTACCTGTGTCCTTCGCGCCTACATAAGACTCATCTTTTAGGGTATCTTTAAGGGTAATAATTTTTTTGAGCCACGCTATGGCCCGCCATGTTTGGTATCTTTTAGGGGTGAAACTGAAAATTTCCGACGATCATCCCGACCAAAAAATATGGGAGTCCCCTCCCCCCCAGGGGGTCAGTAAGGCCTTTTGTTAGTTGTGAGTAAAATGATTGAAATAATTTGAAACTGCTTTTCTGAGTCGTGCAAGTAATATAAATCATTTGCTTCCTGTCCACACCAATGTAAATTCAGCATTTACTTGACTGAGGAAAAAGAAAAAAAAAATAGGACCATACTTCCAGACAAAGAGCTGAAGCGTCGTATGGCGATCGTACGGTTCTTACGCCCACGCCAGAGATTTCGGCCCTGACAGTCGCTATCCTGTGTTGAATTGCGCAGTAGCTAGATACCTATGGTGAGAGTACGCCCGGCCACCAGACCATATAAGGACGCCCCTTGTACCGTTAGTGAGCAATCAACTAATTAAATATGCATCATCAACGTATTTATAGGCCTAAAGAGTGTGTAGAGATCCATGTGGGCCACGTTGTTGGTTTCTTTATAAATAATAGTAGCTTATCTCACGATAATACAGAAATGGTTTTCACAGTTGCCGTTTAGTATTTATCTTTTTACTTAAATCCAATAAAATGACGCGGGAATAGTTTCTTTTAAGTTTTCCGTTTGCGCATGCGCACACACGTCGAGATCAGAAAAATCATTTAAGGTTGCCCAGAGTTTTATACCTATTGAAACTCAGTAATCTTCATTTCACTTCACTTTATTTCTATTATATGTGCTACCTCTATTTAACGGATATTTTCGCACAGGCAGGTCAGACGGCAATGGAGGCTTTAAATATTTCTAAGTTAGAAAACACATTAGCCTGAATTTCAGCCGTCTTTTCTTCTACACTCCAACGTTGGAGTGTAGGCATTCTCGTACCCAGAGCTCCCCAGTTCGTCTGCTCGCAGGTTACGAATTTGTGAGCTCTGGGTACGAGAATGGAGTGTAGGAAGAAAAGACGGCTGAAATTCAGGCTAAAACACATTAACTGAGGTCTGATTTAGGGAATTCCAGTCTTGATAGTGTGTGGCACGAAACTAAACTTCAAGATATCTGTGCGCGCAAATAATAAACAAAAGTGATGGGATATTGCATATGCCTAGATCCTAGTTGGTGTTGTGAGTTCTTGGGCGAGAAAGAAAAGGTTTGCTTGGTTAAGTCCTTTAGAGAACAAGCAAAGTCTATCAGCTCACTTTTTCTCAGAATAAAATTTTATTAAATAACCTGGCTGGAAGATTTTATACTAAATGTCGGTAGCGGTAAACCGTTCTTAAAGTTTCTCTAGTCGGTAACTTTATTAAAAACCCATTTTGTCGTTAGTCAGTGAACCCAGACCCTGTCAACACTAAGAACAAGAAAGAAGTGTCCTCTGCTTGCAGGGGACGTATTTTCTTGAAAAATCACTGAGAAACTTAAACTAACTCCTTTTTGCCCGACGTCACTCCCCCAGAAAAGTGCGGGTCTGCGGGTGTTTATTGGTTTTCCTGTGGTGTTTTACCCGTGATGCACCATCGTATCCCGGATGTTCCGTCCACCGCCATTTGGATTTTCGCCTTTTCTGTCGTCTCTTTGTTTCGCTCTTGCTGCCGCACAAGTCTGAAAGTCAACAAATAACCACCCAATGGAAAATAAACCGCAACCTAAACCTCGTAAGTTTATCTTTGGAAATATTATTAATTTGTCGTGTTTAGCAGTTTTGTTGTTATGTAGTTCAAAAAGTCGATTGGATCTATAATGGAAAATTTTCTTGTTTTGTTGTCTTGAGAATGAGAGTCGTCGACAATTTGCCAAACGTTTATGTTCCTCTCATTGAGCAAAAATGTTATTTTAGTTTCATCTTTCATCCAAGAGTTCTTACTTAATTTTTGTTAGTAATCTTACATTGTGTCAGGCTTTATCGGGTCTTAAAGAACCTGTGTAAAAGTTATATTGTTCATGAGTTGTGTCACAAAGCCTCTTGTCAGTAGAATGAATCATGATGAAATAAGAACTGCCCTGTTCATAGGGGACTGTTCGTTAATTACGTCGCAGGGGGGGCTGGTGGTTTTTTTTTGCTTGTAGGTTTCTGAAAACTTACCCCGTACAAAAAAGTAGTTTCAATTTCTACCCCTTCGAAAAACGGCTATTTGAAATTTTACCCCCCTCCCCCTGCACGCTAATCCAAAGCTAGTATCAGTCTCCTGTTTTCCAAATGGCGTCTAAAGTAAGTACGATGTTGACGAGGATGTACCGGTAGAACAAGCTCTAAAATGGCAAGAAAAGAGAAGAGAAGTTCAGCAGAAATCATCCGGATTCAATACAGTGTTCTGCGTTTCACGCAATCGCACTCAATCTCAATCCTAGCCTGTTGAAAATTTGCATGACACTGAAATGCACCCCCCAAAAGTTTCGCGTGTTCTAAAAATTTACCCCCCAATTTTTCGACGTTCTGCAAAATTTACCCCCCCTATAAAACCACCAGCCTCCCCTGCGACCTAATTAACGAACAGTCCCTAGGAACGTTAACTCCAAGGGTTTTGCCGGGAGTCTCAAGATTTTTTCGCTTTGTCTCCAGGGAAAAGTTAAAGATGACTGCCTGAAACATTTACTGTATTTCTCATGGGAGAATTTCACCAAATTTCGCCATTTCATGGTTGTCTCCAGAGAGGTTGATGTCCCTGCGTTCATGATGGGCTTACCACCCTTATCGTCTCTTGAACCCAGGAGATGTGACAACTGCGATAGCTTCATGAGCTCATTAGATATTGTGGACCCTGTTCACTGTCTTGCGCACAGTCAAAGAACACCAATAAGTCATGAATATGCATTAAGCCATTCCTTCAATTTCCAATGATTCAACACCAATAGACTAGCAAATTTTGTAACTGTAACGTTTTTGGATGGCTCTCTCTATAATGTATTGTAAGTTGTGTGTATAGTTCAGTATTTTTCATATTGCGCACATCCCAAGCCATCAAGCTGCAAAAGGTGAATTAAACATAATTATCTCTATATATCTATCTGAACACAAAGGGGTCCTCAGGGAATGGTTCTTACTGGTACACCAAGAAGAACCCAATTTTCATAAACAAGTCTTTATTCAAGACTTGATTCATGTGAAGCTAAGAAAATTCATTTTATTTGTTAACAGCAATCACATCGCCTCCAAATGTTGTCATCCCGATTGTGAGTCAAGGAGTTCCAGTCTCTCAGAGCAAATACGGCGAGCTGTTAGCTGTTATTGAGGAACTCGGCAAGGATATCAGGCCTACATATGCTGGTAGCAAGAATGCTTCTGAAAGACTAAAGAAAGGTGAGTTGAATTTTATGAGAGATAAAGAGAGTCGACGTCACGGTGACTATTTGCCATATTTATGGAGCCTGAGGTGACTAATTATTATTTTGAGTATATTTACTTGACAAAAAATTCACACTTAGGGGTATTTGTTTTAGTTTTTCGTAATAAAATGTGTTCGAGATCCCCAATGCTTTCAATGTTATATTCACCTATAGAAATATGGTGAAGTGCAAGCATTACTGTGATTTACATGTACAGTTGTCTTGATATTGCGTCCTGCACTTGTGCTTTCATTCAAGTGTAAAAAAAACTAAAAACAGTCATCCAATATTCCAAGGCTTGAAATTGCACCGATACAGGCATAAATACGCCTAATAATTTTCCTTTTTACACCCAAATAATGACTATGTTTTCAGTTTCTACACTGTTCTCCTAGTGGATTTACGCCTAGATATTTGATTAATACACCTATATTGTTGATACAAGGCGTAATGTAATGACTATGAATATTTCTTAATTCAAGCCCTGTATTCATCGCTCCCTTTGTTTCGAATATGAGAAATGACATCTGAGCTACAGGCTTCCTGAATTATAATGATTACAATGGCTGAGGTTACATAATATTGTGGTTACCACCTACTTAATGTACCTATTTCAAAGTTTATTGAAACCCTTACATCAGTCGATTCTTAATTAGCCCAAATTATACAAGCAGGAAAACTGAATGTCTACTTCCAAAAAATGTGTGCAAGAATTGTGAAATGGGCAATTCCAGAAAATGTACTCTGGGGACAGGCTTCTTTCGGAAATTCTGAATGGGAGGGGGGGGGGGACAGGCTTCTTTCGGAAATTCTGAAGGGGGGGGGGGGGGTGGGTTCAAGCTCGGAATTCTGCCTGCATAGGGTTTTTTCGAAGCTGGAAGCTAGTTTAACCTCTCAGGAATTCTACGTATATGCATGGGGGGTTAAACCGTTTTGGAAATTCTGGATGCATGGGGGGTCAAAATCTAGTCCCACCCGTCCCTGGGGTACATATATTTCTGAAATTGCCCATTCTCAGGATCTGAGAATGATTCTGATCAGTCAATTTCTTAATCAGCACCATACTGGTAATATCTAGGGTATCTACCAATGTGTTTTGGGGTTCTTTGCGAGAGAAAATTTTCCATAGCACAAATTGCAGCCGAGCCAAAGCCAAGCACAAAACCCTCAATGAAGTCATTCTCTATGCAGGCTACGTGTAGTTCTCAATGTGCATAGAGCTAAAAAATCCATTGCTTTCTCTTCTAGGGATTATGCATGCCAGGGCATTGGTCAGAGAATGCTTAATAGAAACAGAGAGATGTGCTCGACAATAACAATCAGCTAGCCAACTATCAAAAAGCACAAAGCCAAGCATCAAGGTCTTTATTATGCTGTTACTCTACTATATATCTTTAGAGATGGAAGGCTGCCATGCAAGACGACACAATCTGGTTAAGTGAACAATTTTGCTTTTGTGTTATTGCCCCCATAACCACAGTTCAAACAAGAGGTCAGCCAAAGAGCAAAATGGCTTGAAGAAAAAAAAAAACACATTGACATGGATCTCCATTTTATTTATAGTATTTTTAAAATAATAATATGTTATTAATTGTAAATTAATCTTGAAAAAGAGGAGAAGGAAGAAAAAGGAGGTCAAAATAATATAATAAATCTCTGTTTTGTTAAAAAGTAACTTCAAAACACATCCAAAGTGCAAGACTGTTTCTTGAATAAAGTGTGATAACTGTACTGTTTTTTTGTATTTGTCAGTTGTAGTAGGTTTTTGTTATTACTCTAGCAACTTAATTAAAACATCAGTATCTTTTGATTAACCAAAAGTCACCAGTGACAACTTAGTTGGTGGCATAATGAGCGGGAAATATATACAGGTTTCGTACGTGGCCTGGAAATCCTGGATTTTCATTTCTTTCGTGGAAAGTCCTGGAATTTTAAGGAAAATCCAGGAAAAGTCCTGGAAAATGTTCAATTCAAATGTGGTTGAATCAGTCAGTTTCGTGAATCAGATTTTGCGTTGTAAATTATGATCTTCTCCAGACTTATCATGGTTTGTTTGGGCGAAGGGGGCATTTCTACTCAAAAAACTACTGGAAAAATAACTAAAGACTTCCTGGAAAATCCTGGATTTTTGTCATTCAGAAAGCGTAACGAACCCTGTATACACCTAACCCCCCAACACACACACGCTTCGAAAACCGTCCCTGAACGCCCTACAAAAGAGTCTGAGGGGGCAGTAATTTGTCATTTTCCGTCCGAGGAGGTCTAACCCTATAGGAACCAAGGAAGATTTTTCCGAGGGGATGGTCTACTCATCCGGAGGGGGTCGCAACTGAGACTGAAAGGTACGCTTCCCTAGGTAGGTGTTTATTAGGGGGTGCCAGGTGAAATTTGAATTGACAAGCCACTCAACCGGACGAGCTTTCTATTCTGTTATATGTCTGTGATATCCAACGTTTTTTGAAATTTGTTTTTTTGTGTCCACGGTTAGTCCGGCGGATTATCGTAAAAATTGCGCACTTTTGGCTAAAGACTCCAGACTTTGCATGTCAATAGTTTTCAGTATTTTATTGAAGATAAGATATGGAGGCACGCTAAATTTTATTCGTAGCGAAAGCTAGAACAGTTTAATGTGAACCATTGTTTTGCCATTGGCAGCCATCTTTGAAGCCTTTGTTATTCATGAGCTCTGCGGCACTTAGTGAAATCATCCATCGTCCGTGTTTATAGAGTATAGCACAGTACTAGGAAGAAATATCATGCCAAAATTTAGAGACAAGCTTCGTTTTACACATTTGACTCATGAGGTACCATTATCTCGATTTTTTTTAGAATTTGTTGGTCATTCTTGGAACATTTTATCAAACCTCAGTCAGACTATTGTTTTACAATAGAAATTCTAAACATTTCTAAACATTCACAATAAACTGATCGTGACATTTAATAGATCACCAAAAACTGCAAGGAAACGCTCAGCCGAAGTCAGTCAGCTCAATCCATAGTTCAGAATTAGCAAATGTTGAGCTGCTATGGCAGTGCAGTCTAGAGAACAACTTGAATGTTCACAAAGCTAAGTTCTAAACCTCATTTGAATAACAAAGCATTCAAAATGGCTGCTATTGAGCTAAACAATAGTTCACTCTAAAACTCTCTAGCTTTCGCTACGAAAGAATTCTAGCGTGCCTCCATATCTACGATTAAAAATACATTGAAAACTATCACCTGGCAAAAAATTGGGGTTTTAGCCTAAAATGCGCAATTTCCTCTAAAATTTGCTCTAATCCGCCGGACTAGGTTACATGAAAGCATATTAGAAAGGGTTGTACGTCACAGATGTCTGTTGTAGCCTGCTAAGCATCATGGGAGAAACTAAAAAGAACGGAATTATCACGAACAGATTAATAAAGTAATAATTCACAGTTTAGAGAAAACCACTCAGATAAACCAGGTGGTATCTGTCCTTGTCTATAAGTAATCTTGCCCGAGAAACTCGCGTGATAACATAACAAAGTTCTCATGGGAGCAGCTGCCCTACCGAGGTTAGAATCCAGTTAAAAAATCCGTTTATGGAATGTCAATAATAGAAAGAGAGAGAAATGTGAAGAAACAAAAGAAAAAACATGGGCCCTTGGCTCATAAACCAGAAAAACTGCGCGTACAATGGATCATAAAACAGTCTAATCGCTCCCTCCCTCGCGGGCGCGATTCCTTTCCGATTGCGCGCGCGCTTATGCGACCCCTGTCATCACGCGCGCGCTCCTTCAAAATACCCTGACGCAACCACATGCAACGTCCGCGCCGTCTACACGCCAAGACAAACAGTTAACTCGCACAAAATCTATCACGAGAAAGAAAACATCGTGGCTCTTAAGTAAACTGATTACGATCATCCGAATTGCGGTTTAAAAGTCAATTCTAATCGGTTGAGGGTTTTCAATGAATCTTTACATTGTTCTAGTGGTTTTTGGGACGTCCATTTTGTTGGCAGCGTTTACTGGAGAGAGTCAAGTCACCAATCAAGTCATAGGTATGTTGTTTTCTCTTCTGTTTTGCTTTGTATCGTTTTTTCGTGCTCATTATTAAAATAGATCCATTGTTTTAGTTTTCTTTTCTTTTCGGCTTGTGTCCAAAAAGGAAATAGTTTACTTCGTAGAGAATGCACTACAAATAGTTGTGGATAAATGAACTTGCAAATGTATTCAAGCAGTATTATTGTGTGTGCTCTAGCACTCTTGGGGTTTTCGCT
Organism: Scolanthus callimorphus; assembly: GCA_033964015.1. Classification (NCBI taxonomy): domain Eukaryota; kingdom Metazoa; phylum Cnidaria; class Anthozoa; order Actiniaria; family Edwardsiidae; genus Scolanthus; species Scolanthus callimorphus. Next base: position 9,849,218 of record CM066919.1, read on the forward strand.
GATTCCTTTTTATGCCAAAACCTCTACTGGACTCGCAAAATAGTTACCTACACGGCCATAAATGGGGCCCACTGGATATTTCTCAAATGAAACCGATTTCCATCATTTGGAATACTACCTTTTGCATTCAACCCTGAAGCTTGAAGATTTTTTCGCGTAGATTTACGTTTAAAATTTACGTTTAAAACGTGCATGTTTTGTCAAGAAGTAGTCGCGTTTCTCTCGCAGTCTGATTGGCTGAAAAGTGAAGGTCAAAACAACAGCCAATCAGCGAGCGAGAAACGCGACAACATCTCGACAAAATGTGCACGTTTGAAACGTAAACCTAAGCAAAAAAATCGTTAAGCTTCTGGGTTGAGGGCAAATGGTAGTATTGTGTACGTGCAGTTTTCAAATCGCACTTTCGCCAAACTCATTAATAATTCAAGCTTTAACAAAAAAAATCATAACAGTGAAGGCAGATTTGGATACGCGGTTTGAGAGTTATTTCTTTTTCTCGCGACATGATTCGTTTCACTTGACTATTTTTCATCACGATTTCCAAAACCACTTCAACCCGCTTCTCGGTGTTTGAAAATCCTAACGAAACACTGTCTCGTGTTTGATATTTTACTTCTTGTAATCACGTTTGTTGTCCTTATATTTCAGGCGTTTGGTGTCAGTTGTTGAATACCATACTACAAGACCTATCCACCAACTGGCTAGCTTATCTCGCAAACGCCTTCTGTGCCTGCTATATTATTGTATTAGCGACCAAAAAGGATACTGGGAACTTGATTGACAAAAGGTAAAGTTTAGCTGCATTGTCTAAGGATTTTCTTGGATATCTACAATTTTGGACAAAACCTGTAGAGAAAAAATTACTGAAAGCGCTCCTTTTTCCATTTCCTCCTGCATTTCACCCCCCCCCCCCCCCCCCCCCCCTCTCCTCCGAAGCAATGTTGCAAGGAGCGTGTCAAGGGATGCACGCCCTTCATCACCAACATTGATTTAGGGGGAGGGGGGATAAGGGGCCCTAAGTTAGTCGAAAACTCAAACGATGAGTGGTACTTAACATCTTCTCTACCCTTTTGTATAAGATTGCAGATTTTGAGTAAACTTTTTTAGAAAAATATGGAAGCCATGTGTAGCATTTCCTCAAAATGTAGGTTTAATCAGTGGTCGAAAAAGTGTCGTCGTTACAATTTATCTATCTATAATAAACTCCATATTTTCATCAACGCAACTTCAGTGTTCATAATTTTTCGAGATCGACGCCAACTAACAAAGTGCGGTTTGGGCTTTGGCTCTTGTTAATCAAAGTCGAATCTGGGAGATTTTACTCAGGCTTTTGAGAGAGTCTTTTGAACTAATAAAGAAATGAATTATATGAAATTTCGCCCGGTTCTAACAAAGTGTTGCATGTCTCATTTACTACGACAGGATTGTTTGGCATAAAAAGTGGTACAGGTACTAAATTTAATGGCACGGCTCGGGTATTTTTGCGCTGTGTAAATGGCTTTTTGCCGTACTAAATTTGATCAGAGCAGAGCAGAACCACTATTCAATCCGTGCCGGGACTACGTGGTGAGGTAGTCCTAGCACCATTTTTATCCGAGCCGTGCCAAAACTTTCTGTCGTGTAAATGGGGCAAAGCATTTAAGTCGCCAAAAGTCCTGGATGCCGATAATAAAAATCTGATCACAAACTAAGTTGTTGACAGGCATTTGTTTCACACACTGGACAGGTAAGTCACCATTAATTGGTGAAATGTTTGCTCGCCAAACCCTAAATCTAGTCGCCATTGCCGAACATATGGTCGAAATGTCGTGTCCTGACATGTATGTAGAAAACAAAACCGCAGATACATTACTTGTGAAAAATTTTCCCATCAGAACATTGTTTGAATTTTTGCCTGTATCCTCGTCCGATTTTTACAGCCAGAGAAAGGAAGGGACTGCGGAACAGGTATTTTGCGTAACAGAACTGTTCTGTACATATGTATCCTAACTGCGCGTCTAAAACCAATTATAAGTTATTACACCAATAAATTCCGCTCTCAAAGCTGCGTCCACACTTAAGGTGCACGGGTCACGAGCACGGGCATTAATGTGAACACACCAGTTTTTTGAGTGCCCAAGCCAAGATTCGACCACAGCACTCGGCAACTGTGCTCGGGCACCGTGCGCGGGAACCAAGTGTGTACGCAGCCTAAGATAGCTAATAAATTAATGGCATTGTCTCTCCGTAGGTCTGAACATAACGCCTTGGACGACGAGAAGATCAATACTGAAACAACCAAAGTTGACAGCGATGACACAAACCGTGAAGAACCGAAGCTTTTTAAATTCATCGCCATTGGCGCTCGACCAGAGCGACAAAAGGAGGAGTTATATAGAAAAGAAGTACTTCAAAAGGAGCCATCAGACAGTCTTCCTGAGGCCAATGACAACCCACTCCACCGGCCTGACTTCGACGAAACAGGATTTTCTTTAAGTCGTGCGTTCGAGTCGGTGATAGGAAAAGGACCGGAAGACATGGAAGAATCTACAAGTGAAAATTGCTGTGGGCAGCAAAGTTTCAAAGAGGTTAACATTTCACGGGTGTCCGTCGAGAGTTCAGAAGTTTCTGAAGATTTAGGCTCAGTTGTATCGCCGCCGTGTGAAATTGACTGTACTGAAAGGTAATCCCTGATTTCCCTGACGAGAAAACGATCGCAGTAAGTCTCTTTTCTTTACGTATTACAGAAGCGAAGGCAACGTTGAGCCATCTTCTTGAACAAATCGACTTGGAGCTTGCTTCAGAGACAGGCAGAGTTCTTAAGCTAGATTGGGCAGACATTGGGGGAGTTGCAAAGGAGGAGAAAGATGAAGCTTTGCAATTAGAGAAGAAGAAATTGAAAATGCCGAATACCAAAGTGGTCGTCTGGAGAACTTGTTGGTTCCTTCGATTACCGAGGATCTCGTAATAGAAGATCAAAAAGATGAAGAAAGTGAGGTATCCTTTGGGGTACCCTCTTCCTTTCCGTGTTTGGACAGTCATTGTCATCCTCATGATCAAGTCAAGTTTCCACCAGTTCAAGAGATTGTTTCTTCACCGGAAACGGAAGTGACGTATATTAGTGACGATGACATAAGTGGAGAGCAATCAATGAGTGAAAGCACCAGTGGTGTGACAGAAAGTACAAGTGCGTCGCTGGGCGGATGCTCCGTGGAAGAGCAAGTGTTCAGCAGCGGAGAAGATAAGAAAAAGAAGTCGGAGATAACTAGAGAGAAAACCGAAGATGAGGCAAAGTCGGACTTTGAAATATGCGACTGTGAAATGGAAGACATGAGCGAGTACCTCTTCGACGTCGAATCAATGCGAGAAATCCTTAGGCGGCCATTAACCGACGACGAGGACGCTTCCATGTGCTCTGGATTTTCTCTTTCTTCGTTTGACGAAGAGGTCTCGCAACTCCGATCCGACAACGATCCCTCTATGAATGTACCCCGCAAGCGCCCAGCTCTCTCGAACGAGCGTCACGTGGACGTTATAAGAATACTCAAGCCCATGGATACGGATAGCGTCATGATGTCAGTAGGTATTCTTGATCAAGACAGCGGGCGAATCATCTACGAGGCGGGACGTTGGAAGCTTAGTCGAGCTGAGGAGATGGATGTATTGCTCTCTGTGGAGGATCGATTGCTTCATTCACCCCACTACTATACTGGTCGTTACAGTTTAGGTTTCAGAGGAAGCGCTGCCACTGGTTTGGAAGATCTCCCTGGATTGGAAGATCTCCCTGGTTTGGAAGGTCTCCCTGGTTTGGAAGATCTTCCTGGTTTGGAAGATCTCCATGGTTTGGAAGATCTCCCTGGTTTGGAAGATCTCCCTGACTTGGTTGACGCCGATGCGTCTGATGTTTCTTCGAGCTATGCTTCCGATGATAAGAATAGCGTGGATAACGTGCCGACATATCGCGCGGTCGCAGCAGACTTGGATTACAATCCAAATGATTACCTTCAAGCAAGTTCTAATGGTAATGCTCAAACCGCCACCGTGTTTCACCTGATGAGTGACGTCACCAAGCATTGGGAGCCTGGCACTAGTGATGACGAGTGCAATAAAGGAGGGATTTCCCAGCAACCTCCAGGAGAGATGGAGCTCAAGTCACGTAAGGAAGACGATTCGTTTGATTGGTTGGATCCTAGCAGAAGCACGTTGTTTGTGACAGCGGCTTCATGGCCTTTGATTGGCTACTTGGTGTACAAAGGAATTACCAAGTGAACCATACGTTACGTATAAAACTGCTCGTCAACCGTGATGTTTTGCGCACCTTTTATACCTTGCTTACTACGGTCTTGGAAAAAGCAAAACCAGGAACCCATCAACAGGAGCCTCCATCACCTATTGAGAGTAGATGAGGCTCCTGTTGATGGGCTCCTTGCAGAGTAGAGCAACGTACTATGAAGAATCGAAAAATGATTATCGCTAAGGATCACGGTATACAAGCAGTATTGAACTTACTTTTATATCTCCCTTTATGCGAAAGGAAAGAACAATTATTGTTTCAAGCGCAATTTGTAGAAGTGGCATTAATGACGTCGCCGGAAACGTATTTTCAAAACGATTTAGAGACGTTTAAATTTTCAATTGCCCCATTATTTAAACCTTGTATCCTTTTAATGGTTGCTATAAATTTTTCATCAGTGCTGTCATTAATGAAACATATAAGGTATTCAAAACAATATTGGAATATATAAAACATTCCTCTAATTTCAATAAAACTGTTATTGTTATTTTGACTTCTCGAGAAAAAGTACGTCCTCCAGTGAGTCTTGTTTTCGGGCCCGAAAAAATCCCGGGATTTTGTAAAGTTTGAATGTTGGAATTTTGCGGAATAATTGCGATTTTGTCTTTTCTACGAGTCGTCTGTTACGAAGATTCAATCTCTTTTAGAACTAGAAAAATCAATATTACAATCTAGTTTAGTTTAATGGTGCAATGCAATTCTCTGGTATTGTGACAAATTTAAATCGTTCATCATGAACGTCCAGCATCGAAACGAATGAAACAATTCGCTTTAGAATGAACGAGCAAGAAGACATCTTCGCACCTTGAAACAAACGATTTTATAATTGTATTTCACGTCATATGAAAGTGTGGCTAGTATGGAAAGTTTATAAATAATATATGAGTTATGTATTCTGTCGGCACATAACAAGCTCAAGCTGATACCCCTTAACAGGTATTGGCAAAGGACATGCAAAATAGCAGATCTTAGGATAATTTTGGCGAGCGAAATAAGAAGAATTAAACTTGATACGCCCTTCAAACCTACCACATCCAGAAAAAGGTTTACGCACGAGGAGATTGGGTATTAAAAAGGTAGGTTTGTATTAGACTTATATCAGTTTAAATACGATGACGAAAACATGCAGACCACCTGAAAAACACGAGCTTATATTATGAAGCTTTAATTTTAGTGCAGTTTGTTTTCTAACAGCGGGGCTCATCACTATATTAGTAAAACACACAAAACGGAATTGACAGAAGAAACAATACCTTTGGGAAAAATTCGACAGAATGACAGTCTACGAAGCACCATTTTTATGCAAAGTCAAAATGTAGACGTACGTTGTATTTGTACAATTTAATATACTATGGCAATAAATATAATGATTATGTCGCTCGCTAAATACTTCCTCTCAAATATAGTCACTAACTTTAAACTATAGCATATATACATCTATACTTTAAAGAGGAATGACTTTTACACTAAGCGGTAACTCAGATTTATATCTGACTTTCGAACTGTGTCGTTCCATGATTGAATTGTGTGGCTTTTGGTGTTCCGCAGAAAGCTGCCGCCCGCCTGGGCTTGGGGACATAAAATTACTTTAATGAGAAAAACAAGGAATATTTCCAGCTGTTTATTATTACGAGAATAAAATCGCTTATTTTATATCAAAACTCGCGTGGAAATCTATGCGATGAAGATGAACCCGTGTGTATAAGTGACTGATATCATGTGAACCACCACTGCAGGGTAAAATCTGTGCTGCTTCTTTCTAATTTCACATGGTTTATGCACCTTTTAAACACTTAAAATGTTTAATAAACAAATTATGAAATGTTAAGTGCTGGTTTGAAAATGATTTGAGGGAGAAGTTTTTCTTGTCACATCTTTCGCTAGGGACTCCTCATTCGCAAATAAAAGACAACCGTTCATTACAGAATAAAAGAAAACAGGAGTGAACTATATACCAAATTTGTGAGCCATTTATAGTAGTACCAAACGTGTGTCGTCGCAAAAAAAGGAACGAACCAAGCGGAGGGCGGGTCTCTAAACGAGAAATGGCAACCATTTCGCGGTTAGTACTTTTAAGGATTCACGTGAAAATATCAAACGTCGACTTTAATCTGGCTATTCCGACTGATATGTAGGCGATCCATAGCGTGATTTACAACTCGCTCACGCTATCCCGGCGCAGCTAGAGTCCCACATGACTCTCTTCGGGGGTTCTCTGCTGCGGTAAGAGCCTGTATCAGCCCGCAATTTGACAGCATAGCAACATGCCAAGTCCGAGGAAGCGTCAATTTCCATCGGCTGATTTAGAGAATATAGAGCAATGTTCGCGATTAATTTGGGAAATCAAATCTGAAAATTTTAGATGTTGATATTTAGATATTTCTTCAAGTAATTCGTCTTCGATCGAACGAAAACAAGAACAAAGGAGGTATGCCTGACACGGGTTCTTTAAAACACTTCGATTCGAGATCGCTTCTGCAGTCGCTTTAGACGATGAAGTTTTACAGAGAGGTGAAACTGAGTCCTAACAAAGTCGTCTCGAAACAGCTGAATGCAAGTGTATGTGATGTACAGAACTAATGCCATAATTATAAACTTAACTTGGCGTGTAACTCCTCCACAGTTTTGTCGGTAGTCAAATTTCTTTGTCGTTCCTTGCTTTTACCCCCTTATGATTTACTATACTCGGGTATATTTACTATACAGCCTTTTTGAGGAACAGATCAACTGCGTGCCAGTAGAGCCTCTTGTTGATAGCCCCTCCCCCCTCTCCCCCTCCCCCCCCCCCCCCCCCCTCCCTAGGGTACGTAATGCAGAGTACATCAAACCCATTCTAAAACTAGTACTCCTCGCAGCCGCCCGGATCAGAGTCACGCAACGCTCCCAACCGTTGCGCGACTCCGATCCGGGCAGGAGACTATTCTAAAACGTCTTTTTAAAATTCCCATCAGGTGGTCACCATGGAGACCAGCGAACAAACCCTGGACGAGATATCTTGCCAGCAGCGTGAGTTTCGTCGTCGTTCGCTGTCGTTCTTTGGACTTGGTGTCACGCTAGCCATTATTGGTTTCGTGACACTACTATGTGGCATTGTAATGACTGTGAAAGCAAGTCAGCATGCGTCAGTTGGTACGATCACGCCGTCATGCAATCTCAGCTGCTTGGACAGTAACGCGGGTTGACCAAGTGGACCTTCGAGCTATATATGGACGAAAGCATAGATTTGAATTGCTTATTACGGTCGCGGAGCGGAACAACTCTTTCGCGGCATTTTTCACAGACGAAATCTGCTCTATAACATTTTCGAGGAGGGCTATTCTGAGGCCTGTTTTAAACGTGAATCTTTAATTTTTTAATCGTCGCAGTAATTGTAATTTCATCCGTGATATGGAAATATAGATTACACATTGTGAGTCATGGGATCTTCGGTAGATTAGTTTCCGTTTAGTGTATCGAGGTGTAAAATGGATAAAACTACAAAATTAGACCCGACGCGTGAAAAGATGGACGTTGGAAACATGTTTTAGATATCAAATTTTACCTTTTCTTTGGCCAGAACAGGTGATTGTTCAATCTCCACTTGCTTCACAAGCTCTAGTTGCGCAGCGCTAGCTTTATGTACGGACTCCTCGGCCTTTGTCTCGTACGCCACAGCAGCTGCCTCCAACTGTACCTTAAGCTCCACTACAAACTCCTCCTTGATCATCTCTGCTTGCTCTTGAATCGTATCCTTTTCAACAGAAGGCTCCTTTCCCCTTCGTAACGTCCGCCTCGTTCGTCATCGGCTGCGCGCTGTTGTACTTCAGAGCTGGTACCTCGACCTTGCTCTCTTCAACAGCAATTTCGACTTTCTTCTTTGCTACAACTGTGCCTTCCACGTGCTGATCGACGGCGGGTTTCTCCACAGGGCTCTGGACCCTACGCCGGTAAATGACTGCAGCAGAACACTCCTCAACCACCACCTCCTTGTCCGCTTCAATCGAGTCATTCTCCACGCCTACCTCCAGAGACGCACAACGCGTCTTCGACTTAACTCCTTTCCTGACCGCGACTTTTCCTTTCCTTCCATAAAAAGACTCCGGTCGATCACGTGATACACGAAATTTAAACTAGAAATATATGTTAGATAAATATATGTTAGCTCGACGGTGAAGTTTTGTTTGAGGAATTCCGCAGAGGCCTGGGTCGAATTGCTCAGTGGGTTTGCTTGGCGGTCTTAGAGAAAAATTCTTCCTGGCTAGCTCTGGGGAAGATTGGCGTCATTTGGTCTATGTCAAGGAAAGTATTTCTGACGCTAACAAATAAATGCCAAACTAGGTAACGAATAAATGTCCCACATGGATCCTATTGTTACTTTCCGTCCCATAAATACCTTCTGCTAGCAAATAACAGATAGTGTTGACTTGAAGTCAGCGTAAAGATAAAGAGACAATCATGTAAGGTTGGTGAATTAAATCTAATAAATTTTATGCTCGGGAATGCATGAATGGAAATTTATTAACTTCAAGCCTACAATGAATTCACGGCCAAAGACCAAGGTAGTTCTCTGCATCTCGACGCACGCCATTTCTATCAACCTTGCCGGTTGTTCTTGAAGGAAAGCTCTTCATCGGTACAAAATACTTGGGCTTCAAACTTAACCCGTCAGCGCCTGGTGGCCATTGCTGTGCGCACCAGGCCTCCAGCTCGGCTAGCCTCGCTTCTATGTCGCTCGACTCATCTTTCAAAATGACGCATGCGCAAATCTCCTCATGCAACCGCTGATCAGGAACACCGACGACTACAACGTCTGCCACCACAGGATGCCCAAGTATTGGACCCTCAATTTCCGCCGGAAATATCTTGACAGTTGCGCGTTTGATAATTTCCTTGGTTCGACCAAGTACTTCGATTCTTCCATTCTCATCCATCCTGCCAATATCGCCCATATGCAGCCATCTCGTGGGGGACCTCGTTGCCATCGTTACCGTGTGGTTGCCTAGATACTCCATCATTTGGTATTGACTCCTGAAACAAATTTCCCCCTCAGTTCCCCTGGGGACAATTTTGTTATTATCATCCACGATTCGCACCTCTTGTCCCGGGACAAGAAACATTTTCCCGTATTCTTCCTCTGTTATGCTTTCCTTTGTGTAAATCATATATGCATGTATCCCGCCCTCGGTGCTCCCGTAACCTAGCAACGCTCTTGCATGTGGCAAACAATTGAGCACGGATTTCACCATGGTGGTCGGAAAACGCTGACCTGCGAGGCCAAACAACTTAAGGCATGTGAGGTCATACTTGAGGTGAAGCCGATCTGACACGAGTTTATGAATAAGAGCAACGCTAAAAGCGGCATGGATGCATTTCTCTTTTTCTATGATCTTGAAGATTTCCTTGTTTCTTCCTTCTGACAGCGCCATCTCAGTTTGTAACCAGACAATGGAAGTGCCAGCAAGAATTCCGTATGTAAGCGCATTGTAGCCCCCGTTCCACGCCATTGGGCGATCGATGTATTCCTTGACAGCCGAGCCATCTAGATTTGTAGGCCCCTCACCAGTCAGAGCAACGATGGCATTGATGTTAGTAGTTTGAGGGTGCATTGTGTATTGTGTCAGCTTTGGGCTACCTGTGCTTCCAGACGTGAAAAATGCGGCGCTTCGTTCTTCCATGCAAATCTGACTTTGCACATACGCAAGCCTTTCCATCCCTAAAGTCTTACCGCGTTCTATAAGACCCTCGTACGAATAGGCCTCTTCTTGTGTAACCCTTTTGTTGGACGTGTGGTCTCCAAGCATTAGAAACAGTAACTTTTCTTGATCCTTATCGGAGCTTTCTTGACTCCTGCTCAAACGACGAATGCCTCTTCGCAGCTGGTCTATTTGAGAATCCTTCATCGCAGGGTCACAGATGATTGATGTTAGATTCAAAGTCTTCAGTAGTTCAATCTTGTCGTCCGTCATTCCTCCAGGACCCAACAAGATGGCGTTGGCACCAATACGATGAAGAGCCATTAGGGATACCGCGTAACGAATACTGCTGGCTCCGATCAGAAGCACGTGATGGTCACGTGAAAACCCCAAGTCTAGTAAAGACGATGCAAGGAACATGGACCTGCCGATTTGAATAAAGTATAAGAGTTGACGCTACTACCCTACCCAGTAGACCGTTACAGCTGTCTTTTTCCACCCACCAGCGGCTGCCCCAAAAAAAAGGGCGCTGAAGATCATTTCTCCTCATTTGCGGTATGAGGATGCGCTCGCACAAGCAGACCTAAAGACGCTACAGCAGAGGAGAGAGGATGCATGTATTAAATTTCTTAGGCGATCCCGCTCCTCCTCCCCTCTGCTGGGCAGCTTAGTTCAACAAGTGTCACACGAAAGGCCATATACTCTGAGATCAGGTTCGTCCGCCACTGTACCTGTGACGGCTAAAACAAACAGATTCGGAAATCTATGTACGATCAAATATCAGAGCCAACTGTAAATAGCATTTCAGTACCATAATATTTATACTTATGTAATATCGATATTGTAATTAGTGTTCTGACCGGCCTCGTAATTCAGCAATTGCTGCGATATGGCTTTATTAAACAATTATTATTATTATTATTATTATTATTGATGATCGCCAGACTGCTTGCCGTCCTATTTGCCACGAGCGCTCCTATTCAGCCGGGGAAAAACGACGCACAAAATTCCTCATTTTGTCGCGCATCATTGTTACGTCGCAAGTTTTGGGTCGATGTTGCGCGTTTTTCATCTCGCGTCACAACTTGTCACGCAGCCAAACATTTCAAATTTCAAGTTGTAAAAACTTGTTGCACGAAGTAGAGCGCCTGTCTACATTGAGCCACAAATTCTGTTTTTTTGCTCGTTTCTCATCAAGCACGCAACTTGTCGCGCAACATTTTGCCTACAATTCAAGTCGATTCGTCAATATAAATGAGGTGCTAAGTGGGAAAATCCGCCTTGGGCTCGTATGTGTGATCATCAAAATAAAGTGTTGCGCGACAAATTGTGAATTTGATGAGAAACGAGCAACAGATATTAGAATTGCAACGCAACAATGTTGCGCAACAAGTTGAGAGATTTTGCGTCTCGCATGCCCCGAGGCTTTCTCAAGCACATAAGGCCTGGGATTCGAAATGGGCTTGGGGCTAGCCCCCAAAAACGCAAAATGTGCCTTAAATTGCTTTAATCTATTTAAGGCAGGCTAATTTTTGGCACAGTGATAAAACTGGACGAACTTAATATTTTGGTGCTATAACTTAGTGCGGAGTGACGTCACAAGGTATGTCACGTGACAAAACAGTAAATTGCTTTTCCGGTGATGGAGAAAACATCTAACAATACAGCTTTGGTGAAAATGGACAGACCTCAGGGATCGAAACATTTGTACCGTTTTGGCTGCTGAACTATTATTTACTGTTAACGAGATATAAGGGTCGGAATCAGGTCACGTGACCTAATTAATATATCAGCCCCTTAAAGCACCCTAAAGGAGCAAATTTTTTCCACATGTAAACACGTCAATAAGTAGAACCCTAAGAGAGAAATATTATTAGCTATTAACTTTTCAAAAGGAGTGAAACTCACCATCCGGAGAAATTTTTAAACTTTGAAAAGTGAAAATGTCACGTGACTGGCCATGTGACGAGTGTATCAGTCGAAATTCCATACTAAAACATTTCACTCGATGAATGTTAACTATCCTGAAAGTTTCATGCTCCATTATTAATGATTAGAAAAGAAATTTTGTAATTTTCTCGATTTTCTGGGCTGACCCAGGCCTTAATACACTTGAGTTAGCTTGTAGGGTGTCGAGGTCACGCTCAGCACCCGACGGGGAATAGGGGCTCGCAGTCATATCAAGAAAATTTCGCCAAAAACTGTCGTTTTGCCGACGTTGCAAAACTTCCTTATTAGGAATCCCCCCTTACCTTATTTGGAAGGTCTGGAAGTACTTTTCCTCATATCTTAGCGAAAAAAATCATGAAAATTGACCAAAACTTGCAGATACTCTAGAAACATCATTCTCTTGGTCGCCATTTTGTTTTTATTCCCGCCGAGAAGCCTGAGACGCGGTTTGGGCACCACAGGCAGCCTGCGCGGATTTGCCAAGAAAACGACAGCACTTTCTTGATATGGTAATTGGTCGCGTGATCACCGTTTTATGTACCACGTGATGATCGAGTTGCTTATGCACCACGTCAGGTCAATGTTTGTGGTCGTAAACTGATAGTCTGACGCAGCGGCGGCGGAAGAAAAATTAAGGGGGGGGGGGGGGGGGGGGGGGGGGGGGGGCATCTCGGAGACCCAACTTCGTCTGTCCTATTCATCCAGTGGGTTTGGTGCACGCTCCACAAGGCACATTGTGAACATTTAGGCCTCAAGCTTATCGGAAAATGCATCAAGATTTGGTGCTAAATTACAACATTTTGCCACAATCTCGTACGTGTCTTCAAGAAGGTCCAGCACACATTCACACGTGCTTCGGGAGTTACACTTTTTTATAGAAAATATCAGGTTCTATTTTTCTGCCATCATCATAAGAATCGTTCCCCACCATCTTGGATACATCTTTTGTTCTTGCATGTGCAGCCTCATCATGATTACGAGTTTCCACGAGGAAAACAAAGAATTTGTCCAAAATGGTTTCTCTGAACAAAGAATCTTATCCAAAATGGCTGCCGTGTTATGAAGCCCTATTGAGCACATTTTACAGAATTAGTTCTTTCTCACTTATTATTACACAACGCCGTTTACACCCGAAACTGGTAATTAAGAGGCGATTTCTTCTTCTTATCGGATTTTAGTGCTCAAGCATTAGGCCTGGGTCAGGCCAGAAAATCGAGAAGATTTCTTAGCCTTAGGTTAATGTATCTGAGGCGATTTCTTCTTCAGTACTCCTTTATCGGATTTTTGTGTTATATAATAAATTTATCCTGCTAAATAATACGTCTCCTCTGATCTTACCAGTCGCTAAATTCCTTGAAGGTCATTGTACATCTCGTCATTTGCATATCATACATAATCAGAGCCTCGTTTTCAGGTCGCTGCTCTGCCATGGAATCTAGGTACGAGTGGAGAGGCCTTGCTTCCATCGGGCACGTGTGTGGCACGTGGACGTAACTCATCCGGGACATTTCTACCTTCCAAATAAGGTAAGGGGGAATTCCTAATAAGGAAGGCGCAAGTCGACAACGTTTGTAGCAACTATATGAAGTCTACTATATTCAACGAAATATTATAAAGTATAATTACGATTTTGAGACGGCAGTACTACAAAATATTGACAGCTAGTTGGGAGAAAATACATTTCGCATTGTGGCTTGTATCACGATGCTTGAGAATTGAGAAGAAAAATTGCAAAACATACACACATTTTCTGACCAAAAACTAGATTCCATATTACTCATATTTCATCGTTGGGTTTTTAAAGCAAAGAAGGCGCGAGGGAGACAAGGTAACAGGTAAAAGCAAGAGTGGATTAACAAGAGTTAGAATCTTTCCTACTGTATTTGTCCACATCACAGTCAGAAAAGTGTCTATTTTTAGATTTGAGTTTCGCGCGCGAAAGTATTCGAATGCTCAGGCTCGAATGCTCGTATACCCAATACACAACAAAATAGAGAATTTCCTACCTTTATCTTTGCGATTTTAACGGTTTTTCCATTGATCTGCGATTTAATTTTAGGCTGGATCTCACAACTGTTCGCGTGGCGAGAAAGTGGGAACCCTGTGGATGACGAATTTTCGCGGGCATCCTAGTTCTAAAAATAGACACTTTTCTGACTGTGATTCGGGCGTACATAGTAAATATGGAAACTCTTGGTAATCCACTCTTGGTAAAAGATACCCATTAAGAAATTTCCGTGTTTGTTTTTCTAATTTATCGTCATCGAGTAATCTCTCTTTCTTACACAGTTTTTAGAAGCACCCTCATGAGAAAAAAAACCATTTGGACACATATTTCGGCCCTAAAAGATACCAATGTACCTAATTTTATTGAAGATTAAGATCCCCCCTAAAAGAGACCAAGGCCTCGTGATTTTAACCCCTAAAAGATACGACGATCATCCCCGACCAAAAAAATATGGGAGTTCCCCGGGGGTCAGAGAAAAGCCGAAAATTCGCAACCCACCGGAAAATGCTTGCCGCGCAGGCTATATCTATTTTGATTGTAGCTCTATTATCTATTGCATGAATAAATGTTTTAGTCTAATCATGAAAACCCCAGCAATGGCGCGCAGTCCAGTCTTAAACATATTACAACCTTCACATACGTACCTACAAATATTTAAGATCCAAGGATGGAACAGATGGTGAAGTATGTCACGCTATTGGCTTATCTGAACAGGCACTAGAAATGTCTGATTATAAAATGTGGCATTTTAAGCTGTAAGTTGCGCTTTATGCCAATTATGCCTCCGTTGAAGATCAGTCGCTAGAATTGTAATCACCACGTCTCTATTACGTACCTTCAGTATCATCCACTATGACTACTATTTGACCTTATACCCCGGGTTAGTTATTATGGTTTAGTTAGTTGATATTGAATTTCTTGTTGTCTCCAAAGTTCAGACTCGATTCAGACCTTCCGGGCCCGTAGCAGGGGAGGGGCTAGGCGGGCGCGAGCCCCTCCCCCATTTATTTTCAGAACATACATTTTTTCTCTCTTGAAAATTTTGAACTGCAGGAGCGCAAATTCAAGTAACAAGCGGCAACTGAATGGGTGGAAAAGACGATTTATCCATTCCCTGTGCATAAGAAGCCTGAGCATAACTTAATAATTGTTCTATCTCTAAAATCTCTGGCAATTGTTTGGCAAATTCAGCGGAATTAAGGACTGCCAAATCGCGTCAACTCAGTTTCAAAGTCTACTCAAACTAATGGGCAGCTGGTAGAGTTTCCCTAGGGACATTGTTAGGCCTTTTCACGTAAGCCCCCCATATGTTTACCTTGCTACGGGCCTGCCTTTCGAGCACGTGACATCTTTAGTTGCGCTACAGTGTTGTTTATACGCTCTCTGAGCCAGAGTCGTCCACACAAACAGCTGTCATATCACCGCCTGAGCCGTTCTTGCACGGTGCTTTAGTCAAGAACCTGTATAAAATATCGCGACTTTTGATCGGCTTGTTCCAACTCTTTTGATTTTCTCCAAAATTAAAATGTCAGAGTAAATTTGACGGAGGTGGGAGAGGGGGGGGGGGGACGGGTGCTCGTCGTAACTTTCAGGGTTTAAAATCAGTCCTCTGGTACCTTTTAGGGGGTAAAAGGGCAGAGCGGAAATGACCTGCTTAGGCCACTAAATTTCAAATAATAAGGTCAGATAAGCTTGATTTTTGGCATACAGACTCCTTGTCTGATTAAAAACAAAATATCAAAAATGACTTTTTTCTAATGGATCCGTCTTTAAGATATTGGGCTTTAAACATTGGTTTCTGTGCCATTTTATGGGAGAATTAGTACTTTGATCAGGAATTATGCAAACTTTGCTCAATCATATCTAAAATTCATATTCTTCAATTTTCTTAAAAATTTGGAATTAAGCTTTTAGCCATAGAAACTCTTTGTATACGGAATCTTGAGCTTATATATTGAAATATGGCAAAGTTAGACATTTCATTTTGATCATTTCCGCTCTGTCGGGTAAAAGTCGAAAACGTGCAATTTTTCACAGATAGATGCCTCTTATAGTGGTCCGTTCTAGCAAATCATGCAACAGCCTGAATTTCAGACGTTTTTCTCTCGTTAAAAATACGAGAGAATATTAATTTACGAGGGAAAATACGTCTGAAATTCAGGCTAATATAACTTGTCGGTACCTGCTCGTACCTTTTAGGTGAGTCAAAATCAACTAAGGTACGCCATTTTAGGTACCTTTCAGGGGGAAAATTGAAAGTTTCCGACGAGCACCCCCGCCCCCAAAATAGGGAGCCCCGTCTTCGATTTGACCCCCTTCGCATGGTATGGATCCTCAACACCCTCCCCAGTGACATGAGTATTGAGCGGCCGCTGACTTAATTAAGCTTCCACTCTCTCAAATGTTCGATTCTCATGCAAAATATCTTCAAAAGTTCATGGCTTAGTAAATTTTGTGAGAATTTAGGCCGGAACATTTCAGTGTAACAGAAACGTCGTTGTCTCTCCTCAGAACATTAATAGCATGATATGAGAGCTGCGACACTGGTACTAGTAATATAAAGACAGCGACTCTGTCTCCAAAGTGCTACAACTGCAGTCTACCAAAAGAAAATGATACTTAAACTTGAGAGCAACTTTAGACAGATATGCCAATCACAAATGTTTTCGAAAGGTTCATATTAAATAATTTTTTCCCAATTCTCAGTTGGGCAATTTAGGCAGGACAGTCATCGTACCGCTCGCAGTCTGCTTCTTTACGATCGTCTTTAAAACAGGTAAGAATTAACACACGGAGTGCGAAGCTGAGTAAGCTGACAGTGACGCATTTTGGGTGCATGCTTGCGACGGCTTTCCGTGCAATGTCAATGATTCGTGAATGTTTTGCAAAGCAGAAAAGCTTGTGTCAGGCACAATCGCACCTCAAGGCATTGGGTCACCTGTACTAGAAAACTTAAAAATAATAATGACTAGAAAAATCTTTTTTTTTTCTTGGATAAAAACGATTGGCTTACCGTTTCGGCGCGAATCTCTCACCCTCTGTGTCCCGAGCATTTTTATGTAAAAGTTCTCTGAATCTGGAACTTACCTCGTGAAGTAGTAGCTGCTCCTTTCCTAGAGTTGTTTAAGTGCGGGGCATAAAATACCAACAATAAACCTTTTTGTTATTGTTTCTCATCTCAAAACAAGCTTATTTTAGAGCTATAAATGAACAAAGAAAGAAAGAAAACGTTTTGCTTGGTTTGTGACTCTTTCATTCATTTGCGTACCCCTAAAAAATCCCATTTATTAGTGAAAGCCACAATGTTTCTTCGATACCCCCTAAAAATACCTGAGAGTCGATTTTGACCACTAAAAAATACGACGAGCACCCCTATCAGGTCGACATGTGAAGCTGGATTTAAACATTCATTAACTGGATTTAAGCATAACGGTGATATGATTTCAGACCAACAGTGCTTGCCCGTACCATGTGTTCCCACCTGAGTTACGTCCACGTGCCACACTCGTGCCCGATGGAGGCCACCCTACTACACGAGCTCTTTGACTCCGTGGCTGAGCAACAACTTGATAAGGAGGCTCTGATAACATACGACATGAATATGACAAGGACTTCGGTGACCTTCAGGGAATTCAGAGACAGGTCAGTTAAGGGACCGGTCATTATTTATCGCCTGGGGGGGGGGGGGGGGGGATTAATGTACAAGGATTAATGTGATCCCCCTCAGAGCAGTTGAACGTTTTTGTGATCCCCCCGCCCCTATTTGACCTAGTAGAAGACAATTTACAGAGAGAGGGGATCGCATTTTTCTTTCGATGCGCGCGAAGCGCGCCCGAATTTTGATAAACGCATTTCATCAAGCTATTTCATTGATAAAAGCACTTTCATCAAGAAAGTGTAGATGAACATTCTGTTTTTTTATGTATAATAAACAAATCCTGTAGGTTTTATTATTCATGCGCGCAATTGCGCACCGAAATTATTACGGAAATTATTATTATTCATTTGCGTGAAGCGCGGCCCAAATGACGAATTTCTATGCCTGTTACGTCGAACACACGCTTACTCTTCTTTCTAACATAGTGACTGCCCGCCTGGCCTATCACTGCAGGGCATTAATGGTAGAGTTTGTTTTTCCTCGGCAAGATACAGTTGTTGTTGTGAACGGTGCGTAGGAAGTGTCTTCGATGCGCGAGTTGCGAAAGACTATATTAGATGATATTCTTTATGCGCGCGAAGCGCGTCGAAATTTTTATTATGGTATTGAGTGAAGTGAGGTAGAAAATGCAAATGATAGAGAAGTTCTGGAATAACTACTAAACTACTAGGAAATTTCTTGTGATCCCCCCTTTCAGGGCTTCAGGTTTTGAGAGATCCCCCCTTTCGCTCGCCCTAAAATGAAGTGATCCCCCAAAAAAATCCTCTGCCAGATTTGACTGTAGTGCAGTAGTTATTTATGATAATAAATGACAGAACAAATATAAAATCTTCCAGAAATCTGATGCACTAGTCTAAATCCGCCCCTGGAAAATGGAGCGGTTGCGGCACGGCATCGCACGGATCGCCTCACCTCACCCTAGTTACCTCAACCAGCCAATCAAAATGCTTAGATACGGCACGGCAATAACACGGCATGACAATGGAGAAAATTTCGTATGACTGCTAAGAAGATGGCGCGTTCCGTGCATTTTGATACCAATTTTGATTGGTATAGCCATTTTGCGCGATGTAATTGGTTAAATGTTCAGACAAGACCTTAAGCTTAAAGGGAGGCTCATTTTGTGCCCGTGGTAAACTTTAGTAAAGCTTTTCTCCCCCAATATTATTAATAAATTGTATCTACCTTTTTACACTACAGGTCCATACTACTAGCATCATCTTTATTGGACCTTGGCCTGTCACGTGGTCACCGCGTGCTTCTAATCGGAGCCAGCAGTATTCGTTATGCGGTTACCATCATGGCTCTTCATCGCGTTGGCGCCAACGTCATATTGTTGGGTCCTGGAGGGATGACAGAAGACAAGGTGGAAAAGCTTTCAAAATTGGACCTGAAAGCCATCATCTTTGACCCGGCTATGGATCAGTCCCAAATCGAGCAGCTTCAAAGAGGCGTGCATCATATACTTGATAATGACGAGCAACAAGCCCCCTTAGTACTTGTAACCCTCGGAAAGGATGAGTCAATCAAGGAGGTATTCAGTAATAGCCAGAATGGCCATTCCTATGAAGGTCTTATCCACCTTGGCAAAGGTATAGGAGTAGAGAAACTCCTAGCAGTACAGGAAAACCTCCAAGTTGACGACCCGCATGCTACGTTCTTCACATCTGGAAGCACAGGAAGCCCAAAAATGGTCCAGTGCGTGATGCATCAGCATACAAGTGGGCTGGCCACTATGGTGAGATTATTTGACTATGTCGAGCAAGACACCTATTCGGGGCAGAGTAACGAAGGCAGTCGGTATTTTGATCGCCCTATGGCTTGGAGCGGAGGGTATTTTATGCTTGTCCATGGCGTAATAACTGGCTGTACTCTAGTTTGGGTCCCAACCCAAATGGACTTCAAGAGGAGACAAGCGAAATGGTATTTAAAATACTTAAAAAGAAAAATGCTACATGGCAATATTTGGCGTCGCCTTGATTCGCAAACTGGCGTCTGAGCAGCTACAGCGCAATTATGACCTCAGTTACCTAAAGGTCGCCGGTATTGGGGCCAGAGGTATTCCATGACGCAGATAGAAGATCTGTTTAACTGCCTGCCTCATGTCAAAGTGGTACTAGCGTACGGAAGCACCGAGAGCGGCGGGTTATTTGCATCTGCAACGTACACTAAAGATCAGTTAACGGTTGAGGAATATGGAAAGATGGATATCAGCTCGGGAGTCGAGGTCAAGGTAGTTGACGAAGAAGGGAAGATAGTGCCTAGAGGGCGCGAGGGAGAGATATGTGTGAGAAGCCAATTCACTTTCTTGGAATACCTTGGAAACCCTGCGGCAACCAAGCAAGCCAAGTCGCCTACCGGATGGCTTTATTTAGGAGATATCGGCAAAATGGATGAGAAAGGCAGAGTTGAGGTTCTTGGCCGCACCAAGGAATTCATAAAGCGCGCAACTGTCAAGATATTTCCCGCCGAAATTGAGAGCGTATTGGCAACTCATCCTTTGGTAGCTGACGTCATGGTTGTTGGAGTACCTGATAAGTGGCTACATGAGGAGATCTGCGCATGCGTCATTTTGAAAGATGAAGAATCTGGCAACACAGAGGCGAGGCTGGCCGAGCTGGAGGCCTGGTGCGCGCAGCAATGGCCGCCAGGCGCTGACGGGTTGAGTTTGAAACCCAAGTATTTTGTACCGATAAGAAGTTTTTCTTGGGGAGGAACGGGAAAGGTTGACGGAAAGGGAGTACGCGAAGCCGCAATGAAATACCTTGGAATTGTCTAGAGCCATTACGACTTTATTCAATCTTTATATGGACATTTAATTAACTTTGTTCGACTGTTTGTCATTGCGATATTTTATACTAGTGATTTTGGTATATTATTCTTATTTTTATAGTGTGTCCGTGTTTGGTAGTTCCTGGAAGATTACACTGTATCTTGGTTTGCTTGAAAACAATTGTGAAACATAGTTCACTGTCTGACTCGTCCCCAGTCGTCTCTAAAGAAACAGAAAAAGCTCGCGCGCTAAGGATCACGGTCAGGAAGAGAGAGACAATGGGAACCGCAAAGCATCCCAAGATGCTTTGCGCGCCGCCACTAGAGACGACTGGGGACGAGTAAGGTTCACTGTAACATCGATTGCCAACGTTTAGAGAGAAAAAATATTGGCAAACACATACGTGGATAAAAGTCGTCGCACCTCATTGTCGTCAGAACAATATATTGACCCGAACAAAATACCGCAAGACATTTCTAGAAACGCCAGGAGCCAAGAGGAGACAGGTGGGCGTCCGAAGCACAAGAGTAGATCAAATATATTTAAGAGTGGTTTCCACATGTTGAAGCTGTCCTGGACAAACTTGTTCTGCAACAGATCTATAATGAACAAAGTTGTTCTGCGACAGCTGCAAAACATATGGAAACCTGCAGCGTTTGCTGCAACTCGTGCTGCTGGACTAGAGCAGATTTCGTATTACTGTGAAAAGTACCGCCACAAAGTTGTTCCGCGCCGCGACCGTGACCGTACCGCGACTACGCGATTTCATTGACGATTTGATTACATCTACAGCAGGCCAGGTTCCGTACCGCCACCGCGACAGTACCGCGCCGTACCGCGGCAGTTTTCACAGTCATACAAAATCTGCTCTATCTCTTCGACAGCTGCAACTCGAGTTTCGCGACCGCTGTGATTGCTACGAAACCCGGTTTCCATATCAATATGTTGTAGTTGTCGCAGAACAACTTTGTTCACAACAGCTGTTGGAGAAGAAGCTTGTCCATGACAGCTACTACATATGGAAACCCGCAGGGGAAGAGGTCAAAACAATGGTACTCGATAGGTATCAGGGATGGTGAATGAGGTGGTGGGGTATCGGGTACTACCACCCCCCATAGGTATCCAGCGGTTATTTTCTCGAAGCACAAATAAGGGATACCCGATTTTACTGCAGAAATGTGTTGTTCTCTTCGTGTAGAGCACAACGGTAGGTTTTTCGCCACTGACTCATCTGAATCTCAGGCAGATTAAGGCATGGGTCTCGTCTTCTTTATCAAAAATGTGAAGGGGTGGTCAAAATGTTGTTTATGATGTATCTTGCTTCATGAAAATTTTTATGTTTGTTACTTTACATGAAATGATGACATCAGAACTGACCTTGCGTGTGTGACATTAACCTTCTGGTGTCACGCAAGTATCCCTTTCATATTGTTTGGCTTAAAAGTCTGAGTTGAAAACCCCAATGAAGCTAAACACCTTTTAACTTTTAACGTGTCTAATGGCAATACCCATAAAACTGCATCTGGATAATTAGGACTTAATCTATTTTTACTGAGAAATTAAATAATTACTTACTCGACCCAGTCCCCTGAAAAATATAATCGTGAATATTTAACGTATTTTAGAAATTTCTTCAAATTTTCAGATGACAAGTTGTACATGTTGATGGCCTTAACCTATTCATAAGAAAAGGTTTCAAGAAAACTTGCGTTTAGCGCTTAGACTTTTGACAAATATGTTGACAATTCGAATTTTTGGTGTTAAGCAATGTGATAGGTCACATGATGAGTTGATGAAGAGTGTACATGATTGTTATTGAAGATTTTATCCATACCGATCTTATGAACAAGTTATTCCCTTGATTTGTGCAATTTCAAAAGGAGTTGACCACCCCCCTTAGTTTTAGGTCAAAATCAAGCATTGACCCATGCCTTAATCTACCTGAGATTATTTCACGAGATATCGGCAGTCGGAAATCCGATTTTTAGGAAAATTGAGTTGGTGGGTCTCGGGTACCCAACCCCTAAACTGGATACTTATAGATTACCGTTGCTTTAACCTCTTCTCCAGCCTTTCTAGATTGTAGATTTTTTTCTCTCTTAAAAAAGATGGCCGAAATCAGCGCCGCCGTCGTATTGCACTTGTATGGTAGAGTTGCACATGTATGTTAATATATTGCATGTCCTGGTTTACATATGGAATGACGTAATAAAGTGGTCAGAATGTTGCGGATTCAAGAGGCACAGCCGAGATGGTACGCAGTACATTTTGACCACTTTATTACGTCGTTCCGTGCTAATATAAGGATAGACATGGAAAATCATTTGCCTTATACAACAACAAGAAGGCAAAAATAAAGAGAAATAGGTTGCGCACGATCGTTTTACGTGCGCGCAGTCAAACAGTGTTTCTTTCCAGCGTGCGTGATTCTTTTCAGCGTGCGCGCTCTGATCGTGGCGCGCTTCTATCGTGATACATACTTTTTATGTAGCATTGCTAAGAGCCAATCGGAATTCGAGAAGCGCGCGTTGTGGTATAATATGCGATAACCACATATGGGATGTTGGGAGAACACGAGCAATGATTGAAACTCACAAGTCGAATACAATAGTATGATTTTTCGTTCGTTTGTAACATATATTAATACAATGTAGCTAAATGTTGATGAAAAAATAAATGCCAAAAACAAATACAAACAGAATTGATATACTCATTTTATGACAACTTATAGACTTATAGTAAATATAGCACTCTTCGTGCGCTATTAAATCTAAGATCATATAGATTTACTGATTGATGTATAACCTGAGCTGGAATATTGTAATTTCGGATGCAGGGATGCCAACTCTGAAGATTTTTCACCACGTTTCTCGAGTTAAATATTAGCAAGAGTGGATTAACAAGAGTTAGAATCTTTTCCTACTGTATTTGTCCACATCACAGTCAGAAAAGTGTCTATTTTTAGATTTGAATTTCGCGCGCGAAAGTAATCGAATGCTCAGATTCGAATGCTCGTATACCCAATACACAACAAATAGAGAATATCCTACCTTATCTTTGCGACTTCAAAGGTTTTTTCGATTGATCTGCGATTTAATGTTAGGCTGGATCTCACAACTGTTTGCGTGGCGAGAAAGTGTGAACCCTGTGGATGACGAATTTTCGCGGGAATCCTAGTTCTAAAAATAGACACTTTTCTGACTGTGATTCGGGCGTACATAGTAAATATGGAAACTCTTGGTAATCCACTCTTGATATTACTCGTTCCTATCACACAACGTTTTCTTTGATCTTAAGCTTTTCAAGAGCTAATTTCCTAATGCTCTGCACATCTGTTTTCCCAGTCATCCCACTAGGAAAACGCTTCATCGGTACAAAATATTTGGGCTTCAAACTCAACCCATCAGCACCGGGCGGCCATTGCTCTGCGCACCAGGCCTCAAGCTCGGCCAGCCTCGCTTTTGTGTTAGCTGGGTCTTCATCCTTCAAAACTACGCATGCGCAAATTTCTTCATATAACCGCTGATCAGGAACACCAAAGACTACAGCTTGTGTCACGCTGGGATATTTCAGCAACACGCTCTCGATTTCTCCGGGGAATATCTTGACGGTGGCACGCTTGATAAATTCCTTCTTGCGAGCAAGCACCTCAATCCTCCCGTCTGCGTCCATTTTCACAATATCCCCCATATAGTACCAACCGGTCGGAGTCTTGACCTCTCTAGTTTTGGCAGGGTTGCCGAGGTATTCGAGCATTACGCTTGGGCTTCGCACGCAAATCTCTCCAGCCGTCCCTCGAGGAACGATTTTCCCTTCTTCGTCAACAACTTTTACCTCGTTTCCTGGAAGTGCCACCATCTTAGCGTAATTCTCTTCTGTCAAAGTCTCCTTCTTGTAAACAGCCACCAAAAACACGAAGCCGCCCTCCACACTTCCGTAGCCAATCAAGCCCGTTACCGTTGGCAACCGCTGGAGAACATCTCTTACTGACTCAAAGCTATACCGCTGGCCACTGAAAGCCACGTTGCGGACATGGCTTAGGTCGTACTTTAAGTGAAAATCCCCGATATGAGCTGTTGAACCTTGGATAATGTCAAAGGAACAGTGGCACATTTTTCTTTGACAAGTATCTTAAAAATCATCTCGCTAGTTTCTTCCGTATTTCCCATCTCAGCTGGAGCCCAAACTATGGTATTCCCTGCGACAATCCGTATCACTCCACCGTACCCCCCTCCGTATGCCATAGGTCGGTCGAAATACATCTTGTCTCGGGACTTGTCTGCTAAATCTTTGTCTAGCAAGCCATGAGCGGACATTGTTGCCGGTAAAGTGCCCGCATGTTGATGCATGGTGCATTGGACAAGCTTAGGCGCGCCTGTGCTCCCAGACGTGAAGAAAACAACATGCGGATCATCGGGTTGAATCTGGTCTTGCGCTTGTTGGAGTTTCTCCACACCTAGAGCTTTGCCGCGATCAATGAGGCTCTCAAACGCGTGTAGATCTCCTTGGTACACACACTGGCTTGACTCCTCGTCGCGTAGTGTCACCATCGTTTGGTCTCTGTGCAAGTCAGATAAACCTTTCTTCAGCTGCTCCAATTGGGACGCTTTCATGGCTGGGTCGAAGATGATCATTTTGAGATCCAAAGTCTTTAGTAGTTCGACCTTATCAACTGTCAGTCCTCCAGGGCCCAACAAGATGGCGTTGGCGCCAACACGATGAAGAGCCATGATAGAAACCGCATACCGGATACTACTGTCTCCGATAAGAAGCACGTGATCGCCACATGAAAGGCCAAGGTCCAACAGTGATGATGCCACGAACGTTGACCTGTGAGATGGAAAAATCATGTTTAGGAGCCCATCAGCCGGAGCCTACATCTACTCCACTAGCTCTACCCATATGCACAGACTTAGCTTCAATCCCCCCCCCCCCCCCCATGCAGGGAGGCGGATTGAAGGAGGTAAATCCTCAAGGACAGCCACAACTAACCACATGGTAATTTTCGTACGTTTTATTGAGAATTTCAACCCGGTAAGTAACATATATATCTTGGTGAAGTGAAAAAGTTATGTAACAAATGTCCCGGATGTGTATGCGCTCTTACACCATTTCCCACCATTCAGTGATTTTTTTCCCTCACTTCTATTTGGCTGCAGGGAAATCTCACTAGGTCACTCAACTCAAGTTTTAAGTTACAAAACTTTTGTTTTAGTTCTTAAGAGAAAAACACAATGACATAGAAAGCTTCAGCAACACAAAGGGAAATTAGCTCTTAAGAACACTGGGAATCAGAAAGATTGAGAGAGCATTTCACAAAGAAAGCACTTTGACTTCACCAAGGAAGTTGTTCAATTTATGATATTTTGCTATGAAAATTATATGTCAATTCTTATCCATATAATAAAAGGAAAATTACACGGTGGCTTGAAGATATGGATTTTATGTTCTTGTGTCAAAAAAAATATGTACTCACTTGCTGTGCTCTTTATATAATTATTGTTCTTGCCACTCGAAAATTCAATCCACATCTTCACACCACCGTGTTAATATCCTCTATATTTATATCAGAGGAGCTTCTATGACCAAAAGCGTAAG
This sequence comes from Scolanthus callimorphus, assembly GCA_033964015.1. NCBI lineage: Eukaryota > Metazoa > Cnidaria > Anthozoa > Actiniaria > Edwardsiidae > Scolanthus > Scolanthus callimorphus. Next base: position 9,875,150 of record CM066919.1, read on the forward strand.
TTAATTCCAAATTTTGAAGAAATTGAAGAATAGAAATTTGAGATATGATTGAACAAGTTTGGCTTACAGGGGCAGATCTAGGATCCTATATGACCAGTACCTGTAATTTACTCCCTAGCTTAGACTGGAAAAGCTAACAATAAACTAATTATTATTATTATCAAAATCTGTTTCACCACCCATGCTAATACATAAACTCACCAGTCTCTAAACTCCCTGAATGTCATGACAGATCTCTCCATGTTCATATCATACATAATCAGAGCCTCATTATCAAGTAGCCCTTCTGCCTGAGAGTCTAGATACCAATGGAGGGGCTGGGCCGACATCGGCACTTTCTGAGGGACGTGAATGTAGCTTCTGTTAGACATTGCTTCAGCTGTGGCTCCCTACTGCTGAAAAAAAGGCATGTACTAGGACCGGTTATTATTGTGTGTTTCCCAAAATATCCATACCCCCACACGGAAGGGTGTTGAGAAATGACCCCCCCACCCCTCTGGAATTTCTGAAGAAAAATACAGTATTTGTATGGAAAAGATCAGGTAAATTAACACCCCCCCCCCCACCCCTCTGGAATTTCCAATCCCTTCTGTAGGGGGGGGGGGTATGGATATTTTTTGGAAACACACATTTAAGTTGAAGCAAGAATCTATTACTAAGAGTAAGAATTTCAGACATTAGGTCCCTCCCCATCAGGATCAGAAAAGAGTCTATTTTTAAAGTGCATAACATCTCGGGATAGACCATTATTAGACAAACAATATGCTGGCCAAGTTTGAGAAAGATTTGATAGAGGGTTATCAAGCTGCCCTACTGTTGCAAGTGAGCTCCCTGTTTTTGCTTTGTTTAGCATGAACGTCTTGAAGGCATCTTGTTTGTCACGCAAAATTGAATTGGTCGTGGCTAGATGTCATCCTCCAGAAGGAGGGATCGAGAGGGACTAGTTCCGAAGGTAACTTCGGAAATCGTCGGAAAACAACATGGCGGCCTACGGTCCTCTCGCTACTTTACACTATTTTGCTGATTTATAGGAGTGTGTTGGCTAAGAATCAAGGAGAACCAACTGAGATATTGCATTTATGTCCAATCGTTTATGTGTATAATTAAGATTTGCCAATTTGAGCCAGATTCATCAGCAGAAGGATTTTACATGTATAAAGATAAAGCGACATCCGTCAAAAGGAGGTTTGTTAGAAAATGGCATCTTCCACAAGGAGGTTCTCACTTTTTTAAATACCACCTTTCAAGGTAAAGATCCAACTTGAAAACCACGCTTGCCTGATAAAGGGAGAGAGAGCAACTCTTATTACCGCTTTAAACCTTTGAAATGATTATTTCTACCCATAATTTTGAGGAAAACTTTTTGTGCACAAGACTTTGCTTCGTGTTTTCATGAGCTGACAACTTCATAATATAACATCATACTTCATATTCTCAAGGAAACAATTCAGGTTTAAAGTGCCTTATAATGTGAAAATCGCCGGGGGGGGGGAGGGGGACTCCCATATTTTGGGGCGGGGGTGCTTGTCAAACCTTTTAGGGTTTAAAATCAGGCCTCTGGTACCTTTTAAGGGGTAAAATTAAAAAACTTGCAATAGTTACCTGTTAGAGGTCCGTTCTATAGCAAATAGACTTGTTGGTAGCCTGAATTTCAGACGCATTTCCCTCGTAAAAAAATATGAGAGAAAATTATGAGGGAAAATTATATAATAATATGTCTTCTTGGTACCTTTTAGGTCAAAATCAACTAAGCGATGCCATTTTAGGTACCTTTCAGGGGTAGAATTGAAAGTTCCTGACGAGCACCCCTGCCCCAAAAATTGGGGAGTCCCATCGACAACTTTTCTCAAAATCACACATTCACATGACTAAAAAAGATCAATTTAATGATCTTTCTTTCATACATAGATGCCATTCAGCCGCTTAACAAAATTATTGGGGATTGTTTTAGGACTAGGTAAAATAACTAGTTCAAGTTGTGTAGCCGGTTGCATTGAATTGGTCAAAATAAACTTACTTTTACTTGTGTGTGTGTGTGTGTGTGGGGGGGGGGGGGGGGGGGGGGGGGGGTAATGGACATTTTTCTGAACCACACATTGTATCCCATGGTGCATAAAATCATGTTGCTTCCTAGCCACTCAATAGATTCAGTCAGCCTCAACATGTTGTCTATGGATACCAAGTTGGGTGATTTTTAGCCTAGCCTCCGAAAAGATGAAACGTTGTTATCGTTCGGCAATTGGTGAGAATTTCCATTGAAGAAAAATGTTTTGTTAATCTCATTTTTTAGGATGACATGATAAAAACTGTTACAAAACAACAGCCTCCTTCTGAAGGATGACATGATAAAAGTATAAAAGCACAGCCCCCTTCTGAAGGATGACACAATAAAAAGTTTTAAATTCACAGCCTCCTTGTGGAGGATGACACAATAAAAAGTTTTAAATCACAGACTCCTTCTGAAAGATGACATGATAAAAAGTTTTAAAATCACAGCTTCCTTCTGAAGGATGACACAATAAATATTTTAAAAACTATAGCCTTCTGAAGGATGACACAATAAATGTTTTAAAATCATAGCCCCTTATGACACAATCAACGTTTTAAAATCATAGCCTCCTTCTGAAGGGTGCCACAATAAATGTTTTAAAATCACAGCCTCCTTCTGAAGGATGACATGATAAAAAGTTTAAAATCACAGCCTCCTGAAGGATGACACAATAAATGTTTTAAAATCATAGCCTCCTTCTGAAGGATGACACGATAAATGTTTTAAAATCACAGCCTCCTTCTGAAGGATGACACAATAAATGTTTTAAAACCATAGCCTCCTTCTGAAGGATGACAATAAATATTTTAAAATCATAACCTCCTTCTGATGGATGACACAATAAATGTTCTAATTTAAATCGCAGCCTCCTTCTGAAGGATGACATGATAAAAAATTATAAAACCACAGCCTCCTTCTGAAGGATGACCTGATAAAAAGTTTAAAGTCGCAGCCTCCTTCTGAAGGATGACATGATAAAAGTTTTAAAATCACAGCCTCCTGAAGGATGACACAATAAATGTTTTAAAATCATAGCCTCCTTCTGAAGGATGACACAATAAATGTTTTAAAATCATAGCCTCCTTCTGAAGGATGACACAATAAATGTTTTAAAATCATAGCCTCCTTCTGAAGGATGACACTCAATAAATGTTTTAAAATCACAGCCTCCTCCTGAAGGATGACACTAAAATGTTTTAAAATCACAGCCTCCTTCTGAAGGATGACACAATAAATGTTTTAAAATAATAGCCTCCTTCTGATGGATGACACAATAAATGTTCTAATTTAAATCGCAGCCTCCTTCTGAAGGATGACCTGATAAAAAGTTTTAAAGTCACAGCCTCCTTCTGAAGGATGAGCTGATAAAAAATTATAAAACCACAGCCTCCTTCTGAAGGATGACCTGATAAAAAGTTTTAAAGTCGCAGCCCCCTTCTGAAGGATGACCTGATAAAAAGTTTTAAAGTCACAGCCTCCTTCTGAAGGATGAGCTGATAAAAGGGTATTATTTTTATTATTGAACACAACGTTTGCTTGTCTTTGACTCCTTGGTATGCTCATGTGCTATGTTATCAGCCACTCAAAATCAACATGAAAAACTTAAAAAGCGCAAAAGCCTTCAGAATATGTGTAGAAACGCCTTAAATAACAAATGTGTGTTTCCAAAAATATCCATACTTACTTTGCATTAATACTACCTACTATTGTACATACACACCCCCATTGTGTGTTTTGTGGGAAATAAAGACTATATTTTGTATCTGTATCTGTTATTGACGGGGATCTATAGGGATGTATTTTTTTTTCATGGCGACGGTATTCCTTCCTTTGTGATGGACCTGAGAGGGAAGCAACCGACTGTTTCCTAGAATGCACATTGTTTGGTTCCAGAAATTATCCATACCCCCCCTATGGGAGGGATTGGAAATTCCAGAGGGGTGGGGGGGGAGGTCAATTTACCTGATCATTTCCATATAAATACTGGTGTTTTTTGGGGGGGGGGGGAAATTCCAGAGAGGTGGAGGGGTCACTTTTCAACACCCTTCCGTGGAGGGGGTATGGATATTTTTTTGGAACCACACATAAATACAAAAATCAGAACAAAATGACAGCATAGAATAATTCAGTGAAAATCCATTTATTATGAAAGTCAAGCTTTAAAAAAACACTCTTCATATACATGCTGTATGTAATGGTTGTTCCCTCCTTTATATCGAATAATTCTGGGCACAGACCATTAGAATCTAATAGTTTAGATAGTTTAGGGGGCAGGATACAGCAAACAGTTTAGTTTTCAGGGCATTTTTGTAAGAATGTATTCTGTCCTCACTGCAAACCTCCTCCCCCCCCCCCCCCCCCCCCTAAAACTGGTCTGGGGGGCCCGCCCTCCCCCCCCCCTTTCTTGGAAATTTTCCCATACATTTACTGTATTTGCTGGAGAAAATTTGCGCATTTTCGTCTTATGTTTTCACTATCTGCCCCCCCCCCCTTCAGAAATTCCTGGCTACGCCGCTGCCCCCCCCCCCCCCTTTTTTAAATCCTGGATCCGATCCACCCCTGGGAGGTCACTCCCAGAAAACAAAATCATCTTCCATGCATTGTTCTCATTCCTAGAAGTTTAGCCCTAATTTAAAAGAAAATGAATGGAATGCATTTTGACATTTGCCATTTCAGACAGACAGACAGACAGATTTATTTGGCACCTTATACAAGAACAGTACATAACTGTTGGTCCAAGTAATTTGATAAAACACACACTATTTACATATTATACATATTTAGAAGCACTTAACCTTTTAGTATCATTTGCCATTTCAATTTGTGCTAGCAATCAGTCATCTCCCCCCACACACACACACACACTGAAGGGATTGGAAACTAGAAAAGACATTTTACTGGTACATAATTATATCTGTATAATTATGCTTCTCCCTTTTAAATAAGTTATAATTGGACCTGTTTCACCAATGTACACTTATGCATACAATATCTGTCTGTCTGTCTTACAGGGAGGGGGTCAATTTACCTGATCAAGGCTCGAGACTGCAACTGCTACGGTTACAAAATGGACTAGATTTTCTGTTTTGCAACTAAGAAATACATGTTAGTCGCAAAATCGCTAGTGATCAGATGTGATTCAAGAGTGGAGAAGGGCTGCTCTGAAATGCCTTACTTTTATTGATATCGAAAAAAAGTTCATAGCTGGTTCAGTGACTAGGAGGCTGTAGGCACAATTATCTTATGACATTCCGCTGCAAATCACTCTCCGGCACATGTATTATGGACATTGGCCATCTCACATGAATGTGCGCCATGGCTGCAATTTTTTTTAAGGAAATGCGACTAACTTTTCTCATTTTGCGACCTTATTTGGGTTAAGACCTTATTTCCATAAGGGGGGGGGGGGGCATATTAAATTTAGTATTCATAGTTTCTGGCTTTTTCCACCAAAAACATTTCTATTGATTGCATTGGATAGGATTTTATACCAAGCTGTTTGCATTCTAAAATAAGAGCATGTTCAATAAGAGCATGTTTACAGCCACCCAGACCGGTGTCACACTATGCTCTCGCCCATCGGGAGAGCTTAGCGTGACACTGGTCTGGGCGGCTGTGAGGAGACTAGAACAACTTATGCAGATGAGTTAGAATATTGACATCATGAATTATTAAGGACCAAAGTCATGAGCAAATTACCTACTTATTTGCCAGTTCTCCACACACACCTTTTTATCTGTGCAATTAAAATAATATTTTTCCTGACAGGCACGCCTCTGAGATAAGTATTTTTGCAGGAGACTGAACATTTATTGACATATTGGTTGCCATTTTTTGTCTAGAGTGTTTTGATTATGATTGCAAATTCAAGTGCAGAAGTGGGAGGAACTATCAACTATCAAATTTATTAACTTTCAACAGAATGGCTCAAAATGTATTTTACAGTAGGGTAAAATAGATTTCTTTCATTCTATCAGAGTAACTTATAAGCTTACCATTTTTTTTTAGGAAAAACATTTTTGTGAACACTATTTTAAAGCTTAAGTTTAACAATTATTTCTCCCTTCTTCCCATATTTTGCGCAAAGTATTAGTAATTATAAAAAAAATATGGTTCTTGGTATCGCTTGCAAGCCGTCCTACTCTAGTGCAAGCTTCCAGTAACTTATTTTACTTGTTTTTTGGATAATGTGAGAACCTCCTTGTGGAAGATGCCATTTTCTACCAAACCTCCTTTTGACGGATGTCGCTTTATCTTTATACATGAAAAATCCTTCTGCTGATGAATCTGGCTCAAATTGGCACATCTTAATTGTACATATAAACGATTGGACATAAATGTAATATCTTAGTTGGTTTTTCTTGATTCTTAGCCAACACACTGCATATAAATCAGCAAAATAGTGGTAAAGTAGCGAGAGGACCGTAGGCCGCCATGTTGTTTTCCGACGATTTCCGAACCTTTCCGAAGTTACCTCCCGAAGTAGTCCCGAAGATCACCTCCTTCTGAAGGATGACATCTAGCCACGACCAATTGAATTTAATCTGATGTATGCAAAAATAACATTTCATTTACTCTTGAAAACAATCATACGCAATCTCTTGGTATCATTTTACAAACTCCCTTGCCTTTTCTATACAGGAATATTATTCTTACAAACACTGTAGGAGCACTCGTAAAGTAGATAGGAGTTTTTGTATAAGAGTCTTTGCCTCTCGACTCACAAAATTGACACACAAGGCTCGAAGGCTTGTGCAAAGATAAAAAGGGTCGCTGATTAATTTCGTTTGAATATGGATGCAAAGATATATAAGACAAGACCGTTGTAACCTTTGTAGTGTTCAGTCACAGCTTTGCATCGTTTCAGGCACGATTACTTACCGGTACGCGCCCGATACGGGATCTCGCTCCTCTGTCTCGCACGGATCTCATACGTCACGCAATCAACTACATTGATCACATGATTCCGTGATGCAGATCCCGTTTCACGCGGGATTGTGTGGCCAAGTGTACGGAGTCTCTGTAAATTGAAAATCTTTTTTGACAAACATGCAGTATCTTTCGCAGGACTTTGCAGAGCCACTTCCATGCAAACTCCTGCTACTATCAGATTCTGTAATCAAAATCTACTTTCAAAATCTAATAAAACTCCATCAGGGCTGTCTTGTCACATATGAGGGCCCGGAATGCCAGCAGCCAAGGGTCGAGTTGGCTGTCATATCAAAGCTGGCACACCTTGAGGTAGAAACTGGAAGATCACTGCTGCACAAAACGCCATCTGCAAAACACCCCATCTATAAAACCTATCTGCGAGATCTGCTGTCTTCTGATTGATAGGTATGTATGCTATTATTTCTATGCAGTGAGTTCCAGCTAATAGACGCGTAACATGGATGACCTGGATAGTTTATAGCCACGCCGGAACTCAGTGTTGAAGCTCCTTACTTATTCTCGTTTCCCGATTCGACTGTACTGATTCGGCCGTTTATACGACCGTTTCAATTCCGGGGAAGAACTTATGAAAAAAGTGTTTCAGTCAATCTCTTTAATTACAAGAACTCTCAAACTCATTTTAGTTCCATTACAGAACCGTATACACTTGTTTAAAAACATTTAGACAAAGAACATTTTAGATTTTACACAATATATTACTACTTACAGCAAAAAGTATTCAATACTATTCGAATTAGAAATTCAATTCAATTCAATTTTATTACACACATTTGCTATATTCGTGAAAGTCAGTCATGAAATCAATAAGTCTCTCTTACTTACTTTATGCAAGTGTTGCGAAATGTTATCTGTATAACAAGCGCTTATGGTGTTAGACGCATCACTGCGTTGTCCTGCATGCATGGAAATTGGTTTTTGAATCCTTAAAATGAACTTAATATGGATCTGTATTAATGGAAATAGAATGTGTTTGAGAGTTATTTTGACCAGGGAAGTGTTTTGACTGAAATATTTCTTTCATATTAACCCCCGGAACTGAATCGGTAATGGCCGAAGAAGCTGGCATGTTGTAAAACCAGGACTGGACTTGGACTGAGGCTGGACTGCACTGCACTGGACTCTTTGGTTATTGGACTGGACTCAAACTGGATCAGACTCTTAATGGAATGGACTAAACTCTGGACTGGACTCAAACTGGAGTTTGAGTCCAGTCCAGTTTGAGTCCAGCCCATTTTCTGTCCCGTCCAGTTTCAATCCAGTCCATTCCAATTATTTAGAGTCCAGTTTGAGCCCAGTTCAGTCCTGTCCAGTCTCATTCCATTCCAGTCCAGATTTTACAGCATGCCGAAGAAGCTTCACTGCGGTGCCAGTAACGTCTTTCAGTTGCTTCGTCGCCATATTGCCATATTCGACGTTTAAACTTAAAGCGGGAACTCATCATTTGTTCTTTTCTCGCTACTAACAAACTTGTCAGCTTGCCCCCCCCCCCTTCCAGGATGCATTGAATAAATTCAAGAACAGGGGGTAAAAATTGAACGGAATTGAATTTTTTTTTTTTTTGGGGGGGGGGGGGGATCAGAACGTTTCATTTGTTTTGCCAAACTTGGTCCTACTTTTACGAAAGTATTTACTGAAATTATATGCAATTCAGGGTCAAATATTTCCTAAAAGTAATTTCGCTGTCGTTTTCTCTCTAGAGTATCTTGCGTGACAAGCATGTCTTCCAAAAAGAGCTATATCCACGTGCCTCATAGCGCCCCGATGGAAGTTCGAACTCTCCACTCGTTCCTAGACTCCGTGACCGAGGAGCAACTCGATAACGAGGCCCTGATTATGTACGACATGGATTTGACAAGGTCTGCAATAACATTCAGGGAACTTAGAGACCGGTGAGTTTACATCCTGTCTTCATATCAAGAAAGTCTGGCCGTAGGCCCTTTTCGACCCTTTGGTGGCCGAGAAAAAAAAAATGGCGACCAAAGAAAAAGAGCCTTGGTGGATTTTTCTGTTATATGATATATTTTTGACAGAAAAGAAATCATTTTGTGAAACAATTAGCTACGTTCCTCGAATTGGCCATTGAAAAAAGAGTAGCCATTGTAGCCACTTTTAACCTGAACTCACATTTTTCAAACGGCTTTAGAATCGAGGTTTTCGAGCAGCATTCACTACTCTTCATCAGCGTTTGTGCTGTCACGTGATTGGGCATTTATTACAGTCAAAAGACATCAAGCGTGCCCCCTAGAGTATTCAATTCATTTTATTATTGATTTCATTATTCAATCCAAAAATGCTTTTTTTCATTTTAATATTAAAAATGTTAAATAGTCAAATTTTGATTTCTAAATAATCAATTGTTTACCCAAAGTAATTATTTTGATTTCAAATTTTCAATATTGAACTGAAAATTGCATTTTTGATTGAATAATGAAATCAATAATGCTGTAGTAAATCGAATATACAACTCCAGGGGGGCACGCTTTATGACTGTAATCAGTAATAGTATTACACTTTTTAATCTTCGAAATCGTAGCTTAGCAAAATATTTCGTTGTGGGCCACCCAGGGGCGTAGCCAGGGGGGTCCAGGGAGGCCCCCCTTTCTCGGAAATTTTCCTATACATTTACTGTATTTGCAGGAGAAAATATGCGCATTTTCGTCCCATGTTTTCACTATCCCCCCCCCCCCCCCCTTCAGAAATTCCTGGCTACGCCGCTGCCACCTGTGTCTGCGCGCGCACCCCAGCATTTACAGGAATTTAGGCGGGAACTTCCGCCAAAGAGACACATTCCTCGGAAATTTTGATTAAAATAATATAGATTGTTGTCGTTGTTTTTGTATTTAAAAAAAGAATTTGTCTTTTCTAGGTCGGCGCAATTGGCAGCATCCCTATTGGACCTCGGCCTAACACGTGGCGATCACGTGCTTCTCATCGGAGCCAGCAGTATCCGGTATGCGTTATCAACCATGGCTCTGCATCGTGTGGGTGCCAATATCATCATGCTAGGCCCTGGTGGAATGACTGATAACAAAGTCAAGACTCTTAAGACCATGGATCTCAAAGCAGTACTCTTCGACCCCGCCATGAAAGCGTCCCAATTGGAACAGCTCAAGGAAGGCTTACAAGCCTTGGTGAGCGACCAAGTTATGGTGACACTACGCGACGAGAAGTCAAATCAGGGTGTGTATCAAGGAGATCTACACGCGTTCGAGAGCCTCATTGATCGCGGCAAAGCTCTAGGTGTGGAGAAACTCCAGCAAGCGCAAGACGAGATTCAACCCGATGATCCGCATGTTGTGTTCTTCACGTCTGGGAGCACAGGCGCGCCTAAGCTTGTCCAGTGCACCGTGCATCAACATACAAGCATGATGTCTCTCTTCGGAAAAAAGACATTAAAACGAGTGGAGAATGCTGCCCCCATTGATGCCAAAAGCGTCCTGTACGCCGACCGACCGATGGTTGGGGAGGAGGGTATGGCGGTCTCTTGAGAATGATTTCTGGTCACACGGTAGTTTGGGTACCGACAGACATGCCATTATCGGACGAGACAAACGAAGCTGTTTTTAAAATCTGGGAAAACGAAAAATGTACGAATATCCAATTAAGCGTACCGCTGCTCCACAGGCTCTCATCCGGGAACTTTCAACAGAAGTACGACCTAAGCTGTGTTCGAGGCTTCCTGTTGTTGGGTCAGCGGTTTTCTATTGAATTGGTTGAGACAGCTTTGCGCTGTGTACCTTCAGCTAATGGAATGCTTGGTTATGGCAGCACCGAAGGTGGCTTTGTTTCCATGGCAATCTATAAGAAGTCGACTCTGGCTGCAGAAGAGTACGGGAAAATGCGAGTTCTCCCTGGAAACGAGGTTAAAATCGTAGACGAAGAAGGGAAGATTGTGACTAGAGGAGAAACAGGAGAGATCTGTGTGCGAAACCGACAGTCATTCCTCAAGTACCTTGGGAACCCAGAGATAACCAAGGAAGTCTTATCTCCCACGGGCTGGTACTCTATGGGGGACATTGGAAAGATGGACGACGAGGGGAGAATCGAAGTGCTTGGTCGCAAGAAGGAGTTCATCAAGCGCGCAACTGTCAAGATATTTCCCGGAGAGATCGAGAGCGTGATACTCAAGCATCACACAGTTGCAGATGTAGTGGTTGTTGGTGTTCCTGATCAGCGCTTTTATGAAGAGTTGTGCGCATGCGTTATACTGAAGAATGGTGGATCAGTCGACATAGAAGCGAGGCTGGCCGAGCTTGAGGCCTGGTGCGCAGAGCAATGGCCGCCCGGTGCTGATGGGTTGAGCCTGAAACCCAAGTATTTTATACCGATGCAGAGTTATCCATGGGGAAAGACGGCAAAGACTGACAGAATCGCCCTTCGTCAGGTAGCGATTGAAAGGCTTAAAATCAAAGAGAGTTCTGTTTGATAGAGACTTACGCCGAAAATGATAAGCGTGGACCTACCGATTGTGTGCAGTGATTCATGTAGCTTGTTTGGTTTTACTTCGGCAAGATTAGTTTCTAACGGTCCAACCGCTCTGTTTTGGTAACCAGTTTGGGGAGAAAATGTAATGTAGGCCCCTGCCCTTGCGCGCCTCCTCTTTCCCTTTGCACCGCGCCCCTGGCCGTGCGCACCCCCTCTCTCCCTTTCCCTTTGCACCGCGCCCCTGGTCGTGCGCACCCCCTCTCTCCCTTTGCACCGAGCCCCTGGCCGTGCGCATCCCCTCTCTCCCTTTCCCTTTGCACCGCGCCCCTGGTCGTGCGCATCCCCTCTCTCCCTTTCCCTTTGCACCGAGCCCCTGGTCGTGCGCATCCCCTCTCTCCCTTTCCCTTTGCACCGCGCCCCTGGTCGTGCGCATCCCCTCTCTCCCTTTCCCTTTGTACCGCGCCCCTGGTCGTGCGCATCCCCTCTCTCCCTTTCCCTTTGCACCGCGCCCCTGGTCGTGCGCATCCCCTCTCTCCCTTTCCCTTTGCACCGAGCCCCTGGTCGTGCGCATCCCCTCTCTCCCTTTCCCTTTGCACCGCGCCCCTGGCCGTGCGCATCCCCTCTCTCCCTTTCCCTTTGCACCGCGCCCCTGGTCGTGCGCATCCCCTCTCTCCCTTTCCCTTTGCGCCATGCCCCTGGTCGTGCGCACCCCTCTCTTCCTTTCCATTTGCACCCAGCCCCTGGCCGTGCGCACCCCCTCTCTCCCTTTCCATTTGCACCGAGCCCCTGGTCGTGCGCATCCCCTCTCTCCCTTTCCCTTTGCACCGCGCCCCTAGTCGTGCGCACCCCCTCTCTCCCTTTCCCTTTGCGCCATGCCCCTGGTCGTGCGCACCCCCTCTCTTCCTTTCCATTTGCACCCAGCCCCTGGCCGTGCGCACCCCCTCTCTCCCTTTCCATTTGCACCGAGCCCTGGCCGTGCGCACCCCCTCTCTCCCTTTCCCTTTGCGCCATGCCCCTGGTCGTGCGCATCCCCTCTCTCCCTTTCCCTTTGCGCCATGCCCCTGGCCGTGCGCACCCCCTCTCTCCCTTTCCATTTGCACCGAGCCCCTGGTCGTGCGCATCCCCTCTCTCCCTTTCCCTTTGCACCGCGCCCCTGGTCGTGCGCATCCCCTCTCTCCCTTTCCCTTTGCACCGCGCCCCTGGTCGTGCGCATCCCCTCTCTCCCTTTCCCTTTGCACCGCGCCCCTGGTCGTGCGCATCCCCTCTCTCCCTTTACCTTTGTGCCGAGCCTCTGGCCGTGCGCACCCCCTCTCTCCCTTTCCCTTTGCACCGCGCCCCTGGTCGTGCGCATCCCCTCTCTCCCTTTACCTTTGCACCGCGCCCCTGGTCGTGCGCATCCCCTCTCTCCCTTTCCCTTTGCACCGCGCCCCTGGTCGTGCGCATCCCCTCTCTCCCTTTACCTTTGTGCCGAGCCTCTGGCCGTGCGCACCCCCTCTCTCCCTTTACCTTTGCACCGCGCCCCTGGTCGTGCGCATCCCCTCTCTCCCTTTACCTTTGCACCGCGCCCCTGTCCGTGCGCATCCCCTCTCTCCCTTTCCCTTTGCGCCGCGCCCCTGGCCGTGCGCACCCCCTCTCTCCCTTTACCTTTGCACCGCGCCCCTGGTCGTGCGCATCCCCTCTCTCCCTTTACCTTTGCACCGCGCCCCTGGTCGTGCGCATCCCCTCTCTCCCTTTCCATTTGCGCCATGCCCCTGGCCGTGCGCACCCCCTCTCTCCCTTTACCTTTGCACCGCGCCCCTGGTCGTGCGCACCCCCTCTCTCCCTTTCCCTTTGCACCGCGCCCCTGGTCGTGCGCACCCCTTCTCTCCCTTTCCCTTTGCACCGCGCCCCTGGTCGTGCGCATCCCCTCTCTCCCTTTCCCTTTGCACCGCGCCCCCTGTCGTACGCACCCCCTCTCTCTCTCTCTTTCCCTTTGCGCCATGCCCCTGGTCGTGCGCATCCCCTCTCTCCCTTTCCATTTGCACCGCGCCCCTGGTCGTGCGCATCCCCTCTCTCCCTTTCCCTTTGCACCGCGCCCCTGGTCGTGCGCACCCCCTCTCTCCCTTTCCCTTTGCACCGCGCCCCTGGCCGTGCGCACCCCCTCTCTCCCTTCCCCTTTGCGCCGAGCCCCTGGTCGTGCGCATCCCCTCTCTCCCTTTCCCTTTGCACCGCACCCCTGGTCGTGCGCATCCCCTCTCTCCCTTTCCCTTTGCACCGCGCCCCCTGTCGTACGCACCCCCTCTCTCCCTTTCCCTTTGCACCGCGCCCCTGGTCGTGCGCATCCCCTCTCTCCCTTTCCCTTTGCACCGCGCCCCTGGTCGTGCGCATCCCCTCTCTCCCTTTCCCTTTGCACCGCGCCCCTGGCCGTGCGCATCCCCTCTCTCCCTTTCCCTTTGCACCGCGCCCCTGGTCGTGCGCATCCCCTCTCTCCCTTTACCTTTGTGCCGAGCCTCTGGCCGTGCGCGCCTCCTTTCACCCTTTCCATTTGCGCTTCTTGCTACGCATATTGTGTTTCCAGGGTCTTGTTGGCCTAATTTTCAAGAAGAAAATTACCGACAAGACCCTGGAAACAAGGTTCTACGCTGGCAGGATCTCCAAGACGGTGAAATCATAGATTCCTTGCGTGACAGCTCGTCGAGAAGCCTGGGAACGAAGCTAAGGATGAGCAGAACATTTAACCCTGAGCTACGATATTTTTCTAAATGCTCCTCACGTCATGTTTAGTTTTGGTAGTGGAAACATCTTCTAATGTAGATAGATTTGTGAATGTTACAGATAGAGAAATAAAAATATCAAGAAAAAGGAAAATTTATCTTATTAATTTCCAGGTCCTTCACACAGTCCTAAACCCTAAAATACTGCAATGTTGCAGTACACAAACAATTGACCGATCCCGCATTCATTGTTCTACTCCCTAGTTACTGTTGCTACGTCGAACAAGCCAAAATTTTACTTTGGTATAGAGCATGGAGAATACACCGATTGCAGGAAAGTGTCACGTCACGTAATCATTAGTCACGTAATCATTAAGGATCCCGTTTCCCGCGGGTTCTCTTTTATCAGAATTGCCAAGTGTGCGCTCAGACGTATCGGCTACTGAGCATGTACTGAGTGTCTATTTTGCCGGGGGGAGGGGGATGTGGGCGGCCATATTTCGTCGTACCTTTTAGTGTTTAAAATCAGGCCTCTGGTACCTTTTAGGAGGTAAACTCGAAAACTTATTTTTTTCCAGATAGGTACCTGCTAGAGGTCTAGCAAATCTAGCAAATCACACTTGTTGGTAGCCTGAATTTCAGGCGTATTTCCTTCGTAAAAATAGCAGGAGCCGAAAAGTACGAGGGAAAATATGTCTTCTTGTTGGTACCTTTTGGGGGTCAAAATCAACTTAGCGACACCATGTTTGGTACCTTTTAGGGGTAAAATCGAAAGTTCCCGACGAGCACCCCCGCCCCAAAAATATGGGAGTCCCCCCCCCAAAAAATATGGGAGTCCCCCCCCCCCTGGGCTTTTTTGACAAGCATGCAGTATCATTCGCCAGAGCAAATCCAAACCCCTGCTTTAATGAGATCCTGTCATCAAAATCTATTCCTCGAAATCTAATAATAGGCTCATCAGGGGTCATAAGGTTTTCATTCACAGCTTGGCCGGCGCATTCGTGATGTCTCCTCGCTAGAAACTCGAAACTCTGTTGCAAAACCTTTTCCAGTCTGCATTTTGGACCTGCCGGTTGCAAAAACGCCATCTGCAAAACACGCAATTTATAAAACATTCTGCGAGATCTGTTGTCTTCTGATTTAGAGGTATGTATGTTTATTATTTCTATTTCTATGCAGTGAGTTCTATTAACTTATAGATGCATAACGTGACTGGATAAGATTCTTCCGGCTTTGGCAATAAACTACAGTTGCTATCATTTTGCTTCGTCGCGAAAACCACATCTCTTTTTAGTTCTTTTCTCGGTTCCATACAAACTGGCGAAGAGATGTTACATACAGCTTGTCCCTGATCTCGACGATGAGTTCATTTGACATGCAAACTTGAACTTGAAATCAAACTGTCGCAGCGGCGTAGCCAGGAATTTCTGAAGGGGGGGGGGGGGGGGGGGGGGCGATAGTGAAAACATGGGACGGAAAAGTTCAAATTTCCTCCAGCAAATGCAGTAAATGTATGGAAAAAATCTCCCGAGAAAGGGGGGGCCCCCTGCCTCCCCCCCTGGCTACGCCCCTGTGTCAGTACAGAGTCTGCTTCAGTACAGCAAAAAAAGGTCAAAAAGTCCACAGAGTCTTTCTATATAGTCTTATCTGTCGTATTTGTCGCATCAGTCGACCGTGAAACAATAGAAATTGGAATTATTCCTCGGGCTTCCGGTGGAAGGCCCGAGGTATAAAATGGGCTTTCGTCGTATTTTTCTGCTTTCAGTCGCAAAACGCACCTTTGACAGCTGTAATGATTCGTTCGTTTTATTTGACAATCATTAATCGAGAATATTTAAAGAGGTTTATTGGTGTGTGTCTTGATCCGAGCGCATGCAGACGAGAGAGAGAGATCAAATACATAGGATCCGGTTACATAACATACATGTTGCGTGATTAATTCTTGATACGTTGCGTGATATCATGACATCCCCCTTTCCATGATTAATTTCAACAATAATTATAAAATCGTCACTTGCTGATAAAACTGTAACATGCTAAAATAATGTTCAACTTATGAGTTCGTTTGTGATTCTAGTATCTATCAATCTACACATATCTGTCTGGTGGTCTAACGATCCTTCCGCTGCGCGTCACAGTCATAGCAGCAGGCTTGTCACTGGCTAGGTTGTCGGTCGCTACCGCTGGCTCTGAGTTGATACTGCGTGGCTGCATGGCATCACTGTTGTTGCTGGATTGAGTTGTTGGAGGGATGCTTCTGATGTGTAGCCTGTTGCGCCTAAGCTCTCCTCCTGTAGGTGTTTCCAGACGATATGATCGTGGTACGTTGGCAAGCTTCTCTGTGATCACTGCAGGTTTCCATGTTTTCGTCTTGTGGTCTTGTAGCGTCACAGGTTGTCCTACGTGTAATGGCGGTAACGGTTTTACATGTCGGGCGAAGTAGAATTTCTGAACATCCTGTCGGTATTTGAGTCGGTCTATGACGTCGTCACTGTCGGTTTGTCGCTGTATTGCACGTTGTAGGTTATCTTGTACTTTCCTACCTAGGAGTAACTCGGCTGGTGATGGTAACTTGCTGTCGATTGGTGTGGCGCGTAGACACAGAAGTGCAATGTTCAGGTCTGTGTTGTTCTCTTTTGCTTTTATGAGAGCGTTCTCTACTAGCTTGACTTGGCTCTCAATGAACCCGTTGCTGCGTGAATGCTTGGGTGAACTTGGTATATGCTGGAATCCGTACTCCTTTGCAAATTCTTCGAACTCTTCACTCGTGTATTGTGATCCACTGTCAGATCTAACGACAGCAGGAATTCCGTGTTCGCCAAACACCTGTTTCATGGCGTCAATTACAGATTTGCTCTTGCAGTTTACCTGGGGCATTTTCCTCACGAATGGGTACTTGGAGTAATAGTCGGAGATAAGCAAGAACTCCGTGTTGTCGATATGGAAGAGATCTGATGCGATGGTATGCCATGGGCGCGGTGGTACTTCTGTTTGGATCAATTACAGTGTATTAAGCCAATCAGCAGTACACGATACTCAGATTTCGGCTATCTCAAGAAGGCAACATCGCTAGGTGACCAAACTTGGCTTAAGTTATTTTGGAGGCAAGGGGAGTTCACTTCCAATGTCACGTGACATCATATCAAGAAGTGCTGTCGTTTTTATGGCAAATCCGCGCGGGTTGCCTGTGGTATTCAAAACGTGTCTCAGGCCCTCGGCGGGGGGTAAAAACAAAATGGCGACCAAGAGAATGTTGTTTCTCGAGTATCTGCAAGTTTGGTAAATATTCCTGCTATTTTCGCTAAGATATGAGGAAAAGTACTTACAGACCTTCCAAAAAGGTAAGGGGGAATTTCCTAATAAGGAAGTTCTGCAACGTCGGCAAAACGACAGTTTTTGGCGAAATTTTCTTGATATGGACGTCATCGATGACGTTATCAAAACTAGAAAAGTCTATATCTCGAGAACCAACATTGCTAGGTGACCAAACTTGTGTAAAGTTATTTTGGACTCAAGGGGGGTGCACTACCAAGGTCACGTGACATGACGTCATCGATGACGTCATCAAAACTAGAAATGTCAATATCTCAAGAAGGTAACATCGCTAGGTGACCAAACTTGGGTAAAGTTATTTTGGAGGCAAGGTGGGTGCACAAACAGGGTCACGTGACATGACGTCATCAAAACTAGAAAAGTGAATATCTCAGGAAGGCAACATCGCTAGGTGACCAAACTTGGGTACAGTCGAGAAAACATCCGGAGTATGTGGGTATGGAGCTCTTTGAAATGCAACATAAAAAAAATCTGAATTTGCAAGTATGGCAATGGAGAACAAGAATGTTTTCTGTAGCAAGTGACGTCTCGACACGTCACATTATTAATCTTTTGCTAGACTTATTATTTTCCCTAACAACGGCCCAACAAGATAGGTAAACGCACCCTTTTATAAAAATATGTAACCGGGAGCTCAGCTTTTAGCCAGTGGCTAAATCTATATACAGTAGTGCCTTCTTTGTTTAATAATGAATTCCACAAGAGCGCCGCCATCGTCAACTTTCTTAAACCAAACTGCCTTCTAGCCCTCCATACTACCGAAATCAAACCAATATCTTAACTTTAACACTTTTAGCCATATCTTGAATCTTGACTCCTCGGATATCACAGTTAAGTACGCTGCTCCCTTCTGAGTAGTCTGTAACATTTCTCAAATTAATATTCACCAGTCATCTCGAAAATATTTTCATAGCAGGGCTAGCTGATCTAGAGAGCTAATCGAAGAACAAGAACAAATGTCGATTTTAGGGAAACTGATCAAGAGAAAGTGGTGATCTAGCTAGAAGCGGGAGGGCTGAAAATCACTGAAAACCCTACCCTGCACAGCGGCACATACACCGTATAGTAAATATAAGGGAGTACCCCCCTCCCCCGGGGAGTCTCTGTAGCTGTAATTGAAAATCTTTTTTGACAAACATGCAGTATCTTTCCCAGGACTTTGCAGAGCCACTTCCGTGCAAACTCCTGCTATTATCACATTCTGTATTCGAAGTCTACTTTCAAGTAAAACTCCTCATCGGGGCTGTCTAGTCAGGGGCCGGAATGCCAGCAGCCAGGGGTCGAGTTGGCTGTCATATCAAAGCTGGCACACCTTGATGTCCCTTCGGTAGAAACTGGAAGATCACTGCTAGCTGCACAAAACGCCATCTGCAAAATACCCCATCTATAAAACCAGAAACATATAAGTGAGTTGAAACGTGTAACAAACATACATTACTTTAGTGCCAAGCTGCGGAATATTCGCAGAATAAACAATTGAACAGATTTTGAAAATAATGTTGTTGCAAGACTTCAAGATGTTAAATGTTAGTATATTATCACTTACCACTGTTGCTCTACTTTATATGAGCGAAAAATGAAATATTATGAAGAGAAAACCTGCTTGGGTTAGCAGTCGAGAGTTCATTATTGACCAAATATGGTCATAAATTCATCTCGAATAATCCAAAGCTTGGTTCGCTGTTACATGTTTCAGCGAGATCTGCTGTCTTCTGATTGATAGGTATGTATGCTATTATTTCCAGCTAATAGACGCGTAACGTGGATTGACCTGGATAGTTTATTGATTTATTGCCACGCCGAAACTCAGTGTTGAAGCTCAGTCCTTACTTATTCTCGTTTCCCGATTCGACTGTACTGATTCGGCCGTTTATACCGTTTCAATTCCGGGGAAGTACTTATGAAAAAAGTGTTTCAGTCAAAATTTAAATACAAGAACTCTCAAACTCATTTTATTTCCATTACAGAACCGTATACCCCGGGGGGGACTCCTATATTATTTGGGCGGGGGTGCTCGTCGTACCTTGTAGGGTTTAAAATTAAGGCCTCTGTACCTTTTAGGGGTAAATTTTGAAAACTTGCATTTTTTTCCAGATAGATACCAGTTAGGGTTCCGTTCTAGCAAATCAAGCAAATCACGCTTGTTTGAAGCCTGAATTTGAGACGTATTTTCGCTCGAAAAAACATTCAAGAGAAAATTACGAGGGAAAATAGGTCTTGTTGGTACCTTTTAGGGGTGAAAATCAACTAAGCGACGCCATTTTAGGTACCTTTTAGGGGTAAAATCGAAAGTTCCCGACGACCACCCCCGCCCCAAAAATAGGGGAGTCCCCCACCGGGCCGTATACACTTGTTTAAAAACATTTAGACAAAGAACATTTTAGATATTTTACACAATATATTACTACTTACAGCAAAAAGTATTCAATACTATTCGAATTAGAAAGTCAGTGATGAAATCAAGTCTCTATTACTTAGTATTTTGTGCAAGTGTTGCGAAATGTTATCTGTCTGACTACGCGCTTATGCCCCCCCCCCCCCCCCCCTTATGGTGTTAGACACATCACTGCGTTGTCCTGCATGCATGGAAATTGGTTCTTGAATCCTTAAAATTGAACTTAAAATGGATCTGTATTAATGGAAATAAAATGTGTTTGAGAGTTATTTTGACCAGGGAAGTGTTTTGACTGAAATATTTCTTTCATAGATATATAGTTTATTAGCAGCTTATACACACAAGTACATGGCTGTCACGCTAACAAACATTAATAAAAATACAAAAACAAGTAATGCAAGAGTCCAGCTAGTTTTAGATTACCCACCCCTAGTTAAAAAATAGTCATATATATATTTAGCGACCTCCCTCTGCGCTGTTATAGGAGGATTTATTAGATTCTGAAAAAGGAGGCTTTCATCAATATATCTTTTATCTTTCATGACCTTTTTAACTTTTAAAACCTCAAGCACTCGTTTTCTTGCCATCTCATGTCGCTTACATTTAATCAGGAAGTGGAACTCGTCTTCGACCTCCCCTGAATTACACTGAGAACAAATTCTGTCCTCAGGCTTTCTATAGGGCCTCTGGTAGCGCCCAGTCTCGATTTCAAGTTTATGACTACTAATCCTTAGGCGGGTGAGGGCTATTCGGTGGTTGAGGTTGTGAATGTTAGAAAGGTATGTCTCAAAATCATATGTCGTTTTGAAAGTTCTATAGGTTCTAAGTTTGTTTTTTTGACCGGGCTTTTTGGAGTCATTGAATATTTCGCCCAACCAACATTGAAATTCGATGTCTTGCAGCCTTTGCTTAAAAAGCACTTTATCCTGCTGCAAGGCATCGTTTTGCAAAATGTTGGTGAGGGTTTCGCCCAACCCACACGAAGCGACAATTGCTTGTAATTTTTTAGCCAATGAGACTTATAATTATTGTCTTTAAGGTCGAGAAACGTATCGTAGGATAAAAATCCCCTCTCTTCGATTAGTTTGAAAAGAAAGTTGAGGGCTCTGCATTTGGCATTTATGGAGAGAGGGTATCTTCCCAGCTCCCCAAGGCAAGCACTGTTTACAGCGGTTTTTGTTACGCCAAGCAGAAGTTTACAAAACAGCACATGCACTGCCTCAACAGGGTCGCGCCCTTTCTGATCCTTCTCAACTCCCCAAACTTCGCTAGCATACAAAAGTATTGGCTTAACTAGAGTATCAAAAAGCCGCATAGTCAGTTTAACGTCAGTTAAAAAGTTTTTACCCATTGCTTTCTTAAGTTTGTAGAGGGCTTTGAGTGCTATCTTTTTCAACTCATTCCTAGCCAAGCTAAAGGAACCTGCTGCGCTGAAAGTAAGCCCCAGATATTTATAGGACTTCACATTTTCCAAAATATCGTCTTCATATTTAAAGGAGTGGCTTAAGATTTTGCCTACGTTATTAAAAATTAACACTTTCGTTTTTTCTAAATTAAGTTTCATACCATTCTCTGAAACGAAGCTATGTACTGCATCAAGTAAAGCTTGAAGCTGCTGGCTGCTCCTAGCCATAAGAACCAAGTCATCTGCATAGAGCAGGTGACTTGTTTTCAAGGAATTAATCTCCAGAGTTTCGTTACTTTCCTGAGTTAAATTGCATAGCTTTTCAGAGAGATCGCTGAGGTATAAATTGAAAAGTGTAGTTGAAAGGACGCATCCTTGCCTCACTCCTATGTTACAATGAAAGGACTCCGATATTTCCCCGTTGGCTTTGACAACTGCCAGGTCTTTGCTGTACATTGTTTTTAAAACAGCCAGAAAGTGTCCCGTGACACCTGTCTTTTTAACCTTGTCAAACAGCCTCTCTCTAGGGATTGTATCGAAGGCCTTTGAAAATCAATAAAGCAAGTAAACAGTAAGTTATTCTTTTTGGGGGGCTTGCTTTTAACATACTTATCGATTAATGCCTTAAGAACGAAAATATTATCAACGGTACCGTTCTTTTTGCGGAACCCACCCTGTTCTTTTCTTAGCAGCCCTTTGACTTCTAAATAGTAATATAGCCTCTCGTTTAAAATAGAAGTGAGGATTTTGCTGAGGCAAAATGTAACCCCCGGAACTGAATCGGTAATGGCCGAAGAAGCTGGCATGTTGTAAAACCAGGATTGGACTTGGACTGAGACTGGATTGCACTGCACTGGACTCAAACTAGACACTTTGCTTATTGGACTGGACTCAAACTGAACTCTTTGCTTATTGGACTGGACTCAAACTGGACTCTTTGCTTATTGGACTGGACTCAAACTGGACTCTTTGCTTATTGGACTGGACTCAAACTGGACCACACTCTTAATGGAATGGACTAAAACTCTGGACTGGACTGTCACTGGAGTTTGAGTCCAGTCCAGTTTGAGTCCAGCTCATTGTCAGTCCCGTCCAGTTTCAATCCAGTCCATTAACAGTCCATTCCAATTATTTAGAGTCCAGTTTGAGCCCAGTTCAGTCCTGTCCAGTCTCACTCCAGTCCAATTCCAGTCCAGTCCAGATTTTACAGCATGCCGAAGAAGCTTCACTGCGGTGCCAGTAACGTCTTTCAGTTGCTTCGTCGCCATATCGCTTAAACTTAAAGAAGCGGGAAGGCTCATTTAGTTCTTTCTGGCGCTACTAACAAACTTGTCAGAGAAGTGTGAGAGGCAGCTTGCCCCTCCCCCCTTCCAGGATGTATTGAATAAATTCAAGAACCGGGGGTAAAAATTGAATGAATTGAATTGGGGGGGGGGGGGGGGGGGGGGCATCAGAACGTTTCATTTGTTTTGCCAAACCTTGAATTGAAGTGAATATCCGGAACATCGCAAAGCGTTAACGAAACTGAGAATTAGTGACCACATCCTAGAAATAGAAAGAGGGCGATATATCAGACCTTATGTGAAACCTGAACTAAGGAAGTGTCCCCACTGTTCTAAAATGGAGGACGAACGCCACTTTTTGATCGTATGCCCTTTGTACGCAGATCTCCGAAATGAGCTTTCTCAGAAAATTGGCAAATACATAAACAACTTTACTGATATGATAGCGCCAAAGAAACATGCAAACGACGTAGCTAAATTTTTCTTTGATTGCTTCAGCAAAAGATCCAAAATACTTCAAAATTCCTAAAAGGTTAAGTGCTTCTTAATATATATATATATGAGCGCGCGCAACTGAAAAGGGCGTTTCACAGGCGACTGGGAAGAATAGCGAAATGGGGGTTATTTTGACCTCGAAGTGATGTCTCCCTTTTCAGTTGCCAGCGCTCATGTTGCATTCTCGTCTTCCCTCTGACAGCCTACTTACGCGATGTCATGACTCTGCGCTTAAGAGGCTTGGTATAAGAGGCCTTGGCAAACCGCACCACGCCTGATTCTTGGCAAAGAGCTCGCCGAACGAACTAAGGCTCCCCCCCAGTCCATGCGATGCTATCCCAGAGCGACTTCGTACCCTGAAATTGACTAGAATAAGAAGCGGGAAATAAGGGCTAGAAATACGACTCTTCTCATTTCGCGCAACTCCACTCAAAGCATTGAATCACGACATATCAGCCTCAGTAAGGGCTTGCGTGCCACTATTGCAATCAAAACAGCTTTGGGAAAGGAGATGCGATTGATGAGATGAGCGCGCGCAACTGAAAAGGGCGTTTCACAGGCGACTGGGAAGAATAGCGAAATGGGGGTTATTTTGACCTCGAAGTGATGTCTCCCTTTTCAGTTGCCAGCGCTCATATATATGTAATTAGTGTGCGTTTTATCACGTTATTTGGAACGACACTCATGTACAGTTCTTGTATAAGGTGCCAAATAATCTGTCTGTCTGTCTGTCAAACTTGGTCCTACTTTTACGAAGTATTTATTAAAATTATTTGCAATGAGGCTCAAATATTTTCTAAAAGTAATTTCGCTGTCGTTTTCTCTCTAGAGTATCTTGCGTGACAAGCATGTCTTCCAAAAAGAGCTATATCCATGTGCCTCATAGCACCCCGATGGAAGTTCGAACTCTCCACTCGTTCCTAGACTCTGTGACCGAGGAGCAACTCGATAACGAGGCCCTGATTATGTACGACATGGATTTGACAAGGTCTGCAATAACATTCAGGGAACTTAGAGACCGGTGAGTTTACATCCTGTCTTCATATCAAGAAAGTCTGGCCGTAGGCCCTTTTCGACCCTTTGGTGGCCGAGAAAAAACAAAATGGCGATCAAAGAAAAAGAGCCTTGATGGATTTTTCTGTTATATGATATGTTTTTGGCAGAAAAGAACTCATTTTGTGACACAATTAGCTACGGAAGGAAGTTCCGGTTTGTAGCACTTACCTGTTCCTCGAATTGACCATTGAGAAAAGAGTCGTCATTGTAATGACTTTTAACCTGAACTCTCAACTTTACGGCTCTAGAATGGAGGGACGTTTTCGAGCAGCATTCACTGCTCTTCGTCAGCGTTTGTGCTGTCACGTATTGGGCACTATTAATAGTATTGCACTTTTTAATGAATTCGCAGCTTAGCAAAATATTTTGTTGTCGGCCACCTGTGTCGGCGCGCGCACCCCAAAATTTACAGGAATTTAGGCGGGAACTTCTGCCAAAAGACATATTCCTCGGAAATTTTGATTAAAATAATATAGATTGCTGTCGTTGTTTTTGTATTTAAAAAAAAATGTCTTTTCTAGGTCGGCGCAAATGGCAGCATCCCTATTGGACCTTGGCCTAACACGTGGCGATCACGTGCTTCTCATCGGAGCCAGCAGTATCCGGTATGCGGTATCAACCATGGCTCAGCATCGTGTGGGTGCCAATATCATCATGCTAGGCCCTGGAGGAATGACTGATGACAAAGTCAAGACTCTTAAGACCTTGGATCTCAAAGCAGTACTCTTCGACCCCGTCATGAAAGCGTCCCAATTGGAACAGCTCAAGGAAGGCTTACACGCCTTGGTGAGCGACCAAGTTATGGTGACACTACGCGACGAGGAGTCAGGCAAGAGGGTATGTCAAGGAGATCTACACACGTTTGGGAGCCTCATTGATCGCGGCAAAGCTCTAGGTGTGGAGAAACTCCAACACGCGCAAGACCAGATTCAACCAGATGATCCGCATGTTGTTTTCTTCACGTCTGGGAGCACAGGCGCGCCTAAGCTTGTCCAGTGCACAGTGCATCAACATACAAGCATGATGTCTTTCTTCGGAAAAAAGACATTAAAACGAGTGGAGAATGCTGCCCCCATTGATGCCAAAAGCGTCCTGTACGCCGACCGACCGATGGTTTGCCGGGGAGGGTATGGCGGTCTCTTGAAAATGATTGCTGGTCACACACTAGTTTGGGTACCGACAGAAATGGCATTATCGGACGAGACAAACGAAGCTGTGTTTAAAATCTGGGAAAAAGAAAAATGTACGAATATCCGATTAAGCGTACCGCTGATCCACAGGCTCTCATCCGGGAACTTTCAACAGAAGTACGACCTAAGCTGTGTTCGAGGCTTCGTGTTGATGGGTCAGCGGTTTTCTTTTGAATTGGTTGAGTCAGCTTTGCGCTGTGTACCTTCAGCTAATGGAATGCTTGGTTATGGCAGCACTGAAGGTGGTTTTGTTTCCATGGCAATCTATAAGAAGTCGACTCTGGCTGCAGAAGAGTACGGGAAAATGCGAGTTCTCCCTGGAAACGAGGTTAAAATCGTAGACGAAGAAGGGAAGATTGTGACTAGAGGAGACACAGGAGAGATCTGTGTGCGAAACCGACAGTTATTCCTCAAGTACCTTGGGAACCCAGAGATAACGAAGGAAGTCCTATCTCCCACGGGTTGGTACTCTATGGGGGACATTGGAAAGATGGATGACGAGGGGGGAATCGAAGTGCTTGGTCGCAAGAAGGAGTTCATCAAGCGCGCAACTGTCAAGATTTTTCCCGGAGAGATCGAGGCCGTGATTCTCAAGCATCAGACAGTCGCAGATGTAGCGATTGTCGGTGTTCCTGATCAGCGCTTTTATGAAGAGTTGTGCGCATGCGTTATACTGAAGAATGGTGGATCAGACGACATAGAAGCGAGGCTGGCCGAGCTTGAGGCCTGGTGCGCAGAGCAATGGCCGCCAGGCGGTGATGGGTTGAGCCTGAAGCCCAAGTATTTTATACCGATAGAGAGTTTTCCATGGGGAAAGACGGCAAAGACTGACAGAATCGTCCTTCGCCAGGTAGCAATTGAAAGGCTTAAAATCAAAGAGAGTTCTGTTTGATAGAGATTGACGCCGAAAAAGATAAGTGTGGACCTACCGATTGTGTGGAGCGATTCATGTAGTTTGTTTGGTTTAATTTCGGCGAGATTAGTTTCTAACGGTCCAACTGCTGTTTTGGCAACCAGTTTAGCTGGCTCTCGCGTGTTTGGGGAGAAAATGTAATGTAGAGCAGCAGTCGTCTTCACGCTTGTCAACCTTGATTCCATAGCCTGAGTACCAAATGCAAAGGGATAGAGGGGGACCCGCGCGGCCGGTAGCAAGCGCAAATGGAAAGGAAGAGAGGAGTCCCCCCTCCCCCCTTCTCTCTCCCTTTCCCTTTGCACCGCGCCCCTGACCGTGCGCGCCCCCTCTCTCCCTTTCCCTTCCCTTGCCGTGCGCGCCTCCTCTTTCCCTTTGCGCCGCACCCCTGGTCGTGCGCGCCCCTCTCTCCCTTTCCCTTCCTTGCCGTGGGCGCCTCCTCTTTCCCTTTGCACAGCGCCCCTGGCCGTGCGCACCCCCTCTCTCCCTTTCCCTTTGCGCCATGCTCCTGGCCGTGCGCACCCCCTCTCTCCCTTTCCATTTGCACCGCGCCCCTGGCCGTGCGCACCCCCTCTCTCCCTTTCCATTTGCGCCGCGCCCCTGGCCGTGCGCACCCCCTCTCTCCCTTTCCCTTTGCGCCGCGCCCCTGGCCGTGCGCACCCCCTCTCTCCCTTTCCCTTTGCGCCATGCCCTGGCCGTGCGCACCCCCTCTCTCCCTTTCCCTTTGCGCCATGCCCCTGGCCGTGCGCACCCCCTCTCTCCCTTTCCCTTTGCGCCGCGCCCCTGGCCGTGCGCACCCCCTCTCTCCCTTTCCCTTTGCGCCATGCCCCTGGCCGTGCGCACCCCCTCTCTCCCTTTCCCTTTGCGCCATGCCCCTGGCCGTGCGCACCCCCTCTCTCCCTTTCCCTTTGCGCCATGCCCCTGGCCGTGCGCACCCCCTCTCTCCCTTTCCCTTTGCGCCATGCCCCTGGCCGTGCGCACCCCCTCTCTCCCTTTCCCTTTGCGCCATGCCCCTGGCCGTGCGCACCCCCTCTCTCCCTTTCCCTTTGCGCCATGCCCCTGGCCGTGCGCACCCCCTCTCTCCCTTTCCCTTTGCGCCATGCCCCTGGCCGTGCGCACCCCCTCTCTCCCTTTCCATTTGCGCCGCGCCCCTGACCGTGCGCACCCCCTCTCTCCCTTTCCATTTGCGCCGCGCCCCTGACCGTGCGCACCCCCTCTCTCCCTTTCCCTTTGCGCCATGCCCCTGGCCGTGCGCACCCCCTCTCTCCCTTTCCCTTTGCGCCATGCCCCTGGCCGTGCGCACCCCCTCTCTCCCTTTCCCTTTGCGCCATGCCCCTGGCCGTGCGCACCCCCTCTCTCCCTTTCCATTTGCGCCGCGCCCCTGACCGTGCGCACCCCCTCTCTCCCTTTCCCTTTACGTCATGCCCCTGGCCGTGCGCAGCACCCCCTCTCTCCCTTTCCATTTGCGCCGCGCCCCTGGCCGTGCGCACCCCCTCTCTCCCTTTCTCTTTGCACCGAGCCCCTGGTCGTGCGCACCCCCTCTCTCCTTTCCCTTTGCACCGCGCCCCGGCCGTGCGCATCCCCTCTATCCCTTTCCATTTGCGCCGCGCCCCTGGCCGTGCGCACCCCCTCTCTCCCTTTCTCTTTGCACCGAGCCCCTGGCCGTGCGCACCCCCTCTCTCCCTTTCCTTTGCACCGCGCCCCCGGCCGTGCGCATCCCCTCTCTCCCTTTCCATTTGCGCCGCGCCCCTGGCCGTGCGCACCCCCTCTCTCCCTTTCCATTTGCGCCGCGCCCCTGGCCGTGCGCACCCCCTCTCTCCCTTTCCATTTGCGCCGCGCCCCTGGCCGTGCGCACCCCCTCTCTCCCTTTCTCTTTGCACCGAGCCCCTGGTCGTGCGCACCCCCTCTATCCCTTTCCCTTTGCACCGCGCCCCCGGCCGTGCGCATCCCCTCTCTCCCTTTCTCTTTGCACCGAGCCCCTGGTCGTGCGCACCCCCTCTATCCCTTTCCCTTTGCACCGCGCCCCCGGCCGTGCGCATCCCCTCTCTCCCTTTCCATTTGCACCGAGCCCCTGGTCGTGCGCACCCCCTCTATCCCTTTCCCTTTGCACCGCGCCCCCGGCCGTGCGCACCCCCTCTCTCCCTTTCATTTGCGCCGCGCCCTGGCCGTGCGCACCCCCTCTCTCCCTTTCTCTTTGCACCGAGCCCTGGTCGTGCGCACCCCCTCTATCCCTTTCCCTTTGCACCGCGCCCCCGGCCGTGCGCATCCCCTCTCTCCCTTTCATTTGCGCCGCGCCCCTGGCCGTGCGCACCCCCTCTCTCCCTTTCTCTTTGCACCGAGCCCCTGGTCGTGCGCACCCCCTCTATCCCTTTCCCTTTGCACCGCGCCCCCGGCGTGCGCATCCCCTCTCTCCCTTTCCATTTGCGCCGCGCCCCTGGCCGTGCGCACCCCCTCTCTCCCTTTCCATTTGCGCCGCGCCCCTGGCCGTGCGCACCCCCTCTCTCCCTTTCCATTTGCGCCGCGCCCCTGGCCGTGCGCACCCCCTCTCTCCCTTTCTCTTTGCACCGAGCCCCTGGTCGTGCGCACCCCCTCTATCCCTTTCCCTTTGCACCGCGCCCCGGCCGTGCGCATCCCCTCTCTCCCTTTCTCTTTGCACCGAGCCCCTGGTCGTGCGCACCCCCTCTATCCCTTTCCCTTTGCACCGCGCCCCGGCCGTGCGCATCCCCTCTCTCCCTTTCCATTTGCACCGAGCCCCTGGTCGTGCGCACCCCCTCTATCCCTTTCCCTTTGCACCGCGCCCCGGCCGTGCGCACCCCCTCTCTCCCTTTCCATTTGCGCCGCGCCCCTGGCCGTGCGCACCCCCTCTCTCCCTTTCTCTTTGCACCGAGCCCCTGGTCGTGCGCACCCCCTCTATCCCTTTCCCTTTGCACCGCGCCCCGGCCGTGCGCATCCCCTCTCTCCCTTTCCATTTGCGCCGCGCCCCTGGCCGTGCGCACCCCCTCTCTCCCTTTCTCTTTGCACCGAGCCCCTGGTCGTGCGCACCCCTCTATCCCTTTCCCTTTGCACCGCGCCCCCGGCCGTGCGCATCCCCTCTCTCCCTTTCTCTTTGCACCGAGCCCCTGGTCGTGCGCACCCCCTCTATCCCTTTCCCTTTGCACCGCGCCCCGGCCGTGCGCACCCCCTCTCTCCCTTTCCATTTGCGCCGCGCCCCTGGCCGTGCGCACCCCCTCTCTCCCTTTCTCTTTGCACCGAGCCCCTGGTCGTGCGCACCCCCTCTATCCCTTCCCTTTGCACCGCGCCCCCGGCCGTGCGCATCCCCTCTCTCCCTTTCCATTGCGCCGCGCCCCTGGCCGTGCGCACCCCCTCTCTCCCTTTCTCTTTGCACCGAGCCCCTGGTCGTGCGCACCCCTCTATCCCTTTCCCTTTGCACCGCGCCCCCGGCCGTGCGCATCCCCTCTCTCCCTTTCTCTTTGCACCGAGCCCCTGGTCGTGCGCACCCCCTCTCTCCCTTTCCTTTGCACCGCGCCCCGGCCGTGCGCACCCCCTCTCTCCCTTTCCATTTGCGCCATGCCCCTGGCCGTGCGCACCCCCTCTCTCCCTTTCTCTTTGCACCGAGCCCCTGGTCGTGCGCACCCCCTCTATCCCTTCCATTTGCGCCGCGCCCTGGCCGTGCGCATCCCCTCTCTCCCTTTCCATTTGCGCCGCGCCCCTGGCCGTGCGCACCCCCTCTCTCCCTTTCTCTTTGCACCGAGCCCCTGGTCGTGCGCACCCCCTCTATCCCTTTCCCTTTGCACCGCGCCCCCGGCCGTGCGCATCCCCTCTCTCCCTTTCTCTTTGCACCGAGCCCCTGGTCGTGCGCACCCCCTCTATCCCTTTCCCTTTGCACCGCGCCCCCGGCCGTGCGCATCCCCTCTCTCCCTTTCTCTTTGCACCGAGCCCCTGGTCGTGCGCACCCCCTCTATCCCTTTCCCTTTGCACCGCGCCCCCGGCCGTGCGCACCCCCTCTCTCCCTTTCCATTTGCGCCATGCCCCTGGCCGTGCGCACCCCCTCTCTCCCTTTCTCTTTGCACCGAGCCCCTGGTCGTGCGCACCCCCTCTATCCCTTTCCCTTTGCACCGCGCCCCCGGCCGTGCGCATCCCCTCTCTCCCTTTCCATTTGCGCCGCGCCCCTGGCCGTGCGCACCCCTCTCTCCCTTTCCATTTGCGCCGCGCCCCTGGCCGTGCGCACCCCCTCTCTCCCTTTCTCTTTGCACCGAGCCCCTGGTCGTGCGCACCCCCTCTATCCCTTTCCATTTGCACCGCGCCCCCGGCCGTGCGCACCCCCTCTATCCCTTTCCCTTTGCACCGCGCCCCCGGCCGTGCGCACCCCCTCTATCCCTTTCCCTTTGCACCGCGCCCCCGGCCGTGCGCATCCCCTCTCTCCCTTTCCATTTGCACCGAGCCCCTGGTCGTGCGCACCCCTCTATCCCTTTCTCTTTGCACCGCGCCCCCGGCCGTGCGCACCCCCTCTATCCTTTCCCTTTGCACCGCGCCCCCGGCCGTGCGCACCCCCTCTCTCCCTTTCTCTTTGCACCGCGCCCCTGGTCGTGCGCACCCCCTCTATCCCTTTCCCTTTGCACCGCGCCCCCGGCCGTGCGCATCCCCTCTCTCCCTTTCCATTTGCACCGCGCCCCTGGTCGTGCGCACCCCCTCTATCCCTTTCCCTTTGCACCGCGCCCCCGGCCGTGCGCATCCCCTCTCTCCCTTTCCATTTGCACCGCGCCCCTGGTCGTGCGCACCCCCTCTATCCCTTTCCCTTTGCACCGCGCCCCCGGCCGTGCGCATCCCCTCTCTCCCTTTCCATTTGCGCCGCGCCCCTGGTCGTGCGCACCCCCTCTATCCCTTTCCCTTTGCACCGCGCCCCCGGCCGTGCGCATCCCCTCTCTCCCTTTCCATTTGCACCGCGCCCCTGGTCGTGCGCACCCCCTCTATCCCTTTCCCTTTGCACCGCGCCCCCGGCCGTGCGCATCCCCCTCTCTCCCTTTCCATTTGCACCGAGCCCCTGGTCGTGCGCACCCCCTCTATCCCTTTCCCTTTGCACCGCGCCCCCGGCCGTGCGCATCCCCTCTCTCCCTTTCCATTTGCACCGCGCCCCTGGCCGTGCGCACCCCCTCTCTCCCTTTCTCTTTGCACCGCGCCCCTGGCCGTGCGCGCCCCCTCTTCCCCTTTCCCTTTGCACTTTTTGCTACGCATACTATGTTTCCAGGGTCTTGTGGGCCTAATTTTCAAGAAGAATATTACCCACAAGACCCTAGAAACAAGGTTCTACGCTGGCAGGACCTCAAAGACGGTGACATCATAGATTCCTTGCGTGATAGCTCGTCGAGAAGCCTGGGAACGAAGCTAGGATGAGCAGAACATTTAACCCTGAGCTACGATATTTTTCTAAATGCTCCTCACGTCATGTTTAGTTTTGGTAATGGACAGTAATCTTCTAATGTAGATAAATTTGTGAATGTTACAGATAGAGAAATAAAAATATCAAGAAAAAGCAAAATTTATCTTATTAATTTTTAGGTCCAAACATCCCTTCACACAATCTCTTTTTAAACCCTATAATACTGCAATGTTGCAGTACACAAACAATTGACTGATTCCGCATTCATTGTTCTACTCCCTAGTTACTGTTGCTACGTCGGACAAGCCAAAATTTTACTTTGGCATAGAGCATGGAAAATACTGCTCATAGTATATGGGTTTTATATTTTCGTCACGAAAAACTGAAGAATTCATTAAAAATCCTCGAATTTCGAGTTTGTTGCTCGGACATTTTGAATTCCATAGGGAAAACTGCCCATTGTTTGATGATTACTAATGCGAAGACGGGATCGGTCTATAGCGCCCGGGGGGGGGGGGGACTCCCATATTTTTTGGCGGGGGTGCTCGTCGTACCTTTTAGGGTTTAAAATCAGGCCTCTGGTACCCTTTAGGGAGTAAAATTCGAAAACGTGTAATTGTTTCCAGATTGGTACCTGTTAGAGGTCCGTTCTAGCAAATCACGCACTTGTTGGTAGCCTGAATGTCGGACGTATTTTCCCTCGTAAAAAATACGCGAGAAAATTACGAGGGAAAATACGTTTCTTTGGTACCTTTTAGGGGTCAAAATCATCTGAGCGACGCCATGTTTGTTACCCTTTAGGGGTAAAATCAAAAGTTTCCACGAGCACCCCCGCCCCTAAAATATGGGAGTCCATCCCCCCCCCCCCGGGCTATAGCGCTCATCACTGTTTATCAACATTGCCATTGTAATCAGTAATGCTAATGTGCCAACCGTAGATTGAATAGCGCCCTTTGTTCTGTGAATCGATCTCTGGTTGGCACATTAATAACAATAGATGACGTCAGCGTGAACAGCGCTATTGCCCTAGGTCACCTGTATGAGCACTCCCAAACGTCACGTACTCAGGTGAATTAAGGCTTGGGTTTCGAACAAAATAGCATAACATTATATTTTGCGATAACACTTTTGCAATTTGTCATATCATGTCCATCTGTTTATGGGAGGCACATATCAAGACCTGTGACATTTTGATGGGGATAAAATTTCATTTCAAGGGTCACGTGACCTTAAGGCAGCTAAAATGAATTTTCGAAAATGGGGAGTACTTAGCATTAACATAGCTAAGTGAAATGCATGTTATTTATTAGAGGGTTAGGGTAGCTATATGAAATAGACTTTGCAGGTTGACTACCGCTACTTTGGAAGGAGATATTCAAGGAAAATCTCATATGCAAATTAGGTCACGTGACCTGTTTTGCAGGATATCTCACTTTTTGAAAGGTTTTTCCAAACTTCAAAAGCTATCCCTTTGAGTATCATAGGAAAGGAGCAAAATGAATGGTAATTTGTAGTTATATTTATTTTCCTTGTACTCCCCATTTTTAATTGAACAATTTGGATCAAATTCCAGTGCTAGCTTGTCACGTGACTACTCTTCGAACCGGAACAGGTATCAAATTGTTTTGGTTCAAGGTTTTCTATTATTTGATAATCTAGCTACAAGACGCGATCAAAGTGCTATAAGGCGCACTGAACTACTGAAATAATTACTTGCGAGTGGTATGACTAGTTTTACGGGAAATTTAAAAGGCTAGAGCATGATCTCGTGATATCATTATCCATCAGATAATAGTGTCAATCAATAATAGGCCTTTATCACGCAATATTGATTATTAATATATAATAGTTATCAGAAAATGAAATCCAGTATTCAATTCTACACATCCGTATTAGTAAAATTGCCAAAGTTTGGTGAAGATTGCTTCAATACTGACTGAGATATGAATTTTCAAAACTTCGTATTCCGGCTTATTTTCAAGAAATGTAATAATAATAATAATAATAATAATTATGATTTATTGCAGTTTCTCTACATGGTAGCTTTACATCTGCATATAAAATAAATAACTACTATGTAAACAAAATAAAAGTTAAAATATGTACAATATAATTAATTAAAAGCTAAGAATATTAATAATGAATATCTATGTACACTAATAATAATATGTCCTTTAATTCCTATTAATTACGCGACGTGAAGCTTTGTTTTTAAAAATATGAAAACATTCTTTCTTAAAATTATTAAAATCTGAACATGATCTTAAATGTGCAGGCAACTTATTGAAAAGATTGGCTGCTGTGTCTTGCAGTGTCCCCTTAAGGAGGGGGCATTACTTGAGCGTAACTGTCTCTGTGTATTGTGTCTTGTCAACTCTAGGTTGTCTGGCCATGAAGTGCTATATAAAGCTCTGTGTACTAGCTTAAGGATATTGTATTCTGTGTTCTCTAACGTTGGCTACCAGCCAAGCCTTAGTACATCACTCTCCGTACAGAAGCGATTCAGTACGAACCCGGCAGCGGCATTCTGTACTCTTTGAACTCGTTTCTGTAGGAATGCTGGCAGTGGGTACGATACCGTGTCATTGAAATTTAGCTTGGAAAGGATTAAACTTTGCGCTAAGGATTTCTTAATATCTAGTGGAGTCATGTTCTTTATTTTGCGCAGAGTTGACAACACTTTGTAGCAGGAAGAGGTCACTTGGTTGACGTGGTGGGTCCATTTGAGATCTTCACTTAACCAGGTGCCTAACAGCTTGAACTTATCTACTCTATCTAAGACTTGGTGTTTTAGCATAAGCATGGGTGTCAGAGTTCCTAAATCGTGTACCCGAGACATCTGTCGGGTGGTGACTAGCATCTGCTTGGTCTTCTTCTCGTTCAACAGAAGATTGGACGTTGATGCCCAGGATTCGATGCTTTGTAGACTCTCATTCATCATCTGGATGCAACTGTCCAGGTTCTTGGGTGTACTGTGCTGGTAGAATGTGGTGTCATCGGCGTATTGGAGGCAGTAGCAACTATCGTGCAAACAGTCCTCAAGATCGTTCACATAAAGGTTAAACAATACCGGTCCCAGAATAGAGCCTCGCGGAACGCCAAATTTAACTTCCGCCATATTGGATTGCTTGTCGTTAACCTGAACAAACTGTTTGCGCGACGACAGGTAGCTTAGGATCCACTGCAGTGCTTCGTTTGAAAACCCGATACCATACAACTTGCGTATTATAACTGAGTAGTCAACGGTATCGAACGCTTTAGAAAAGTCAGCGAAAGCTATCAGCGTAACCTCACCCTTGTTCATTGCGTTTATGATGTCGTCTCGGATGCGCAAAAGAACTGTGGAGGTCGAATGGCCTTTGCGATAGCCGTTAACTCCGCCTCTTAATACCTGCCGCCTCTCTATGAATTGTAGAAGCTGACCCAGAACAAGCCTTTCGTAAACTTTAGAGAGAACTGGAAGGATTGAAATCGGACGGAAATCGTCGTTCTGAACTGGGGTGTCAACTTTTGGGATCGGAGACACGCGCGCTATTTTCCAGGCCCCTGGGAAGGAGCGTTCAGAGATCTATTTAGAACGTGAGTCAGTGGAGACGTGATTGTTTCAGCACTCATTTTTAAGTACTTCGCTGGGATCTGGTCAGCTCCTGTTGAACAGTCGGTACGCATAGTCTTCAAGGACTTCAGTACTTCACAATAGGTGACGACGGAGATGAAATTTAGTAAAGTCACTATCGTCGTTCCCAAAAGAGTCTATAAGTTCTGATAGGAAACCTGCATTGGTTGCTGTAGCGCCAAGCAAGCGTTGTGAGGTCGAACTGAAGTGTGCATTGAGGACGTCTGGGTCCGCCTTGATGGGCTGGGGACTGGGGTTCAAAATACGATGAATAGTATTCCAAAGTTCTTTCGGTTTTTTTGAAGACAGGGCCTTTTTAAGAAATTCGCGCTTAACTTTCTTAATCTTCGTTTTGATTTTGTTACGAACTTCGAGAAATTTGTCCCATACCGAAGGAGAGCTTGTTTGATTCGCTAAGTGTCGTAATTTGTTTCGCTCTTTCTGTATTTCCCGGATGTCATGCTTATTCAACCAGGGTGCAGGTGGACGTGTGATTTTCGTTCGGCTTAGCGGGGCGTGTTTGTCGATGCACGACTTCAAAAGCGTGCTAAAGATGTCAAGTTTTTCACTCGGATCATCGACACCAAACACTAGATTGAGTGGAAGAGCCGCTAGATCTTCTTTGAAAGTTGTTTCGTCGAATTGTTTTTCGTTGCGCAGAAATTTGAAGCGCGCCTGAAAGCGATTCACCCTGATGTTGATACACGCGTACGGACCTTCATGATCACTTATCGTTTCGCAAGGCAACACATTACCAGTATGGGAAAATAAATCGAAACGAGGCTGGACGGGCATCGATGCCCGTCCAGCCTCGACTTGACGTATTTGCCCATACATTTCTTTGTAAAAAGTAAGTCAGAATAGGAAGTTGTGAAAATTCATATCTCAGTCAGTTTTCAAGTAATTCTTTTGAAACTTTGCAGTTTTACTAATACGGATGTGTAGAATTGGAAACTGGATTTCATTTTCGGATAACTATTATATATTAATAATCAATATTGCGTGATAAAGGTCTATAGTCAAATAAACATGCTGGTTATTTGAAACATCATCAAAATATAATCCTCGAAATCTAATAATAGGCTCATCAGGGGCCTCATCATAAGGTTTTAATTCACAGCTGGTGGCCAGCGCATTAGTGATGTCTCCTCGCTAGAAACTCGAAACTCTGTTGCAAAACCTTTTTCAGTCTGCATTTTGGACCTGCCGGTTGCAAAAACGCCATCTGCAAAGCACGAAATCTATAAAACATTCTGCAAGATCTGTTGTCTTCTGATTTAGAGGTATGTATGTTTATTATTTCTATGCAGTGAGTTCTATTAACTTATAGATGCTTAACGTGACTGGATAAGATTCTTCCGGCTTTAGCAATAAACTACAGTTGCTATCATTTTTGCTTCGTCGCGAAAACCACATCTCTTTTTAGTTCTTTCTAGTTCTTTTCCATACAAACTGGCCGAGAGATGTTGCATACAGCTGATCTCGAGGATGAGTCAGATGAGTTCATTTGAATGCAAACTTGAACTTGAAATCAAACTGTCAGTACAGAGTCTACTTTCACAGCAAAAAAGGTCAAAAAGTCCACATTGTAGAATGCTGGCGCCGCACCGACAAATTCTGTACGAGTTTCTCACGACAAGGAAGCAAAAATAAAACTTCAAAATATGAGGGATCCTGTCATTATATTCTTATCCATAATTAAAATGAATCAAAAGAAAGAGGTCCAAAAACAGATTGCGAAGTATGTGTGGGAATGTATGAGGGAAAGTAATCAAAGGACGTTTTATCGTGGATAAAGAAGAGTTATGCAGTTATTGGTCAGGTGCAAATGACTCTAGCTAACTGTACCTCATCAAAACATTTGCATCTTCCCGAATCCCGCTACAATATTCGGTGAAATCACCCAAATACCCTTATGCCAGCTCTGTCATCATAGTTTAATAACATTGAACAAAGTCATGGTGGCCTTTGGAATGGAGTGCAACCACCTTTAAAACCCGGGTTGAAGGAAAATGTACGTGGATAGAAAAAAGAGGAAGAAAAAAAAGTTCGGGTCGTACTGGTACTCGAATTCGACACCTTTCATTCTGAAGGCGAGCGTCTTTATCAGCTGAGCAATTCACTTACTTGATTTAACAGGGCCGTGGCAAGCCTCCTAAAACTTGGGGGGGGGGGGGGGGGGGTCACGGCATGGAAAAAATTCAAGATAGTTTTAAAGGAAAGTTATTTTTATATTAGTATAGTGCACGGCCTACTTGAAAAATAGTTCTTTTTAACCTATTTATTAACTGAATGTAGCTATCGTGGGGTTAAACAATAAAGTTTATTATAAAGTTTAAACTCTCAAGAAAGTGCTGTCGTTTTTATGGCAAATCCGCGCGGGCTGCCTGTGGTGTTCAAACGTGTCTCAGGCCCCTCAGCGGGGGCAAAAACAAAATGGCGACCAAGAGAAAGATGTTTCTCGAGTATCTGCAAGTTTTGGTAAATTTTCCTGCTTTTTTCGCTAAGATATATATGTGGAAAAGTACTTACAGACCTTCCAAATAAGGTAGGGGGGAATTTCCTAATAAGGAAGTTTTGCAACATCGGCAAAACGACATTTTTTTGCGAAATTTTCTTGATATGTTTTGCGCGCGAAGCGCACCGAAAATTTAGAGTCTAGCTTGTGAAATTACCGCACGTTTTGGCGAACTTTGATGTACAGGGTGCAAAATCGGGAGTTTTAAGGACTGTTTGGGGAAAACCCTTCTTGTACTTGTATTTTCGTTTTTTTTCTTTTACACAACACAATCTCTGGTAGTATCATCACTTTTTTCCTTTTCTCTCGAAACAATACCATATTTTTCCGAACTTTTTGTTTCAACAAAATATTATAAAACAAGAACAGTGATCTACATAAACAACTCAGTAACCTATTTATACTGTTATCAAGTCCTAGAAAGAAAAATGAACTGAAACTTGCATTATATAGGCATTCTTACGTAAGATTTTAAAATCTTATTAATCTATTGAAATAGCTTTCGCTATCAAATTTCCAATTTGAAAACTGTTCAGCCTGATGGCGAAATAAAAAATGTCATCACAATCCAATTCCATCCGCCCGATAGCACACGAAAATACGTCAAGTTTGTACTCATCATGTAGCTGAAAGGTTATTTAACAAACCTAGACGATTATTTTGTTCAATTCTTGTGAATCTGACTGTATTCAAGCTGCCTAAATTAACCCTAAAATCGTGTAAAATGGTGACTGTACCCCTTTAAGCGCGCTAGATCGATTAGTCCATTAGTCTAGTGCTACTATAGGTTTCCTGTACAAATTGTTTTTAAAAGTCAGATTTTGCACCTGTAAACTGCTTCCCCTTACCATATCATTAACCTGTACCACCTATACCAATTTGCTATCAATACCAATACACTTTCTCTTGTTTTCTCTAGATCTTTGCGTGACAAGCATGTCTTCCAAAAGGAGCTATATCCACGTCCCTCATAGCGCCCCGATGGAAATTCGAACTCTCCACTCGTTCCTAGACTCCGTGACCGAGGAGCAACTCGATAACGAGGCCCTGATTATGTACGATATGGATTTGACAAGGTCTGCCATGACATTCAGGGAATTTAGAGACTGGTGAGTTTGCATGTCTTCATATCAAGTTTACATCCTGTCTTCATATCAACCGGTCTTTTTTTACAAATCTGTGTTTGTCTTTAAAAAATCTCGACCCCGATCGATCTTGGCATTTACAGTAGTGGCCGAGAAAGAACTAACAAAATCTGGCGAGAAAGAAAGAGAGCGACGTTTTTCGAACATCTGAAAGTTTTGGTGGATTTTCCTGTGATGTTAATTAGCTATCAGGGGCGCTTTCCATTCAAATAGTTCTATTCAGACTGGGGGGGGGGGCTTTTCGAGCCCCCCCCCCCCCCCTCCAGTAAAACCCTGATTACTCTAAAACCACTGCAGCTATGAGATGGTGAAACTTCGTGGCTTTTCCTAAAGTTTATCTGGGGACATTTTGGTGTTAATGACATGCCAGTGTTAACGGCCCCGTTTCCATGGCATCAATTTGGAACATGCATGTTTTTTGCAAAAATCGAAAAAACGTGAACTTCATAATTCATGCTTAATGTTGGACACATTGCCCAATTTATGACTATCGGAGCTTGTACTCATTAGTAATTTATATACAGGCTAATGAATTTTTGACACAAAATCCTTTTTAATTCAACTTTTTTAATGTCAGACACTTCTTTGATGAGTATTTTGTACATTCTGACCATTTTGTTCTCATTGAGTATTTATCTAAAGAGTCAAATGGAAATTAAATGAAATCCAAGTTGGCGGATCCAAGATGGCGGATCCAAGATGGCGGATCCAAGATGGGCGGATCCAAGATGGCGGACAACATTTTCAAAATTCGTCATTAT
This sequence comes from Scolanthus callimorphus, assembly GCA_033964015.1. Taxonomy (NCBI): domain Eukaryota; kingdom Metazoa; phylum Cnidaria; class Anthozoa; order Actiniaria; family Edwardsiidae; genus Scolanthus; species Scolanthus callimorphus. The sequence continues at coordinate 9,914,755 of CM066919.1, forward strand.
GACGCAAGTTTAAAAACAAATTGTGTTAATGTCACAAATAATTACATTTACATTATCTTGATGTTAATGAGTTGGCTTTTAGAGTATCATTTACCAAGTTTTTGGACGTCATTGTGACGTCTCATTTTGCTCCCACGTGACAAAAATTGGTGTGGTGATTTGTCTTAGGCTCCCCCCCCCAGTCGAGTCACAGATGGTCAAAAAAGCCCAGTCTGAATAGGGTTAAATAAACATCGAAAAACAAAGTTTCAGTTTTGATTTACCAAATTCAATCGAGCATTGCTATAATATTCTCTAATCAGCCGATTGAAATGGATGCTTTCTCTGACTACATGTTGCTATGCTGTCAAAATGGCGACTGACACAGGCTCTTTAAGCTGAGTTGCGCGCTTCCGGTTTCAAAACTAGCAGATTTTTAAAAGGTCGCCATCTTTGTTTTGAGCAACACAGGTAACACCCGTCACGCAACAGCCGTCACGCACGGGTAGGCATTGACAAAAACGACACATCTTTCTTGATTTTGTTGGCGAGATTTAGGCGGGAACCCTTTGCCATTTAGAAACATTCGATCCTCGCAAAGACACATCGGTCTTACTAATTAAATAATATTGATTGTCATTTTGTTTTTAAAGAAATAAAAGCTGTCTCTCTTTTCTAGGTCGGCGCACATGGCAGCATCCCTATTGGACCTCGGTCTATCACGTGGCGATCACGTGCTTCTCATCGGAGCCAGCAGTATCCGGTATGCGGTATCCACCATGGCTCTGCATCGTGTGGGTTCCCATATCATCATGCTAGGCCCTGGTGGAATGACTGATGACAAAGTCAAGATTCTTAAGACCATGGATCTCAAAGCAGTACTCTTCGACCCCGTCATGAAGCGTCCCAATCGGAGCAACTTAAGGAAGGCTTACACGCCTTGGTGAGCGACCAAGTTTATGGTGACACTACGCGACGAGGAGTCAGGCAAGAGGGTATATCAAGGAGATCTACACGCGTTTGAGAGCCTCATTGATCGCGGCAAAGCTCTAGGTGTGGATAAACTCCAGCACGCGCAAGACCAGATTCAACCAGATGACCCGCATATTGTTTTCTTTACGTCTGGGAGCACAGGTGCGCCTAAGCTTGTCCAGTGCACAGTGCATCAACATACAAGCATGATGTCTCTCTTAGGAAAAAAGACATTAAAACAATTGGAGAATGTTACCCCCATTAATACCAAAAGCGTAATGTATTCCGACCGACCGATGGTTTGGGGAGGAGGGTATGGTGGAATCATGAGAGTGATTGCTGGTAACACAGTAGTTTGGGTACCGACAGAAATGGCATTATCGGACGAGACAAACGAAGCTGTGTTTAAAATCTGGAAAAAGAAAAATGCGCGCATGTCCCATTAAGCGTACCACTGATCCACAGGCTTTTATCCGGGAACTTTCAGCAGAAGTACGACCTAAACTGTGTTCAAGGCTTCGTGTTGATGGGTCAGAGGTTTTCCTTTGAAATGATCGAGTCAGCTTTGCGCTGTCTACCTTCAGCTAATGGAATGCTTGGTTATGGCAGCACCGAAGGTGGTTTTGTTTCCATAGCAACCTATAAAAAGTCGACTCTGGCTGTGGAAGAGTACGGGAAAATGTCAGTTCTCCCTGGAAACGAGGTTAAAGTCGTAGACGAAGAAGGGAAGATTGTGACTAGAGGAGACACAGGAGAGATCTGTGTTCGGAGCGGGAATTTATTCCTCAAGTACCTTGGGAACCCAGAGATAACGAAGGAAGTCTTGTCTCCCACGGGTGGTACTCTATGGGGGACATTGGAAAGATGGATGACGAGGGGAGAATCGAAGTGCTCGGTCGCAAGAAGGAGTTCATCAAGCGCGCAACTGTCAAGATATTTCCCGGAGAGATCGAGGCCTTGATACTAAAGCATCACACCGTCGCAGATGTAGTGGTTGTTGGTGTTCCTGATCAGCGCTTTTATGAAGAGTTGTGCGCATGCGTTATACTGAAGAATGGTGGATCATTCGACATAGAAGCGAGGCTGACCGAGCTGGAGGCCTGGTGCGCAGAGCAATGGCCGCCCGGTGCTGATGGGTTGAGTTTGAAGCCCAAGTATTTTATACCGATGAAGAGTTATCCATGGGGAAAGACGGCAAAGACTGACAGAATCGCCCTTCGTCAGGTCGCAATTGAAAGGCTTAAAATCGAGGAGAGTTCTGTTTGATAGACACTGACTTGTTTGGTTTAAGGTGGCTCCCGAGTATTTATTGTAGAAATAGACCTCAACTTCTAGCGTATGTTTGACCATCAAAAATTATTCCGATTTCCACAATTGTTGGCACAGAACTTAAGTGTAATGCACTAGATATATTAGGCTCGTCTGTTTGGGATATTTTAAATTTGCCAAAAGAGGTGTTTTTAGAATAATTGAAATAACTTGATAATTCGACCGTGAATTGTTTTATTACTAGCTAAAAACGCATCCATAGTAATAAGGGTTTACTCATAGAAATGCCCAGGTCAGCTTTTCCCATGCGATTTAAGTTATAAACGATGTTATAATTTTACCTAAAAATGTCTAATGCCGTTTCTCTTTAGTGTGCCGAGCGCAGATAACACAAAAATATGGGAGCACTTCAAAATTATATCGGCTGATCTTTCACTCTTACTTATCTAAATAAGAGAATAGAATCGAGTACCTACAGAAAGCGATATACCATAAACGTATGAAGGCAATGTCTTGTCCATAATGTGCTATTGTTCTAATATTCAATTCGAACTCGAAACACCTAAATTGCTGGAATTGTTTCGCAAGTCTCTTTCGTGAGAGGTAGAGTACAACCCACTGAGATAACTTACCAAGTTTGGGCTCGTCTTTCCAATACTGTATCGAGAAACATTATCCAAAAGGAGTCAGTGTTTCGTCGCTTCAACACAAACGCCAAGAAAACCCATATGTTATGAACTCAGTGTGCTCGCCTCAGCGCACTTGATGCTAAATTCTTCACGTGCGTTGCTTTTCGATCCCACGAGAGCAGCAGCCATCTGTTCTCTATTTCGGTTCCATTGTGTTTTGCCTTTGTTTCAAATTGCAGAAGAAAATTCATGTATGCAGAAATTGTACAGCCTTAATTGATACACATCCTAATATGACTACCTCTAATAAATACAACTGACAAAAAGTTTTTTTTCCCTTTTCGTTATTAACTGATACACTTCACGAGACCTATCCAGCTTAGACGGGGGTCCTGTGGTTTATTTCCCTTTTGGCACTCAGGCGAACAAAATCTTTGTTTTCTTTTCCATAGCGCACGGACAAATTTTTGTTTAGATTCTGAAATCCTACTGGAGTATAAAACCACGCACGTGAGGAATTTAGCATCAGGCGGGGAGGCGAGCACACTGAGCTCATAACAAATGGGTTTTCTAGGCGTTTGTGTTGAAGCGACGCAACACTGACTTCTTTTGGATAATGTTTCTCATACAGTATTGGAAAGACGAGCCCAAACTTGGTAAGTTATCTCAGTTGGTTGTGCTCTACCTCTTACGAAAGAACCTTGCGAAACAATTCCAGCAATTTAGCTATTTCGAGTTCGAATTGAATATTAGAACAATAGCACATTATGGACAATATATTGCTCTCATTCGTTTATGAAATATCGCTTTCTGTAGGTTCTCGATTCTATTCTCTTATTTAGATAAGTAAGAGTGAAAGATCAGCCGATATAATTTTGAAGTGCTCCCATATTTTTCTGATATCTGCGCTCGGCACACTAAAGAGAAACGCCATTAGACATTTTTAAAGGTAAAATTATAACATCGTTTATAACTTAAATCGCATGGGAAAAGCTGACCTGGGCATTTCTATGAGTAAACCCTTATTACTATGGATGCATTTTTAGCTAGTAATAAACAATTAACGGTCAAATTTTCAAGTTATTTCAATTAATCTAAAAACACCTCTTTTGGCAAATTTAAAATATCCCAAACAGACGAACCTAATATATCTAGTGAATTACACCGTTTGGTAGTACAGAGGTTGTTTAAGTTCTGTGCCAACAATTGTGGAAATCGGAATAATTTTTGATGGTCAAACATACGCTAGAAGTTGAGAAGTTGAGCGAGACGATTTCTAACGGTCAAACTGCTCTTTTTGGCAACCAGTGTAGCTGGCTCTCGCGTGTTTGGAGAGAAAATGTCCAGCCGGCTGTGCAGCGGTTTAGATAAGCACAGCCTCGTTCCCAGGCTACTCGTTTCTTTCTGATCCCCCATCATGCTTTGCGCTTTGGTAAAATGGGAGTGGTCTTTACGCTAGCCAACCCTTCACCTGTTTTTCCAGGAATCCGACTTCAAGAGCCAAAGTTGTTACCATGGAAACACGAATTAGCATATGGATGTTTGAGATATTGTTATTACCAAGTTTGAAGTGAATCCAGCTATCCCAAACGGAATTATAGATGTAATCAGTGTGAAAAATTCTCTCTTAGTCGAAAAGACGCGCATTTATAGCATATCTGAAATTAGTGCATAGAGTGGTTCACATGACTGTCGTGAAACCAATCGCAAAGCAATATGAAACAATCTCCAACCAAAAATTGTCATTTTTCAACACCTCACGGCCAAAACCATATTTGGAATCATTACCTACCTTATAAGGAAGTGACAGGAGATCCTCTTTTGAATGAAAACTTGCAGGAATCACAGAGACTCGAGTTCTCGATCTGTCCACCATTTATTTTGGCTTGGTAACCACGCTAAAATACCCACACTAGCCCGCGCGCTATTCATATTCATATGAATAATTATTTATGAAACTCCAAAACCGTCACGCAATTATTACATTGATCACATGATCCCGTGATGCGGATCCCGTCTCCCGCACTCTTCCGCGGCCGGTCCCTGGCGTTCTGAGCGGGTTTCCTGTGGGAGAAGCGCAACGCAGGAATGTTGGGCCCGCGCACATTCAGCGGTTTACCTTCTTGCACACGAGGAACGCCTGGGATGACCAGGTGGCGGAGCTCTCCTCAACTCAGACTCTGTGAAATGGAAATGTTTTTTGACAAGCATGCAGTATTATTCGTAGGACTTTGCAGAGCGAATTCAAACCCCCTGCTATTATCAGATCCTGTCATCAAAATCTTATCTTGAAATCTAATAATAGGCTCATCAGACAGGGGTCATAAGGTTGACCGGCACATTCGTGATTTTCTCTTCGGTAGAAACTCGAAGTTCTGTTGCAAAAAACACGTCATTCTATAACTTAAATCCTTCTGTGAGATCTGTGGTCTTCTTATTTAGAGGTATGTATGCTATTATTTCTATGCAGTACGTCCTAACTTAGATGCAACGTGGATAATATATAGTCAAGCCGGAAACATAATTCAGTTGCTGATAGCTCTCTTCTCGCTTCCACACGGGTTCCACACAAACTGTGACGGGCAGCTTGCCCCTGATCTCCAGTGTATTTTGAATGAATAAAGATAAGCAGAAGGGTGCGAATGGCATTTCTGCAGGAGCTCATACCGTTTTGAAATCAAACTGTACAAGTACACAAGAAAAGGTCAAGCAAGTCCACATTGTAGAATGCTGGCGCACAGCATGAGCTGCAACGACCCAATCAATCACTACTCCCGGGGGGACTTCAATATTTTCAAACTAGGTGCAGCGCAGCAGCGCAAATCGAGAAAAACAAATTGACCCCTGCTCATTCTTCACCAATTTTTAAACATTTAGATGATTTGGAATTGCTAAAAATTGACAATCTAGCATTTATCCACACTTATTCAAAAGACTTTCCGAAAACGTTTGATACATTTTTTCAACCCATAACAAGTAAACACAATTACAATACTTGTTTAGCTTCCAAATTAAATTATTACCTTCCTAAAGCTCGCATGAATTTTGGAAAATTTAATATAAGACCTAGGAGATAAAATCTGGAATTATATTGATGAAAATATTAAAAAATCTGTTTTCGTGTTTTCTTGTACTTGTATTTTCTTTTGCTTTGTTTGTATAAACTGCCTCCCCTTTCTATCCTTTTTCTTTTACAAAAATGTGAAAAATTATACAAATGTACAAATAAAGATCATTGTTGTTATAAAAGATACCAATTGCTATCAATACCAATACACTTTCTCTTGTTTTCTCTAGATCTTGCATGACAAGCATGTCTTCCAAAAAGAGCTATATCCACATCCCTCATAGCGCCCCAATGGAAATTCGAACTCTCCACTCATTCCTAGACTCCGTGACCGAGGAGCAACTTGATAACGAGGCCCTGATTATGTACGATATGGATTTGACAAGGTCTGCCATGACATTCAGGGAATTTAGAGATGGGTGAGTTTCTCTCCTGGCTTCATTTCATGAAAGTCCTGTCTTTTTTACACATCCTCGCAAACAGCGCATTTCTGTTTTTTTTTCCCTTTAAAATTTTGACACCGGTGCCCTTTGGAGTAGTGACCAAGAAAAAACAGAAATATAAAGGCGACAAAGAAAGAGAGTGATTTTTCTCGAACATCTGCAAGTTTTGGAGGATTTTCCTGTGATATTAGCTCAGGGGTGCTTTCCATTTGACAAAAATTTCTGGTTCGAGTTTCAGGGATTCCTGTGGTCAAGTGGAAAGCAAACTGCAAATCACAGTAAAATCACTGGAAATAGAACGGCTGCTGTCATTTACCACAAATTTTTGGTACTACCAGTTGGATCAAATGGAAAGAACATAGACATATTTTATTGATACCGTGAACTGTTCGTACATTGGTATTTGTTCCAATAATTTTAACATGAAAAGAGAAAAAAAAAAGGAAAGAAAAAAGAACAAGAATAAAATGGTGAACATATTTACATAATCTCACTGATCTGGGGCACTTCATATAAAAGTTTCCCTAAGGAGAAAAGCAGTCAAATGCAGTGCTATCAAGTCGAAGAAATTCAATATAGCTCTTTTTATCTTTTTTGATAAGTTTGTGCGTAGCTCTGAAACGAGAGGGTAAATGACCAAAAAATGCTGTTCGTTTCCATTATTTGGCAATTTTGGCACTTTCTTAGTTTTGGTTCGACATAGGGTCTCGTGATTTCCAAATTGTGGTCACTATTCTTAAATTTGTTAGTGCTATCCGATGGTCAATGATCTTCACGTTTGTCAGATACAATACAATAATTATTTAATGTCGATCAATGCAGGGAGTGGTTGCCCAGTCACCTGAGGTAGTTTTCAAATTTATAGTCAGATTAAACGATCTGTAGGTCCTCCACTGTAGGTCCTCCTACAGGTCTGTAGGTCCTCCTGTAGGGCTGTTCCATATTATATCCGTCCCACCCCCCTCCCTATCGAGGAACCTGGAAATAGACCTCCTCCGCTTGGGCGTAATGTTTTGTCCATTTCAGATCACGTGGCATTTCCATGAGTATTCTCTCTTTGTTTGGAATGCTTCCATATTCATATATCCTTCGATGCATAGCAGAACAACAAAGAAAGGATACTCATGGGAATGCCACGTGATAGGAAATGGGAAAACATTACGCCCAAGTTGAGGAGGGCCTTTCCACAGAAGTTGCTGCGTCCTCCCCCCCCCCTCCCCCCTATCCAGGAACCTGATCAAACCTTGCTGTTCAACCCTGGCAATAGCAATATACTCCAATGAGTGGTAGTGTATTTTCTTTTGCACGCATGAATATGCTTTGCTATAGCGCAAAATAGAAATGAAAATTAATTCTCGTGGCATACTGCAGAATATCCCACTAGTCACTTGTATTTTCTAAGCATACACACTCGCCTGAAGGCGCGCGTATATAGCAGTTAGTTGATCTGTATTATTTTATATAGTTGATCTGTATTATTTTAATGTGCTGATAAAACAAAATTACAGCCGATTGCGTTTGACTGTTTAACGCAAATAGATCGCACGTTCAGTTTGAAAGTTGCGTTGTGAGGCAAAAAGTGAGACGTTTCCAAGGGCAACCGCCATGTTTATTTTTTTACTGTCCAATCAGAGAGGGCAGAACTCTTGGATTCTCCATAGAAACGTCTTGTTCCATCCTAGAAACACAACTTTCCAACGTTCAAACATAACGTGCGAACTATTAGGGTTAAACAGTCAAACGCAATTGGCTGTGATTCAAATATGAGGACTATTGGTTGTACGATGTTAGTGTCATTCTGTCACTGGATAAACATCACATTTGCAACAGTCTTTAGCTGATTTGTTTACACAATCGCGAAACAATAGTCCGATTGAAATAGCTATTTCTTTTCTCTAGGTCGGCGCAAATGGCAACATCCCTATTGGACCTCGGTCTATCACGTGGCGATCACGTGCTTCTCATCGGAGCCAGCAGTATCCGTATGCGGTATCCACCATGGCTCTGCATCGTGTGGGTGCCAATATCATCATGCTAGGCCCTGGTGGAATGACTGATGACAAAGTCAAGATTCTTAAGACCATGGATCTCAAAGCTGTTATTTTCGACCCCGTCATGAAAGCGTCCCAATCGGAGCAACTTAAGGAAGGTTTACACGCCTTGGTGAGCGACCAAGTTATGGTGACACTACGCGACGAGGAGTCAGGCAAGAGGGCATATCAAGGATATCTACAGGCGTTTGAGAGCCTCATTGATCGCGGCAAAGCTCTAGGTGTGGAGAAACTCCAACAAGCGCAAGAACAGATTCAACCAGATGATCCACATATTGTTTTCTTCACGTCTGGGAGCACAGGCGCGCCTAAGCTTGTCCAGTGTACAGTGCATCAACATACAAGTATGATGTCGTTAAAACAATTGGACAAGAGCGTATTGTACTCCGACCGACCGATGGTTTTGGCAGGGGGGTATTTCGCGCTCATGAGAATGATTGCTGGTAGCACAGTAGTTTGGGTACCGACAGAAATACCATTATCGGATGAGACAAACGAAGCTGTTTTTAGATATGGGAAAAGAAAAATGCACGGACATCCATTAAGCGTACCGCTGCTCCACAGGCTTTCATCTGAGAACTTTCAGCAAAAGTACGACCTAAACTGCGTTCGCGGCATCGAATTGATGGATCAAAGGTTTTCTTTTGAATTGATGGAGTCAGCTTTGCGCTGTCTACCTTCAGCTAATGCAATGATTAGTTATGGCAGCACTGAAGGTGGTTTTGTTTCCATGGCAATCTATACGAAGTCAACCCTGGCTGTAGAAGAGTACGGGAAAATGTCGGTTCTCCCTGGGAACGAGGTTAAACTCGTAGACGAAGAAGGGAAGATTGTGACTAGAGGAGACACAGGAGAGATCTGTGTTCGAAACCGGCAGTTATTCCTCAAGTACCTTGGGAACCAAGAGATAACCAAGAAGTCTTGTCTCCCACGGGTTGGTACTTTATGGGGGACATTGGAAAGATGGATGGCGTGGGGAGAATCGAAGTGCTTGTCGCAAGAAGGAGTTCATCAAGCGCGCTACTGTTAAGATATTTCCCGGAGAGATCGAGGGCGTGATACTAAAGCATCACACAGTCGCAGATGTAGTGGTTGTCGGTGTTCCTGATCAGCGCTTTTATGAAGAGTTATGCGCATGCGTTATACTGAAGATGGTGGATCAGACGACATAGAAGCGAGGCTGGCCGAGTTGGAGGCCTGGTGCGCAGAGCAATGGCCGCCCGGTGCTGATGGATTGAGCCTGAAGCCCAAGTATTTTATACCGATGCAGAGTTATCCATGGGGAAAAACGGCAAAGACTGACAGAATCGTCCTTCGCCAGGTAGCAATTGAAAGGCTTAAATCAACTGTTTTGATAGAGACTGACGCCGAAAAACATAAGTTACATAACATACTGATTGTTTGTAGAGTGATTTATGTAGTTTATTTGATTTTAACTTCAGCGAGACGATTTCTAACGGTCAAACTGCTACTACTGCTCTGTTTTGGCAACCAGTGTAGCTGGCTCTCGCGTGTTTGGGGAGAAAATGTCCAGCCGGCTGTGTAGGCTATGGTTTAGATAAGCACAGCCTCGTTCCCAGGATACTCCTCTCTTTCTGATCTCCCATGATACTTTCTAATGTAGCGTCGTCTTCACATTGGCCAACCTTGTTTCCATAGCCTGCGTAGCAAGCGCAAAGCCGGGAGAGAGGCTGGGGCCGCGCGCGCCAGGGTCTCGTTGGCAAAATTTTCAAGACGAAAATTGCCCACAAGATCCTGGGAACCAGGTTCTACGCTGGCAGGATCTCAAAGACGGTGACGTCATACATTTTGTTGAATGTTCTATCATCCATCCAGAGTCCAAATTTGATTTGCGGAACGGAGGGGCCTTATAGAATGTTATAAGTACCAGGGTTGATATTGAAGCCTGATTTCCCCCAACCTCCCCTACTCCTCCATCCGCTTAATAGAAATGTCAACTCCAATGAGCTCGGCAACAAATTGAACAAATACGTCTCATTCCAGTGAAACATACAGAAATTTCCGAATGATTAACGAGGATTACGTCAATACTGAACTACCAAGTTATTTGCGCAAAAACGTTGGTGTTCAACATCACCTCTATCGGGGCCTATCCGTGTGTGGCGAACAATTAGTAGCCCTGAGCCACCTTAAATTGAGCATCTTTTCTTTAGTGCATCCTTCGGGGAAAACTGCTTTCACAGCTTACCCAACAAGCATGGTATTTCCCACAATGTCTGCTAAATAGTGACCACCCCCTTACAAAATATCTGGATTCTACAAATGAGTTCCACACCAGATCGCGCAAATGCATCTTTTTAGTAAGACACGTCATATAGAAACGTTTTCAAGAATATCTACAATACTTATATTACAAAAGTTGAGTTTCAAAATGCCATCGGGACCAATCCGTGTACGGCGTATCAGTATCCCCGAGCCACCTTAAATTGCGTCTCTTACCCATCCTCCCTTTAAATTAATAACTTGACATCCTATCATTCATTTGTAGCCCCGAGCCACCTTAAACTGAGTCTATTATCCACATACCCCAGTCTTCATTGAATGTCATCTACCTTTTATCAATATAATAATTAAAATCCTATGAGGTAATTTCAGATGTCAAATGATCACACTCGCGATATCTCCTGAGGCACTTTTTCTTGTTCAAGTTTTAGGAACTTGTCACGGACAACGGGTGAATCATCCAGAGCTCTTCCTTCGTCTTAATACAACAATTTAGGTATGTATGTATGTGTGTTAGCATGGCATGCTAACTATGAATTTCCTCTTGGTTTGCGCAGTTTTTAATTTTGTCAATAATTTTGCTCTGCCTACTCATTGTGTAGAATTACAATATCTAATGACTTGAAATGGAACAATCACGTTGTAGATTGTATTAAGAAAGCAAACAAGCGCCTGTATTTTATTGTTCTCTTGAAAAGGGCTCGCGTCCCTCTTAATGACATCGTCAATTTCTATTGTACAACTATTAGACCTGTACTAGAATACTGCGCTCCTGTCTTCCATCATGCGCTCCCCGCTTATCTCTGCGAGGATATTGAACGAATCCAAAAGAGAGTACTTTCTATTATATCACCGGACATGTCATATCAGGACTGCCTTGGTAGCCTAGGCCTGCCAACGCTTAAAGATAGACGTAACGAATTATGTAGGCAATTATTCGATTCTATCGCGTCCAACCCTGAACACAAGCTACATCATCTGCTGCCACCTAGACACAATTCGGACTATAATCTTAGGCGTAAAAGGACTTATAATTTGCCACGTGCCAAACGGAACGTTTCAAGCGCTCTTTCATTAACGCCATGTCGAAGTGAGAGTCAGGAATAAAGAATCAGGAAATCCACAGTTTTTAACTTAGTTAATAGATTAAGTAAATTTAAATATATTTAAATAAAACTATTGTCATTACATTAAGTATTTTTATCCATTTTTATATATATAATTATTTGTAAAGCCAAATATTTTTATAATTTTACTATGTATATAACGCAATTCGTTTTTATAACTGCAACGTTTTATCGAATTAAACTATCTATCTATCTATCTATCTATCTATCTATCTATCTATCTATCTATCTATCTATCTAATTATCAAGGCCAGAATATATTAGGGCTTTCAATTGTGCATCAACCATCGGCCGTGCTCTCGCAGCTTTGCGCAAAGACTGCAAAGATAATCATTGCTCCATTGCTTGGGATTGTTCGCCAAAGTTGGTTGAAAGGGCTTGCAAAAGGTGCTAAAAATGCGGCAGGTCCAAAATGCAGACTGAAAAATGCATACTGGAAAATGCATACTAGGTCTCTTCTCTCTGAAACTCAAAAGAACAGTTTTATTTCATCGTGTGACGGAATGGCAAGTACATAAATATTACAACACTGACAAACTGCAGTAAAAGGTAGAATATGCAGTAAAATAATTTTGAACTGTCAGGATGCCGTTACTATGTAGATGGTTGTTTTATCTTTTAACTTACATCTCAAGATCTCAAGGGAGTTTCATTTTCATCTCCGATCTTACACACAAATTTCAGGAATTTTCCTGAAACGATTTGAAACTTTAGCGCTATTTTTAGCTTACATTTGCCCTTCGCCCTAAGTAAGAGAAAATTGCAACTACGATCAATATGTTTTAGGTGTGCTTTTGATACAAAATATCCATCGGGGATACAGCAGAGCTGTCACGTGAACCGGCGAACGGGCTACTTTTTGCCGAATGTGAGAAATGTTCGAACCACAGAATTTGTTAAGTGCAGCCTGAAAGCTCACCTCATTGTTGTTAAAATAAAATAAAACTGGAATCCTTGAGTCTGAGTCAGAATTGGCTTGGCGAGGAAACTAAACTTGTTGCTTTGAAGCTACGAAATTTGCATCATGTCGGCCATCAGTTTTTCTTTGCAGCCTGCTTAATCTTTTTGAGCAGCCGCCTACTTCAAAACATTATATCGGGATGTGAAAATCTATCGGGGATGTAAAAATCTATCGGGCCAGTGACTCTAGTTGCATTTTCTGGTCTGCATTTTCCGGTCTGCATTTTCTGGTATGCATTTTGGACCTGCCGGCTAAAATCGCGTGATGCCCGTATTTGATTTGTTTTGTCTTTGAAAGGAAATGCAGGGGCGGATCCAATCAATCAATAAGGATCTCCAGAAGGGAGGGGGGGGGGGGGGGGGGGCAAAGTAAAAAAAAAAAATAGAGGCAAAGTTGTAACCTTGCTCTTATCGAAAACGACCACCACCACCTAAATCCGCCTATGAAATGCTTCGTTGCAAAGGACCATTTAGGGACCTTAATTTTCAGAATATCATTGACGGGGAGCTTGGGAATTTTTTAGAAAAGTAAGTCGATGAGATGCGTGGCGTTTGGGATTAAAAAAATGGCAGCTGGTCAGATGTTGTGACGGATTAATTGGGGGTTGGCAGCACTTGGTACAGAACGCTTAGCCTTCATTTGTGAGCGTATAAGATAGAAAGGTCGAGGTGCAACTCATGGCAGCTCATGGTACCTTTTGCTCCAGGGTTATATTTATAATCTTTCTAAAATGACGGTCTGTCAGTCATTTAAACAAGTACTCTTAATTTCTCTTAGTTAGGTGTTTCATATTTTATTTGTTTCTCAAAAGTTACCAAGGAAGGCAAACGTTGACTTGATGGATTTGCACGGCATGCAACGGGATTGTGTTCCGTCTTGAAATGATTGTTCTCCGCCTTGTTCCTATTGCGATTGTATTATTGACCTGTTTATCCATTGAGGGGAGAAAAGGGGCATTGCTATAGAGCGGATTTTAGATGACTGTCGTGAGTGGGGGGGGGGAGGGGGGGAGGGGGGGGGGGCTCCCATATTTTTTGACCGGGGATGATCGTCGGAAATTTTCAGTTTCACCCCTAAAAGATACCAAACATGGCGGGCCATAGCGTGGCTCAAAAAAATTATTACCCTAAAAGATAAGGTCTTATGTGCCAAGTAGGCGCGAAGGACACAGGTAACAGGGAAAAATACCCATGAAGACATTTCCGTGTTTGTTTCTAATTCATCGTCTTCTCATCGAATAATCTCTCTTTACACGGTTTTTAGAAGCACCATCATGAGAAAAAGCAATTTGGACACAGTTTCGGCCCTAAAGATACCAATCTGCCTAAAATGTATTGAAGATCAAGATCACCCCTAAAAGAGACCAACCAACGTGATTTTAACCCCTAAAAGATACGACGATCATCCCCGGTCAAAAAATATGGGAGTCCCCCCCCCCCCCCACCTAAAAGCGAATTTTTTGTCGAAAATCTTGAGGAATTTTACTAAAACAGTTAGTCGCCTCGGTGACTAGCTTCGATATTTACGTCGCCTTCGACAACTAGTGAAATACACTTTCTCTTTCTTTCTTATTTATGTCGTGTTTCCTCTAGATCGCAAGCATCAGTCAAGCATGTCTTCCAAAAGGAGCTATATCCATGTCCTCATAGCGCCCCGATGGAAATCCGAACTCTCCACTCGTTCCTAGACTCCGTGACCGAGGAGCAACTCGATAACGAGGCCCTGATTATGTACGATATGGATTTGACAAGGTCTGCTATAACATTCAGGGAATTTAGAGACTGGTGAGTTTACATGTCTTCATATCAAGAACGGCCGTGCGCGAAGTGCCTTGTTCTGTGTTTTTTCTTAAAATGTCGACTCACTTTGGTGGCTGAGAGAAAAAAAAAACACAAAATGGCGACAAAGTAAGAGCGAAGTTTCTCGAACATCTGCAAGTTTTGAGTGGATTTCCATGTTATATTAGCTCAGGCATGAGGAAAGATACTTACAGACCTTGCAAATAAGGTAAGAGGCGGTTTCCTCATGAGAAAGTTTAGCAACGTCGGCATGTAGACAGTGAAATCTTTGGCGAAATTTTATTGCTGTATTAGCAGAAAATAATTCGTGTCACTTTGTTTGTGAAAACGTTTAGATACTGAAGTTCGAATCCATGCCCTTCCGTTATCCCTTCAATGGTTATTTCTTTCTTCATTGTAGTGACTTTTGACCTGAACTCACAACTTGCGGGCCAATCTCGTTCCCAGAGCCCGTCATCTTTTGGCCAGCGGCAACATTCAGGGCTATCTGGGGGAATCCGATTTGTGAGCATGCGTGGTACGTCCAAAACGTAACGAACTTTCATACAACAATCAAATCTTGTCGCTGGCCAAAGGATGACGGGCTCTGGGTACGAGATTGCTTACGGGCCACCTGTGTCGGCGCGCGCACGCAAAAATCAGTCAGGAATTTAGGCGGGAACTTCCCCCAAATTAGAAATGTTAATTGAAATAATATAGATTGTTGTCGTCGTTTTTGTATTTTTTTACAAAAGAATTTCTCTTTTAGGTCGGCGCAAATGGCTGCATCCCTATCGGACCTTGGTCTATCACGTGGCGATCACGTGCTTCTCATCGGAGCCAGCAGTATCCGGTATGCGGTATTCACCATGGCTCTGCATCGTGTGGGTTCCAACATCATCATGCTAGGCCCTGGTGGAATGACTGATGACAAAGTCAAGATTCTTAAGACCATGGATCTCAAGGCAGTACTCTTCGACCCCGTCATGAAAGCGTCCCAATCTGAGCAACTTAAGGAAGGTTTACACGCCTTGGTGAGCGACCAAGTTATGGTGACACTACGCGACGCGGCGACAGGCCAGGGTGTGTACCAAGGATATCTACACACGTTCGAGAGCCTCATTGATCGCGGCAAAGCTCTAGGTGTGGATAAACTCCAACACGCGCAAGACCAGATTCAACCAGATGACCCGCATATTGTTTTCTTTACGTCTGGGAGCACAGGCGCGCCTAAGCTTGTCCAGTGTACAGTGCATCAACATACAAGCATGATGTCTCTCTTAGGAAAAGGGACATTAAAACAAATGGATAATGTTGCCCCCATTAATACCAAAAGCGTAATGTTCGTCGACCGACCGATGGTTTGGGGAGGAGGGTATGGTGGAATCATGAGAGTGATTGCTGGTAACACAGTAGTTTGGGTACCGACAGAAATGCCATTATCGGATGAGACAAACGAAGCTGTTTTTAAAATCTGGGAAAAAGAAAAATGCACGCATATCCCATTAAGCGTACCGCTGATCCACAGGCTCTCATCCGGGAACTTTCAGCAGAAGTACGACCTAAACTGTGTTCAAGGCTTCGTGTTGATGGGTCAGCGGTTTTCTTTTGAATTGATCGAGTCAGCTTTGCGCTGTCTACCTTCAGCTAATGGAATGCTTGGTTATGGCAGCACCGAAGGTGGTTTTGTTTCCATAGCAACCTATAAAAAGTCGACTCTGGCTGCAGAAGAGTACGGAAAAATGTCGGTCCTCCCTGGGAACGAGGTTAAAATCGTAGACGAAGAAGGGAAGATTGTAACTAGAGGAGACACAGGAGAGATCTGTGTTCGGAGCGGGAATATATTCCTCAAGTACCTTGGGAACCCAGAGATAACGAAGGAAGTCTTGTCTCCCACGGGTTGGTACTCTATGGGGGACATTGGAAAGATGGATGACGAGGGGAGAATCGAAGTGCTTGGTCGCAAGAAGGAGTTCATCAAGCGCGCAACTGTCAAGATATTTCCCGGAGAGATCGAGGCCGTGATACTAAAGCATCACACAGTCGCAGATGTAGTGGTTGTCGGTGTTCCTGATCAGCGCTTTTATGAAGAGTTATGCGCATGCGTTATACTGAAGAATGGTGGATCAGTCGACATAGAAGCGAGGCTGGCCGAGCTGAAGGCCTGTGCGCAGAGCAATGGCCGCCTGGTGCTGATGGGTTGAGCCTGAAACCCAAGTATTTTATACCGATGGAGAGTTTTCCATGGGGAAAGACGGCAAAGACTGACAGAATCGTCCTTCGTCAGGTCGCAATTGAAAGGCTTAAAATCGAGGGAGAGTTCTGTTTGATAGACACTGACTTGTTAACTTGAGCGAGACGATTTCTAACTGTCAAACTGCTCTGTTTTGGCAACCAGTGTAGCTGGCTCTCGCGTGTTTGGGGAGAAAATGTCCAGGCGGCTGCTCAGGTGTTTAGATAAGCACAGCCTCGTTCCCAGGCTACTCGTTTCTTTCTGATCCCCCATCATGCTTTGCGCTTTGGTAAAATGGGAGTGGTCTTTACGCTAGCCAACCCTTAACCTGTTTTTCCAGGAATCCGACTTCTAGAGCCAAAGTTGTTACCATGAAACACGAATTAGCATATGGATGTTTGGGGTCTATTGAGGTATTGTTTACCAAGTTTGAAGTGAATCCAGCTATCCCAAATAAACGGAATTATAGATGTAATCAGTGTGAAAAGTTCTCAAGTGCGAAAAAAGGCGCACTTCTTATAGCATATCTGAAGTTAGTGCATAGAGTGGTTTTTCACATGACTGTCGCAAACCAATCGCAAAGTAATATGAAACAATATCTCCAACCAAAAATTGTCGTTTTTCAACACCTCACGGCGAAAACCATATTTGGAATCATTACCTACCTTATAAGGAAGTGACAGGAGATCCTCTTTGAATGAGACTTGCAGGAATCACAGAGACTCGAGTTCTCGATCTGTCCACCATTGATTTTGGCTTGGTAACCACGCTAAAATACCCACACTAGCCCGCGCGCTATTCATATTCATATGAATAATTATTTATGAAACTCCAAAACCGTCACGCAATTATTACATTGATCACATGATCCCGTGATGCGGATCCCGTCTCCCGCACTCTTCCCCGGCCGGTCCCTGGCGTTCTGAGCGGGTTTCCTGTGGTAGAAGCGCAACGTAGGAACGTTGACCCCGCGCACATTCAGCGGTTTACCTTCTTGCACACGAGTAACGCCTGGGACCAGGTTGGCGGGACTCCTCAACTCAGATTCTGTGAAATGGAAATGTTTTTTGACAAGCTTGCAGTATTATTCGCAGTACTTTGCATAGCGAATTCAAACCCCCTGCTATTATCAGATCCTGTCATCAAAATCTTATATCTTGAAATCTAATAATAGGCTCATCAGGCAGGGGTCATAAGGTTGGCCGGCACATTCGTGATTGTCTTCGGTAGAAACTCGAAGTTCTGTTGCAAAAAAACACGTCATTCTATAATTAAATCCTTCTGCGAGATCTGTTCTCTTCTTATTTAGAGGTATGTATGCTATTATTTCTATGCAGTGAGTCCTAACTTAGATGCTACGTGGATAATATATAGTCAAGCCGGAAACATAATTCAGTTGCTGTGATAGCTCTCTTCTCGCTTCCACACGGGTTCCACACAAACTGTGACGGACAGCTTGCCCCTGATCTCCAGTGTATTTTGAATGAATTAAAGATAAGCACAAGGGTGCGAATGGCATTTCTGCAGGAGCTCATACCGTTTTGATATTAAATTTCAGTGAAATTTACTTGAAATCAAACTGTACAAGTACACAAGAAAAGGTCAAGAAAGTCCACATTGTAGAATGCTGGCGCACAGCACGAGTTGCAACGACCCAGTCAATCACTCCCGGGGGGACTTCAATATTTTCAGACTGGGTGCAGTAGAGAAAAACAAATTGACCCCTGCTCATTCTGCTCATAATTTCCTGCTAATGCTCATTCTTCACCAATTTTTAAACATTTAGATTATTTAGAATTACTAAAAATTGACGATCTAACATTTATCCAGACTTTCCGAAAACTTTTGATACATTTTTTCAACCCATAACAAGTAAACACAATAAAATTATTACCTCCCTAAAGCTCGCATGAATTTTGGAAAATTTAATATCAGACCTAGGAGATAAAATCTGGACTTATATTGATGAAAATATAAAAAAAAAATCTGTTTTCGTGTCTTCTTGTACTTGTATTTTCTTTTGCTTTGTTTGTATAAACTGCCTCCAAAATGTGAACAATTATACAAATGTACAAATAAAGATCATTGTTGTTGTTATAAAAGATAACAATTTGCTATCAATACCAATACACTTTCTCTTGTTTTCTCTGATCTTGCGTGACAAGCATGTCTTCCAAAAAGAGCTATATCCACGTCCCTCATAGCGCCCCGATGGAAATTCGAACTCTCCACTCATTCCTAGACTCCGTGACCGAGGAGCAAACTCGATAACGAGGCCCTGATTATGTACGATATGGATTGACAAAGTCTGCCATGACATTCAGGGAATTTAGAGATGGGTGAGTTTCTCTCCTGGCTTCATTTCATTAAAGTCTTTTCTGTTTTTTTTTTCCCCTTTAAAATCTTGACACCGGTGCCCTTTGGAGCTGTGACCAAGAAAAAAAAGACATATAATGGCGACAAAGAAAGCGAGTGATTTTTCTCGAACATCTGCAAGTTTTGGAGGATTTTCCTGTGATATTAGCTCAGGAGCGCTTTCCATTTGACAAAAATTTCCAGTTCTTCAGGGATTCCTGTGGTCAAGTGGAAAGGTTCAAACTGCAAAATCACAGTGAAATCACTGGGAATAGAAAACACACGCCTAAATCGAGGAATGCTCACTGGCACTTAGAATTTTTTTTCTAAACAAGCGCTCACCTACAGAAATGAAAAAAGAATTTTGAAAATCACCAGGGTTCGAACCTGTAACTTTCCAGTTACTATACCCAAACCCTAACCACTACGCTATGAGTGAATTCGCTGGTTCGGACAGCTCGTTTTATTGATTACGTACCTTAATAGTATTAATCTTTAATAGAACGAGCATGTACTATAAAAATATACTAAAACGATGTATTAATCCTTATCCTGACTAGTAGTCTTGATAGTTCAGATGTTTTGAATGTTTTTAGGTCAATTTGAAGTAATATTATCAGAAATATCGTTAAATTATTCATGGTGAGCATTCCTCCATTAGGAATGACGGAATAGAAAGGCTGCTGTCATTTACCACAAAGTTTTGGTACTACCTGTTGGATCAAATGGAAAGGGCTGTTCCATATTATATCCGTCCCCCCCCCCCCCCCCCCCCCCTATTGAGGAACCTGGAAATAGACCTCCTCAGCTTGGGCGTAATGTTTGCCCATTTCAGATCACGTGGCATTTCCATGAGTATTCTCTCTTTGTTTGGAATGCTTCCATATTCATTAAGCAATAAAAGTACTTTCCGCGTGCTCTCTGCTTTCTTACAAACACGAGGGGGATGTTGGGAGAACTGATCAAAACTTGAAAGACACGAGCCGAAGGCGAGTGTCTTTCAAGTTTTATCAGTTCAACCAACATTCCCCGAGTGTTTGTAAGAAACCAGAGAGCGCGCAGAAAGTATTTTTATTGCTTTTAGAAAATAACATACACACGCGCGACAGCGTTGCGTGACAATCGTGTTTCTCAGGTCTCTTACAAACACGCTTTTTAACCAATCAAAATGCGCACATTCACAATACAACATAGGTGTTATTTTCTAATATCCTTTAATGCGTAGCAGAATAACAAAGAAAGAATACTCACAGAAAGAAAGAATGCCACATGATCAGAAATGGGAAAACATCACGCCCAAGCCGAGGAGGTCTTTTCCACAGAAGTTGCTGTGTCCCCTCCCACTTCCCTATCGAGGAACCTGGAAATTCCGCGAAGGGGTTGCTGTGTTTGACCCTGGAGAATTTCCACAGCGTTTGTTGATTTTGACAATTTACATAATTTCCGTAGTGTGGTTCAACTGTTTAAATACAATTAATTCTCGTGGCATACTGCAGAATATCCCACTAGTCAATTGTATTTTCTAAGCATACACACTCGCCTGAAGGCTCGAGTGTATAGCAGAAAAATAGTGAAGTGTGGGATACTATACACTTCATGACTGTTTCCGAGGGAAACATCGAGATTCGAGGGAAAACAAAACTCGCTGTTTCCCGAGGGTGCAGTCATTAAGTGTTTCATTATATAGCAAAAAGAAAACAACAAAATAACAAACAACTTTTAAGCCGAAATTTCCTGCCCAAGCGATGTTGCCACGCAGGCAACAATTTTTGAATTGTAGCCCGCGCATCATTGGGGAGATAAATCACTTTCATGTGAACTGTTGAAACATTGTTGATCTGTATTATTTTTACGTGCTGATAAAAACACTTGGTCAAATTACAGGCGATTGCGTTTGACTGTTTAACGCAAACAGATCGCACGTTCAGTTTGAATGTTGCATTGTGAGATAAAAAGTGAGACGTTTCCAAGGGCAACTGCCATGTTTATTTTTCACTGACCAATCAGAGAGGGTAAACTCTTGGGTTCTCCATAGAAACGTCTTGTTCCATCCTAGTACTTAATACTTAAATAAATTTAGCTCATGGCAGCTTACATTAATGTCTGAGCTGCAGGACTTTAAGGTCTTATAGCCTGCGTAGGTGGCCAGGAGCCCGCATGTTAGTGATGGCGGGCAAGGCGGCGTCCTTAAAGGACTGCAGGCACGGCATATTAGTAATTTGGGAAGATAAAAGGTTCCATGTCCTAATAGTTGGGGTTGGAGGTACTTTGCCTGGTTTGATCTGGTAGGGTGGGTATTTGGTTTTACACATGGGGGAAAATTTATGTTCACAAGATTCTTACGGATTTTATAGAAAAGACACAACTGGGAAAGAAGGCGTCTGCCCTCTAAGGTATGCCAGTTAAGGTGTGACACCATAGCAGATGTGCTGGCCCGCTGCTGGTAGTTGTTTAACACAAAGCGAGCAGCATATTTCTGTATCTGCTCCACCCTGCTGACTGCAGTATCCGTGTGTGGGTTCCAGATAGATGAAGCATATTGAAGGATTGGGCGAACCATGGAGGTATATGCAAGTTCCTTGGCCTCAGGGTCACAAGGCCGAAGGGTTCTTCGGAGGAGTCCAAGTGACTTGTTTGCTTTAGATGCTACTTTAGAGCATTGTTCATTCCACTTGAGATCGTGAGCAAGCCTAGAAACACAACTTTCCAACGTCCAAACATAACGTGCGAACTGTAAGAGTTAAACAGTCAAACGCAATTGGCTGTAATTCAAACATGAGGACTATTGGTTGTACAATGTTAGTGTCATTCTGTCATTGGATAAACATCACATTTGCAACAAACTCTTTAGCCGACTTGTTTACACAATCGCGTACACAATTTACACAATCCAATAGTCCGATTGGAATAGCTATTTCTCTTCTCTAGGTCGGCGCACATGGCATCATCCCTATTGGACCTCGGTCTATCACGTGGCGATCACGTGCTTCTCATCGGAGCCAGCAGTATCCGGTATGCGGTATCCACCATGGCTCTGCATCGTGTGGGTTCCAATATCATCATGCTAGGCCCTGGTGGAATGACTGATGACAAAGTCAAGATTCTTAAGACCATGGATCTCAAAGCAGTACTTTTCGACCCCGTCATGAAAGCGTCCCAATCGGAGCAACTTAAGGAAGGCTTACACGCCTTGGTGAGCGACCAAGTTATGGTGACACTACGCGACGAGGAGTCAGGCAAGAGGGTATATCAAGGAGATCTACACACGTTTGAGAGCCTCATTGATCGCGGCAAAGCTCTAGGTGTGGAGAAACTCCAACAAGCGCAAGAACAGATTCAACCCGATGACCCGCATGTTGTTTTCTTCACGTCTGGTAGCACAGGCGCGCCTAAGCTTGTCCAGTGTACAATGCATCAACATACAAGCATGATGTCGTTAAAACAATTGGAGAAGAGCGTATTGTACTCCGACCGACCGATGGTTTGGGCAGGGGGGTATTTCGCGCTCATGAGAATGATTGCTGGTAGCACAGTAGTTTGGGTACCGACAGAAATACCATTATCGGATGAGACAAACGAAGCTGTTTTTAAAATCTGGGAAAAAGAAAAATGCACGGACATCCCATTAAGCGTACCGCTGCTCCACAGGCTTTCATCTGAGAACTTTCAGCAAAAGTACGATCTAAACTGCGTTCGCGGCATCGAATTGATGGATCAAAGGTTTTCTTTTAAATTGATCGAGTCAGCTTTGCGCTGTCTACCTTCAGCTAATGCAATGATTAGTTATGGCAGCACTGAAGGTGGTTTTGTTTCCATGGCAATTTATACGAAGTCAACCCTGGCTGTAGAAGAGTACGGGAAAATGTTGGTTCTCCCTGGGAACGAGGTTAAACTCGTAGACGAAGAAGGGAAGATTGTGACTAGAGGAGACACAGGAGAGATCTGTGTTCGAAACCGGCAGTTATTCCTCAAGTACCTTGGGAACCCAGAGATAACCAAGAAAGTCTTGTCTCCCACGGGTTGGTACTCTATGGGGGACATTGGAAAGATGGATGACGAGGGGAGAATCGAAGTGCTTGGTCGCAAGAAGGAGTTCATCAAACGCGCAACTGTCAAGATATTTCCCGGAGAGATCGAGGGCGTGATACTAAAGCATCACACAGTCGCAGATGTAGTGGTTGTTGGTGTCCCTGATCAGCGGTTTTATGAAGAGTTATGCGCATGCGTTATACTAAAGAATGGTGGATCAGACGACATAGAAGCGAGGCTGGCCGAGTTGGAGGCCTGGTGCGCAGAGCAATGGCCGCCCGGTGCTGATGGGTTGAGTCTGAAACCCAAGTATTTTATACCGATTCAGAGTTATCCATGGGGAAAGACGGCAAAGACTGACAGAATCATCCTTCGCCAGGTAGCAATTGAAAGGCTTAAAATCAACGAGAGTACTGTTTGATAGAGACTGACGCCGAAAAAAGCATAAGTTACATAACATAATGATTGTTTGTAGAGTGATTTATGTAGTTTATTTGATTTTAACTTCAGGGAGACGATTTCTAATGGTCAAACTGCTCTGTTTTGGCAACCAGTGTAGCTGGCTCTCGCGTGTTTGGGGAGAAAATGTCCAGCCGGCTGTGCAGGCTATGGTTTAGATAAGCACAGCCTCGTTCCCAGGATACTCCTCTCTTTCTGATCCCCCGTCATACTTTGCGCTTTCTAATGTAGCCTGCGTAGCAAGCGCAAAGCCGGGAGAGAGGCCGGGGCCGCGCACGCCAGGGTCTTGTTGGCAAAATTTTCAAGACGAAAATTGCCCACAAGACCCTGGGAACAAGGTTCTACGCTGGCAGGATCTCAAAGACGGTGACGTCATACATTTTGTTGAATGTTCTATCATCCATCCAGAGTCCAAAACCTGCCCTTTCATTGTTGTTTTAAGAATGCATTTGAGGGTTAACTCCGGTGTAATAACCATTCGCAGAGGACACCTTTGTGTTCAGTTCCTATTTCATCCTGATTCGTTCTACCAAACAAAGGAAGCTTTGTGACGCAGTTCGTGAGCAATCACAGGTTATTACACCGGAGATAAGCCGCATTTGATTTGCGGAACGGAGGGGCGTTATAGAATCTTATAAGTACCAGGGTTGATATTGAAGCCTGATTTACCCCAACCTCCCCTACTCCTCCATCCGCTTAATAGAAATGTCAACTCCAATGAGCTCGGCAACAAATTGAACAAATACGTCTCATTCCAGTGAAACATACAGAAATGTCCAAATGATTAACGAGGATTACGTCAATACTGAACTACCAAGTTATTTGCGCAAAAACGTTGGTGTTCAACATCACCTCTATCGGGGCCTATCCGTGTGTGGCGAACAATTAGTAGCCCTGAGCCACCTTAAATTGAGCATCTTTTCTTTAGTGCATCCTTCGGGGAAAACTGCTTTCACAGCTTACCCAACAAGCATGGTATTTCCCACAATGTCTGCTAAATAGTGATCACCCCCTTGCAAAATATCTGGATTCTACAAATGAGTTCCACACCAGATCGCGCAAATCCATCTTTTTTTAGTAAGACACGTCATAGAAGAATAACTACAATACTTATATTATAAAAGTCGAGTTTCAAAATGCCATCGGGACCAATCCGTGTACGGCGTATCAGTATCCCCGAGCCACCTTAAATTGCGTCTCTTACCTACACACCCATCCCCTCCCGTCTTTATTGCATGTCATTGCCTCCCCCTTTTAATTAATAACTTGACATCCTATCATTCATTTGTAGCCCCGAGCCACCTTAAACTGAGTCTATTATCCACATACGCCAGTCCTCATTGAATGTCATCTACCTTTTATCATAAGTTAAAATCCTATAAGGTAATTTCAGATGTCAAATGATCACACTCGCGATATCTCCTGTGGCACTTTTTCTTGTTCAAGTTTTAGGAACTTGTCACACAGGTGAATCATCCAGAGCTCTTCCTTCGTCTTAATACAACAATTAGGTATGTATGTATGTGTGTTAGCATGGCATGCTAACTATGAATTTCTTCTTGGTTTGCGCAGTTTATAATTTTGTCAATAATTTTGCTCTGCCTACTCATTGTGTAGAATTATCAAGGCCAGAATATACTAGGGCTTTCAATTGTCCATCAACCATCGGCCGTTGCTCTCGCAGCTTTTTGCGCAAAGACTGCAAAGATAATCATTGCATTGTTCATTTGCTCGAGTAGTGATTTTCGGTGCTCCATTGCTTGGGATTGTTCGCCAAAGTTGGTTGAAAGGGCTTGCAAAAGGTGCTAAAAATGGGTGATGCCCGTATTTGATTTGTTTTGCCTTTGAAAGGAAATGCAGAGGCGGATCCAATCAATCAATAAGGATCTCCAGAAGGGGGGGGGGGGGGGGGCAAATTAAAAAAATTGAGGCCAAAGTTGTAACCTTGCTCTTATCGAAAAAGACCACCACCACCTAAATCCGCCTATGAAATGCTTCGCTGCAAAGGACCATTTAGGGACCTTAATTTTCAAAATATCATTGACGGGGAGCTTGGGTATTTTTTAGAAAAGTAAGTCGATGAAGATGCGTGGCGTTTGGGATTAAAAAGAAATGGCGGCTGGTCAGATGTGGTAAAAGATTTATTGGGGGTTGGTAGCACTTGGCACAGAACGCTTAGCCTTCATTTGTGAGCGTATAAGATAGAAAGGTCGAGGTGCAACTCATGGCAGCTCATGGTACCTTTTGCTCCAGGGTTATATTTATAATCTTTCTAAAATGACGGTCTGTCAGTCATTAAAACAAGTACTCTTAATTTCTCTTAGTTAGGGTGTTTCATATTTATTTGTTTCTCAAAAGTTGCCAAGGAAGGCAAACGTTGACTTGATGGATTTGCACGACATGTAACGGGATTGTGTTCCGTCTTGAAATGATTGTTCTCCGCCTTGTTCCCGTTGCGATTGTATTATAGACCTGTTTATCCATTGAGGGCAGAATAAAAGGGGCATTGCTATAGAGCGGATTTTAGATGACTGTCGTGAGTAATTCGCAATTATTGTAAGTTTTGTTCAGAATTAGTGTTTCACTGTCATGAAATCCGCTCTACTAAAGACTTTGTATAATTACTCAAGTGATTCTGCGTGCTGATTGTTCGATCCCCCGGCCGCATGCGACGTTCGTCATATTTTGAGGTGAATATAATATTTAAAGCATTGGGGACCGCGCGCTTACTTTATTGCGAGAAGCAAAAAAATAACACCTAAGAGCGAATTTTTTGTCGAAAATTTTGAGGAATTATACTAAAACAGTTAGTCGCCTCGGTGACTATTCTTCGATATTTACGTCGCCTTCGTCAACTAGTGAAATACGCTTTCTCTTTCTTTCTTATTTATGTCGTATTTCCTCTAGATCGCGAGCATCAGTCAAGCATGTCTTCCAAAAGGAGCTATATTCATGTCCCTCATAGCGCCCCGATGGAAATCCGAACTCTCCACTCGTTCCTAGACTCCGTGACCGAGGAGCAACTCGATAACGAGGCCCTGATTGTGTACGATATGGATTTGACAAGGTCTGCAATAACATTCCGGGAATTTAGAGACTGGTGAGTTTGCATGTCTTCATATCAAGAAGGGCCGTGCGCGAACTGCCTTGTTCTGTGTTTTTCTTAAAATCTCGACTCATGCCCTTTGGTGGCTGAGAGAAAAAACAACACAAAATGGCGACAAAGAAAGAGAGCGATGTCTCTCGAACATCTGCAAGTTTTGAGTGGATTTCCATGTTATATTAGCTCAGGCATGAGGAAAGATTCTTACAGACCTTGCAAAGGTAAGGGGCGGTTTCCTCATGAGAAAGTTTAGCAACGTCGGCATGTAGACAGTGAAATCTTTGGCGAAAATTTATTGGTGTTATTAGCAGAAAATAATTCGTGTCACTTGTGAAAACGTTTAGATACTGAAGTTCGAATCCATGCCCTTCCGTTATCCCTTCAATGGTTATTTCTTAGAATTGAAACTAAAGACATCATTGTAGTGACTTTTGACCTGAACTCACACTTTGCAGGCCACCTGTGTCGGCGCGCGCACACAAAAATCAGTCAGGAATTTAGGCGGGAACTTCCCCCAAATTAGAAATGTTGATTGAAATAATAAAGAATTGTTGTCGTCGTTTTTGTATTTTTTTACAAAAGAATTTCTCTTTTAGGTCGGCGCAAATGGCTGCATCCCTATTGGACCTTGGTCTATCACGTGGCGATCACGTGCTTCTAATCGGAGCCAGCAGTATCCGGTATGCGGTATCCACCATGGCTCTGCATCGTGTGGGTGCCAACATCATCATGCTAGGCCCTGGTGGAATGACTGATGACAAAGTCAAGACTCTTAAGACCATGGATCTCAAGGCAGTACTCTTCGACCCCGTCATGAAAGCGTCCCAATTGGAACAGCTCAAGGAAGGCTTACACGCCTTGGTGAGCGACCAAGTTATGGTGACACTACGCGACGCGGCGACAGGCCAGGGTGTGTACCAAGGAGATCTACACACGTTCGAGAGCCTCATTGATCGCGGCAAAGCTCTAGGTGAGGAGAAACTACAGCAAGCGCAAGACGAGATTCAGCCCGATGATCCACATATTGTTTTCTTCACGTCTGGTAGCACAGGTGCGCCTAAGCTTGTCCAGTGTACAGTGCATCAACATACAAGCATGATGTCTCTCTTAGGAAAAGGGACATTAAAACAAATGGATAATGTTGCTCCCATTAATCCCAAAAGCGTAATGTTCGTCGACCGACCGATGGTTTGGGGAGGAGGGTATGGTGGAATTTTGAGAATGGTTGCTGGTAACACAGTAGTTTGGGTACCAACAGAAATGCCATTATCGGATGAGACAAACGAAGCTGTTTTTAAAATCTGGGAAAAAGAAAAATGTACGAATATCCCATTAAGCGTACCGCTGATCCACAGGCTCTCATCCGGGAACTTTCAACAGAAGTACGACCTAAACTGTGTTCAAGGCTTCGTGTTGATGGGTCAGAGGTTTTCTTTTGAAATGATTGAGTCAGCTTTGCACTGTCTACCTTCAGCTAATGGAATGCTTGGTTATGGCAGCACCGAAGGTGGTTTTGTTTCCATAGCAACCTATAAAAAGTCGACTCTGGCTGCAGAAGAGTACGGAAAAATGTCGGTCCTCCCTGGGAACGAGGTTAAAATCGTAGACGAAGAAGGGAAGATTGTAACTAGAGGAGACACAGGAGAGATCTGTGTTCGGAGCGGGAATATATTCCTCAAGTACCTTGGGAACCCAGAGATAACGAAGGAAGTCTTGTCTCCCACGGGTTGGTACTCTATGGGGGACATTGGAAAGATGGATGACGAGGGGAGAATCGAAGTGCTCGGTCGCAAGAAGGAGTTCATCAAGCGCGCAACTGTCAAGATATTTCTCGGAGAGATCGAGGCCTTGATACTAAAGCATCACACCGTCGCAGATGTAGTGGTTGTTGGTGTTCCTGATCAGCGCTTTTATGAAGAGTTGTGCGCATGCGTTATACTGAAGAATGGTGGATCAGTCGACATAGAAGCGAGGCTGACCGAGCTGGAGGCCTGGTGCGCAGAGCAATGGCCGCCCGGTGCTGATGGGTTGAGTTTGAAGCCCAAGTATTTTATACCGATGAAGAGTTATCCATGGGGAAAGACGGCAAAGACTGACAGAATCGCCCTTCGTCAGGTCGCAATTGAAAGGCTTAAAATCGAGGAGAGTTCTGTTTGATAGACACTGACTTGTTTGGTTTAAGGTGGCTCCCGAGTATTTATTGTAGAAATAGACCTCAACTTCTAGCGTATGTTTGACCATCAAAAATTATTCCGATTTCCACAATTGTTGGCACAGAACTTAAGTGTAATGCACTAGATATATTAGGCTCGTCTGTTTGGGATATTTTAAATTTGCCAAAAGAGGTGTTTTTAGAATAATTGAAATAACTTGATAATTCGCGACCGTGAATTGTTTTATTACTAGCTAAAAACGCATCCATAGTAATAAGGGTTTACTCATAGAAATGCCCAGGTCAGCTTTTCCCATGCGATTTAAGTTATAAACGATGTTATAATTTTACCTAAAAATGTCTAATGCCGTTTCTCTTTAGTGTGCCGAGCGCAGATAACACAAAAATATGGGAGCACTTCAAAATTATATCGGCTGATCTTTCACTCTTACTTATCTAAATAAGAGAATAGAATCGAGTACCTACAGAAAGCGATATACCATAAACGTATGAAGGCAATGTCTTGTCCATAATGTGCTATTGTTCTAATATTCAATTCGAACTCGAAACACCTAAATTGCTGGAATTGTTTCGCAAGTCTCTTTCGTGAGAGGTAGAGCACAACCAACTGAGATAACTTACCAAGTTTGGGCTCGTCTTTCCAATACTGTATTGAGAAACATTATCCAAAAGGAGTCAGTGTTTCGTCGCTTCAACACAAACGCCAAGATAACCCATATGTTATGAACTCAGTGTGCTCGCCTCAGCGCATTTGATGCTAAATTCTTCACGTGCGTTGCTTTTCGATCCCACGAGAGCAGCAGCCATCTGTTCTCTATTTCGGTTCCATTGTGTTTTGCCTTTGTTTCAAATTGCAGAAGAAAATTCATGTATGCAGAAATTGTACAGCCTTAATTGATACACATCCTAATATGACTACCTCTAATAAAATACAACTGACAAAAAGTTTTTTTTCCCTTTTCGTTATTAACTGATACACTTCACGAGACCTATCCAGCTTAGACGGGGGTCCTGTGGTTTATTTCCCTTTTGGCACTCAGGCGAACAAAATCTTTTGTTTTCTTTTTCCATAGCGCACGGACAAATTTTTGTTTAGATTCTGAAATCCTACTGGAGTATAAAACCACGCACGTGAGGAATTTAGCATCAGGCGGGGAGGCGAGCACACTGAGCTCATAACAAATGGGTTTTCTAGGCGTTTGTGTTGAAGCGACGCAACACTGACTTCTTTTGGATAATGTTTCTCAATACAGTATTGGAAAGACGAGCCCAAACTTGGTAAGTTATCTCAGTTGGTTGTGCTCTACCTCTTACGAAAGAACCTTGCGAAACAATTCCAGCAATTTAGCTATTTCGAGTTCGAATTGAATATTAGAACAATAGCACATTATGGACAATATATTGCTCTCATTCGTTTATGAAATATCGCTTTCTGTAGGTTCTCGATTCTATTCTCTTATTTAGATAAGTAAGAGTGAAAGATCAGCCGATATAATTTTGAAGTGCTCCCATATTTTTCTGATATCTGCGCTCGGCACACTAAAGAGAAACGCCATTAGACATTTTTAAAGGTAAAATTATAACATCGTTTATAACTTAAATCGCATGGGAAAAGCTGACCTGGGCATTTCTATGAGTAAACCCTTATTACTATGGATGCATTTTTAGCTGGTAATAAAACAATTAACGGTCAAATTTTCAAGTTATTTCAATTAATCTAAAAACACCTCTTTTGGCAAATTTAAAATATCCCAAACAGACGAACCTAATATATCTAGTGAATTACACCGTTTGGTAGTACAGAGGTTGTTTAAGTTCTGTGCCAACAATTGTGGAAATCGGAATAATTTTTGATGGTCAAACATACGCTAGAAGTTGAGAAGTTGAGCGAGACGATTTCTAACGGTCAAACTGCTCTTTTTGGCAACCAGTGTAGCTGGCTCTCGCGTGTTTGGAGAGAAAATGTCCAGCCGGCTGTGCAGCGGTTTAGATAAGCACAGCCTCGTTCCCAGGCTACTCGTTTCTTTCTGATCCCCCATCATGCTTTGCGCTTTGGTAAAATGGGAGTGGTCTTTACGCTAGCCAACCCTTCACCTGTTTTTCCAGGAATCCGACTTCAAGAGCCAAAGTTGTTACCATGGAAACACGAATTAGCATATGGATGTTTGAGGTATTGTTATTACCAAGTTTGAAGTGAATCCAGCTATCCCAAACGGAATTATAGATGTAATCAGTGTGAAAAATTCTCTCTTAGTCGAAAAGACGCGCATTTATAGCATATCTGAAATTAGTGCATAGAGTGGTTCACATGACTGTCGTGAAACCAATCGCAAAGCAATATGAAACAATCTCCAACCAAAAATTGTCATTTTTCAACACCTCACGGCCAAAACCATATTTGGAATCATTACCTACCTTATAAGGAAGTGACAGGAGATCCTCTTTTGAATGAAAACTTGCAGGAATCACAGAGACTCGAGTTCTCGATCTGTCCACCATTTATTTTGGCTTGGTAACCACGCTAAAATACCCACACTAGCCCGCGCGCTATTCATATTCATATGAATAATTATTTATGAAACTCCAAAACCGTCACGCAATTATTACATTGATCACATGATCCCGTGATGCGGATCCCGTCTCCCGCACTCTTCCGCGGCCGGTCCCTGGCGTTCTGAGCGGGTTTCCTGTGGGAGAAGCGCAACGCAGGAATGTTGGGCCCGCGCACATTCAGCGGTTTACCTTCTTGCACACGAGGAACGCCTGGGATGACCAGGTGGCGGGAGCTCTCCTCAACTCAGACTCTGTGAAATGGAAATGTTTTTTGACAAGCATGCAGTATTATTCGTAGGACTTTGCAGAGCGAATTCAAACCCCCTGCTATTATCAGATCCTGTCATCAAAATCTTATCTTGAAATCTAATAATAGGCTCATCAGACAGGGGTCATAAGGTTGACCGGCACATTCGTGATTTTCTCTTCGGTAGAAACTCGAAGTTCTGTTGCAAAAAACACGTCATTCTATAACTTAAATCCTTCTGTGAGATCTGTGGTCTTCTTATTTAGAGGTATGTATGCTATTATTTCTATGCAGTACGTCCTAACTTAGATGCAACGTGGATAATATATAGTCAAGCCGGAAACATAATTCAGTTGCTGATAGCTCTCTTCTCGCTTCCACACGGGTTCCACACAAACTGTGACGGACAGCTTGCCCCTGATCTCCAGTGTATTTTGAATGAATTAAAGATAAGCAGAAGGGTGCGAATGGCATTTCTGCAGGAGCTCATACCGTTTTGAAATCAAACTGTACAAGTACACAAGAAAAGGTCAAGCAAGTCCACATTGTAGAATGCTGGCGCACAGCATGAGCTGCAACGACCCAATCAATCACTACTCCCGGGGGACTTCAATATTTTCAAACTGGGTGCAGCGCAGCAGCGCAAATCGAGAAAAAACAAATTGACCCCTGCTCATTCTTCACCAATTTTTAAACATTTAGATGATTTGGAATTGCTAAAAATTGACAATCTAGCATTTATCCACACTTATTCAAAAGACTTTCCGAAAACGTTTGATACATTTTTTCAACCCATAACAAGTAAACACAATTACAATACTTGTTTAGCTTCCAAATTAAATTATTACCTTCCTAAAGCTCGCATGAATTTTGGAAAATTTAATATAAGACCTAGGAGATAAAATCTGGAATTATATTGATGAAAATATTAAAAAATCTGTTTTCGTGTTTTCTTGTACTTGTATTTTCTTTTGCTTTGTTTGTATAAACTGCCTCCCTTTCTATCCTTTTTTCTTTTACAAAAATGTGAAAAATTATACAAATGTACAAATAAAGATCATTGTTGTTATAAAAGATACCAATTTGCTATCAATACCAATACACTTTCTCTTGTTTTCTCTAGATCTTGCATGACAAGCATGTCTTCCAAAAAGAGCTATATCCACATCCCTCATAGCGCCCCAATGGAAATTCAAACTCTCCACTCATTCCTAGACTCCGTGACCGAGGAGCAACTTGATAACGAGGCCCTGATTATGTACGATATGGATTTGACAAGGTCTGCCATGACATTCAGGGAATTTAGAGATGGGTGAGTTTCTCTCCTGGCTTCATTTCATGAAAGTCCTGTCTTTTTTACACATCCTCGCAAACAGCGCATTTCTGTTTTTTTTTCCCTTTAAAATTTTGACACCGGTGCCCTTTGGAGTAGTGACCAAGAAAAAACAGAAATATAAAGGCGACAAAGAAAGAGAGTGATTTTTCTCGAACATCTGCAAGTTTTGGAGGATTTTCCTGTGATATTAGCTCAGGGGTGCTTTCCATTTGACAAAAATTTCTGGTTCGAGTTTCAGGGATTCCTGTGGTCAAGTGGAAAGCAAACTGCAAAATCACAGTAAAATCACTGGAAATAGAACGGCTGCTGTCATTTACCACAAATTTTTGGTACTACCAGTTGGATCAAATGGAAAGGACATAGACATATTTTATTGATACCGTGAACTGTTCGTACATTGGTATTTGTTCCAATAATTTTAAACATGAAAAGAGAAAAAAGGAAAGAAAAAAGAACAAGAATAAAAGGGTGAACATATTTACATTAATCTCACTGATCTGGGGCACTTCATATAAAAGTTTCCCTAAGGAGAAAGCAGTCAAATGCAAATTTTGCTATAACCTTGGTGTGCTTCCGCAGTGCTATCAAGTCGAAGAAATTCAATATAGCTCTTTTTATCTTTTTTGATAAGTTTGTGCGTAGCTCTGAAACGAGAGGGTAAATGACCAAAAAATGCTGTTTGTCTTCCATTATTTGGCAATTTTGGCACTTTCTTAGTTTTGGTTCGACATAGGGTCTCGTGATTTCCAAATTGTGGTCACTTATTCTTAAATTTGTTAGTGCTATCCGATGGTCAATGATCTTCACGTTTGTCAGATACAATACAATAATTATTTAATGTCGATCAATGCAGGGAGTGGTTGCCCAGTCACCTGAGGTAGTTTTCAAATTTATAGTCAGATTTAAACGATCTGTAGGTCCTCCACTGTAGGTCCTCCTACAGGTCTGTAGGTCCTCCTGTAGGGCTGTTCCATATTATATCCGTCCCACCCCCCTCCCTATCGAGGAACCTGGAAATAGACCTCCTCGGCTTGGGCGTAATGTTTTGTCCATTTCAGATCACGTGGCATTTCCATGAGTATTCTCTCTTTGTTTGGAATGCTTCCATATTCATATATCCTTCGATGCATAGCAGAACAACAAAGAAAGGATACTCATGGGAATGCCACGTGATAGGAAATGGGAAAACATTACGCCCAAGTTGAGGAGGGCCTTTCCACAGAAGTTGCTGCGTCCTCCTCCCCCCCCCCCCCTCCCCCCTATCCAGGAACCTGATCAAACCTTGCTGTTGTTCAACCCTGGCAATAGCAATATACTCCACTGAGTGGTAGTGTATTTTCTTTTGCACGCATGAATATGCTTTGCTATACCGCAAAATAGAAATGAAAATTCATTCTCGTGGCATACTGCAGAATATCCCACTAGTCACTTGTATTTTCTAAGCATACACACTCGCCTGAAGGCGCGCGTATATAGCAGAAAAATAGTGACGCGTGGGATACTTTGCATTACTGCCCATCATTGGTGCGATAAATCACTTTCATGTGAACTGTTGTAACATTGTTGATCTGTATTATTTTAATGTGCTGATAAAACAAATTACAGCCGATTGGGTTTGACTGTTTAACGCAAATAGATCGCACGTTCAGTTTGAAAGTTGCGTTGTGAGGCAAAAAGTGAGACGTTTCCAAGGGCAACCGCCATGTTTATTTTTTACTGACCAATCAGAGAGGGCAGAACTCTTGGGTTCTCCATAGAAACGTCTCGTTCCATCCTAGAAACACAACTTTCCAACGTTCAAACATAACGTGCGAACTGTTAGGGTTAAACAGTCAAACGCAATTGGCTGTAATTCAAATATGAGGACTATTGATTGTACGATGTTAGTGTCATTCTGTCATTGGATAAACATCACATTTGCAACAAAGTCTTTAGCCGACTTGTTTACACAATCGCGAAACAATAGTCCGATTGGAAAAGCTATTTATTTTCTCTAGGTCGGCGCAAATGGCAACATCCCTATTGGACCTCGGTCTATCACGTGGCGATCACGTGCTTCTCATCGGAGCCAGCAGTATCCGGTATGCGGTATCCACCATGGCTCTGCATCGTGTGGGTGCCAATATCATCATGCTAGGCCCTGGTGGAATGACTGATGACAAAGTCAAAGTTCTTAAAACCATGGACCTCAAAGCAGTACTCTTCGACCCCGTCATGAAAGCGTCCCAATCGGAGCAACTTAAGGAAGGTTTACACGCCTTGGTGAGCGACCAAGT
This sequence comes from Scolanthus callimorphus, assembly GCA_033964015.1. Lineage (NCBI taxonomy): Eukaryota > Metazoa > Cnidaria > Anthozoa > Actiniaria > Edwardsiidae > Scolanthus > Scolanthus callimorphus. Next base: position 9,950,039 of record CM066919.1, read on the forward strand.
TGTGGTGACACTACGCGACGAGGATTCAGGCAAGAGGGTATGTCAAGGATATCTACACGCGTTTGAGAGCCTCATTGATCGCGGCAAAGCTCTAGGTGTGGAGAAACTCCAACAAGCGCAAGAACAGATTCAACCCGATGATCCACATATTGTTTTCTTCACGTCTGGGAGCACAGGCGCGCCTAAGCTTGTCCAGTGTACAGTGCATCAACATACAAGTATGATGTCGTTAAAACAATTGGAGAAGAGCGTATTGTACTCCGACCGACCGATGGTTTGGGCAGGGGGGTATTTCGCGCTCATGAGAATGATTGCTGGTAGCACAGTAGTTTGGGTACCGACAGAAATGGCATTATCGGACGAGACAAACGAAGCTGTTTTTAAAATCTGGGAAAAAGAAAAATGCACGGACATCCCATTAAGCGTACCGCTGCTCCACAGGCTTTCATCTGAGAACTTTCAGCAAAAGTGCGACCTTAACTGCGTTCGCGGCATCGAATTGATGGATCAAAGGTTTCCTTTTAAATTGATCGAGTCAGCTTTGCGCTGTTTACCTTCAGCTAATGCAGTGATTAGTTATGGCAGCACTGAAGGTGGTTTTGTTTCCATGGCAATCTATACGAAGTCAACCCTGGCTGTAGAAGAGTACGGGAAAATGTTGGTTCTCCCTGGGAACGAGGTTAAACTCGTAGACGAAGAAGGGAAGATTGTGACTAGAGGAGACACAGGAGAGATCTGTGTTCGAAACCGGCAGTTATTCCTCAAGTACCTTGGGAACCCAGAGATAACCAAGAAAGTCTTGTCTCCCACGGGTTGGTACTCTATGGGGGACATTGGAAAGATGGATGACGAGGGGAGAATCGAAGTGCTCGGTCGCAAGAAGGAGTTCATCAAGCGCGCAACTGTCAAGATATTTCCCGGAGAGATCGAGGGCGTGATACTAAAGCATCACACAGTCGCAGATGTAGTGGTTGTTGGTGTCCCTGATCAGCGCTTTTATGAAGAGTTGTGCGCATGCGTTATATTGCAGAATGGTGGATCAGACGACATAGACGCGAGGCTGGCCGAGTTGGAGGCCTGGTGCGCAGAGCAATGGCCGCCCGGTGCTGACGGATTGAGCCTGAAGCCCAAGTATTTTATACCGATGCAGAGTTATCCATGGGGAAAAACGGCAAAGACTGACAGAATCGTCCTTCGCCAGGTAGCAATTGAAAGGCTTAAAATCAACGAGAGTACTGTTTGATAGAGACTGACGCCGAAAAAACATAAGTTACATAACATAATGATTGTTTGTAGAGTGATTTATGTAGTTTATTTGATTTTAACTTCAGCGAGACGATTTCTAACGGTCAAACTGCTACTACTGCTCTGTTTTGGCAACCAGTGTAGCTGGTTCTCGCGTGTTTTGGGAGAAAATGTCCAGCTGGCTGCGCAGGCTATGGTTTAGATAAGCACAGCCTTTCCGGGATTCTCCTCTCTTTCTGATCCCCGTCATACTTTGCGCTTTCTAATGTAGCGTCGTCTTCACATTGGCCAACCTTGTTTCCATAGCCTGCGTAGCAACCGCAAAGCCGGGAGAGAGGGGCCGCGCACGCCAGGGTCTTGTTGGCAAAATTTTCAAGACGAAAATTGCCCACAAGACCCTGGGAACAAGGTTCTACGCTGGCAGGATCTCAAAGACGGTAACGTCATACATTTTGTTGAATGTTCTATCATCCATCCAGAGTTCAAAACCTGCCCTTTCATTGTTGTTTTAAAAATGCATTTGATTTGCGGAACGCTAGAGGGGCCTTATAGAATCTTATAAGTACCAGGGTTGATATTGAAGCCTGATTTCCCCCAACCTCCCCTACTCCTCCATCCGCTTAATAGAAATGTCAACTCCAATGAGCTCGGCAACAAATTGAACAAATACGTCTCATTCCAGTGAAACATGCAGAAATTTCCGAATGATTAACGAGGATTACGTCAATACTGAACTACCAAGTTATTTGCGCAAAAACGTTCGGGTCCAACATCACCTCTATCGCGCGGGGCCTATCCGTGTGTGACGAACAATTAGTAGCCCTGAGCCACCTTAAATTGAGCATCTTTTCTTTAGTGCATCCTTCGAGGAAAACTGCTTTCACAGCTTACCCAACAAATAGTATTTCCCGCAATGTCTGCTAAATAGTGACCACCCCCTTACAAAATATCTGGATTCTACAATTGAGTTCCACACCATATCGCGCAAATGCATCTTTTTTTAGCAAGACACGTCATATAGAAACCTTTTCAAGAATAACTACAATACTTGTATTATAAAAGTTGAGTTTCAAAATGCCATCGGGACCTATCCGTGTACGGCGTATCAGTATCCCCGAGCCACACCCATCCCCTCCCGTCTTTATTGCATGTCATTGCCTCTTCCTTTTAATTAATAACTTGACATCCTATCATTCATTTGTAGCCCCGAGCCACCTTAAACTGAGTCTATTATCCACATACCCCAGTCTTCATTGAATGTCATCTACCTTTTATCAATAAGTTAAAATCCTATGATGTAATTTCAGATGTCAAATGATCACACTCGCGATATCTCCTGTGGCACTTTTTCTTGTTCAAGTTTTAGGAACTTGTCACGGACAACAGGTGAACCATCCAGAGCTCTTCCTTCGTCTTAATACAACAATTTAGGTATGTATGTGTGTTAGCATGGCATGCTAACTATGAATTTCCTCTTGGTTTGCGCAGTTTTTAATTTTGTCAATAATTTTGCTCTGCCTACTCATTGTGTAGAATTATCAAGGCCAGAATATATTAGGGCTTTCAATGTGCACCAACCATCGGCCGTGCTCTCGCAGCTTTGCGCAAAGACTGCAAAGATAATCATTGCTCCATTGCTTGGGATTGTTCGCCAAAGTTGGTTGAAAGGGCATGCAAAAGGTGCTAAAAATGCGGCAGGTCCAAAATGCAGACTGAAAAATGCATACTGGAAAATGCATACTAGGTCTCTTCTCTCTGAAAACTCAAAAGAACGTCATCGTGTGACGGAATGGCAAATACATAAAATATTACAACACTGACAAACTGCGGTAAAAGGTAGAAATATGCAGTAAAATAATTTTGAACTGTCAGGATGCCGTTACTATGTAGATGGTTGTTTTATCTTTTAACTTACATCTCAAGATCTCAAGGGAGTTTCATTTTCATCTCCGATCTTACACACAAATTTCAGGAATTTCCTGAAACGATTTGAAACTTTTAGCGCTATTTTAGCTTACATTTGCCCTTCGCCCTAAGTAAGAGAAAATTGCAACTACGATCAATATGTTTTAGGTGTGCTTTTGATACAAAATATCCATCGGGGATACAGCAGAGCTGTCATGTGAACCGGCGACCGGGCTACTTTTTGCCGAATGTGAGAAATGTTCGAACCACAGAATTTTGTTAAGTGCAGCCTGAAAGCTCACCTCATTGTTTGTTAAAATAAAATAAAACTGGAATCCTTGAGTCTGAGTCAGAATTGGCTTGGCGAGGAAACTAAACTTGTTGCTTTGAAGCTACGAAATTTGCATCATGTCGGCCATCAGTTTTTCTTTGCAGCCTGCTAATCTTTCTGAGCAGCCGCGTACTTCAAAACATTATATCGGGATATGAAAATCTATCGGGGATGTAAAAATCTATCGGGCCAGTGACTCTAGTTGCATTTTCTGGTCTGCATTTTCCGGTCTGCATTTTCCGGTCTGCATTTTCTGGTATGCATTTGGACCTGCCGGCTAAAATCGCGTGATGCCCGTATTTGATTTGTTTTGTCTTTGAAAGGAAATGCAGGGGCGGATCCAATCAATCATATAAGGATCTCCAGAAGGTGGGGGGGGGGGGGGGGGGGGCAAAGTAAAAAAAAAACAGAGGCAAAAATTGTAACCTTGCTCTTATCGAAAACGACCGTCATTCCTAAATGGAGGAATGCTCACCATGAATAATTTAACGATATTTTTGATAATATTACTTCAAATTGACCTAAACACATTCAAAATATTTGAACTATCAAGACTACTAGTCAGGATAAGGGTTAATACATCGTTTTAGTATATTTTTATAGTATATGCCTCGTTCTATTAAAGATTAATACTATTAAGGTACGTAATCAATAAAACGAGCTGTCCGAACCAGCGAATTCACTCATAGCGTAGTGGTTGGGGTTTGGGTATAGTAACTGGAAAGTTACAGGTTCGAACCCTGATGATTTTCATAATTCTTTTTTTCATTTCTGTAGGTGAGCGCTTGTTTAGAAAAAAATTCTAAGTGCCAGTGAGCATTCCTCGATTTAGGCGTGTGTAAAACGACCACCACCACCTAAATCCGCCTATGAAATGCTTCGTTGCAAAGGACCATTTAGGGACCTTAATTTTCAGAATATCATTGACGGGGAGCTTGGGTATTTTTTAGAAAAGTAAGTCGATGAAGATGCGTGGCGTTTGGGATTAAAAAAATGGCGGCTGGTCAGATGTTGTGACGGATTAATTGGGGGTTGGCAGCACTTGGTACAGAACGCTTAGCCTTCATTTGTGAGCGTATAAGATAGAAAGGTCGAGGTGCAACTCATGGCAGCTCATGGTACCTTTTGCTCCAGGGTTATATTTATAATCTTTCTAAAATGACGGTCTGTCAGTCATTAAAACAAGTACTCTTAATTTCTCTTAGTTAGGGTGTTTCATATTTTATTTGTTTCTCAAAAGTTACCAAGGAAGGCAAACGTTGACTTGATGGATTTGCACGGCATGCAACGGGATTGTGTTCCGTCTTGAAATGATTGTTCTCCGCCTTGTTCCCGTTGCGATTGTATTATAGACCTGTTTATCCATTGAGGGCAGAAAAGGGCGTTGCTATAGAGCGGATTTTAGATGACTGTCATGAGTAATTCGCAATTACTGTAAGTTTGGTTCAGAATTGGTGTAATCACTTTGTGATTGGTTTCACTGTCATATGAAATCCGCTCTACTATAAGACTTTGTATAATTACTCAAGTGATTCTGCGTGCTGATTGGTCGATCCCCCGGCCGCATGCGACGTTCGTCATATTTTGAGGTGAATATAATATTTAAAGCATTGGGGACCGCGCGCTTACTTTATTGCGACGACACTACCATCTATGAGGTTGTTCCTAGGTGCTCGCCCAGCTACTTGCCCTGCATTGCTAATGAAATCAGTAACTTTGCGTCGGAGCGCGGCATGCGTCTTAATCCGAGTAAGTGTCGGGAGATGATCGTTAACTTCCTTCAGTACCAGCCATCTCCTACTAACCACCTTCAGTTGATGGGAAGTGTCATTAAACGTGTCTCATAGCTACAAAATGTTGGGAGTGCATATTAGCCACGACCTCACCTGGAGTACACATATTGAATATGTGTATGGCAAGGCCAACAAGCGCTTGCATGCCCACCATGCCCTCAGGCTCCTAAAAAAGGCAGATACCAAACATGGCGGGCCATAGCGTGGCTCAAAAAATCAAAAAAATTATTACACTAAAAGATACCCTAAAAGATGAGGTCTTATGTGCCAAGTAGGCGCGAAGGACACAGGTAACAGGGGAAAAATACCCATGAAGACATTTCCGTGTTTGTTTCTAATTCATCGTCTTCTCATCGAATAATCTCTCTTTCTTACACGGTTTTTAGAAGCACCATCATGAGAAAAAGCAATTTGGACACAGTTTCGGCCCTAAAAGATACCAATCTGCCTAAAATTTATTGAAGATCAAGATCACCCCTAAAAGAGACCAAACCAACGTGATTTTAACCCCTAAAAGATACGACGATCATCCCCGGTCAAAAAATATGGGAGTCCCCCCCCCCCCCCACCTAAAAGCGAATTTTTTGTCGAAAATCTTGAGGAATTTTACTAAAACAGTTAGTCGCCTCGGTGACTAGCTTCGATATTTACGTCGCCTTCGACAACTAGTGAAATACACTTTCTCTTTCTTTCTTATTTATGTCGTGTTTCCTCTAGATCGCAAGCATCAGTCAAGCATGTCTTCCAAAAGGAGCTATATCCATGTCCCTCATAGCGCCCCGATGGAAATCCGAACTCTCCACTCGTTCCTAGACTCCGTGACCGAGGAGCAACTCGATAACGAGGCCCTGATTATGTACGATATGGATTTGACAAGGTCTGCTATAACATTCAGGGAATTTAGAGACTGGTGAGTTTACATGTCTTCATATCAAGAACGGCCGTGCGCGAAGTGCCTTGTTCTGTGTTTTTCTTAAAATCTCGACTCACTTTGGTGGCTGAGAGAAAAAAAAAAACACAAAATGGCGACAAAGTAAGAGCGATGTTTCTCGAACATCTGCAAGTTTTGAGTGGATTTCCATGTTATATTAGCTCAGGCATGAGGAAAGATACTTGCAAATAAGGTAAGAGGCGGTTTCCTCATGAGAAAGTTTAGCAACGTCGGCATGTAGACAGTGAAATCTTTGGCGAAATTTTATTGCTGTTATTAGCAGAAAATAATTCGTGTCACTTTGTTTGTGAAAACGTTTAGATACTGAAGTTCGAATCCATGCCCTTCCGTTATCCCTTCAATGGTTATTTCTTAGATTTGAAAAAAAAGACATCATTGTAGTGACTTTTGACCTGAACTCACAACTTGCGGGCCAATCTCGTTCCCAGAGCCCGTCATCTTTTGGCCAGCGGCAACATTCAGGGCTCTGGGGGAATCCGATTTGTGAGCATGCGTGGTACGTCCAAAACGTAACGAACTTTCATACAACAATCAAATCTTGCCGCTGGCCAAAGGATGACGGGCTCTGGGTACGAGATTGCTTACGGGCCACCTGTGTCGGCGCGCGCACGCAAAAATCAGTCAGGAATTTAGGCGGGAACTTCCCCCAAATTAGAAATGTTAATTGAAATAATATAGATTGTTGTCGTCGTTTTGTATTTTTTTACAAAAGAATTTCTCTTTTAGGTCGGCGCAAATGGCTGCATCCCTATTGGACCTTGGTCTATCACGTGGCGATCACGTGCTTCTAATCGGAGCCAGCAGTATCCGGTATGCGGTATCCACCATGGCTCTGCATCGTGTTGGTGCCAATATCATCATGCTAGGCCCTGGAGGAATGACTGATGACAAAGTCAAGATTCTTAAGACCATGGATCTCAAAGCTGTTCTTTTCGACCCCGTCATGAAAGCGTCCCAATCGGAGCAACTTAAGGAAGGTTTACACGCCTTCGTGAGCGACCAAGTTATGGTGACACTACGCGACGCGGCGACAGGCCAGTGTGTGTACCAAGGAGATCTACACACGTTCGAGAGCCTCATTGATCGCGGCAAAGCTCTAGGTGAGGAGAAACTGCAGCAAGCGCAAGACGAGATTCAGCCCGATGATCCACATATTGTTTTCTTCACGTCTGGGAGCACAGGCGCGCCCAAGCTTGTCCAGTGCACCGTGCATCAACATACAAGCATGATGTCTCTCTTAGGAAAAGGGACATTAAAACAAATGGAGAATGTTGCTCCCATAAATCCCAAAAGTGTAATGTTCGTCGACCGACCGATGGTTTGGGGAGGAGGGTATGGTGGAATCTTGAGAATGGTTGCTGGTAACACAGTAGTTTGGGTACCGACAGAAATGCCATTATCGGACGAGACAAATGAAGCTGTTTTTAAAATATGGGAAAAAGAAAAGTGCACGCATATCCCATTAAGCGTACCGCTGATCCACAGGCTCTCATCCGGGAACTTTCAGCAGAAGTACGACCTAAGCTGTGTTCAAGGCTTCGTGGTGGCAGGTCAGAGGTTTTCCTTTGAAATGATCGAGTCAGCTTTGCACTGTCTACCTTCAGCTAATGGAATGCTTGGTTATGGCAGCACCGAAGGTGGTTTTGTTTCCATAGCAACCTATAAAAAGTCGACTCTGGCTGCAGAAGAGTACGGGAAAATGTCGGTCCTCCCTGGGAACGAGGTTAAAATCGTAGACGAAGAAGGGAAGATTGTGACTAGAGGAGACACAGGAGAGATCTGTGTTCGGAGCGGGAATTTATTCCTCAAGTACCTTGGGAACCCAGAGATAACGAAGGGAGTCCTATCTCCCACGGGTTGGTACTCTATGGGGGACATTGGAAAGATGGATGACGAGGGGAGAATCGAAGTCCTTGGTCGCAAGAAGGAGTTCATCAAGCGCGCAACTGTCAAGATATTTCCCGGAGAGATCGAGGGCGTGATACTAAAGCATCACACAGTCGCAGATGTAGTGGTTGTCGGTGTTCCTGATCAGCGCTTTTATGAAGAGTTATGCGCATGCGTTATACTGAAGAATGGTGGATCAGACGACATAGAAGCGAGGCTGGCCGAGTTGGAGGCCTGGTGCGCAGAGCAATGGCCGCCCGGTGCTGATGGGTTGAGTCTGAAGCCCAAGTATTTTATACCGATGCAGAGTTATCCATGGGGAAAGACGGCAAAGACTGACAGAATCGTCCTTCGTCAGGTCGCAATTGAAAGGCTTAAAATCAAAGAGAGTTCTGTTTGATAGACACTGACTTGTTTGGTTTAACTTGAGCGAGACGATTTCTGTCAAACTGCTCTGTTTTGGCAACCAGTGTAGCTGGCTCTCGCGTGTTTGGGGAGAAAATGTCCAGGCGTCTGCTCAGGTGTTTAGATAAGCACAGCCTCGTTCCCAGGCTACTCGTTTCTTTCTGATCCCCCATCATGCTTTGCGCTTTGGTAAAAATGGGAGTGGTCTTTACGCTAGCCAACCCTTAACCTGTTTTTCCAGGAATCCGACTTCTAGAGCCAAAGTTGTTACCATGAAACACGAATTAGCATATGGATGTTTGGGGTCTATTGAGGTATTGTTTACCAAGTTTGAAGTGAATCCAGCTATCCCAAATAAACGGAATTATAGATGTAATCAGTGTGAAAAGTTCTCAAGTGCGAAAAAAAGGCGCACTTCTTATAGCATATCTGAAGTTAGTGCATAGAGTGGTTTTCACATGACTGTCGCAAACCAATCGCAAAGTAATATGAAACAATATCTCCAACCAAAAATTGTCGTTTTTCAACACCTCACGGCCAAAACCATATTTGGAATCATTACCTACCTTATAAGGAAGTGACAGGAGATCCTCTTTGAATGAGACTTGCAGGAATCACAGAGACTCGAGTTCTCGATCTGTCCACCATTGATTTTGGCTTGGTAACCACGCTAAAATACCCACACTAGCCCGCGCGCTATTCATATTCATATGAATAATTATTTATGAAACTCCAAAACCGTCACGCAATTATTACATTGATCACATGATCCCGTGATGCGGATCCCGTCTCCCGCACTCTTCCCCGGCCGGTCCCTGGCGTTCTGAGCGGGTTTCCTGTGGTAGAAGCGCAACGTAGGAACGTTGACCCCGCGCACATTCAGCGGTTTACCTTCTTGCACACGAGTAACGCCTGGGACCAGGTTGGCGGGACTTTCCTCAACTCAGATTCTGTGAAATGGAAATGTTTTTTGACAAGCTTGCAGTATTATTCGCAGGACTTTGCATAGCGAATTCAAACCCCCTGCTATTATCAGATCCTGTCATCAAAATCTTATATCTTGAACTCTAATAATAGGCTCATCAGGCAGGGGTCATAAGGTTGGCCGGCACATTCGTGATTGTCTTCGGTAGAAACTCGAAGTTCTGTTGCAAAAAACACGTCATTCTATAATTAAATCCTTCTGCGAGATCTGTTCTCTTCTTATTTAGAGGTATGTATGCTATTATTTCTATGCAGTGAGTCCTAACTTAGATGTAACGTGGATAATATATAGTCAAGCCGGAAACATAATTCAGTTGCTGTGATAGCTCTCTTCTCGCTTCCACACGGGTTCCACACAAACTGTGACGGACAGCTTGCCCCTGATCTCCAGTGTATTTTGAATGAATTAAAGATAAGCACAAGGGTGCGAATGGCATTTCTGCAGGAGCTCATACCGTTTTGATATTAAATTTCAGTGAAATTTACTTGAAATCAAACTGTACAAGTACACAAGAAAAGGTCAAGAAAGTCCACATTCCACAATTGTGGAATGCTCTTTGAATGAGACTTGCAGGAATCACAGAGACTCGAGTTCTCGATCTGTCCACCATTGATTTTGGCTTGTTGGTAACCACGCTAAAATACCCACACTAGCCCGCGCGCTATTCATATTCATATGAATAATTATTTATGAAACTCCAAAACCATCACGCAATTATTACATTGATCACATGATCCCGGATCCCGTCTCCCGCACTCTTCCGCGGCCGGACCCTGGCGTTCTGAGCGGGTTTCCTGTGGGAGAAGCGCAACGCAGGAATGTTGGGCCCGCGCACATTCAGCGGTTTACCTTCTTGCACACGAGGAACGCCTGGGATGACCAGGTGGCGGGAGCTCTCCTCAACTCAGACTCTGCCAAATGGAAATGTTTTTTGACAAGCATGCAGTATTATTCGCAGGACTTTGCAGAGCGAATTCAAACCCCCTGCTATTATCAGATCCTGTCATCAAAATCTTATATCTTGAAATCTAATAATAGGCTCATCAGGCAGGGGTCATAAGGTTGGCCGGCACATTCGTGATTGTCTCTTCGGTAGAAACTCGAAGTTCTGTTGCAAAAAACACGTCATTCTATAAATCCTTCTGTGAGATCTGTTGTCTTCTTATTTAGAGGTATGTATGCTATTATTTCTATGCAGTGAGTCCTAACTTAGATGCAACGTGGATAATATATAGGCAAGCCGGAAACATAATTCAGTTGCTGATAGCTCTCTTCTCGCTTCCACACGGGTTCCACACAACTGTGACGGGCAGCTTGCCCCTGATCTCCAGTGTATTTTGAGTGAATTAAAGATAAGCACAAGGGTGCGAATGGCATTTCTGCAGGAGCTCATACCGTTTTGATATCAAATTTCAGTGAAATTTACTTGAAATCAAACTGTACAAGTACACAAGAAAAGGTCAAGCAAGTCCATTGTAGAATGCTGGCTGGCGCACAGCATGAGCTGCAACGACCCAATCAATCACTTCTCCCGGGGGGACTTCAATATTTTCAGACTGGGTGCAGCGCAGCAGCACAAATCGAGAAAAAACAAATTGACCCCTGCTCATTCTGCTCATAATTTCCTGCTCATGCTCATTCTTCACCAATTTTTAAACATTTAGATGATTTAGAATTGCTAAAAATTGACAATCTAGCATTTATCCACACTTATTCAAAAGACTTTCCGAAAACTTTTGATACATTTTTTCAACCCATAACAAGTAAACACAATTACAATACTTGTTTAGCTTCCAAATTAAATTATTACCTCCCTAAAGCTCGCATGAATTTTGGAAAATTTAATATAAGACCTAGGAGATAAAATCTGGAATTATATTGATGAAATATTTAAAAAATCTGTTTTCGTGTTTTCTTGTACTTGTATTTTCTTTTGCTTTGTTTGTATAAACTGCCTCCCCTTTCTATCCTTTTTTCTTTTACAAAAATGTGAGAAATTATACAAATGTACAAATAAAGATCATTGTTGTTATAAAAGATACCAATTTTCTATCAATACCAATACACTTTCTCTTGTTTTCTCTAGATCTTGCATGACAAGCATGTCTTCCAAAAAGAGCTATATCCACATCCCTCATAGCGCCCCAATGGAAATTCGAACTCTCCACTCATTCCTAGACTCCGTGACCGAGGAGCAACTTGATAACGAGGCCCTGATTATGTACGATATGGATTTGACAAGGTCTGCCATGACATTCAGGGAATTTAGAGATGGGTGAGTTTCTCTCCTGGCTTCATTTCATGAAAGTCCTGTCTTTTTTACACATCCTCGCAAACAGCGCATTTCTGGGTTTTTTTTCCCTTTAAAATTTTGACACCGGTGCCCTTTGGAGTAGTGACCAAGAAAAAACAGAAATATAAAGGCGACAAAGAAAGAGAGTGATTTTTCTCGAACATCTGCAAGTTTTGGAGGATTTTCCTGTGATATTAGCTCAGGGGTGCTTTCCATTTGACAAAAATTTCTGGTTCGAGTTTCAGGGATTCCTGTGGTCAAGTGGAAAGCAAACTGCAAAATCACAGTAAAATCACTGGAAATAGAACGGCTGCTGTCATTTACCACAAATTTTTGGTACTACCAGTTGGATCAAATGGAAAGGACATAGACATATTTTATTGATACCGTGAACTGTTCGTACATTGGTATTTGTTCCAATAATTTTAAACATGAAAAGAGAAAAAAAAGGAAAGAAAAAAGAACAAGAATAAAAGGGTGAACATATTTACATTAATCTCACTGATCTGGGGCACTTCATATAAAAGTTTCCCTAAGGAGAAAGCAGTCAAATGCAAATTTTGCTATAACCTTGGTGTGCTTCCGCAGTGCTATCAAGTCGAAGAAATTCAATATAGCTCTTTTTATCTTTTTTGATAAGTTTGTGCGTAGCTCTGAAACGAGAGGGTAAATGACCAAAAAATGCTGTTTGTCTTCCATTATTTGGCAATTTTGGCACTTTCTTAGTTTTGGTTCGACATAGGGTCTCGTGATTTCCAAATTGTGGTCACTTATTCTTAAATTTGTTAGTGCTATCCGATGGTCAATGATCTTCACGTTTGTCAGATACAATACAATAATTATTTAATGTCGATCAATGCAGGGAGTGGTTGCCCAGTCACCTGAGGTAGTTTTCAAATTTATAGTCAGATTTAAACGATCTGTAGGTCCTCCACTGTAGGTCCTCCTACAGGTCTGTAGGTCCTCCTGTAGGGCTGTTCCATATATTATCCATCCCACCCCCCTCCCTATTGAGGAACCTGGAAATAGACCTCCTCGGCTTGGGCGTAATGTTTTGTCCATTTCAGATCACGTGGAATTTCCATGAGTATTCTCTCTTTGTTTGGAATGCTTCCATATTCATATATCCTTCGATGCATAGCAGAACAACAAAGAAAGAATACTCATGGGAATGCCACGTGATAGGAAATGGGAAAACATTACGCCCAAGTTGAGGAGGGCCTTTCCACAGAAGTTGCTGCGTCCTCCCCCCACCCCCCCCCCCCTCCCCCCTATCCAGGAACCTGATCAAACCTTGCTGTTCAACCCTGGCAATAGCAATATACTCCAATGAGTGGTAGTGTATTTCTTTTGCACGCATGAATATGCTTTGCTATAGCGCAAATAGAAATGAAAATTAATTCTCGTGGCATACTGCAGAATATCCCACTTGTCACTTGTATTTTCTAAGCATACACACTCGCCTGAAGGCGCGCGTATATAGCAGAAAAATAGTGACGCATGGGATACTTTGCATTACTGCCCATCATTGGTGCGATAAATCACTTTCATGTGAACTGTTGAAACATTGTTGATCTGTATTATTTTAATGTGCTGATAAAACAAATTACAGCCGATTGCGTTTGACTGTTTAACGCAAATAGATCGCACGTTCAGTTTGAAAGTTGCGTTGTGAGACAAAAGTAAGACGTTTCCAAGGGCAACCGCCATGTTTATTTTTTTACTGACCAATCAGAGAGGACAGAACTCTTTGGTTCTCCATAGAAACGTCTTGTTCCATCCTAGAAACACAACTTTCCAACGTTCAAACATAACGTGCGAACTGTTAGGGTTAAACGGTCAAACGCAATTGGCTGTGATTCAAATATGAGGACTATTGGTTGTACGATGTTAGTGTCATTCTGCCACTGGATAAACATCACATTTGCAACAAAGTCTTTAGCCGACTTGTTTACACAATCGCGAAACAATAGTCCGATTGGAATAGCTATTTATTTTCTCTAGGTCGGCGCAAATGGCAACATCCCTATTGGACCTCGGTCTATCACGTGGCGATCACGTGCTTCTCATCGGAGCCAGCAGTATCCGGTATGCGGTATCCACCATGGCTCTGCATCGTGTGGGTGCCAATATCATCATGCTAGGCCCTGGTGGAATGACCGATGACAAAGTCAAAGTTCTTAAAACCATGGACCTCAAAGCAGTACTCTTCGACCCCGTCATGAAAGCGTCCCAATCGGAGCAACTTAAGGAAGGTTTACACGCCTTGGTGAGCGACCAGTTGTGGTGACACTACGCGACGAGGATTCAGGCAAGAGGGTATGTCAAGGATATCTACACGCGTTTGAGAGCCTCATTGATCGCGGTAAAGCTCTAGGTGTGGAGAAACTCCAACAAGCGCAAGAACAGATTCAACCCGATGATCCACATATTGTTTTCTTCACGTCTGGGAGCACAGGCGCGCCTAAGCTTGTCCAGTGTACAGTGCATCAACATACAAGTATGATGTCGTTAAAACAATTGGAGAAGAGCGTATTGTACTCCGACCGACCGATGGTTTGGGCAGGGGGGTATTTCGCGCTCATGCGAATGATTTCTGGTCACACAGTAGTTTGGGTACCGACAGAAATGCCATTATCGGACGAGACAAACGAAGCTGTTTTTAAAATCTGGGAAAAGAAAAATGCACGGACATCCCATTAAGCGTACCGCTGCTCCACAGGCTTTCATCTGAGAACTTTCAGCAAAAGTACGACCTTAACTGCGTTCGCGGCATCGAATTGATGGATCAAAGGTTTTCTTTTAAATTGATCGAGTCAGCTTTGCGCTGTTTACCTTCAGCTAATGCAATGATTAGTTATGGCAGCACTGAAGGTGGTTTTGTTTCCATGGCAATCTATACGAAGTCAACCCTGGCTGTAGAAGAGTACGGGAAAATGTTGGTTCTCCCTGGGAACGAGGTTAAACTCGTAGACGAAGAAGGGAAGATTGTGACTAGAGGAGACACAGGAGCGATCTGTGTTCGAAACCGGCAGTTATTCCTCAAGTACCTTGGGACCCAGAGATAACCAAGAAAGTCTTGTCTCCCACGGGTTGGTACACTATGGGGGACATTGGAAAGATGGATGACGAGGGGAGAATCGAAGTGCTCGGTCGCAAGAAGGAGTTCATCAAGCGCGCAACTGTCAAGATATTTCCCGGAGAGATCGAGGGTGTGATACTAAAGCATCACACAGTCGCAGATGTAGTGGTTGTTGGTGTCCCTGATCAGCGCTTGTATGAAGAGTTGTGCGCATGCGTTATATTGCAGAATGGTGGATCAGACGACATAGACGCGAGGCTGGCCGAGTTGGAGGCCTGGTGCGCAGAGCAATGGCCGCCCGGTGCTGACGGATTGAGCCTGAAGCCCAAGTATTTTATACCGATGCAGAGTTATCCATGGGGAAAAACGGCAAAGACTGACAGAATCGTCCTTCGCCAGGTAGCAATTGAAAGGCTTAAAATCAACGAGAGTACTGTTTGATAGAGACTGACGCCGAAAAAACATAAGTTACATAACATAATGATTGTTTGTAGAGTGATTTATGTAGTTTATTTGATTTTAACTTCAGCGAGACGATTTCTAACGGTCAAACTGCTACTACTGCTCTGTTTTGGCAACCAGTGTAGCTGGTTCTCGCGTGTTTTGGGAGAAAATGTCCAGCTGGCTGCGCAGGCTATGGTTTAGATAAGCACAGCATTTCCAGGATTCTCCTCTCTTTCTGATCCCCGTCATACTTTGCGCTTTCTAGTGTAGCGTCGTCTTCACATTGGCCAACCTTGTTTCCATAGCCTGCGTAGCAACCGCAAAGCCGGGAGAGAGGGGCCGCGCACGCCAGGGTCTTGTTGGCAAAATTTTCAAGACGAAAATTGCCCACAAGACCCTGGGAACAAGGTTCTACGCTGGCAGGATCTCAAAGACGGTAACGTCATACATTTTGTTGAATGTTCTATCATCCATCCAGAGTTCAAAACCTGCCCTTTCATTGTTGTTTTAAAAATGCATTTGATTTGCGGAACGGAGGGGCCTTATAGAATCTTATAAGTACCAGGGTTGATTTTGAAGCCTGATTTCCCCCAACCTCCCCTACTCCTCCATCCGCTTAATAGAAATGTCAACTCCAATGAGCTCGGCAACAAATTGAACAAATACGTCTCATTCCAGTGAAACATACAGAAATTTCCGAATGATTAACGAGGATTACGTCAATACTGAACTACCAAGTTATTTGCGCAAAGCGTTCGGGTCCAACATCACCTCTATCGCGCGGGCCTATCCGTGTGTGACGAACAATTAGTAGCCCTGAGCCACCTTAAATTGAGCATCTTTTCTTTAGTGCATCCTTCGAGGAAAACTGCTTTCACAGCTTACCCAACAAATAGTATTTCCCACAATGTCTGCTAAATAGTGATCACCCCCTTACAAAATATCTGGATTCTACAATTGAGTTCCACACCATATCGCGCAAATGCATCTTTTTTTAGCAAGACACGTCATATAGAAACCTTTTCAAGAATAACTACAATACTTGTATTATAAAAGTTGAGTTTCAAAATGCCATCGGGACCTATCCGTGTACGGCGTATCAGTATCCCCGAGCCACACCCATCCCCTCCCGTCTTTATTGCATGTCATTGCCTCTTCCTTTTAATTAATAACTTGACATCCTATCATTCATTTGTAGCCCGAGCCACCTTAACTGAGTCTATTATCCACATACCCCAGTCTTCATTGAATGTCATCTACCTTTTATCAATAAGTTAAAATCCTATGATGTAATTTCAGATGTCAAATGATCACACTCGCGATATCTCCTGTGGCACTTTTTCTTGTTCAAGTTTTAGGAACTTGTCACGGACAACAGGTGAACCATCCAGAGCTCTTCCTTCGTCTTAATACAACAATTTAGGTATGTATGTATGTGTGTTAGCATGGCATGCTAACTATGAATTTCCTCTTGGTTTGCGCAGTTTTTAATTTTGTCAATAATTTTGCTCTGCCTACTCATTGTGTAGAATTATCAAGGCCAGAATATATTAGGGCTTTCAATTGTCCATCACCATCGGCCGTGCTCTCGCAGCTTTGCGCAAAGACTGCAAATATAATCATTGCATTGCCCCTTTGCTCGAGTAGTGATTTTGGGTGCTCCATTGCTTGGGATTGTTCGCCAAAATTGGTTGAAAGGGCTTGCAAAAGGTGCTAAAAATGCGTGATGCCCGTACTTGATTTGTTTTGCCTTTGAAAGGAAATCAGGGGCGGATCCAATCAATCAATAAGGATCTCCAGAAGAGGGGGGGGGGGGGGGCAAAGTAAAAAACAAAACCCAAGGCCAAAGTTGTAACCTTGCTCTTATCGAAAAAGACCACCACCACCTAAATCCGCCTATGAAATGCTTCGCTGCAAAGGACCATTTAGGGACCTTAATTTTCAGAATATCATTGACGGGGAGCTTGGGTATTTTTAGAAAAGTAAGTCAATGAAGATGCGGGGCGTTTGGCGGCTGGTCAGATGTGGTAAAAGATTAATTGGGGTTGGCAGCACTTGGCACAGAACGCGCGCTTAAGCCTTTAACTTCATTTGTGAGCGTATAAGATAGAAAGGTCGAGGTGCAACTCATGGCAGCTCATGGTACCTTTTGCTCCAGGGTTATATTTATAATCTTTCTAAAATGACGGTCTGTCAGTCATTAAAACATGTACTCTTAATTTCTCTTAGTTAGGGTGTTTCATATTTATTTGTTTCTCAAAAGTTGCCAAGGAAGGCAAACGTTGACTTGATGGATTTGCACGGCATGCACGGGGTTGTGTTCCGTCTTGAAATGATTGTTCTCCGCCTTGTTCCCCTTGCGATTGTATTATAGACCTGTTTATCCATTGAGGGCAGAAAAGGGGCATTGCTATAGAGCGGATTTTAGATGACTGTCGTGAGTAATTCGCAATTACTGTAAGTTTTGTTCAGAATTGGTGTAATCACTTTGTGATTGGTTTCACTGTCATATGAAATCCGCTCTACTAATTGTATAATTACTCAAGTGATTCTGCGTGCTGATTGGTCGAGCCCACAGCCGCATGCGACGTTCGTCATATTTTGAGGTGAATATAATATTTAAAGCATTGGGGACCGCGCGCTTACTTTATTGCGAGAAACAAAAAAATAACACCTAAAAGCGAATTTTTTGTCGAAAATCTTGAGAAATTATACTAAAACAGTTAGTCGCCTCGGTGTGACTAGTCTTCGATATTTACGTCGCCTTCGGCAACTAGTGAAATACACTTTCTCTTTTTTTCTTATTTATGTCGTGTTTCCTCTAGATCGCAAGCATCAGTCAAGCATGTCTTCCAAAAGGAGCTATGTCCATGTCCCTCATAGCGCCCCGATGGAAATCCGAACTCTCCACTCGTTCCTAGACTCCGTGACCGAGGAGCAGCTCGATAACGAGGCCCTGATTATGTACGATATGGATTTGACAAGGTCTGCCATAACATTCAGGGAATTTAGAGACTGGTGAGTTTACATGTCTTTATATCAAGAACGGCCGTGCGCGAACTGCCTTGTTCTGTGTTTTTTTTAAATCTCGACTCATGCCCTTTTGGTGGCTGAGAGAAAAAAACAACACAAAATAGCGACAAAGAAAGTCGAAAGAGAGCGATGTTTCTCGAACATCTGCAGTTTTGAGTGGATTTCCATGTTATATTAGCTCAGGCATGAGGAAAGATACTTACAGACCTTGCAAATAAGGTAAGGGGCGGTTTCCTCATGAGAAAGTTTAGCAACGTCGGTATGTAGACAGTGGAATCTTTGAAGAAATTTTATTGGTGTTATTAGCAGAAAATAATTCGTGTCACTTTGTTTGTGAAAACGTTTAGATACTGAAGTTCGAATCCATGCCCTTCCGTTATCCCTTCAATGGTTATTTCTTAGATTTGAAAAAAAAACATCATTGTAGTGACTTTTGACTTGACTCACAACTTACGGGCCACCCGTGTCGGCGCGCGCACACAAAAATCAGTCAGGAATTTAGGCGGGAACTTCCCCCAAATTAGAAATGTTGATTGAAATAATATAGATTGTTGTCGTCGTTTTTGTATTTTTTTTTACAAAAGAATTTCTCTTTTAGGTCGGCGCAAATGGCTGCATCCCTATTGGACCTTGGTCTATCACGTGGCGATCACGTGCTTCTCATCGGAGCCAGCAGTATCCGGTATGCGGTATCCACCATGGCTCTGCATCGTGTTGGTGCCAATATCATCATGCTAGGCCCTGGAGGAATGACTGATGACAAAGTCAAGATTCTTAAGACCATGGATCTCAAGGCAGTACTCTTCGACCCCGTCATGAAAGCGTCCCAATCTGAGCAACTTAAGGAAGGTTTACACGCCTTGGTGAGCGACCAAGTTATGGTGACACTACGCGACGAGGAGTCAGGCAAGAGGGTATGTCAAGGAGATCTACACACGTTCGAGAGCCTCATTGATCGCGGCAAAGCTCTAGGTGAGGAGAAACTACAGCAAGCGCAAGACGAGATTCAGCCCGATGATCCACATATTGTTTTCTTCACGTCTGGTAGCACAGGTGCGCCTAAGCTTGTCCAGTGTACAGTGCATCAACATACAAGCATGATGTCTCTCTTAGGAAAAGGGACATTAAAACAAATGGATAATGTTGCTCCCATTAATCCCAAAAGCGTAATGTTCGTCGACCGACCGATGGTTTGGGGAGGAGGGTATGGTGGAATTTTGAGAATGGTTGCTGGTAACACAGTAGTTTGGGTACCAACAGAAATGCCATTATCGGATGAGACAAACGAAGCTGTTTTTAAAATCTGGGAAAAAGAAAAATGCACGCATATCCCATTAAGCGTACCGCTGATCCACAGGCTCTCATCCGGGAACTTTCAGCAGAAGTACGACCTAAGCTGTGTTCAAGGCTTCGTGTTGATGGGTCAGAGGTTTTCTTTTGAATTGATCGAGTCAGCTTTGCACTGTCTACCTTCAGCTAATGGAATGCTTGGTTATGGCAGCACCGAAGGTGGTTTTGTTTCCATAGCAACCTATAAAAGTCGACTCTGGCTGCAGAAGAGTACGGAAAAATGTCGGTCCTCCCTGGGAACGAGGTTAAAATCGTAGACGAAGAAGGGAAGGTTGTAACTAGAGGAGACACAGGAGAGATCTGTGTGCGAAACCGACAGTTATTCCTCAAGTACCTTGGGAACCCAGAGATAACGAAGGAAGTCTTGTCTCCCACGGGTTGGTACTCTATGGGGGACATTGGAAAGATGGATGACGAGGGGAGAATCGAAGTGCTTGGTCGCAAGAAGGAGTTCATCAAGCGCGCAACTGTCAAGATATTTCCCGGAGAGATCGAGGCCGTGATACTAAAGCATCACACAGTCGCAGATGTAGTGGTTGTCGGTGTTCCTGATCAGCGCTTTTATGAAGAGTTGTGCGCATGCGTTATATTGCAGAATGGTGGATCAGACGACATAGAAGCGAGGCTGGCCGAGTTGGAGAGCTGGTGCGCAAAGCAATGGCCGCCCGGTGCTGACGGATTGAGCCTGAAACCCAGGTATTTCCTACCGATGCAGAGTTATCCATGGGGAAAGACGGCAAAGACTGACAGAATCGTCCTTCGCCAGGTAGCAATTGAAAGGCTTAAAATCGAGGAGAGTTTTGTTTGATAGAGACTGACGCCGGTATATCGACTGTCAATATATCGACTATGTGGAGTGATTTATGTAGTTTGTTTTGTACCTCAGCGAGACGATTTCTAAAGGTCGAAGTGCTTTGTTTTGGCGACCATGCAGTGTTACTATAGCTGGTACTCTCGCGTTTGGGGAGAAAATGTTGAACCGGCTGCGCAGGCAGTGGTTTAGGGAGCAGGTCAAAACACATGCCCCAGATAGGGACCCAATTTGGGCCAGAGAAGTAACGGTCACCGCCTGGTACTACCCCAACCCTCTGATTTTGAACACCTAACTTCTTTCCTAGGGGGGCTGGGCAAAATCTGACTGCATTAAACGAAATGATAGGACATTGTGGATTGCTTGATATGGTTGTAATCG
The DNA here is from genome assembly GCA_033964015.1 of Scolanthus callimorphus. NCBI lineage: Eukaryota > Metazoa > Cnidaria > Anthozoa > Actiniaria > Edwardsiidae > Scolanthus > Scolanthus callimorphus. The sequence goes on from CM066919.1 coordinate 9,970,936, forward strand.
AAATTGGTTTTATGACTAAGAAGCTATTTAAAAAAGAAACTTTTTAAATATTGAGTTTTTGGAACATTTTAGGTAGTAGGCAGATGGTCCTACCCCACCTCCTCCAAATTGGGTCCAGCCAGATTTCATTTGTTTTGACCTCTTCCCTTAGATAGGCAGGCTACTCATGTCCCTCATGTCCCCCATCATGCTTTGCGCTTTCCAATATGGATGTCGCACCTCGTTCCCAGGGTCTTGTGGGTAATTTTCAAGATAGCGGGTCATTCATCCGAGGGACCCCCCATAGAGAAATTATCCACATTACCCTGGGAATAAGGTACTACGCTGGCAGGAAGACGGTGACATGACGTCATAGATCCTTGCGTGACAGCCAGCCGAGAAGCCTGGGAACGAGGCTAGTATGAGCAGAACATTTAAAGTGGCACGCGGGTAATTATGTTCCAATATACCTTCATTTCACAGGGAATTTCTTTAGAAACCAATCTATGGGAAAAGCCCATATCTAGAAAATTTCCCATATCAAGAAAATTCGCCAGAAACTGTCGATTTGTTGACCTTGCAAACCGTCCTTATTAGAAAATTCCCTCTTGCCTTATTTCGAAGGTGTAAGTACTTTTGATTGAAGTCTCGTCGGACAAACTTAATGCCGAATTGGAACCTTGCATACACGCAGAATGCTGTGGTTTTCCAACTCTACTTTTTTAAATATTTTTTGTAGAAGCATTTGATGATTAGATATGCGTTTCACATCAGATCGGTCGCTGACGCTTCCAAAGGGCTAAAAACATGGTTTCAAAAAGAAGGTATTTTGGAAAATAATTACCCGCGAGCCACCTTAACTCCAAGCTACGCTATATTTCTAAATGCGCCTCTCGTCATGTTTAGTAGTTTTGGAAGACGGACAGTCGATCCTCTTCTAATGTGATTATGCGGGCGAAACATTATATATTTAACGTTACATTTAGAGAAATAAAAGTATCAAGAAAAAGCAAGCTCAGTTACTGCGATTTTCATAACTCTGCGAACTCTACACCGATCAAGAAACCGCGGTTTGGCTTCCGTCAATCAAACAGGTGAACAACTTTGGCAAAATTCACGGAGGTTTTGTTGGATCATGTGAGCTGATAGGGGCTTTCTGTAAATTGCAATCCAAATTCAGAAAACATGCGTGGACTTGACATGACTTGACTTAAAAAGTTTGATTGACGGGAGCCAAAACTCAATTTGGCGTTCGGAAATGTCAAGTGGAAGTTCGCAGAATTATGAAAGTTGCAGCAACAGTTAATTCGTTTAAAGTGTGGGTGCAAGATGGGGTAAGAGGGCCAGCTCGTTCATCCTCGTTTAGTATCCTTAATAAGACATTCCCCTCTTTATCTCAACTTCGTAACGTTTGCAATTAAGCAGTGTTGCTCTTGTTATTGTTGTTCTAACATACGTAACCGCAGCGGCATAGAAACAAGACTAAAATAACTAGGTCTGCCAAACGCCTTATCAAGAATATATATCAGAAGAACGCCCCAATTTAAGAGCCCCTGCCTCTATCGGGGCCTATCCGTGTGTGCATGTGGCGAACAATTAATAGCCCCGAGCCACCTTAATTTAAGTCTCTTTTCTTTCGTGCGTGTTTCGAGTGAAATGTTTGGCTCTTTCTCGGCACTAGATGCAAGGCACTAGAGGCTTAAAGACAATAGAAGACAGAAGACCGTAGAACGAAACAATAAGATGGAATACAATAGCTCCAATCAAAAATACAATACATCTTGCAACACCAAGAAAGACCCAAATGTTTTGACGGCTTACCCAACAAGCATAGTAATTCCCATGTCTCTGCTAAATAGTGACCACCCCCTTTCAAAATAGCAGTTGATTCTCCAAATGCGTTCCGCACCAAATCGCCCAATGCGTCTTGTTTTTAGTAAAAAATATACAGAAACGTTCTCATGGCTATTGTAGAATTACTACAATACTAAAAATTTAGTTTCAAAATGACTTATCGGAGCCAATCCTTGTACATCGAAAATCACTATCCCCGAGTCACCTTAAATTGAGTCACTTGTCCACACATTCCCCTCCATCCCCTCCCGTCTTTATTGAATGTCGTTCATTTGTAGCCCCGAGCGACCTTAAATTGATTCTCTTGTCAACACACCCCGCTCCCTCCCGGTCTTCATTGAATGTCATCCACCCTTTTATCAATACGTTAACATCCTATGCGATCAATCAGATATCAAATGATTCCCTTGCGATATCTCCTATGGCACTTTTTCTTGTTCAAGTTTTAGGAACTTGTCACAGACAACAGGTGAATCATCAAGAGAGCTTTTCCTTCGTCTTAGTAATGCAACCATTTTAGGTATGTATGTATGTGTGAGCATGGCAATGTTAGCTAAGAATATCCTTTTGGTTTTCCTCTGCCTACTCATTTTGTAGAATTGTCAACGCCAGAATATATTAGTGCTTTTACGTGTACCATCAAACATCAGAAGTATGCTCTCACTGCTCGCGAAAAAAATGATCACTGCATTGTTGCTCTTTTGCTCGCGTAGTGATTTTGGGTGCTGGATTGCTCGCCAAAAGTTCGTTGTAAATAAGGCCTGGAAAAAAATGATCAAAATGCCCGAGGACCGCGTATTTGCTCTGAAAGAAAAATCGGTTTCGCAAAGTAAAACATCGCATGATCATTTAGGGCCCCAATATTATGGACGGAGCTTTGGTATTTTTCAATAATGATGCGTGACGTTTGGAGTAAAAAAGGGGAGCTGTTGCAGCTCGTGTGCGCGTTTTCGTTGAGTGCAGCTAAAATAATTATGCCGGGCGAACTTGCCATGGAGAATTCAGCTTTTTTTCCATGGTGGTTTCTCAAAGAAATTTCCTGTGATTGGTTTTGGTTCTTGTTGCGGGATCAGGCACCATTTGTTTCTTTGTATCGATTAGAAACACCAAATTCTGTGAATGCGAAAATAATGAGTCAAATGCTGTATGTTCTAATAAGTTACACTGACGACGTGAAATGGAATCTCGTGATTCGTGAAAGTAAAAAAATTTTACTCGCATGTTTCGTGACTTTCTACCGCCGTTTCATCACAAGGGGGATATGTTACGATTGTTTGGAGTTTGGGGGCTGGCAGCACTTGTCACAGAGTACTCTCAGGCCATTAGTTGCGAGCGTTTAATATAGAAGGTCGAGAGGGTGCCACCGACAGCTCATAGCGCCTTTCGCCCCACTCAGGGCTATATTTATACCCTTTTCTAAATGACAGTATCGTTGAACAGGCACTCGATCTTAAAGTTCTCGCGAGAAATCCGAAATACCAAAAATGGGCCTGAAGGCACATGTAGCATGCAGCATTGTAGCCAGACACGTTTCTTTGATGTTTCCCAATTGGAGCCACGCGAGTATACATTGCATTGTTGGGGGGGGGAGGGGGGGACTCCCATATATTACTATATATTATTATATCACGGGGGTTGGTCTCTTTTAGGGGTGATCGTGATCTTCAATAAATTTTAGGGTGATTGGTACCTTTTTAGGGCCAAATTGGTTTTGTCTCATGATGGTGCTTCTTAAAACCGTGCAATTAAGAGAGATTACTCGACGAGAAGGCGATAAATTAGACAATTATAAGGCAGCATTTTAGTCAAACATGGAAATTTCTTGATGGGTATCTTTTACCTGTTACCTGTCTCCCTTGCGCGTACTTGGCACAAAAGGCTTCATCTCTTGGGCCGTAAGGGACGGACCATTTGATATTTGATGGGGGGAGTGGCTAATTTTTTGGGCTCGATATTTTTGTGTCCAGTTTTGCTGCTCGATTTTTTTCCCTAGGACTGACTGTGCTCGATATTTTTTCCTGATGTTTCTTTTTTGGTTCGAGACATCATTTAAATTATTTCGCCCTCAAAAGGGCAATTGATCACTTCAATAAAGTTTAATTTCATGCTCTCCTGTTATGTAAGCATTTCACGAAATCGGTTGTTCGGGTTTATGAACGAGGGCTGACAACTAAGAAGTTTGCTTGTATGTTTCACAATGCGCGCGCCGCGATTTTGAAAATCTACGAGGTTATTTCTGGGAGATGAGAATAACGCTGAAGAAATGTCACTGAACAAAAACAACATTTTCAAAATTAATCATGCCTAGTACGATGTTATAGTTTGTAAATATTACACCACAGCAGACGCCTTTTATGAGCGCGACGCTTCTGCAATTTGGACATATCAGTTGAAAGAAGTAAACCTTTACGTTTTCTGAAATTATTTAAATTTTAAAACGAATATCTAAGCGTTTTAATTGTTGTAGATGGCCAGCGCGCAGTGCAAGCCGACCAAAAAATCCCTCTATTTATAAAGACATCAGGTTCCCTAAAAAAAAACGGTAAATCAGGAAAGAGTTTTAAAGTGAGTTTGCTCGATTTTTTTTCGCCACCAGCTTTGCTTGCGCGATGTTTTTTTCTAGGTCAGAGGCTTGCTCGATTTTTTTCGGGGGGAATCAACCCCCCCCCCCCCCCCCCATCACTGTATCAAATGGTCCGTCCCTAACAAATTATTTGAGCCACTCCATGTTTGGTATCTTTTAGGGGTGAAACTGAAACTATTTCCGACTATAATGCCCAACCAAAAATATGGGAGTCCCCCCACGGGAAATTTTGTAGCCGAGACACAAAAATATGAACATTCTTTTCTTCTGCAGATTGTGTTTTAGTTTAGAGAAATGGCGTCTAAACTCCTAAGCTACATCCACGTCCCCCATCCCTGTCCGATGGACATCCGCTCTCTCCACTCGTACCTAGACTCCGTGCCCGAGGACCGACTCGATGACGAGGCTTTGATCATGTATGAAATGGACATGACGAGATGTTTTATGACATTCAGGGAGTTTAGAGACTGGTGAGTTCATCTGGAACATAGTCACAAGCACGCATCAAGGACGCACGGGTGACTCATTGTTAGGCCTGTTATTCATAATTATTATTCAGCACATCAATGCACTGCCCAATATGATCATTGCAGCGTCAATAGCTGTCTTCTGTACATGACATATATCCTGCGATATCTGTTGCCTGAGGGAAATATGATGCGTTTGAGCTGATATTTAATACGCAAAACTTCATTCTGTTTTTTTTTTTTTGCGTGCGCTATCGATGTACTGAATCAATAAAACCATTATCCTGCTCGATATTTGCAGAATACGTATCTGACGATATTCTGCGCAATCTCGCAGGATAATGGTTAAATCCGTTCTACGATAATATTATTTGGAACAGTTTTAATTGTTGTCAGCGTGCCTAAATGAATATGTATGTATGTATGTATGCACGCCCTGAGTGGACCCAAATGGTCAACAGAGGAAATTACTTTTCTTTTCTAGGTCGGCGCACTTGGCGACATCCCTATTGGATCTTGGATTATCACGTGGTGATCACGTGCTTTTGATCGGAGTCAGCAGTGTCCGGTATGCGGTTTCCATCATGGCTCTTCATCGTATTGGCGCCAACACGATTTTATTGGGCCCCGGGGAATGACAGAGGACAAGGTTGAACTACTAAAGACTTTGGACCTAAAAGCCATAGTTTTTGATCCCGTGATGAAAACATCTCAGCAGGAGCAGCTCAAGGCGGGTCTCCTTGACTTGATAAGCGCTCAGGTGGTGGTGACATTACAAGATGAGGAATCATGCCAAGTTATTGACACGCAACGTGAGGTGCAAACATACCAGGGACTTCTTGATCGCGGCACAGCTCTAGGACTGGAGGCGCTCCAGGAGGCGCAAGACCAGATTCAGCCAGATGATCGACATGTTGTGTTCTTCACGTCTGGGAGCACAGGCGCGCCTAAACTTGTCCAATGCACCATGCAACAACACTGCAACATAATGTCTTCGATGGCGAATAATTATAATGATTTGGATGACGTGTTGTCGCCTGATTCACAAGGTGTGACGTACCACGATCGGCCCATGGTGTGGGGTGGAGGGTACTATGGCATCCTAAGAGCGGCTGCGGGGAAGACTATTGTTTGGGTTCCTACGGAAATGCCGTTATCGGACGAGACGAATGAAGCGGTTTTTGAAATTTGGGAGAAAGAGAAATGCACAAGTGTCTTGCTTAGCGTACCCTTGATCTACAGACTCTCATCCGGGAAGTTTCATGAGAAATATGATCTGAGCCGTATTACAAGCTTCCTAGTTGGCGGTCAGCGATATTCCGCAGAGATGGTTGATTTGGCATTTGAGTGTCTACCCTCTGCTACAGGTTTGCTTGTTTATGGCAGCATCGAAGGCGGGTTTGTCTCCATGGAAACCTATAAAAAGGAAACTTTTGCTAAAGAGGAGTACGGAAAATGGCGATTTTTCCTGGAAATGAGATGAAATTGTTAACGAAGAAGGGAAAATCGTTCCTAGAGGAATCGCGGGAGAGATCTGTGTGAGAAACCATCAGTTGTTCCTATGCTACCTTGGGAATCCTGTGGCGACTAGAGAGCCATGTCTCCGACTGGATGGTACTCTATGGGGGACATTGGAAAGATGGATCAAGAGGGAAGAATCGAAGTGCTTGCGCGCAAGAAAGAATTCATCAAGCGCGCAACAGTGAAGATATTCCCTGGCGAAGTTGAAAGCGTGGTTCTCAAACACCCATATGTGTCAGATGCCTTGGTCATCGGTGTTCCTGATCTGCGATTTTATGAAGAGATTTGTGCATGCATTATTTTGAAGGATCAGGAACAAGGCAGCACAGAAGCGAGGCTGGCCGAGCTTGAGGCCTGGTGCGCAGAGCAATGGCCGCCCGGTGCTGACGGGTTGAGCTTGAAGCCCAAGTATTTTATACCAATGGAGCGTTTTCCATGGGGAAAGACGGCAAAGATTGATAAAATTGCCCTTCGACGGATAGCAATGGAAAAGCTTGGGATCAAGGGTATATTGTCTAGAGAAAAACTACAAATGATTGTAACGGTGCAATTTGCGTTTAACACTATTTCCTTTGGAATGCCAAAGCGTATTATAATAGCTGGAACGCGCTTTCGTTTTGCAATATATAACATTTCATCCTATGTATAAGATTATAGAAGATATCAGTCTCTCTGTCATCTATGTTGTGTGTCATTAGCGCAGTGTTTAGGCTGACCGAAATATCGTATATGAATGAAAATTATTTTATAAGCTGTTGATCAACCACTCGATTCAATTTATTCAGCAACACGCGCGTGAACCACCTCTATTGCTGTCTTCATTAGTGGGCATCCGAAGCACAGAAATAAATGAATATTTTGATATGGTAGATTTCAAATCCGCGAGTAACCTTCGTTCAATAGTAGTTGTCATGCTTACAGATTATGTTCTCTAAATGGCTGAAATGAATACCGCCACCGCACTACCGCGCGCGTTCAACTCAACATTATCGCATCATTCTCAAAGTACTGTATTAAATTCAAAATCCACAGACTCTTCTACTCCTGTGCTTATGGATAGGTCTAGTGGAGTAGATGTAGGCTCGTGCTGATAGGCTCCTTGCACAGGGAATTTCTGCAGAAACCCATCTCCATGGGAAAAGCTGAATTTCCCAAGGCACACGTATGGGAAGTGTTTGGAATTCTGGTGGATAGCCATGGGGAAATCCAACACTTCCCATTCGTTTAGCGTTTCCCATTGATAGATTTCTGCAGAAATTCCTTGTGTTCTCTGCCGCGCACCGTTAGTGAAGAATGGCGAACTGAGAGAGTGAGTGTATTAGCTTGTCATCATTTTGGTACTTATATTAGGTGTTTGATTTTATGATAGTTAATAAGACTTACGCTACGGATTATGCTGTCTTCAGAGCCTTGCATTTACAAGAAAACGGGCACCAGCGTTTTTACTAACAAAGCTAGGAGATAGTAGGAAAATCCATGACAGCCAAGATTTCATGAAGCTTTATGACGTCTTGACAGGCGTCTTTAGCGACATCACTCATGGGTATTGTCTTTTCCTATCCCAGAATGTGACGCTCGAACTAGCCCGAACGAAAAAAAGACGCCAACTCTAAAGCTATTCAAAATCCATAGATATTAGCTGCGCATGCAAACTACGTTATTTTTTCGCAAGCAGCTTTTTAGTGGAAAGATGCCATTTCTGCCGTGAGTGGCACTTTCAGGTGGCCCGCGCCTAGTTTAGTTTAAGACAGATTATTTTAGAACTTCGAGCAATTTTGCCAGAAAGCGGCAAAAAATCTTGTTTAATACTCGAAATGAAAAAAGTTGTTGCTTTGAATTTAGTCTCATTTCAAAGGTCTTCATGGTAGTGTTTTTGTATTATCACGCCCCGGTAAAAAATTTCCAGAGGAAGCTGAGAAAATAAATTTTAGTTTTTACAGATAGACGTATTTTTCGCACCTAATGGTGATGTCAATCACAGCCTATATAGATGATTCTATAGAATTTTTCCATTTTTGAACGCTTATTTCTGTGGCGGCGCGAACCCAGTCCTCTGCCTTTTTGATATTTCGCCCGCTTTCTTTCCCTTCAGATCAAGTCCCAACGGACTTCTCGTTCAGAGGCGCAAATTCGCTGCTCGCTGCAACCAAGAAACGCAAACTTGGTATAAATACATAAAGAAGGTACAAAACAATATAACAGTGCATAAAAGTAATCTTCTTTCGGTTGAAATTACTTCAGCGGCAGCTTTTTGCATCATATAGTCAGTCCCGTATTATATTTTCCAGGGAACTCACGTGGCGCCACGAAAGCGCTTCAAGAAATGTTCCAATTTTCGCTCACAAACATACCTCCAAGTTCTATTCAAATGGTGTAGCACTGCTCACATGTCGTTTCCTCCTTTCTGCAAGTGTAAAGACTTCTTTCCTCTCTTCTCTGTGTCATAAGTATTCAATATTTCCAGAGGGAAAGTTAATTTTGCAGCGCTCATTCAAAATTCGAGCTCTCCTCAGCTGTTTGTGCCGAGAATGTGACTCGAAATTCGCACGCCCCGGTCACGGCCTTTTGTACAACTTGTCATCAAAGAAAAACTATCCAATCAGAAAGTGTGACCTAAAATCTTAAGCCAATCAGGAAACAGCTGGACGACATTTACTGATAAACATTCAACAACACTAATTGCAAAACTGGTATAACCAGTATAATTAGTTTTGAGTAATAGTTAACAACTATCCCCCAACTATCCCCCAACTATCCCCCGGGAGGTGAATATACTAAAAATCAATAGCCGCTAAATCGCGACCCTATGTCACACTAGAGACGGAAATACTAGTGTGAAACCGGGACGAGACGGATTTCTGACGGGAAATCGTCTTTCAATGAGTGCTTACCATTATGCCAAAATTCCCGGAAATTCCGGTTGGGAGATAAATGGTACAGTCATTTTTTGTGTGAATACTGCTTATTATGATCGAGTCATTGCGCCCATATCACTACTGTACGCGCTTGCAATCGTCAATCTGAATTTAATAGGGCAGAGATGACAACTTGCCGCAACATTAAAACTTTCATCGTTTGAAAAAAATTGCAGTGAATAAATGTATCGTTCATTTAACGCAAAGCGTGCTGATTTGGGTAAGATAATGAAGAAATCCTAGTGTCCGGATAAATCGAGTAATTTTGACAAAAAGTGGAAGCATTTTTTAGACAGAACAACTTGAACATCTCCTTCTTTTTGGTACTTTTTAGAAGGGAAAAATGGGTCAAGGACAAATGCTTAATAAAAAATAAAAAATAAAAATAAAAAACGGCGAGAAAGCGTCCCGCGAGGGACGAGGAGTTACATTATCGAGGCGTTACTGACCTACAGGAAGACGCTCCTTGATACTGAATAACTATTTATTTCTTTGCATATATCGACAAAACAAGCTAATGCTCAACTTTAATCTCATCCCGTTTTAATTAAAACTTAATTACGGGGGGGGGGGGGCATTACGGCAATCCGAGACACTGAAGGAGTCATAAGCCCCATAAAGTCATTGAAGGTCATTGAACATCATTGAATATTGTGTTTTGGTAAGGAATGAGATCTGTAGAAATATAAATGCAGACTATACTATATTTTCCCATCGGGAATGCGAGATTTTTTGCAAGTGGCGTTTTAAAAAAAAAAACCTAAAAAAAAAAAGTTGTCAGCAGCTACGTTTACAGGACATGCGCAGATATAACAAACATCCAAAATGGCGGCAGTTTTGAAGGCAAATAAACCAAATGTAAACAAACTCTCAACAAAATGAGCGTTTTTAACGGTTTTTATCGCAATTTCAACACGTCGGTAAAACAAAAAGGTTCCTTAGAAATAGTGCGAGTGGAGGTATTCAATTATTGGCTTGTTTCGCTGAAAATGGCGTGAAATTCAGTGAGCTTCTCCATAACAACGAGGAAGTAAAACGGATAACAACGCGATTTACGACGATTATCTTAACTCGATTTTATCTGCGCCAGCACAGTTGGTAAACAAATTTAATGGAGATGAAGCTGTATGATATTCAATCTGGAGATTTATGATGGCAGAAGGAGAAGAGGTTTCTGGAGCTGTGGCGCAAGAGGCGAACAAAACAAGGCAAGATGGCGACGGTTTCGAGTCAAATGGCAACGGAGCCACAACACAAACTTCTCTTCCAACTTCGGAATAAAACCCGAAAAAGACAACCAACAAAGGAATTACAGAAAGTTGTTACGTTGTCTTCTGTAAGGAGAACGGCACTGAAGGGGAAGCAGAGATTATCGCAAGCGAAGACGAGAAGTCGAGCAATACTTCTTCTCCTTCCATCGCACGAGCGTCTTTGTCGTCACCAAAGGAATTACGTCAACAATTCAGATTGCTTCAAAGTCAAGAGTTAATTAGGAGGATCTTGCAATCGACGGTTGTCGTTCCTAATAACCAGAAACAAAGAAAAGGCACTAAAGGAAACAGTCGGAATTTGGAGGACATAAAGTCGAATTCTCTTGAAAAAAGCAGCCCAAAACAAAACAACTTGGAAAACATCCAGAGTCGAGCTGAACATGAAACCGAGGAATTGAGAGCGGAGGAAAATCACTGGAAGACAAAAAGGAGGCTGAGCTTTTGGCTGTGAAGATTGAAGATACCGGTTCCCAAGGCAGTGGAGGTCCTAATGCAAAGTTAGTGAATGGAACAGAAGAATTGATGGCCGAGTGTTCTGCTCAACAAGCCAGCAATTTTGTGTGTAGTTTGTGTAACACAGATGCCTCCATGATACAAAATGAGAGCAACAATAATCAAGCACAGCCTGCCGCGAAAGAGGTCGAGTCATTTCAAAGTACTCATGATGGATCTGTGATATCATTGTCTTCTCCAAACTCTGAGGAAGAGCAGGAAAAACAGATGCCATAGTTCATGGGGTTGACACTAAAGTACCAGACCTGCACCATGCCCTGCAGGGTACTCATCCCCCTGATGTCCATCAACTGAGTGAGAGACTACAGCAGCAGCCAAGTCATGAGACACTTGATGAAATCCTGAAGCTGCTGCAAAACCAGGCATCAGGTATCCCACCCCATCACCATCAGTCGCCCCGTGACCAGCATAATAAAAGTGAAATTGTTCAGAAGCCTGTTTTACAGCAAGCAATGTTGCTGACCCAGGGCTGTTGGTTGAAAGGATGGTAGCAAATGAGGCTGGGAAACAACAACCACAACTGGCTATGATGGGTAAGAAAAACTGTTATAATGCCGGAGGGTCTAATTTGCAGGTCGCAGGTTGCAGGTCAGGTGCAGGTTGCAGGTCAGGTGCAGGTTGGATGCAGGTTGAGTCTAAAATGCAGGTCGGGTGATTTCTAGTTTTTTTTTAGATTAGAGGAAATTTTTACTCGAGAGAGACAGTATAATTATAACACTTTGTTTTGGCGAAGAGATCAAGGTGAGTGCTTTTATTCGTGAATTATTCATGTAAACCGTATTCCCTTTGTTCCTTCAAGCTTTAATCAATGCCAAGAATGGTTTAGTGACAATAGTGTGGTAAACAATATTATTTGATTAGCTTTTCGACCTTGTTATTTGCTTTTATAAACGTTATAAACGCCGATTGAGCTTGATCGGGGGTCTTTCATCCAACGACTTGATCAGATTAAGTCTTGTCACTGAATAATAGAATATAGTTTATACCTTATACTATCACATCACATCGGTATTAAAATGGCAATTATACCACGGGCTGACTCTCCCGGTTTTTCCGGGAGAGTAAATATTTTTCACCTTGTTTCCTGAGCTTTTGTAATTGTTGTATGTTTACTGTGTATGTTTACTTTTCGGTTCATTTTTTTCCTTTGCGTATTATAATATAATGTCTCTCGAGAGAACAAATTTCCTAGTCTAAAATGTTAAATCTAAAAAACCCGTAAAAATCACCCGACCTGCATTTTAGACTCAACCTGCACCTGACCTGCAACCTGCACCTGACCTGCAACCTGCGACCTGCAAATTAGACCCTCCGTTATAATGCTTAGTACCCAAGTCCAGAAAATACAATCGGTGGTGGCAGGAATTTGTGTGGTTGGAAACTTTTGTCTGGAAGTAAAAAAAAATGATTACAGTAATTTCAATAATGACAGTTTGTTCAGTTCTAAATGCTAATTTTTAAAATTTTATTTCCCATCTATTTTCTGCTTTCACAGCACCCAGCCGAACCTTCGAGAGAAGCATTCCAGACAGCTTGCCGACATGAAGGACTACTATGAGGGTGAAATGCTCAAGCTACGAGAACAACTAGACCTGTTACGTAGCAATTTATCAGTCCTACAGGAAGCAGTGCCTGTAAAAATGCTTGAAGCAACCAATCACAGGCTTGAGGCTCGCTGCCACTTAATGGAGGAGATAGCTTCTGATCTTAAATCAAATACAACAGCTGGACCAGAGTAATCAGGAGCTTGAAGCCACATGCCATGAACTGAGACAAACTAACGAGGCAGTAGAAATGAGATGTCTGCTCCTACAGAAGTCAAATCAGGAATTAGATGAAAGAAATACAGAGATTTTGAATAATAGTAAAATTTTAGAGTCCAGAATTCTTCACTTGAATCAAGCAAATGAGAAAGCTCACAAATCATGTAAACAGCTTGAGGATGCAAATAAGAATTTTGAGAGAAGTTGTAGGGAATTAGAAGAGGTCAAGAACAAAATGGAGAATCGGTACAGAAAGAGCAAAGAGGAGAATCTCAAGTTATCTGGGGATATCAGGACTTGCAAGTTTCTCTTCTGTCATCAAACAAGTAAGACCCTGTTCACACAAGACCGGTATAAAACTGGACCGGTACAATTCTGGTATGGTACCATAGCACGTTCAAACGACCTGCGGTACCGGATCGATTTTGGCATGGCTAGGCAGTGTGAACACTGTTGCAAAAGGTGCCAGAAATTGTACCGGTCTGGTTTTGTACCTGTCTCGTTTGAGCGGGGTCTAAGATTCATAAATATAGAGTTGCCTTGCCTCTTTCAGCATTTGTTATTCCCTCCCTAAAAAGTGTTCTTTTGGCATAAGAGCCAAGTGGTTTTGACAGAGTTGTCCAAGTGCTGTCTGAGAATGTCGGGTGAATGTCTGAGGGCTTGGTATTTTTTGTTCAATTTTCAGGGGCAAATTAGACATCTGAATAAATTTTGACACAAGGGTTATTGCATAGTAGGTCAAACAGTCTGAGTCAATAACCTTTGACCCTTTGGCAAGAGGCTTTTGTTGTAACATTTTAGTTTTTGTTTGTGACAGAAGCCTAGGTTATTGCACTAAGAGCAAATATGTTATTTGCTTAGCTGGTTTGATTGTATATAGAAATCCCTAAATCCTAAAATTCAACTCTCATTGCATTGAGCACAGGGCTGTGTGTTATCTGAAACAGCTGTTCAGCAAATAATTATCCCCATGGAGATTTTAATGTGCTGCTGTATATGGTACTAACTAAAAGTTGATTTTTTTTCCAGGCACTCTCAAGAGCTAGAGGAAACCATAGCAGCATTACAAAATGAAAAGGTCAGTGAGTACAGTTTTGACCAAGAGTATTACACCATGGTGTATGAGTATGAGTAATGTCAGCCTCTTTTACATGTCAGGAACTTGTAGCTTGTTTTATTAGCATGTACAGTGCATTACAGTCAACTTGCTTCACAGACTCGTCCCCTCACATTGGGCTGTTGCATTTTACATCCGTTACCCCCTATCAAGGAACCTGGAATTTCCTTGTTGTGTTTGACCCTGGAATTTCCACGGGCCATTCATTTCACCCCAGAAATTTCCACAGGGTATTTATTAATTTCCACAGGTTATCCATTTGCAACTTTGGAATTTCTGGAGGGGTCACAGAAGAATTCAGGATGTCCACAGGGGATGTTTCAAATTTCCACAGGGGTTGGGCAGGAGCCCTGGAGGGATAGCACATTTTTTTGAAGATTTGGAGTTCCTTGTTAGATGGTGGTGGTGGTGGTTGGGGGGGGGGGGGGGGGGGGGGGGGGGGTTGAACAGCCTGTTAGGGGACTTCGATCCCTATGACTGGTCCCTGGGACTTATCACATACTGTACATTTTTTCTTCTAGGTTGACTGGGGTTTGAAGTTGGATGCATCTCAAAAGATGTCTCAGGCAACTCAGAAGAGATACACTGACATCAAGGCAGAGGCTGAGAAAAAAGATGCCATGAACATGAAGATGGAAGAGCAGATGAATGTGTTGTCTGGTTCACTAGAGAACACCACCAAGGTCAGAACTCACAGCAACTTTGTTACCCTATATTATTTCACCATGCTTACCTAGACTGAGTAAACAGCCATTTTGTCACATCAGTCCCTGAGTCCCATGCGAAAAGAAAAACATCTCAGCAAGGAACTAAAACATTCCATACTGATGTCGTAGGAGTTCTGCTTTCAAAACTGAATTTAAGATCAGTTGGTAAATGTTTACTGTAAATCATGTTTATCCTTTTGAGTCTGTTTGGCTTTTCTCTAACTGGATTGCCTGAACAACTCATATAACTACCTTCTTCCCTTGCCCAATCAGTACATATATAGTATGTTCCATAACGGTCCATGGCAAATTTCTAGCTAGTGTCCTGAATGTTATACTGGAACTCTTCCTCTCTCCTGTGTTTCTGCTCTGAGTGACACCTTTTGTGCTCTTAACTTCATACTGCATGTGCAGCTGACCGGTTTTTATGGTAGCAAATCTACCATGCACTGAAGCTGAGCTATCCATCTATAAAAGATAGCTTTCCCTCCACAATGGCAATAAAAAATGGAAAGCTAGCACTGTCGTGTTTATTCACTTGAATTGTTTGTGTGATGCAGGCAAGAGAAGAATTGGAAAAGAATGCTGAGCGAGACAAAGAGCTTCTCAAGAGGGTGAGTATTTTGGAATCATAAATTTCTCGATAATTTGAGAGTGAACCATATACTTATGATGCATTCAGTAGTTTGACTGTCACCATTAAACCTGGACCCCAATTGTATAACTGAGGGAGTAGATTTTTGGAGAGAATGTATTTTTTTGGGCCCCCGTGAATGGTGGTCACATCTCGACATGCGTCAATGCTGTACCAGAGCTTCTCCTGAGAGGCGATCAACAAGGGAGCTCTTGATACGAGAATGAGGGATTCCAAATACTCTGTCATTTCCTAGCCTGAATTTCAGCCGTCTTTTCTTCCTACACTCCGCAACGTTTGGAGTGTAGGAAGAAAAGACGGCTGAAATTCAAGCTAGTCATTTCCCTGATCTGACTTTTACTGCAGTATCCAGTTAAAGCTTGGAGCGCCCATAGTTTTGTTGACAAGTTTTAAAGTTTCATTTTGATAGTTTTGCATTTGAAACGATTCGTTGTCAAGGCGAGCTCAAGATGTTGTTAAGGGATGTCGCGACAATGTTTCGAAATCACGAGCTTTCCCTTGACAACATTGCAAAATTCACTTGACAATGTACTTTTCAGAAACTCAAACAAACACAGAAACTTGACGACAAAACTACAGGCGCTCCAAGATTAACTGGATAGTGCAGTATTCAGGGTTTTCAATGCAAGGATATGATACTTTGTTCAAGCTCTTCTTTAGTGGCCATGCATGCAATATATATTAAAGGGAGAGTGTCACGCATCTGCGCAGCTGTTCTGCGCATCTCAAAACAATGAAGTATCATCCCGTAACGATGGCCAGCGAAGGCTGAAAACGACGAAAACCATCCGTTTTAATCTCGCTATTTCTCGATCCATCCGACCAAATGTTTACGTCTTACATATTCTTCAATAGTTTTCTGATAGGATGATCTAAATAGTTTTGCTCAGTGATCGCTCCTGGAGCATGCGCATATCGTGACAGCCTCCCTTTAAATACTTAACCCCAGATACATTTCCCTACTTTCTCCTTCATAAGCCCCGGCCTTCTCAGCTGTTTTATTTTCTTTGCGCAGCTCCTCATTGAGTATGACGCGTTGGCTAAAGAGCACCAGCAATTTAAGGTTTGTGTGCAGAAGTTGTAGTCATGGTAACAGTAACCAAGGCTTGTACGTAGGTGTTGGAAAAAAATTTAGCGAGACGCGCAATGATTTGTGGGGAAAATTAGAGAGACGCGCAATGATTTGTGGGGAAAATTAGTGAAACGCGCAATGGTTTGTGTGGTAGATTAGCGTGGCGCATAATGGGGAGGATAGCGAAGCGCGCAAGACACGTCGGCGCGAAAAAGTTTGCGAGAAAGATAGCGTGGCGCGTAACGGTTTGTGGGAAGATAGCGAGGCGCGCAAGACACGTCGGCGCGCAATAGTTTGCGAGGAAGAAAGCGAGGTGCGCAATGGTTTGTGGGAAGATTCGCGAGGCGCGTAATGATTTGCGAGGCCGTAGCGAGGTGCGCAATGGTTTGTGAGCAGATTAGCGAGGCGTGCAGTGGTGTGTGCAATGGCGCGTAGGAAATAGTCTGTTTTTCGCCCCTTTCTTACAGGTTGACGCCGACTCTTGGGCAGAAAAAATGAACTCCTCACAGGATGAAGTGAACAGTCTCAGAGGGTAAGTCCAGACTTTTATAGACATTTTATAGATGAAATAAAATTGCACTAACCGATTTCACTTAGTTCATCGCCAAAGGCAGCTTCCAACTGGAATTTGAATTATCAAGTGCAATTGCTTATTGTTTATGTCCCGTCATTACAGGACAATTACCAAGCTCATTCGTCGTAACACAACACTGGAAGATTCGCTAAGAGAGGCCCTTGTACACCAAATAGGGTGAGTTGATTATATAACCACTCAATGTATTTCCAACCATAAGCCTCTGTCTTAGCCTTCAGCTAATCGTTCTTTCCCAAGCCCTTTTGCCAACTGGTAATAACTTAACCTAGCCTGCTGTCTTTTTTGCCCGCTAGGAGTCGCAAAAGCAAAAGCAAAGTTTTTTTTTGAGTTTGTGATTCGTGTTCCATAATTGCAAACGACAGCAACAACTGCAGTAACAATAACAATAACAATAACAACAATAGCAGTAACAACAACAGTAACAACAACAATAATACCAACAGATAGAACAGCAACAACAGCATTACTTCCTTTTACTAGATCAAAGACGAAAGCCGAGTCAACTCCGCCGACCACCAGAAAAACCTGGGACACGACCTTGAAGAACGGCACCTCAGACCCAAAGGGGACCACCTCTTTGCTATTGGAGTATGACTTCCCGTCTAGAGGACCACGTACAAGCTCACCCGCCAAGACCGACCACGCCCACATGGATAGGGTAACGCTGGGTGACGTGTCCAGAATTTCTTCCACGCCTTATAAATCGCAAGAATGGTCTAGTGGAAGGACTTTCGGCTCGGCGGGGTAAATATCGTTTGTTTTGCCTGTTTATTGCTAATACTCTGTCGTTTATTAAGAATTGATTATAAAGAGTTGAAAATCAATTCAGCAAACTCTGTGGAGGAGACACATCGTTCTTTCGGCGAACGTGTGAAAATCTTGAGAAGTTTCTTGATGAACAATTGCAGCTATAAGCGGGCGCGCACTCTTCAGCTTAGAAACACCCTTGACACGTCCCATAAGTACTAGGACGCAGTGCGCGCGCGTTCTGTGCACTTTGTTCGCCAAATGCAGAGATCGATCTTAACTTTTGAACTTTATAGTATTCCCTGTTTATGAGTTTTGGAGTGATTTTTTCGGCTTTTCGTTCCTTCGACGCTCCTTTTTAGGACGGTCGGTAACTCCTCATTTACGGTCTTTTGACAAATAAGGGGCTACAAGCAGTCTAAGGAGGGCAACGTTTATTTGTTTACAAGATTGCATTTCTATACAGTAATACCCATCTTTCGCTTTGCAGGATTAAGTTCGAGATCCCGTGGGAAAACCCTCCGAAATCTCCTTCTCCCACAAAATCCACTGTTAAACGGAACCTAGAAAAGAGCTACAGTCCAGAGAAGACAACTAATAACAAATCACCTGGGGGCCTCGTGCTGAAAAAGTCCGACCTGGTCACCAGGTTTGACGTGGTGTTTGAGGACAGCAAGTCTGGAGAGGAGGTGAAAAGATCGCACACAGGAAGGACATCACGTGCCCAGGTTAGTTATGTAAATGTAAATGTATAGAAACCGACTCTCCAGACTTGCGGCTCGTAAGTTGGGTTACGCTGGATCTCCAGCAACGCAGAGGATTATGGGAAGGATTAGCGGAGCGCAGGGGGTTGTGGACTTCACTCGTCCCACAATGCATTCCGCGCCTTGCGAATCCTTCCCACAACCCCCTGCGCTCCACTAATCATTCCCATAATCCCCTGCGTTCCTCGACTTTTCTCAACACGGCGCCAATGGCTGCCAATCGGTCGTAAGCACAGTCACTGAGGATTGTCACTCCTAGTCTGCGTAGCAAGCGTCCCGTGCGTTTTCATGGAAAAGAAACCGAGAGAAACAGAGGAGAAAGTCAACGAGCAGTTTTTGGGCGCTCAAAAATGGGGCGAGCGAAACACGCCCGAGTTCTCGTCCTGAAACCTTACAGGAACGCTTGCTACGCAGGCTAGGTCACTCCCGCGATGTAGTACATGTGATAGACGGGACCTACGGTTTTACGTCCTTATCCGAGAAGACACGAGGGGTCTAACCATTTGCAGATCTTCTCCTCAGTTATTTAGAAATGATGGATATTATTCGGCAAAGTAATGGTTCTTTGATGTGTTTCAAAGCGAGAGCTTATAGTCTTCTTGGCTTCGGTAATACGAAAGTTATTTGTTTCAGGGGGAGTCCCCAACGTCAATATTCGTCTCCAATTCCGGTACCACCGTGGCGGAGACCTCGCCATCTGATCGTCTAGTGTCTGACGCGGCCGAGGCAGCTTTGACTGCCCTGAGGACTGGGCGTGTGACGTCACAGGGGGAGGCGTGGGATTATAGAGAGACGGCTACGGCCAGGAAAAGGAGGGAACGAAGCAGGAGAGAAGGACAGGGAAAACAGTGAGCAAAAACAACACTTTGTGTGCATCTAGTATAGAGCGGATATCAGATGAGTGTCGAATACTAATACCAGATACAAAACCACTAGCCAATCAGAAGTGGAAGCCATTCAACAGAAAACCAATCAGGAGGCTCAGTAAGCCAGACTTGCGTTTAATCATGACGTGAGCATTGGCGCGTTTTGATTTAGTTCGCAATTTGATTGGCTGAAAGACGAAAGACTTTGCTCTCGACCAATAGAAACTCTGTAACGCAAGTCTGATTTACTTTCGGCGGTCATTCTGAAATCCGCTCAAACATACTGAGTAATAGAAAATCTACATTCCCCAAGCAAGCTACTGAGTACTACCATGCGAAAATCAGCTTTCCCATGTATAGATTTCTGCAGAAATAGTTCCCTGTTCCAGTTAAGCTCCGCCCCGTGAAGCTGACCATCCAAGAAGGCCCTCTTATGTGACGTATTTTGATTGATATAACTCGTCATGAAGTTTAGGCGAAATGCAAAACAAGACCAAGTCATTTCGGGCTCGCGTATGAACTACTGAGACAACGACAATATGATTTAGAACCTTTTTTACGAATTCGTAAACTTCCTTCTAAGTTATCTATGTTCTGAGCAACTAGCCATAGCGTCGAAGGCTAAAGAATAGACCGATGGCTAAACATAGAGCTACTGCTGTCGCACTTCACTTGTATGGCTTGGAGGTACTTGAATAAACGTATATAGCATGCCCTACATACAAGTTGCTTACTGCGATTTTCATAATAGATTTTTCCAAAATGGCCGCCGCAAATCCGCATGTCTTAAAATTAAACTTACTAAAAATCAAATACTGGCACTAGAAAGAGTATCCTCACATTAGTAATCCTTTAAATTTTCGTTGTGCCAAATGCCATGTCGGCTGAGAAATCAGAGTCTGAAAACTGAAAATTTTACAGAGGTTGTATGACTGGGGGTATGACCCATACCCCCAGTCATACAAACGTCTGTAAATTTTCAAATTTTCAACTTTCGTTTTCTCGGAAGATATTGGATATAATGCAGCGAAATTTTGTAGTTTTACTAAAGTGATGATGTGTGTTCTAGTGCTGGTGTTCATTTTTAACAAAAATCGATTTGAATTTTCGGCGGCCATTTTGAAAAAAGGTCTATTCTGAGAACTCCCACTTTTAAGTCAAGTCAACGCATGTTTTCTGAGTTTGGTTTGCATTTCATTACAGTGAAAAATTATGTTTCGAAGCCTAGCTAACCCCTGTTAGTTCACAGACGCTATCAAAAGCCTCGGGATATCACCCAGAGTTGTTCACTCGTTTGATTGACGGAAGCCAAACCGTGGTTTGTTGTTCGGTATAGAGTTCGCATAGTTATGAAAATCGCAATAACTGCACGTTTCTGTTCAACTTTGTGGGAAAACGTAAAAATGGACACTTTTCTGACACTGATGGGACGGACCAAATATGGGAGATTCTTACCCTTAGTAATGGACATTAGTGTGCAAACATATTTGTAGGCTGAAGAGTCGAAAGACAAGCACGAGGACGCTGTTAATAAACTGGAGAGGAAGTTCTCGAGCCTTACAGAGGAAAGAAAACGGGTACGTCGTTTCAATTCAATGACTACAGGACTTTAGTACAATTGCAGGACACCCTAGCCTGAAATGTCAGCCATCTTTACCCCTTATACTCCCACACTCTACTCTGACGATTTTAATCCAGGCTAGAAACACCCGAGAAACGGCCCTAAATTCCCATTTCGATTATAATGCCAAAAAAACTTTGTTTACTACGTTGCTGACCTCGGTTACCTCGAATGTCTAGCGCATTGTCCAATGAATGAACTGCCCTAAATGTACATAAAATAGCCCCCAAAAGCTTCCCAAGACATTTCTCGGAAAAGTGTGCTTTCAATCTCGCAGTATTTCAACGGGCCCTCTACCGCTGTTTCAGCTAACGCGTGACCCAGTGCGTATAAAACTTAAAATGGACTTTTGGCAGTTTGTTTTTTTCTTTAAGTCAATCAACCCTGGGAGCCAATCAGATTTTTGCCCAGTTTCGCCTTGTGCAGTGGATTGGCTTCTGTCGCGACATGTGTAACAAGGGAAGCCAAGCAACTGCACTTGTCGAACTTGGCAAGGGTCCCTACAAGTTCGCGTGTTACTCAAAACAACTATATAATCAAATAGAACTGCAAGTGTTTTAGGAAAGGGAAATACATGTTCACAATAATGGGGTCGTTCATTTCTCTTTGCAGCTGGAATCTACACTGAGCCGCATCCCCAACCACCGGACCACTAAGAGATCTAAAGAGGACAAGGTAAGCGGGCCACCTGTGGATTACCACAGGGTACCCAACCCATCCAGGAATTCCTTGCTGTTCTAAGGTTAGCCGCCCTGAAATTTAGGAGCTCGCAACAAGCGGATTCATGATTTTGTCGGTTCTTTGTGAGAACAATCCGAAAGCTATACGTTTTGCCAGTTTTCGCCTACTTTCCTGCTACCTTGTCTCGCGGAGTTTTTTGCAAAAAAGAAATCGCTGGGCACTGGTAGTTAGGATTATCCATACTTATCACCCTATTTATACAAATACATCTACAATACATCGCTCGCAAGAATATATGTACTGCGTTTAACACGAGAATTTCGTTCTTTAGTTCCTAGTTGTTATTGCGCGCGAATAGCGCGCGCTGTATTTCTCACACGTTTATATTTATGACGTTAGTTTTGTAAACTTCAAGAGCGAAAAGCCGAAAATTTGGCACGAACAGTTTATTGACATTTCCAGTATTTTTTGCTTAAGTGGAATTTCCCAAGGCACACGCATGGGAAGTGTTCGGAATTCACATGGATACCCATGGGAAATCCGAACACTTCCCGATTCTTCTAAGATGGAAATTTCAGCTTTTCCTGTGGGTGGGTTTCTGCAGAAATTCCCTGTGAATTTTAAGACATTCTTTCTTTTCAGGTTTTCCTAGAAAATCGCCTGGAAGATGTGGTAAAGGAAATTGGATCTGTACGCATGCAACTTCGACGCCATCACGCGCTTTAGCCATGATTCCCCACAACTGTTCTTTATTGTATAACAATACTGGCATTTGTTATAACAGATTAGCAACATTAAAAGTTGTAAATTGAAAAGATGTAAAATGTCCAATTCTTGTAAATATTCCACTGATTGAATTTTTTTGCATAAAGAAAGTTTACGCACCAAATCAGAATCGTTTGTAGAGGTGAGGCCAGCGATATTGGCGTCGCGATATCTTTGTATTTTTAATCTGAGAAAATATATATGATATTTATAGTGAAAATACGATATTTAAATGTCACAGTGAAACAGTGAAATAAAGAGTTCATAAGAAGTATGCTGTCTTCACTCCTAGCTGTATATATTTTTAACAAAAGCTTTTCTACACATGGCTCCTTCTGGGACGGCGAGAGTGGGCTGGTAGAGGCGGCTTCAGACTCATTTTGCCAAGTTTTCATACATTTTCACTAAACTCAGCCCCCTCCCCTATCTTGCCCCCCACTTTGAGAACTGGTCCGCAGTCCCTGTCCTTCCACTGCGCGTTTATATGGAAAACATCGAATGACAGAAAAAGGGTCTTCTCAGGGCGAGGGAACTCAAAGCGGTTGAAAGTACACGACCGCTATAGACAAGGAGAGGTTGGAGCCGCGCAACTTAGGGAAGTGGTCAAAACATCTGTACTCGAATGGGACCCGATGGGGTGGTGTATGCCGCAACCAACCTTCTTTTAGGAAAAAATGGCCATTTTTAAATGCAAATATCTCGTAAAATAATAAATTAATACAAACGATAGGCTCAGCGCCGTCTTCTTTATAGCGAGAGTAACACATCAATGCAATAAAATCCAACACCCCTTACTTGAGCACGGAGAAAATGGGCATTGAAAAAACGGGTGGGTAGGTACAACCCGGGACCTACCACCTCCCGTGATAAAATCGGGTCCCGCTCGAGTACAAATGTTTTGACCGCTTCCCTACACGATCACGACTCGAAGTACCTGAACGTTTTCTCTGCCCCGTCCGGGAATCGATCCTGGACTGCAGCAGTAGGAGATCCAGCTGAGTATTTTTAATGTCAATAAAATTTTCACTTGTGTTGTGGATATGTTGAGTGTCTGGATATTCCCGAACACTCCCCGTTCCAGAGCCGGTTTTTCAACCTCAATATTCGGGTTCCCTTTGTTGCTTTTTCCTCAGTCCCACGCGGCCAATTTGTTCTAAAACGGAACGCCTGGGTTTTTTTTTGTTCTGGCGGGCGATTTGGCCGAAAAAAATACAAAGGTTGAATCGTGATAGTTTGATTGAACTATTTGAAACATTGAAAATATATATTCTAATACGATGATAAGGAAAATCAGAAGTACAGCTTTTATTGCCTGGAAGTGGATGGACCATTGTGAAGCCTGTGCACATTGTAGAATGGCGCATGTACCCAGAGAAGTTCAGCGCGGGATTTCAAACAGAAGCTTCTTCAGCTCAAGTACAGCGCTTGGAAACGCCGATAAAACAAAAAGGTAGAAGACTTGTACATGGTCTTCAGTGCTAAAGAATTGAGCCAAATGCCCATTCACAAGTCTTTCCGAGATCAGATCCAACACGTAGTGGAAAATGCGAGCTTATTCAAAAAGTGCTTGGAATCCCTGTTGATGCACGTGTGTTCAACTCGTACCCAGAGCTGATCCCTGGCTCATCACCTCTACCTCTCGGGGGATAAAGCTCTGGTGACATAGCCTTTGAGCTGCTTCGTACCCAGGCGCATTCTAGTGATTTTCGAGGTGAGAGCGACTGGGAGCGAACTAGCGCGAAAGGCCTCATGGGAAGTGCGAAGAAATTTGAGCCTTCCATTGATCCTTTGCGTCAATGAACCATTCCCAAGATTCATTGTGCACTTTCTACCAGAGCACTCACCCTTAGGAGGTGGCCTTTTGTTTCCGGTTGACCAGAATCAATTGGAAACAAAAGGCTCACTTCATTTGCATCTCTAACGTTCTTACGCGGAACAACTCCATTACATGAGCTTGAGACTTTATTAATTATTATATTTTAAAAAAAGATGTGATTCTATTTTTTTACTCAAAAACGGGGGTGGATATCCACCCAATCCCCCCTCCCCTGTATCCACCCCTGCACAGACAAACCCCTCTCGCTGAGTTCATGTAGATACTAACCCCAGGATTGAAATGACACTTAGTACAACCTTGCATAATGTTGACACATTTAATTTTTTTTTCAGCACTGCACCAAAACCCTCCAGAACAGAGTATCTGTTTGGTGTTGGTCCATGTCTTCTTGCTCTCTGTAGCAGTCGCCGTAAAACTGATAAAGTTTACATAAATGATGGAGCTTCTAACACATCAAGCAGGTATAGTTTAACATCCCTTTTTGTAGCATCACAACAAATTATTGCTGATAATATGTGCTTCATTTCCCACATCTGTGAAGAATAGTGAAAAGTGTTTCCATCAATAGAAAATCTGAACACCTTCATGTCTGCCCACAAGAACAAAGTTGTTATTTGTAAACAGGAGCCTGGCTAAAACACTTTTTATACTCAATTCTTAGTTGAGTGATGGGAGAAGGGAAGATTTGACTTTCTAAAAAAGGGCAGAGTTACATTGTATGTCCCTGCAAATTTGAGGCACCAAAAGTAATGGTGATATAAATCTTTTTGGGGCAAGGGTGCATTTACATGACACCAGATCAACTTTCATCCAGAGTAAACTCAGTCCATTTTTTCAGATCATGTAGACCTCTATTTTGGAAAACAGCATTTACATGATTTTCAGATTGAAACTGAAGTCGTTCCAGATCAAAGTCACAGTCTGGGCTCTTGCCCTGGATCGAAATGTCATTCAGGTATCTTGTAAACGTGGATCGAAAGCTCCATCCGGGGCAAGAACACCAACCGAGATGCCTGGATCGATTAGTAGTAGTAGAGTAGTAGAGTAGAGTTTTTATTTAAAGTGCATATGAAACGAAATCTTTTTTGGATCTCTGGATGGATCATTGTTAGACAAACATCCTGACCAAGTTTGAGAAAGATTTGATAAATAGCCGCAAAGCTATGCGCTTGCAAAGTCACAAGTTTTGTGGCTAGCTAATTTGCATGCGAGCAATGTAATTTGACGCATCATTTTGTTTGCTTCTGTACAAAGATTATGACAGCGATCACGCTAAAAACCTAACTTGCATACTATAGAAGTCTTATACACCTTACAAAACCGGTTGGTTAGGTAGATAAAAATGTTTTCCTTGAGCTGTCTTTATTTGAATTCCCTGCTGCATGTCTGAAGGGCAGAAAAAACAAATTCGTCATTTTCTTTAATCTCGACTTTGAGTGTAGAAACAAAATTACGTCACGAAACAGTGTCATCTGATATCCTGAATGCCTAATGTGCTAGCCAAAGATCACAGCAAAATACGTAACTTCGAACTGTCATAACTTCGCAGCATTTTACCGAAATTCTTTTAAACTTGCAGTACTTACTTCTTTAAAAACGATGTGTTGAATAATGTAAAAACTGATTTCGTTTCATATGCACTTTAAGCATGGTGGTTCTATCAGCGAGAGTCGCAGGTTTAAATAAAAGCTGTGATAAAAATTCTACATCAAGTGTTCTATTAGTGTACACACATTGATCTAAAAATATCCAAGATGGCAGCAGTAAACGTGAACGAAACTCACAGTCAACTAGAACCAGCTTGATCTGGTACCATGTAAACAGTGCCATAAGATTTAGTTTGCAAACGTTTAATACTGATTGCATTCAATGATGCAAAACGCTGTTAGTAAATTGTATTTATGGCCAGTTCCCTGTTGTTGGGCAGCACTCTTGAACTATCCTTTGGAAATGAAGTGCACAAATTAATTTTGATTTATTACCAGGCCTGAGTTCTCCAGGATAAAAGACATAGCTGCGGAAAGCAATATCCCTGTTGTCTCCTGCTCCAAGAGAAAGCTCATGAATTTAAGTGAAGGAAGGCCACACCAGGTACTTGACCCTCACGGAAGGGCATTGGAAATTCCTGAGGGGTGGGGGTCAATTTAATACCTGATCTTTTCCTTACAAAATACTGTATTTTTCTTTGGTGGGGTGGGGGGTCACTTTTCAACACCCTTCTGTGGGGGGTGGGGAGTGGATATTTTCTGGAACCACACATGCAAAACAGATGTTAGATCATTTCCTATTACAAAGTGAAAATGTGTGATTCTAGGGAATAATCTGTACCTACCCCAATGGAAGGGGGTGGAAATTTCAGAGGGGTGTGATCTACCTGCCCTTTATTTTCTATCTGATTCCACCATATAGGGGAAGGGGAAAACATATCTCAGACCCTTCCATGGGTGGGGTGGGGGGATATTTTCTGACAGATTATCTCTGGAATTACACAAAATATAGAATTTGTGGGAAAATATATATATATCAAGCTTTAAAATATCTTGCTTGTTTTATTTCTCTTTGTTATAGAATATTGTGATGAAAGTTTCACCACTAAAGTTTTCAGAACTCCCTGATAAGGAAGGGAATTTCACAAAAGACTCAACAAAACCTCCATTGATTCTGGCATTGGATGAAATACAGGTACAATTATTTATCTTTATTTGTATGATTTCTAATAGGCCATGTTTAAATTACACGCCATCCATGAATTACACTCCATGCCCCCCTGTTTCCAATGATCAATTTTAAAACCTTGAACCCAAATTTAAAATTTAAAAAACAGCTGTCTATCAGAGATCAGACCTCTGGTGATTTTGTGACAAGGCTCAAACTACACCCCCCTGTTGAGGGCCCCAGCCACAGCTACCCACCCTGGAATTTTTTTAATTTGACCAACCCACCTGGAATTCCAGTGTATTTTTTCATGACCACCCTTGGAATTTTTTATTTTAAGGGTGCCCACCCTAGAACTCTGGACTTCAAAAACAATCTGGAGACTGCCTTGAAATGACGAAATTTCCTGCAATTCTCCCAGGAGAAATACAGTATATGTATGGCAGTTGTCTTAAATTGTTCCCAGGAGACGAAGCAAAAAATCTTGAGACTCCCTGCAAAACCGGGAGAGTTGATGTCCCTGCTAGAATTCCAAGCTCTATTTTGACCACCGTCCTGGAATCTGAGCTTGACCAACCCACCCTGGAATTCCAGAGGTCCTCATCAGGGAAAGTTTGGATTATTTTGTGATTGCCCAATGTGGGTGAGAGTAGAGAGCTATGGTGGTTGTATGTATGGGAGTACAAGGTATATTGACCATCTCTCTGGCCCACCATTCCCTTTTAAATTTCCAGTTCCCTCCATGGTGGGGTGGTGGGGGCCCACATATCCCAGTCCCCCACCTGTTAAACCTTTAAGGAGAACAAACTCTGAGTATTTTTTCCTAGGATCCTATGAACTTTGGTGCCATTATAAGGACAAGTTTTCTCCTTGGTGTTGACAAAATAGTTGTGCCAGCAAGAAACAGGTAACTTCGTTTTCCCAATTACAATTTTAATGCATGTTAGTATAATTACTCAAGTGATTATAAGAATTCCGTGCGCTGATTGGTCGAGAGGTTCGTTTTCTCTTGCTATAATCACCTACCGGTGATTATAACATTGAAAGGGTAGGGAAGATGCCACTTCTATATTGTTCTGTGTTTTGGAGTGGCCTCGGATATGTCACAACCTCGTCCAGGATCGTGGACGTACTTTGTTTCTGATGCTTCGAAAACAGCGCGCGCTATAACAGGTGATTTCTCGATTCATGACCATTACAAACATTTTGCTTTTCGACAGAAAATACAACGATTTCCAGTGAATTCTCAAGGAGAATTAGAATCATAGTATTAGAGGTGCGTTGAAATATATTTAAATTGATTAAACGAGCTAACTAAAGGCCACAAGTAATTTTGCGTAAGTTGGAGCTAAAAATTGATAACCCAGTTTCTCCAGCCATTTCTCGCACATGCGCAAAAGAAAAGTGACATTTTTGTGTGCAGAGGCTACTTTGTGAAGTTAACAACTCAAGAAAACATAAAAGTAAAAGCAAATACAGAGAGATAAAAGTAGGCCTCTGCTCGAAGGGAACAAAAGGGTCACCTGGCAAAGGAGACTATTTACGTGAATTTTCATGACGAAAAAATAGCGCTTACCCTCAAGCGAGCCGGCACTCCAGTGGTTTTATATATTCTGATATGTGTGGCTGGTTTCTTTGTCATCAAATCACGTACAAACCAACTTCACTTCATTTCACTTCACTTTATTGAGGTTGATGCGACAATACATGTGCATCGCACGGCCACTTGGTTTATATGATATACGAACAGGAGGACTTTTGCCTCATCAATGATATCTTGAGCGAGACTGTTACAAAAGATATAGCTATATAGACATCGGGGTGAAACTCAAACACTCACTTGTCAATGCACACTTTTGCATTTCGAGCGAGTATACAATCAAATTCGTGTATATATTTGAAAAGTCAAAAGCTTCACTTGACGAGCTAATATTGCGTGCGTGACAAGGCATAAATCTCGTTGCCGCTGGAAACACTGACTTGCAAATGTATCGCTAGTCTGATGGAAAAGTTCTACTAACTGTCTTTATAGTCTTTATAAAACTTCGAACAAAATTAATTTACAACAGAGTGCGCAGTGGTGCAAGCTCAAGTTCAGGAAGTTTTATTTCAACATGTTCATTGCTCCCTTCCGTTTAATTCTGTTTTATGACTTTCTTCCATCCGGGCGGTCTCTTAAAATACACCTCACCGCGGCCAGAGCCCGTGTCTCGATTTCCGTCGTGGGTTTTCAATGATTCAATAACTAGAAACAATCCAAAATGATCACTTGGAAGAATACCATATTTCTTCACTTTGTTGCCAACAATCTTTACTTCCTTTACTCGAAAGTTCGACAATTTGCATAAGACGCGATCAGTTCTTTCTTTGAGAGTTGTTTTTTCTTTGATCCGCACAAATGTCTTTCCGTTTTCATGTGTGTTTCCTGGCACAGTCAACCACGCATCGAACCACCGAGAAGGCAAAACTATTTCACCATCTACGCTATCTATGACGTCCATGTCACCCATTAAACAGACATTTCTATAGGCAGAGAGACGCGTTATGGATTCCCCAAGTAGCATTTCACGTCTCCGAGTCCGTTTGCGTGTGTGTAGCAGATGCGTGCCTGCAATAACGAAATCTATGCCTGGGAAAGCAACGTTGCTGACTTCCGCGACGGCCATGTGTCGGTTGAACTCTCTGGCAGTTTTATACCAGTGGATATACCATTTGTCGACGGGGAACTTGCTAAATATAACGACAAATGACCTACCACCTAGTCTGGAGCTTTCTGGGTCTCTTTTGAGAAGGTGGTATTTTGGAAACCAGGGCTGATTTTGTAGAACTTTGAGATTTGCAGAGGTTGTTTCTTGAAAAGTGATCATATCTGGTTGGAGCTCTTGCACGATTTTTCCTAGCGCTGTCATTCGTTCTTTGATCTTTTCAGGAGCATTATGAATGTTGTAGGTCAATATCCTGATTTGCTTTCTTGGGCTTTCGATCCTACTGTAAAATCCATCACGAGGAAGGAACCAAAAAACAATTGTAATAAATATCAGGATGACAATTAAGAGAAAACAAGGCGCTGAGATAACAGCTGAATTGCCGCTTTAGACGAAGCCATCTCCTCCGACAACAACAACACACTTCAAAATTACTAGAGCATAGCCAGTCAGGTCCTGACCTGTTTTGCATAGAGCAGTCAAATGGCTTTCCGTTGCGACGAAAACCCAGTCGACTGCACCAGGCGAAACAGGGAAAGAACTGATTGGTTTAGATGATTTGACAGGCGGAACAGATAAACCCAAAATCCCAAAGGCGCGAAATGACGAATTTAGCTGTAATATATGAAGATAATATTTTTTGGCAAACCCAGTTAGATCCCTGAGGTCATGAGCATCGTTACGTCATCAAATTGTAAACTGTGCGGCGACACGTGTGGTACATTCTATTGCTCAGGATTTCTCGATTGCTAATATCGAGGAAACTTGTTTTTGTTTGAATATGTTGCGAAATATATTATTCAGGTGAAGTATGAATTTTGAAAAAAACGGGTCATAACCCTCTCTCCCACATAACCGGGGTACCTGCTGCGGGGTTCAGGGTTTTGATATCGGCTCTACATAGCCCGAACGCAAATAAATCTTGTTAAGCGATTCAGACTTCCCTAGTCCTAGACTCTATCAGTCTGCCAAATTTCATGCTTGTTTCCCTAATTTGCACAATTCTGCACCATTTTCCTGTACTAATTCATTCTCAATCATATCAAACAAAAATACAACAAAATCAACATCCACGTTCCCGTTCTCAACAGAGCGTAAAACATGGCAGTTTCACGTTCCAGTTCAGAAGAAAACAGTTGAAATGCATTTGACTTTATGGATTTGCACGTGCAAGCATTGTACTCTGTAATCAAATGTTCTTTGACGTTGTCGTTCTCGTTGCCGTTGTCGCATCTTAAACTCCCTATTGCCGTCCGCGTGGAACGCGCAGTAACTCGACTGCAGGTGAAAAAGAGCGGCTGAAAATACCTGGACAGGGGCGTAGCTAGAGCTTTTTTGTAAGGTACACAAGAAGAGAGTAGTCTGATAGCCATTATCATAAGAACAGTTGCGTATTTTGTGTATCTGTAGCTACGCTCCTGCCGGATGTGATTTTGGCACAATTGAATTGCGTGACCATGCAGGACGCTAGTGGCACGGCTAAAGGAGAAAATACGAGTGGCTGATGAAGACGTGATGTGACTTATCACAATTGCGTGACCATCCAGTAAGCGAACGGTTCGGGAGCAAGTGAACGAACAAGTGAACTACGACTGCAAATAGAGTGGTTTCCATAATCCCGTGATGCAAAGTGTAATAGTCAAAGGGTAATAGCCCATACAATACAAAAGAGAACAATGGAGTTAGAGCTGATAGTCATTCCTCATAGTTACATATTTCTCTGGCCTAAAACCTATCTACTAATGTATACGGTGGCGGTGAAATAATTGAAATTGAAGTTGAAATTGCTCTGTTTGTTACAGTGCACCTCTTTCACCAGTTGTTAGCAAAGCAAGTGCCGGTGCAATGGAGGTCTTTCCTGTCTACCAAACACCGGTACTGGACAAGTTTTTACAGGTGAGTTTGCTCATCAATTATTATTATTATCATTAGCTATTTAGTGTTGTTATTTAACAATCCCCCGAAGTGGAGGTGAATGGCTCCCGAGGGCTTGAGATTTCAAATGTTTGTTAAGCTCTGTACAAAATAAGAGTCCCTAGCCTGTGAGCCGGCTTTCCTTTTTGGTTTTCGAAAATGATTTTTTTCGGGGCTCAGCCCCTCCCCCTCTTGCGATTTTGCACGCCACAGGTATCCTGAGCCCCGAAGTGAGTAAGCATTCCGTAAACCCAAAAGGAGAGCCGGCTTGAAGGCTAAAGAGTTTCTTGTTGCATTTTTAACCTCGGTTCCATGCTGTTTTTTTTATGTTAAGAACAGAGCGCAAGCTGGATGGGAAATCCTGGGGGCTGTCCAACCAACTATACAGAACTCGCAAGGACAGTCGCCCCTGAGCTGTGCTGACTACAGAATGGCAAAACCCACTATCTTGGTATTAGGTAATAGCAGAGTTCTGCATCTCTATTGATTACAGCTGTTTTGAGTATTCTGCGTCGAACTCTCGAGATCGATTTCAAACCGTCAAACCGCTTTCTGGCTTCCTTCAAGACTCAAATTAGACCTGAGTGTTTGATTGACGGAAGCTATTACACGCCAATGGAAGTCGAACGCGAGAGTTCGCAGAATACTCCAAACAGTCCATAATCCGAATGATTAGACGTTGAAATGAATCCAAATTAATATTAGACGCTGAAATTCGTAATCCACTGCTCAGAGACCGGCATGGAAAAATTTACAGGAAGCCTTGACGTGGTTTAACTCCCTACCAGAGCAGATAGAACAAGCGGAACGCTTGCTCGCTTTCCGGTGAGCGCTTGTGGCGTCTGCTTACGTAGGCTACCTCCCCCATGGTTGGTGGAGTATTGTTTTATTCTATTTACAAAATTTGCCCGAGGGCCAGGAAATCCTGCACAAATCGAGGCTCCAATTACTGTAAGTGGTTCCCTAGTCAGTACAGTGGGTTTGTTAGCTGTGGGCCCCCTGCACTGAGGTTGGGCTTGCAACTCATAGATCCTTCATATAATTATGGTACACTACAGTGTCCTTCATATCCTCATTCTATAAGACATGGGAGATGACACTATAGTGTACCATATATGCATATATGAAGCATCTACTTTGTAACTTACGACGTCCCCGTGGTTCTTTATCGTCCCGGTTCCGGTTAGTGTAGTGTATGTGAGATACGGGACCTACGGTTTAACGCCCTTATCCGAGAAGACCGGAAGGTCTAACCATTTGCAGGTGTTGAAGCAAAGGCAGTGCCTTCTCCTCGATTATTTAAAGAAACCCTGAGTGTTGATTCGACCAAAGATTGAACTCTCGACCTCCCGCTCGTCGTCTGGTGCTTTCCGGGAGGCTTCTTCCAAAATCCAGGATGTTTCTTCAAATTTCGGGAGGCTTCTTCCAAAATCCGGAGGCTTCTTCCAAAGTCCGGGAGGCTTTTCCTAAATCCGGCAGGCTTCTTCCAAAATCCAGGATCCAAAATCCGGGATGCTTTGTTCCAGATTCCTGGAGGCTTCTTCCACGAGTTCTCTCATGGTACCCTTTGATTTCTCTATTAGGTAATGAAGGCCAAGGCATAAGGAGGCAGGTGCTTCAGCACTGTAACCAGTTTATCTCCATTTACCCAACACGCAGCCCGTTATTCCCAGTACTTGATGGCGATACATCTCGCATGGCGCAGGTCTCGATTCCCTGAATGTTTCCGTGGCAACGGGTGAGTTTATAGTATAAGGGGTTTCATTTGTGCACCCCTGTATAGGATCTCCCTTCAATCTCGGCTATACCTAATCTTTGTCTTTTCAGTGTCCTGGCTACCTGATATTTGTTGCAAGCGACAATGTTTCCTGCGCGCCAAAACCGGGAAAGGAAAGATGCCTTGTTGTTAATTAATTTCGACCGTAGCCTTTTGTATTGTTTATATTTGTCATAATTTGTTTATATTGTGCTTTCGGGACCTCTGTATCGGAGCCTTTGGCCGTGTCGAGGTTTTCCTGCCATTTCGGCAAAGTTTATAAATAAATAAATGTTTCCGGCTGCAACGTTGAGCGCTACATGTTTCCTAGTTTAGCCAGCCCCTATAAAGTGAACAGAATAGTGGACGTGATGGTGGCCGTGGTGGTGGTGTGTCCCCCTATCATGTAATGGCAAAAACCCAGAAGAGCTACTCGGATTCCAGATCCGCAGCCTCTGAAATTCCGGCAATTCCGACAATTCCAGCCCTTTGATTCCAGCAGATCTATCCCCCCGGATTCCAATAAAAGCGGGCGTATTCTAATGTCCATGGATTTCAATAAAGAGAAACGGATTGAATTTGGATTCCAGCGACCGGATTCCGGATTCCAATAGATGGATTCCGGATTCCAAAGCTCACAAAAAATGGATTCCGGATTTTCTTACATGGGCCGGTGATGCTGAGTGAAAGTGCTGAAGATGCTGACGATGACGACTATATGTCACTACAATACAATGAAATACATGACACTATTTTGT
The DNA here is from genome assembly GCA_033964015.1 of Scolanthus callimorphus. Lineage (NCBI taxonomy): Eukaryota > Metazoa > Cnidaria > Anthozoa > Actiniaria > Edwardsiidae > Scolanthus > Scolanthus callimorphus. The sequence continues at coordinate 10,005,018 of CM066919.1, forward strand.
TCGTTTACAGGTGTTCTTGTCCACTCCATTTTAAAGAACACCCAATAACCTTGCGCGCATCCGTGTGATAAGGAAGAAGACGTTCATCGATGAGGGACAGAGAATAGCTTAGTTTACTGAATGCGCCCGTCATACAGTGGTTAAAGAAACAGCGTGGGGGACGCAGTGGTTAGAAGAATCTTTCGAATGATATGACGCTATGTTTTGCAGCACCACCTCTCGCGTACGCAAGATTTTGTTCAAAACCACAGGCCAAGCTCTAAATACAGTACAGTACTTGTGTTACAACGGGATCTTTTCTTGGCGTATTATCTTTATTCGACGCTTCAGCTTCTATAATTCCGACTACTGACTGACTAGGATTTAGGTATGTCCTTTTTATAAGGCTCAGCTCAAGATGGTTCTCACGGTTGCCCAAGTGTTTACACACCCCTCTGTAACAGACCCGACGAAATCTATAGATTCCCACCGAGTTTTTAGGAAAAGGTCATTGGGTGAGACAAATTTTCGTCGGGTCAGCTCAATTTTTCACCGACTAAAATTTCTGCGCGTCATTTTCCAAACGTTCCGACAAGTACTTCGGTATGAGTGCTCCAGTCCTTTAAAATGCAGTTCTTTTTATATGCAATGTATTTATCAACTTCTCTTTTAACGTCTTTTATATCGATTTCTAAAGCTCGTAATTTCGTAAAATTTGGTGAACACACTCAAATTTCGCACCGAGGAAGGGAAATAACGACCGGTCAAAATTACCGTCGGGTCGGGTTACAGAGGAGTGTGTTTACGCCTGATCTCGAAAGGGTATGCGCGTGAACAAGGCATTGGTAAGAAATTGCAGCTATGCTACAGCCGATTGCGTTTGAGCGTTTTACCCTAACAGTTCGCACGTTACGTTTGAACGTTTGAAAGTTGCGTTGTGAGACAAAAAGTCGGACGTTTCCAAGAGCAACCGCCATTGTTTTCAGAGAGGACAGAACCAATCAGAGAGGACAGAACTCTTTGGTTCGCCATAGAAACGTCTCGTTTCATCCTAGAATTAGAAACGCAAATTTCAAACGTTCAAACATAACGTGCGAACTGTTAGGGTAAAACGCTCAAACGCAATCGGCTGTATCTGATTTTCGCATGTTTTAGATCTAAGGATAAAGTCTTTAGGAATGTTTTGTGTGCCAAATGGGATAATCATGCCGTGAGAACTTTCTCTGAGTGTCTTTCACAAAGATGAGGAAACTACAAATGACTAAAATAAGAAATGCTAGAATCATCGGGTGACGTGAAGGGGAATTCCCTTTACACTATAATGCTTTCCTGAGACCCCGTTCACACGAGACCGGTACAAAACCGGACCGGTACAATTCTGGTACGGTACCGCCTGTTCATACGGTACCGGTACAAAACCGGACCGGTACAATTCTGGTACGGTACCGCCTGTTCACACGAGACCGGTACAAAACCGGACCGGGCGATTTTTTTATTTACGCCCACTTTATGGCACTGAATCATAATGAATATTTTACTAGCTAGCCGCCATCTTGAAGTGGGCGTAAAAAATAAATTGGCCCGGAGCGGTACAATTCTGGTACGGTACCGCCTGTTCATACGGTACCGGCGCAATTGTGGCACGTTTTGCAACAGTGTTCACACGGGACCGTGCACGCCTAGCCGTGCCAAAATCGGTCCGGTACCGCAGGTCCCGTGTGAACGCGCGACGGTACCGTACCAGAATTGTACCGGTCTAGTGTGAACGGGGTCTGGGACTACAAAATTAAATTCCTAAAACTACTAAACATACTGTAGCTTCGTAACGCTTGTATGAAAGTCCTAAAAATTAAACTTGTCAAAATACGTGACTTGTGTTGTGTGACTGACTTATTCAAAAGCATGGCATCATTAGTATCGTTAAAATATCGCAAGTGCTCTATTGTCTATCGTGGACACAGCGGCATTTTATTCAAATTTGGGTAGATCCTTCATGTATGACACTAACGTATCCTCCGTATAAATATCTCCCATTACTCTCCGTATAAATATCTCCCATTACACATGTCTTATAGAGACAAAGGATATACAGTACAGAAGGACACTATAGTATCGGTCATGACGGATCTAGGCAAATTTGGAAAAAGCGTGCAACGTTGTAACATAGTTAGTAGAGTTAGTAATAATGCCCATGGTTGGTTCGGGCGGGCTGCCGTTCTGTCGGGTTAACTCGGAGTCGAGGACAGAGACACCGAGGATCAAGCCGAGCTACGCCGGCAGACTGCCCATTGCTGCTGCTCTGCCTCTGTTACAGCTCTCGGGTAGTGTTTAGATCTTACACGATATTTGTCGGTACTGTTTGGATGACGCATGACTGGCAATTGAAAGCGTCTAGCTGGAGGCACTTGTGCATTTTTTGTGCTGCGACTCAACCCTTTTGTTTTTTCCGTGTGATTTCACTGCACACCACCATAGTTATTCACGCATGACCTTTTCTCGGGATCAAACTGGCGCACTAAAAACAAATATTAAGATAATCCTGTTGCATCAATCAATCAATCAATCAACTTTATTTCATCAAATATAATAGTTATTTACATGATAAGTATAAATTGCGAAGATGAGGAGCCTACTGAAAGTCAAATACTTATAGGTGTAGGCCCCTTTTTGCATGGGAGCATGTCTTGCATTTGAATTTTCGGGATAGATTTCAAATTAATGGTTGCCCCCTACCGCGAAACCTTCTATGCTTAGGGCGCAATTTTTTAAATGGTCTGTAAGTTCATGCATCCAGGGGCCGCGAAACACGTTTAAAAGGGGCCATCAAAAATATTGGCGCGCTTTTGTCAGCAGGCAAAACAAGGGATCAAGTTACAAGCACTATGCGTTTGTCTCGATTAATTTTCGGGATTTCAAACCCCGCTTCTGCTTTATTTGAAGAAATTAGTCGCGAGCCTTGTGAGTTGTTGTAATTGTTCTCTATGACAAAGAGTAATTTCATGTCTGTTCGGAAATAAAAGCTGAATTTGACAAAAAGGTGTCGGGCTAAGAGAGACCGAGCCAATGAGAACACGGCTCGATTGGCATCTTTGTGCAATCTATAATTAGCTATAGGGTTGCACGATAATTTTACCACCTTACACCGAGACAAAATCGTCCTATTCGCTTATGCTGAATGATGAAACATGTTGGAAATTGGCTGAGCGAATTGTAAAGCCTTTTGATGTTGTGACTGCGGGAAAAGGCTCTTCTAAATGCTTTTGTTGAAACTCAAGCCCTTTTGTGTCACGCCGCTTCCAAAGAAAACTGTCACATAAAGAACACTGTCCAATCAGAGCGCGCCATGGGGATCACGTGTCAGGCTGTTTGGCCTCATGGTTTGCCAGTCTCACAGGAGTGAATGGTGAAGTAAGAACAAGAAGAAGGTGAGTGCGCTTTTCTCGGTTTTTCCCCTCAAATACCACTTTTAATTCGAATCCAAGGCCCTCGGTATGTAGAACAAAGCCTAATCTTGGATTCTGGTGGTTATTTTGTGGCATTTGAAGTAAATTTCCCCAAAAAAATGGCCATAAGTAAGATGGGTTGATGTCGTGCGCCTCCTCAAACTGAAAATGTCTCACCTCGCGAAAACTTCAGAATTTGAGGTCTAGTAGAAAAGTCTTGAAGTCTTCAGTAGAAAAGTTTACTTTGGTTGTTTAATAGAAGCAAGAAGACCTGAATGCAGCGAAGCAATATTGCAATTGCTAATTTCCTTGCGCATTCTTTTACTTGTTGTGTGCTCATTCAAAACAAGTCGCCGCCATTTTGAATTCGTGACGTCCATTGAACGCGCATTGTCTCGCGAAAAGAAACCTGTGTTTGCTTTTGTTTAGTATTCATAAGCATTAATCTTTGGAGCTTCATTCTCAAGTGATGGGGGAAGCTTGTAAGTGGGATTAATTTTTGGAGTTTAATTTTATCTTAGAGATTTTCGCGAATTTCAAGGCAGGACAAGATGACAGGAAGGGCGCGTGGTCGATCTCGCGGACGAGGCCGAAGTGAAGCGCCAGCTCCCGGTGCTGATACAGCAAGAAGACCTGGAGAAGTCCAAGCAGCCCAGGACGGGGCCGATCAAGAGGCCCACCACCAGAAGCGGTAGGGGTTGGACCACCGAAGCCTCAGCCACCGGTCCAACAAGCCGTTCAGCCCCCTACAGCTCAAATGGCTCAGATGCAAGTGAAAGACGAACCACGTGGCCCGCCAAGCGAGCAGAGGCGACAGAGATTCGACTACGGGTCGGAGCCGAAAACGCGACCCGATCAGTTCTGCAAAGAAGGAACCGCAGGCGGCAAAGTGAACATCGTATCGAACTATTTCAAGCTCGAAACACGACCTGCATACTGCATTTACCAGTACAATGTTTCTTTCAATCCTGAAGTCGACTTCAAGAAAGCTAGATTCGCGCTTGTTGGCGAGCAGTCGGATCTTTTGGGCAAGATTAGGGCGTTTGATGGGATGGTCCTCTTCTTGCCAAAGAAGTTACCTGACCAAGTGACCAAGATTATGGGTGTGAGGAAGCGCAGAGAAACCGGGGATGAGCCGGTGGAAATCACCATCACCCTCACCAACGAGCTACCCGCAGACAGCCCAACCAGCTTGCATCTCTACAACATCATATGGAAGAGGTAATTTAGTGACACATCCAGGTGATATCTGACCTGCTGCATTTTCTGGTGACAGCATTATAATGTGGATGCTTATCTTGTTTTTATATCACAGGAATGCAGGTACTGCAATTGTAGCCCATATTGTTTTTGTTTTTGGGGGGTTAAATTACAAGTTCTTTGAAGTGGCTAGACAGACTAGGACTGATGGGGGGAATAGTTGATAGATGCAGATAAATGAGTGTGTAAAATTCCAATTTACCATGCCCCAGCTGAACAGGTTAACAATTCCTTCACTGAACTAGAAGGTTCTTGAGAAAGAACCATTTCTTTTATCATTAACATCCAAAACCTATTTTCTTTGATAAAATAAGTAAATCAGTCAATCTTATTTTTAAACTGGCTGTGGATTTCAGTGCAGTGTTCATTCTTGAAATTATAAGATTGCAACTTTTGACCCCCTGCCTTAAAAACCTGGACACTTGTCAAATAGGGGGGGGGGGGGGGGTACATTTTTTCATAGTTGCCATTAACTGGTCAATTAAATAAGATCCTGCCATTCAGCAATGGTTGCGAAAGAAACCAGGAGTTCCCATAGCAACGCGGGTGCACTGATGCACCAGTCACACTGATTTCCCCAGTGGAAAGAATACTTAAGCATCCACTAGAGGTGGGGAGGGAGGGTAGCCAAACGAGCCGTTTTCCCAAGCAAGCCAAAAGCACCAATTGCACCATCAGTAACGTTTTTACATAAACATGGAAGGCTGGCCATTGCAAGACTCTAGTCTCATGAGTAAAAGTGGGAATCACAAGGCCAGATACTTCACACATGCATGGCATAAAGCAATAAAGGGCACTTGCCAGCCACTCGTTTGTAACTATTTTCTCTCAATATGAGAAAAACATATGTGTAGAAATGTGAAGGCTGACAAAATAACATTTCGCAACTTAAATAGTCAAACACATTTTGTTCTTGTTTCATTGCAGAATCTTGAAGTACATTGATATGAAGCAAGTTGGTCGCAACTACTACTATACTAAGCATGCCATTGAGATTCCAAGGCATGGGTAAGTTAGTGCATTACATTGACTGCAGTTTTCCACTCAGTCGGCTAAACTGACTACAAGCTGAAATTTACTGCCAATAATTGGACATTGCCTGGCCAATATTGTGATATGGCCTGTCGTAATGTTTCAAACATCAGGGGGTGAAATCAGAATATAATGAGAAAATATAGGTTTGATTGTACAATCATCTGAGTTCTCTTGCTTTTTGAAGGTTGGAACTATGGCCTGGATATACAACATCCATCTTGAAATACGAAGCCAGCATCCTGCTTGGTTGTGATGTATCCCACAAGGTGCTGAGGAGACAAACAGTCTTGCAGTATCTGTATGAGCTGTACAACAAAACCAGGGGTAACTTTCATGACGAAGCCACCAAGAAGCTGGTTGGGGAGATTGTTTTGACCAGGTAAGCAGTCAAACCTTCTGGAGTTTTTTTTATACCAAATAATATAGATTCAAATGTTTTTTGTAAGAAATCTGTCATGCTGCTTTTAAAGTGTGAGCCCTAATGGCATGTTTGCAAAATTTTGTGAATTTAGAATGACTGCAAAAAGTTGTTTTTTAAGCGTTTTTGCTGAGGGTAACCATGTTCCAAAATCACACACTCCTGACCAATGAGTTGTTGTGTTGACATATCATAATTCATTTACAATATTTGTGTCCAATTTGTATGGCATTTAACAATAGCTTGCCTGCGGCGAATCAGCCATCATATTTTAAGATAGTACCTACATATTGATGTCCCCAGATACAATAACAAGACCTATAGGGTGGATGATATTATGTGGGATGCACGTCCTTCTGATACATTCAGTACACCAAGAGGGGATATATCATATATAGACTACTACAAGAAGGTATTCATATTGTAGGCCCACAATAAAACAACATGCAGTGGATTTTGTTGACTACGAATCGATGAGTGTTACCAACAATGGTTCCAAGGTTGAAAACCTAATGTTGTCAAGGAAACATTATAAGTTCTTATTGGACAAGTACCATTTTTGTCTAGTTTTCTAGCTAAATAAATTATGTATTTCTGTCTGCTTTGGAATGCAAACCAGACAAACATTGCCTCCATAGATACCACATAAATTTTTAGACAAAAGAATGATTGTTTGTAACGCTTGTCGATTCACAGTCACATGTGATCTGCTGTTCATCGTGGTGTTCTCTTGTCTGCTACACATATTTTGAGCAATTTTTGCAACATCAGCATTATTTCCAAAAATGTTTTGCTGTAATTTCTCAGGAAGCCCACCTACTTTATCATCAGTTGCAACCTACTTTGAAATTTATATGAATGTAGATACAACTATCAATTAGAAAGAAGTTCTTGGCCATGAAAATTAATAAAACACAGGCTTTTTCCTATTTGAGTTTCAAGCCAGAAATTTTCGACAAAATTTATGGCATTTCAGAATAAAGTTCTCTTTTGTGCATGACCAACAAGTAATATGGTTATCTGTATGACTGTGACTTTCCAGGCTTATGATAAGACAATTGAGGACATGGATCAACCATTGCTTGTGAGCAAGCCCAAAAAGATGGTAAGTTATAGAAGCTTTTGACAGAAGGTACTGTTTCTTAATTAATAATGATGTGCAGACAATCTTAGCAATTGCTGTCAAATGTTAAAGATGTTAAAGACAAAGTGTGTACACCAAGAGAAGGTTCTCCTTTCCAGTCAGCTATACTATCACAAAGCTCACTTTCTTCGTGAAAGTCTATGAGAAATCAACCTTGGCTTTAAATGTGTAATCCCAGTTTCCACACCATTTCAAAGATTTGGTGTGGAATATTTACATGATAGATCAAACAAAGCATAGTATATTGCTAGTAGCCTAACATCCCTGAGCATTTGATTTTTTGTCCAGCCTGGAGCCCCCAAAGAACGGAGGAGGATAGAAGGTGATATCCACCTACTGCCAGAGCTATGCTACATCACAGGTACCTTAGCTCACTTAGCTAACAAAATACCACGTTGCATGTGACCAATACCAACCATGAGCCTAATGTTATGTTGCTACAATGCTAATAGGCTGATGTCACCAATTTCACAACACCAGATAATTTTGCAAAATGGCAATTGCATTTTCAGTCACGTCAAACAGTCCTTCTCTGGTATACATCCAACCAGATGATATAAAAAATGTATATATAATTGTGCTTGGCAAATATTCACGTTTAACTACAATTAAAGTACATAAAGAAACATCTTGTAAGGTCTGCTCAGTTTATTAAACATGAGAGATGACACATCATTTCATAGAACTTTGAAATATGATACAATTTCTTAAATACGTCATTCAATAGCACTTTGAAATAAGACAATGATGGTTTTGGCACTACATTTTTGACCAAATGCTACTTGATTTTCTGGCAGAACCTCTCTTAATTTACTTTGCCCCTGTTAGGTTTGAGTGATGATATGAGGGCAGACTTCAATGTCATGAAGGATCTTGCTGTGCACACAAGATTAGACCCCAAGCAAGGGCAAAGGATCTTAACAAACTGGTTACTGAGGTTAACAGGTACCTACAAAACCAATCACTGTAAACATGCAAATTGTTGCTCAGTTACTGCTGAATTTCGTAGTATTGTGATGATCCAAAGTCCAGATTAGTATTTTAATCTAGTATTTGTCAATCTAAATATAAATCACAATGCAACCCAGATTTTGCACTTGTGATCCTAAACTCCAGATAAATTCTACTCATTATTCTATCAGATGTTTTGAGCTCGCTATTTTGTATGTTCAAGTATTTAAAACAAGTTCAACGGTCTTGAATTCTGTTGTGCATTACTGTATTTTGATTGTCAGTGCAGAATCCCCAAACAAGATTGTATTGGATTATCACCATGCTATGAATTCAGCAGTAAATATTTCTGATGAAAGGACTCCCTGATGAAGGACAGAGTAAATTATCCGAATTGCCTCTGTTCAGTCTGTTCTTCTTGTTTATGACCAAACTATGCATTAATGTAGCTCTGGAAAATATCTGCTGCCCAATGAAACTGGTGTGTAGTGTCAGTATGTAACTATGGTATGGAAAAAGCAGTCAACACATATTTCCCAGTTAACTACAGTTATTGCTTATCACATTTAATAATAATGGTTCATTAACAGTACTTCCGCAAGGTGGCTCTTCGCCTGTTAAAATGAATTATAATGATGAAGCAGCAGAACCCTTCAAAGTTTTAAGCTCAAGCAACTCTTACAAAGTGGCAACTGTTTTGTTTTTAGCAATCCTCAAGCATCAGGAGAACTGTCTGGCTGGGGCTATCCGTAAGTGCACTTTCTTGTCTTGAGGGCCATTCCATTTATATTCACACACCCCCAGTTGATGACATCCTCAAGAATTAACCCCCAAGAAATAAATTCTGCAGGAGGACCCCCCAGAATTTTGCCTTGAAAAATGCTATATGCCCCTAAAATTTACTGGTTGATGACACTTTCCTGTATTGTTGACCCCTCAGAAAAGATATTTTTTGGGGGAACCCCTTAGAAAATGGTATGACAGCCCCTCGGAAAATGTCATCAACCATGGTGTGTGGACAAAAAAAATCCTGGTGTCTTTTTGTTTTGTTTTTGCTTATTAAGTAGGACACTATAGAGAACTCTTTTAATTTCTCTTCTTTCTTTGACAGTTTGGAAAGAGCCTTCTACAATTTGAAGGGCGTGTGCTACCTGGAGAGAAGATTTACCAGGGAAAGAAGTCTGTAAGTAATAACTGAAATTATGTTTGTAGAAGTCGCTATGAGAACTTTTCATGTCACAGGCATGTTGTGGTCATGTTACATGCCAGACATGACAACCAGTCAAAATAAGTTTCATTTCTCAGTTCTCTTAAATAGAGAATATTACATGACCACGTGAAGGTACAAATTTTATCTTTGAGTATTGAAAACTTATCTCAAGAGTGAGTGCAAATGGGTGAGAAATTTTAACACGAGAAGATTAAATTTGTATTTTCAAGCGGCCATGTAATGTTCTGCTTATTATCCAAACATCAGTGAAATACCGAAACAAAAAAAAATTGCAAAGCTGATTGGCTGAGAGCAAACAATCAATTTTCTCTGTTGCGTGAACTTTGACTTGCTAAATGCAATATCTGCAGCGGATATTGCATTTAGCATGTCAAGTTCAAAGTCGGCTCATTCCCAAGCCCCTCGTCTTTGTCTGCATTTTCAATTTGAACAAAGCCATTTTGAATAAAGTCATTTGGCATCATATCAATTTGTCTTTTTTTAAATGTATAATAAAACAATTATTGAATTCGGCTTTCGCATGACATTGTGAGTTAGCACAACCTTGTGCCTGTGTTATCTGTCTCAGCCTTCGGCTTCAGCAGATAACACAGGCCTCAGTTTTGCTAACTCATGTCATGCTCAACCTCATCCAATAAATAATATTATTATTAGTATCTGATGGCCAAACTCTCTTTCCTCTAGTCGTCCTATGACCCTAAGACTGCAGATTGGTCACGAGAGACAAGGGGTGCTCCTCTTCATTCTACTGTCAACATGGAGAACTGGGTTTTAGTATCAACTAGCAGAGATTCTGGAATAGCAAACGATTTTGCACAGACTTTAAGTCGAGTCTGTGGTCCTATGGGAATTAAGTGTAATCCGCCAAGAATGTAAGTTAAAACCCATTGTCTGGAATGTCACTGTCTAATAGCAACATGATAATCTAAGAATAAAGGAGTTCTACAAAGGTCTCTGATTACCTGACTAGCAGGGTACCTAGTTTCTGGTGTACCACAGGGTTCCTACGGGTCCTTGAAAACCTGGACAGTCATGGATTTTAGGAATGTCCTTTTCCAGGCCTGGAAAATCATGGATTTTTTTACAAAAACCTATTAAAAGTCATGGAAATATTTTCCTGAAGAAAGAATTTGCAAGTTGTTAAGTGTGTAAAATAATAAAGGATCCTGAATAAGATCTATCAATATGCTATCGTTGTAACAAAGGATACTCTTAATGTGCAAAAATCCACATTTTTCATTTTTCCTTGTTACAAGCATTAGTGCCTTAGATAAATACAGAAAGCATATACCAGCCCATCCTTGTACTCTGAGGTCCCTGGCTCCTCACAGCCAATTTAGGGATTTTGCTCGATTTGCTGATTTTCCCTTCTGTGTAGATGTTCAGGCAAGCCTGTGGCCGCGTAGCACTAAGTTCAACAGAGTGGAGATAAGGAATTAACCTTGTGTGAAAGCTAACGTGCTAATGAAATGGTCCCATGTGTGCTTATGAGCGTTAGCCCTAGTAAGTGGAGAAAGAGAAAAAATCCCTCTCGGGGTCAGAGATTTTTTCCCTTTCTCCGCTTACTAGGGCTAACACTCAGAAGCACACATGGGACCATTTCATCAGCACGTTAGCTTTCACACAAGGTTAATTCCTTATCTCCACTCTGTTTCCCTTCTGTGGCTCCATATTAAATCTTGCACGTGTCAGTGCCTGTCACTAGAAGCCTCCTCATGAGACAACAAGCCAGAGAGCTCTAGATACAAGAGCGAGCCTGGTCTTTCTCAGAACGATTGTGGAGTGAGAAGCCTGGTAACATTTTGCTGTGAACTAATGCTTATTCTTCCCATGTAGGCAACAGCTGAGGGATGATCGTACTGACAGCTACCTCAAAGCCTTGAATGAAGAGATGAACACTGACTATCCTCAGATTGTAGTTACCATTGTGCCTACTAACAGAAAGGACAGATATGACGCCATTAAGAAGCTCTGCTGTCTGGACATGCCTGGTAAGACAGTTGGCTTGTTTTTCAGTTCTTGATCTCGCTAGTAGCTCACTAGTACTACATAGACTTTAGTATAATTACTGGGGTGATAATAAGAAATTTTCTTTTACTATAATCACCTTATGAATCACTTGAGAAATTATACTAAAACAACTAGTCTCCTCAGGCTCTGTGATTATCAGTGAATAGTCACCTCGACTTGTTTAAAAGATGTATGTAATGTATCATTAACTATTGTTTTTGCTTTCAGTTCCTTCCCAAGTCGTGGTGAGCAGAACCCTGTCCAAGAAGCAGATGTTGATGAGTGTGTGCACCAAAATTGCAATCCAACTCAACAGCAAGCTTGGTGGAGAGGCCTGGGCTGTTGAAATCCCGGTAAGTTATTCATTCAAAGTCCCCAGTAAAAGTGATGATTTATAAACTGAAAGTGAAGTGTTTTTTCCTATGACAGTTTTATCACACCTATCCATGTGCATCGGAACTGGTGCTTGTTTTCACTACAATCATATTATTGTCTGCTCTATCTTGGCTTTTATTATGGGAGTGCTGTCATGATTCTAGCACACTCTTGGTGATGTAAAAACATCCAAATAACTGAAGAGTAGCCAAAATACTAGTCAAGGTTTATGAAATAGCCCTTTAACTACAAAGCAATCGCCACTGTCGGCTTCATGGACCTACTAGAGAGCAGTTGGAAAACCGATTACAACAAAATCTTGCTGATGTACTCAACCTTTATTGAAAGTTGTATACAAGCCTGGAAGGAGAGAATATTAGTGTTATTAAGGATTTTGACAGGAAAGAATTTGTTTAAGCAAGATTACAGGAATTACAAATCACCAAAATGTCTAAAACTTGTGATATATCATTCTCATTTGTTCTTTTTTTCAACAGCTGAAAAACCTCATGATCATTGGGTTTGATTGTTACCACGACTCTTCTAAGAAGGGCAGATCAGTTGGTGGATTTGTAGCCAGTATCAACCAAACATGCACCAGGTATGTACTACTCTTCCCAGTAGACCGTTACACCTCTTGATTTTTCAAATTGGTCATGTGATCATGTAAAAACGTGTTCATGTGATCAATTTGAGTCACAGTGGGTTTTAAGAATTCAGACCCCATTCACACAAGACCAATAAAAAAACTGGACTGGTACAATGCTGGTACAGTACTGTCACATGTTCACACAAGACCTGTGGTACCAGACCGATTTTCGTACGGCTAGATCCTATGTGAACACTGTTGCAAAACGTGCCAGAATTGTACTGGCACTGTATGAATAGGCCGTACCGTGCCAGAATTGTACCGGTCCGGTTTTGCACCGGCCTCATGTGTCTTAGAATCTGAATAGCTCTTGAATTCCCTTATATGGGGTTAACTGGAACAATGGATGGACGGTGGGTGCCATTTAAGCAAGGCGGCAGCAGTAAGGAGGGTCCCATGGCAACGATGCCACAGGTACACCCCCGGCACTGGTCACCCTGATTTCTCAGTGGAAAATAAACTTACCTTACACTATGATGAGCTAGGGAGGGTGGGTGGGCAAGCAAGCAACCCTTTCCCCAAAACAAGCAAGTAGTGGGCGTGCACCTCCAGGGCAACCGCAAGCCAACTGGGCCAGTCTGCAGGCTTGGTAGATGCGGGAATTCCAGTAGTTGCAAGTTGTACAGGATGTTGACACATAGTAATACGGCTCTTCAGCAGCCAAACAAAGCAATTACAGCTCAGTTGTGGCACGCAACAAGCAATATTTGACGTGGCAGCTTTATTGACCAGTTAACTCTGATTATGGCTAATCTCATCACAACTAAATGTAACACTCATTCTGCAAGACACATGTGGTAACTTTCTATAAATGAATTGTTTTTGGTTTGGATAGGTATTACTCTCGCTGCACTTTCCAACATACCAGTCAGGAGCTTGCCGATGGTTTGAAAGTCTGTATGACTGGTAAGTCTAAGAAATGCATGAACTTCACTGGAAATACCTCAGGGAAACAAAACAAAACAAACTTCTAGATGCTCCAGTATTTTAGGCACAGTTCCAGGAAAAAATCCATGAAAAGTGAATATTCTGTAACTTTTCCTGTCTCAATGTCCATTGCACACGCTTACGAGGGTATACAACCTTATTTAGGGTCAGAGAAGTTTGACCTGTTTAAGTAATCCTGTGTAAACCTGTCTGGATTCGCACCTGTATTTGGTGCTGAAATGACTCAAACCTGCCCATTCTTGAACCCAGTGCTCGCAGGGGAGGCTTTGGTGGCCGCCATTTGAGAACCTTTGATGATTGGCTGCTTTTGACCATTGGGGCATGCGTAATTTGTCTTTTATTATTAGCTGAAAACAATAACAAAGGAGTGGCTGACACGGGAATCAATTCTTTCATTTTTTTTTTTTCACTGCCAATTGCACATGTTTGCAATAAAAATGCAGTGACTATCACAATTGTCTTAGACACAATACACAGTGCCCCGCATTGTTTAGTAGGTTCTTGATATTATTTTGATGCTTGTTGTCCTACAGCTGCCTTGCACAAGTACAATGAGATCAACGGTAAACTCCCGGAAAAGATCATCTTGTACCGTGATGGAGTTGGGGACGGTCAGCTGCGTATGGTGGTGGAACACGAGGTGCCACAAATGTTGAGCTGCTTTGCGGAAGTAGACCCTTCATACAAGTAAGTAGCTTGCGTAACGGAAAGGCTGTTCCCCCTCCCCCGGGGCACTTTCGACCCTGTTCTTCGAAATCTTCACTCTCACCAATGAAATCTTCTCAGAAAACGCTGTTCAAGCAGCCAGGTTCATATTGTGGGCTGAACTTAAATCTTCTGTGTTTCCAAAGTCTTAAAGAAAAAAAAATATGTTGTGTATGTTTTTTGCCTGTTTCTTTGCTTGGTCGTCGGAGCACTGCAGCTCCCCTCATTGCGAAATTACAGAGTTCGCATGCATCCTGAAAATCCTGGAATGTCCTGGATTTTCATTTCCTTCCTGGAAAATGAAAGTCCTGGAATTTTAAGGAAAATCCTGGAAAAATGTTACAACTCAAATGTGGCTGAATCAGTCAGTTTTTGGGCTGCAAATTATGGGGGTTGAGGGGTATTTCTACACAAAAAAAATTCCTGGAAAAATAACTAAAGACTTCCTGGAAAATCCTGGATTTTTGTCATTCAGAAAGCATATAAACCCTGGGATTAGCTCGTTGCTGGTAATTATCACATGTTTAAGGGGGTTCAGCCTATTTTCCGTGACAAATTGGAAGATAATGTTGGACCAATTTTCAAGTCATTCACACCCATTAAGAAGTTTGATCCGACATGTTAGAGAAGTAAAACAATATATTATATTTCCAGCTCTGCACTATGGTTTATCATTCAGCAATTTACAAGTTCCTTTTGTGACGTGAACTTATTCTGTTACTTGCAGGCCCAAGTTTGGCTTTGTAGTTGTAAAGAAGAGAATCCAGGCCAGGCTGTTCTTGAGAGAAGCACGTGATCCTGAGATGAGGAACTTGATGAACCCTCCCCCTGGAACAGTTGTCGATACGGAGGTCACTCGTCCCGAGTGGTGAGTTCATATCGCGATTTTATCTCACTTTTGGTGATGTTAAAAACATCCAAATAACTGATTATGTCAAATACTAGTCTATATTTGTTGTAGTCCTTTTACTGCAAAGTGATCATGATTATAGGCTTCATGGACCCTCCTTCAGAGCGGATGGAAACGGTTGCCACCTATTCTCGTTTTTGGGTTCTTGTTGATATGAACAGTTTTCAAAGTTTGAAGTTATATCAACATTTGTTTAAAAATCGGCAGTCTGCCCAAAAATGGGTTTTCCTTCAGTGCTTATTGAGACTAATATAAAATGATATAAGTGATTTGGGGATGATATCTTACAAATTTAGAACTCTAGGGCCATTCAGGTTGGAACGTTCAAGGTTCAATCATTTTTTTTAGTATGTTAACTACCATTTGCGTCCATTCGTGAAGTGTGACGATTTTTTTCGCGAAGGTTTACTTTTCAAACGAGCACGTTTTGTCGAAAAATCGAGTTAGAAACGCGACAACTTCTCGACAAAACGCAACACCATTTGCAACCAACAGGGCTTTCTGGCCAGGAAAAAAAAACAGTTCGATACCAACATAACCGGAACATAATAAGCAACATTTGAACAAACCAAACCAAAAGAGAATAAAGAGGCCCGTATTTACTGTGAGGAAAAGTGAGTCCTTCTTTCTGATTATTCCTACCTTTTGGGTTTTGTTTTCAGGTTCGACTTCTTCATTGTGAGTCAGTCTGTGCGACAGGGCACCGTGTCACCTACTCATTACAATGTCATCTACGACACGACAGGCCTGAAGCCTGACCATTACCAGAGGCTGTCCTACAAGCTCACGCATCTCTACTACAACTGGCCGGTAAGTTGACCTAGTGGTTTGGCGTGTTTTACTCCGCCAGCGAGCACATAAAAATAGTCAGATACCGTTTTGGATGAATTATTCAGTTTTTCCTGAAAAAAAAAAATCAAAAACTTCTAACATATTCCTACACTCAGGATCTTTTCCATGCTCTTTGTCAAAGAAAACTTTTGTCTTGTCCGAGGTAGAATTAGGTAACTAAGCGATGTGAATCTGAGTGGGAGTTGGCTACAGAGGCTGCACAGCTTTCAAACTTCTTCCTTTGTTTTTGCCTTTTCGAGTATACTGGTGGTCTTACTTTAGAATATTTTCAACAGTTGGGTTTAATTATATAACCATATATAACCAAGATATTAAAGCGGGACTGTCACGGTACGCGCATGTGCGAATTTCGATCACTTTGGTCCGGGCCGGAACGATGGCTGTGAAAGGGAGGAATTACGCTGGTAGAATCCGTTCAAATCTTGTTGTTTCGGGGTCCATCTACCCTTAATTCTTAACGGGTATTCTCTCCTGAGATCTCCTTAGTATCGTGACCAAATTTTGGAGTCGATGCATTATTGTTTGTCGTTTTAAATTGAATGGGACTCGAGCGTCATTTTCACTGATGGCTGCCCAACAAGAAAGGCCTAATCGAGGTCGTCCTTACGCCAAAATGGCTTGGGAACACAATAAAAGCAGGATCTGGATATCGAAAAGGGTCCACGAGACATGGAAATTGTTCAAGGGCTACGGTATCTTCACCTCAGACAACGATTTTGCAGCTCACTTGCCTAAAAACCCCTAAAAACTTACCATAATGTCGCCTCCTGACGAATGAACTCCAAATTATGTTTTCCCTGAGGCGACGTCGCGCGGGGCGTGGGTACTTTCCCGCGAAAACGAAGTGTCCCGTGATTGGTTTATTTAAACAGGGAATCCCCGTTTTGAATGATAGTTATGGGATCGGCGGTCTTTGCTCGAGCATGCGCGTACCGTGACAGTCCCGCTTTAACCATGGCCTAGCAGGGGTGTAAATAGATTTATAAGTAAAGGGTTGCGGCTGGGAGGTGTATGTAGGCAGCTGGGACATGTGCGAGAACGAGTCCGCTAATGGGGTTTTGGGGCATGCCCCAATCAGAAAATTTGAAGTTTTTGGTGCTGGGATACGTTTTCCAGCATTTTTGGGGCAAGTTCATTGGTATTTCATGCATTCATACTTTCTCGTTTTTTCAATGAAGTAAATTCGCCAAAATCATTTGCATCGCATCCTGAAAAAGCCGGCGATCAGTGGCGAATTAAACGGCGGCACACCGTCGGAAGCCGCCGCCTTTCGACACCCCTGCAGTGCTAACAGGTTCCACTTCAATGGGAAATGATGGAGCTTTCATCCCACTCAGCCAGTGCAGCTCCTTAGTAAGGCAAAGGGTTGAGCGTTGGAAGATAGATCACTTTGAACATCAGCAGTGCCGATTTGTTAAACAGATCCAATCCGAGCACTCGTGACACTCATTTGCTTTGTGTTTCAGGGCACCGTTCGCGTGCCGGCGCCTTGTCAGTACGCCCACAAGCTCGCCTTCCTAGTGGGCCAGTCCCTTCACAAGGATCCCAGTGTTTCGTTGGCTGACAAGCTGTTCTTCCTTTAAGCATCACATCAAGCACCGAGAACCGAGTTGAACTAGGGGAACGTTTTAAATAGAAGTTTACGATGAACTTCTCTATAGTTGTGTTATGTCCGAATGTGTACGCTCCAGGGTTTCACTCCAATTTGTATGATAGCCCTTGGGCATGTGGAGTATAATTCTATAACTTGGGCTCATTGTTGACATTGCATTGCCCATGAGGCCTACAGACATCGGACGGGCGAAGGAAGCGAAGAGGATTTCACCGCCAAGTATAGTCCGTTTTACATGTTAGTTACCTGTTCAACCAACGTAGATAATTTTACCTAAGTCATGTTGATCTGACATAAAAATCTGAGAAACGCCTACGTTTACCTAGCATCCAGAACGTTTTTTTCTCTCAGAATGATCAACTTTGATGATTTGTAGGATCATGATTTCAACTTCCGTTAATGCCTATTATTATAGACATATTATATTCCGTTAATTATTATTATGTCTAGATATATTTTTGATAATTAACAGGTTATTAAATTGTTACAGGAAAATTTGAATTGTTGTCATTTATCTGTGTGGTCTGACTTGCATCTTAAGTCTTATTCAGGGGCGTAGCCATGGGGTCCTGGGGTGCATGTGACCCCCCTTTTAGAAGAAAAATACAGTAAACATTAAAGAGCCTGTGTCAGCCGCCATTTTGACAGCATAGCAACATACCAAGTCGGCGAAAGCATCCATTTCCATCGCCTGATTTTGAGAATATAGAGCAATGTTCTCGGTTAATTTTGGTAAATCAAATCTAGAACTTTGTTTTTAGATGTTGATTTAGAGATTTCTATTCGTAATTCGTCTTCTATAATCGAACGAAAACAAAAACAAAGGAGTGGCTGACACAGGCTCTTTAATAATAATAATAATAATAATAATAGATTTTTATAGCGCCATATACATTAACTGCTCTATGGCGCTTTACAATGCTACAATTAAAAAATAAGAATCTATAATAATAATAATAATAATCTATAAAAATGCTTGTTTAAAAAGATGAGTTTTTAGGCGCGTTTTAAAAATTAAAAGAGAACTGCTTAAGAGAAATATCGGTAAGCTGGAAAAATGCACCATACATTTGTTAAGATGTGACCCCCTTTCTCCTGGTACGCCCCTGTTGAAGGGGCACTCGCACGCTTAATTTTGTACAACCTGTCAAAAAATGAGTATTCTAATCACCAAAATACATTTAAGTTTACCCGGGAATAACTGAAATAACAGTTGTTTTGTTGACCTTTTAACTGTTTAAAATCAATACAAATCTTAAGTGTTTTATCTATTATCAAGAGGATGGAATTGGATTGCGATTTGAAGTTTTTGCTCATCAGGTAAGCGTGCGAGCAGCACAGATATGCTTCCGGGGAGCTCCAAAAGCACAAGCCTGTTTCACAGGCTAACTAAGGCTTAGTCCCTGGTTTCATGCGTGAGACGTGAGTACACGTCATAAGCGCAACATCCTCGTTCGCCAGGGTCGTCCTTTCGGCGCTTTCCTAGTGTATATCGATCAGTGCGCGTATGTTAGTACCTATTTTGATGAAAGTTTCCAGTATGACTGGCCTACGGGTACTTGTCAATTTTGATTGGGAGGCATCTCTGAAAAATCTTTTTACAGGAATTATTTAGACAACTCGCGAAGCTATTATTCAGTCGTTATTATGTCCTTTGCTATTCATGAGTTTCGCGGCACTTACTGTACAAATCCGCGAAGTGATTCTCTAGACGCTGCTTCGGAAGCCATTAATACCTTGGCACATATGGTCTATACTCTGGTAGCTATGTCGCAAGTTGATAATCAACCTGTGTGCTGAAGAGTCCCGATTTTTTCCTGATTTCCCCCCCCCCCCCCTAAAAAAAACGTTGCTCGCTTAAAATCTTGAGGTTTTAATGCAGAAATCGACTGAGTGAGCGAGTGAGTTGATTTCCCGGAGATTTACGGTGAAAACCGGGAGATTTGACTCAAAACCGGGAGTCTCCCGCGTAAACCGGGAGAGTTGGCAGGTGTGGGTGTCTGACTGGGAATTCGAAAACATGTTTTCGTAAATAGATGAAAACATCTACAAAAGTAATATTAGGTATCAAATGTTCACTTGTCACATTCCAATGATTGAAATGATCGTTTCTTTTCGCCATAAATCTTTAGAATTTTGTCTATCAAGCGCTACACTCTATGAATTTATTTCGTAGAATAAAAGCTCAAGTGCTACGAAACACATGAATAACAAAGGACAAGATGGCGGCTGAACAATGGCCTCCCGAATTGTCTAATTTATTGCTGTAAAAAGAATTTTCAAGATGCCTCCCAATCAAAAATTGACAAGTACCCTCTCAAGTCTCATCCTGGAAATTTCATGCTTTTATCAAAAAACGCACAATTCGCAATAAAATTTGAACTTAGCCGCCTGACTATATAAGAGGTATCTATCTGAAAAAAAAAGCTACAAGTTTTCGAATCACCTAAAAGGTGCCAAAGGCCTGCTTTTACTGTGTGACTGCGTCAACCGGGCCATTTTTGTAAGAAGTTAGCCAATCAGAAGTGAGTTACAGAACAAAGGATCTTCACTTTCTTGAGATTTCTGACATTAAAATATTTGCTTTTCTATAAAAAAAATTGTGAAACTTATGAGCAGAAATATACGCACTTATTACTCATTGTCAGACGTTTTTAAATTTCCTTAAATTGGTTTGGTAACCCCTAAATGTAAGTCGAGCACCCCCGCCCCTAAAATAGGGAGTCCTCCGCATTCTCGAACCCAGAGCTCCCCGGCTCGTCGCCTCGCAGGGGAGGCTCTGGTGACATCCATTTCAGGGCCTTCGCTGATTGGCTGAAATGGTGCGCAAGCGTACACATAAAAATAGCTTAATCTCGCTTTATAAAAACGTATCAAAATACCACTGGCATTCGTTTCATAGTCGTCTTTTCAACCTATGCCTTTGACTTGAACGCTCCAAAAGTATTAATTGGGAGGCATAAAACAACCATTTTCTTTTACGATGCGTCGGCGACTGTCAGGAGCCTCCCCCGCGAGGTGACGAGCCGGGGAGCTCTGGGTACGAGAGCTATATAGCGGCTGCATCCGCAGGAATCTAAAATGTGGTTTCTGCGCGCGATGCGAAAGTTGCAGTTCTATGACCGGTCTTTGTTTGTCTGTCTGTTTATTTGATTACTGACTGTTACTGTTATACGTTTCAGGCATCTATTGTCCAATCGGATGATAGCTTCAGCTAAAATACATGTATGCGCGTCCTCTGAAACCAAGGGATTATTTCTTCTGAAGAAAATAAAGACTAAGTTCCGAGGATGGAGTACGTGCTAGCTGCTTTCGTATAAAATCTGCGCGCGTTACGTTGTTATTGATGTTTTGTTAATTTTGTTTTTTCTAGAATCAATTATTTTGCTGCGTGACTTGCTGATGGAACACCGCCCCCAGCATGGACTCAACAGACTGTGGATAAGTTATCCATTGCCTCAAATGAATGAGCTATTAATATATATTCAAGTGTGCATATGATTCAATCTAACAGTTCCTGGTGCCGAAATGATAGCTCTTGAACACGCTGGAATGCGAACCATGAATCTCGATTTATATAAAACTACAAGATGATGTATCAAACCGTGCGGAAGGAATACATTTCGAACCTCTAATCATGCAACCAACGGTAGAAGTATCGAGGATCGAAGACATCAAAGTTACTGCGGTTGAGAAACGTAAAGTTCACGGGAATAAAAATCTTGTGAGTATTTTGTTATCTTATCACAGGCATTTATAACAACATACCGTCCAGTTAATAGATGTTTTGTGTAGTTAGTAAATTCATCCATGAAAATGATGTGAAGTCATTTAGTATAAATGTCATTGTTTCCCTGTAGGAATTTGTTCTACGAATTCGATGGAGCAACAGGAAAGAATGCTTGATATATCGACAGTACAGCATGTTTTTCGACCTCCAGGTAACACACTTGAAGTATTTAGGTTCCCATTTCAATTTGACCTACGATTCAACTTTATCTTAAATATCGGATACATTTCACATCCATCTGCAAAGTATCGACATGCATAAGATGCCAATCAAACAAACACATTAATTTAAGTAATTAGGATTTAATATTAATGCTTTACATTTTAGAACACATTTATATTGAATGTTATTTTATAAATTATTCACCCTCGTGTTTCTTTTGGAAAAAGAATCCAACAGTGAAAGTAATCTTATGGTGTATTTAAAATAATTATTTGTATTATTATCAAAGTGAAGACATGCTTTCGCATGCAGTGCTGCTTTGTTTTATTTACGACAATGTGTACGTCACGCCAGCATGTCACGCATTTTTTCGATGTATCTTTTGTTTTGATCATGCGTTACCGCGCTGCTAATAAAGGCAATAAGGCAGCAGGTCTGTTTGGCTTCATAGTAAACAGCTCACTAATCTAAGTGGTGATAAATCAGTGATATTATTTTGACAGTCAGTAATAGTACTTATAATATACCTCCTAGCGCATTTTATTCCCTTATGCAGGGTATTTTATTGTTTCGTTTGGTTGCGCACATCATGTGCTAATATCGAGTTCCCTTTTCTGGTTCACCCCCAAGAATATTTGCTTCGTGATCGTAACATATATATGCTTAAAATCACTCTTACTAAATATAAACTGTAACTAGTACATACGCCTTGAATGAAAGACTCGACCGTCTTGCTCCTCAAATGGAAAAGTTCTGGGCCAGAGTGAAGCCTAAAACGCGCAAGCAGTGTAGCAGCTTCCTCTGCGCAGACAACTTTGTGGGCAAAACAGAGTTTTGGCTTCCTGTGCTGGGTTCAATCGACGAGTGGGGGCGGGGGACTGAAAAGAGTAGCATCTCAGCTCCCCCTTTCCCCCTCTTCGGCCTTTCCCCTAACTGAAAATGTGCTCCCTTTCCCTAAAGTGTGACGTCACAAATTTGAAAAATTTCTAATTTCAGATTTGTGTCCACGAATAACAAAAGATCGACTCCAAAGAACGTTGCTTAGAAAAAAATGAGGTGAATCGGTTGAAACGCGACCGAGATATGTCCCGCTGAAATCACTGTATTTTAGACACAGTTCAAAACAGCGGGCCATATCTCGGTCGCGATGCAACCGATTTGCCCCATGTTTGGTGTGTAGTTTTCGCTTTTGGCAAAGCACTGTTATCTAAGGTGTTATCCATTAGGGATTGTGCCGTTAATGGTTGAATACCTTTTTTCGGATGTTGTATAATTATGTTTTCTCTGATGCATTGCGTTCACAGGGAGGACTGAAACTGATCCTTCAAGACAGATATCACGTGACCATACCGGAATTACCAGGTGGGCATCCTGTGTCAAAAGCGCCTTAATTGCGCATTTGACAGATTTAGGAGCACACGGCGCATTCTCGTACCCAGAGCTCCCCGGCTCGTTCTCACCTCGCAGGGGAGGCTCTGGTGACATCCATTTGAGGACCTTTGCTGATTGGCTGGTTTTGAACGTTGGTGCATGCGCAGAAAGATCTTTCTCTCAACGGCTCTGTATAAAATGTCGCGCGTGCGTCAGTGGCTGTCACCAGAGCCTCTCCCGCGAGGAGACGAGCCGGGGAGCTCTGGGTAAGAGAATGCACACGGCGCGTCGGCGCAAATCACGCATTCATCAAGTGATCTCGGATGAAGGCGCGCAAAGCATGTGACTGTGTAGAAAATCAGGCGGTCCTCGCCCAACGCCATAATTGAACTCAAGTGCGCGCGCGATATTTTGTTTTCCAAACTCTCGATATAGTATTAGATTTTCGCTGGACCGCTTCATCAAATTTCCTCGGCTGCGCGCTGATTGGCTAATTTTTGATGAGCTGTCAAATAAGATCACCTGGCTTCGCGTAGAACGCGCATTCATAAAAGGAACAACATAATTTGATGTGTATATCAAGAAAATGTTGTCGCTTCTTTTATGAATCCACGCGTTCTTCCTGTTTTTTTTTTTTTGTTGTTGTTGTTTTGTTTTGCCCAGGCCTTAAGCAAGTTTGTTGAATTTCCCAGATCTTCCAAATAAGGTATTGCCTTAAGGGGATTTCCTAATTAGGAAGTTTTCCAACGTCGGCAATTCACAGTTTTTGGCGCAAATTTCTTGATATCAGTCTGTCAAAACCCTGTACGTATTGAAGCCTTATTTCCACAGCGTTCGGGCTCAGACTACGGCTTGAAGTCCGTATTTACTACCCATGTCCCCCCTCCGCCGAATCTCTTTCTCTCATGAATTTATTTTCAAATCCTTCTCCTCAGTCCCAAAATTCCATGGTAGAATGTTGTTCTCGTCTCTAGCCAAGAAAGAATGTAAAGCTATAGAGGAATTTTGTCAGGTACCGTAAAGAAAGTTCTCGTTGAAACATAGTTAGTAATGTGGTTGAAATGTGTCGTTTTCTAAAATTTCCTTATATGGAAGTTTCTACTTACCATATTTGGAGTTCCAGAAGTTTTCCTAGCTTATTTCTTACCCTAAATTGTCAAAAGGTTCGTCAAAACTTGCAGATTTTGGAGAGAAACGTTGTTCGTGTAGCCGCCATCTTTATTTTGGTCCACAGTAGCTCGGAAATACCTACACAGGTAGCCCGCGTCACGCACGGGTTGGCATTGACAAAAGCGACACAGTTTTAATATTGATATGTCATGCAAGAGCTTAGTCCAATCGACATCTTTCGCTTGGGCGTAATGTTGTCCCATTTCAGATCACGAGGCATTCTCATGAGTGGTCTTTTTTCTTATTCTGCTACGCACCGTAGGATATATGAATATGGAAGCATCCCTAGCAAAGAAATAATTATTCAAATGAATGGTGATCTGAAATGGTAAAGCATTACACTCAAGCGAAAACAGTCATTTTGTCCTGTAATTTTGTCAGTAATTGGAGCAGAGTAAATAGATAAGATAAAAATTATGTGATTGAGCTGCCAGTAACAATAATTGTTTAAAGTTAAAAATCGCAACCCACATGGTAGACCGTGTAGACCTTAACAACAGGTCGGGAAGGTCCTTTAAAAGGCATAACGATATCTCCTTTCCCTTTCAATTAGAAAATCATCCGTCTTCCCAAGGTAGTGTCTGAATCAGACATCGTACTCAAGTTTTTTAGTGAATGGGGAACCGATGCATCACTCAATAGCCAACTGCACACTCACCAAGAAATCAACATCAGGTATGCGGATGACACTACCGCGCCAAATGTTGTGTTTTGCTGACCCGCCACTCAAACCTTCTGAGCCAATCAGATCCTTGTACCGTTTCGACTAGTGCAGTGGCCTGGCTTTCCGTCGCGACGTTGTCTTTCATCACAGTGAAACCTAGAGAAATGTGAAAATGTTCCGACAGGAAAGGCCAGCGAATGAAAGAAGGCAAGGATCTGATAAGGTTAGCAGGTTTTAACTATGGCGGAACAGCAAAGCATAAAATAAAACAATGTTTCAACAACGTACTCAATTAGCGATACAACGGTTTTAGAGTGTAAAATGGTCATGTTTTAGCTGTAAAGTTTCTTGGAGCCCAGCGAATACAAAGGTAAAGAGCTGCAAGCAGGGAAGCTGTAAAGTCATTCAGAACCCTCATTCAGAACAATCAAGGAGCAAATAAACAATTATTAAGAGTATGAAACATTTTACAACTATTTGCATTCGAGTGTGAACCGTAGGACACTACGAGCTTGTCTGAGTTTCAAAAAGAACTTTACGTTTCCAGCGAGGAAACGATGCGTTTTTGTCGTTTTCAAGACTCTTTCGAGACAGCGCAATCAAAAGGCAGATGATCCAATGCTACTCACCCAAGTGGTGTGACGAGATAGACACATTAAATACTGCACTGGGAATCAGGGGAATCGGGGTACATTGACTAGCTGATATCGTTTTCTTTCCGTCTGGTTGCCGCGGTGGAAACGTCTCGATACCGGCATCGAATCGTGGCGTTTCCGTGTTGAATCATAGGCTTCCCAGGATCATTGAGCGAACTTTAGAGTTGATAGTTCGCAGTTTTATAGTGTCGCTGTGTGAAGTTTGACTGAGTTCGATGAGCGCTAAAATATGAGTACCTACGAAAAATAAAAAAAGTTTGAAAAATACCCTTATCTAGTCCTTTAGTACTTTAATAATTTTTAGTAAAGCATTTGACTGTGTCAACCATGAACTCTTGTCATCTAAGCTTAAGCAATTGTCTCTGAATCCTATTATTGTAAACTGGTATTTAAGTTTTCTTGAGAAACGCCAGCAGCGGGTTATTTATAATGGTTTTGAAGGGCAGTGGCGTGAGGTAAACAGGGGTACAACACAAGGCAGCGTTAGTGGGCCTTATCTTTTTAACGTATTTATTAATGATATTGAATTAAGCCTAGTAGACCGTCCAGCCTTGTTTAAATATGCCGATGATTCTACCATTGTTGTTCCCTTATGGGGAAATGGTCAGTGTCGTACTGACTTAGTAGACCAGTTCCTTAGCTGGTCTAGTCGCAATCGGATGGCATGTAATTCGACAAAATGCAAGGAAATTATTTTTCGCAAGAAAGGCTTCAATCAAGACATAGCGCCAATTAATAATATACCACAATGCAAAGAATTGCCAATTTTAGGTGTTACATTCCAACAGAATTGTAAGTTCAGTACGCACGTGCGCGCCAAGGTTATAAAGGCTAATAAGTCATTGTTTGTGATAAGATCATTGCGCAAAGAGGGAATGAGCCAAGTGGAAATAGATCACTTGTTTAATTCTATAGTTCTGCCTAATTTTATGTATGCTTTGCCGGTATATGGAGCCTCCGATACAGATCTAACCGTTATACAGAATTTCTTAGATCGAAGTTTTAAGAGGAGGTATACGTCCAAGCATATAAAGATAAGAGATCTTTTAGAAAAGGCTGATAAGAAACTATACGCAAGAAGATCGAATGACCCAGAATGTCCCCTGTTTTCAATTTTACCTAAGACAAAAGACACCAAATATCAATTAAGAAAAAAATCAACTATACGCCCTAAGATTCAAACTGACAGATTCAAGAATGCTTTTAGTAATAGGATTATTTTTAAATATGGTATATAGGAATAGTTTTTAAATTTTGTATATTTTTAATCGTGTATATAGTGTAATTTAGATAGATATTTATTTCAATTTTGTAACTTAGGATATGTACTGTTTATCTTAAGAAATAAAGATTATTATATTATTATATTATATTATTTATTATAAATCACTACTAGCATTTATTCGGTCAGAAATACACTTTTAAGCGAGTTTTAGCCAATTTTATTGTCACCTCTCACACTACTATATGTTCTGGAAGGCCGCAAACTGCAAAATTCAGAACGCTCAGCGATCCAAAAATTTCCCTCGATTTTTTCCCAAAAATCATCGTCGCTTGCTCAAACAAACCTCGCATAATAAAAGTAAAACTATTCAGCTTTGTTGTTTACCTTTCTCGTGGAAATCAAACCCTCTCTGGCTGATATAAATGGAGAATCTTTTCAGCCTCGTCCATTCGTCCTGAGAGCAATGGCGGCCCCGCCAGTAACACAAACCGTTGAGACATTTTTTCTCCAGTCGAGGGGTGGGCCAGACATTGTCTCAGGCTCTAGTCACTTCCCGTCCTAGACCCGGTAAAACTTTTGTTGCGCGCGAATGCGTGACCGGCGAGATAGACTTGATTGATTCAAATCCAATGATCACGCGCAATTCAGCCTATGGTTGAATATTCAACAAATTCAGCAAACACAAATGATGTGTTCGCACTCAAATAGGCGAGGTCGTATGACATCATAATTGTACTTTTTGCCTGGCGTGAATCTCGTGTAAAACATGAACGCCTCTTGAAAACCGCAAAGAATTTGTTCATTGATGATGCAAACTTGCTTCAGCGCAAATTCTATTCAAACGACAAATCGGCCCAACTAAACCGAAACCTAATCATGCTTCTGACTCACAGAAATAATATCTAATTATGGAGTACATTTTAATATCTCTGCTGGCGAATGCGTGTTTTCTGTTTTTACACTGCAAATGATGAGAAAGAAAAAGAGATCATTCAAATTCGTTTTACATTTGAGGTAATACTCTAATACAGCGAAGGCGTTCTTGTTGTGGGGACAAACCAGGTCAATCAACATTTGTGAATATTTGATCAACGTTTTTCAAGAACAAAGCTTTTGACAACCCAAAGAAATTGTGATGAAACTTCGTAAGTTGTTGCCCCTGCATGTTCAGCTGCGCATTTAATGGTTTTCAATACCGTGCAGTACTACAGAATGTAACGTTCAACGATTCAGGTTCAATGATGTTGAATCATGTTGAACACCGGGTTGGATCAGGTTCAATGATGTAGCCTGGAGAGAGCGTTGGAGAGTACAGTAGTTTTTAGGTAAAGAAACCCGAGTTTGCCAACATGGCCACTAAGGGATCGGTCATTATTTAGGTGGGAGAGGGATATCTAAGGGTGGGCCATGCCTATATTTTCAAATATAGGTATGTATGTATGTATATTTTCAATGACAGGGGGTGGGTTGGAATACAATTTCATTGAGTTGGGGGTGGGCCATGTTTTATGTAAAGAACATACATGAATGTATAAAAGTATAATGTGAATTCTGTGTTTATTGCATAAAAATGACTGTGTTTCTGGGTTTCTAACCCTAGTACATATAGCATTGATAACAACGATCATGTAGTAGTAGACAAACATTTTCTATATCAACCAAGATCAACAAGAAGTGGCCGCAGAGTAGACATTGGTCCACACGTTATAGACTAGACGAAATATCAGAAAATTGCAATATTTAATCCGCATGAGGCATTTTTTAGTAAAAGCTGGCAACAAGAGTTTTCTTATGTAATTTTTCACGCTGAATCCAACGTCATCATGATTGACAGCTGTTCGCGAACCCCTTAAAGTATTTTTGTCGCTATTTTTCAAATTCGAACGAATATTTAACTTGAACAGGATAGTTTAGAATGTTCTATACGAGAAAGTGTCGTATTATTCGGATATGGCGCTGCTGTGATAATCAAAATGGCGGATCCATAATGGCCGCCATATCGTCAAATTTGATTTTAGAAACTATCAGTCTGGTAGTCAAAAAAGGCATGGAAATAAACAGCTGACAATGAATTCAAGGTATCACATGTATGAACTTCAGTGCTGCTGGTCGAATGAAGCCATATTTAATATATAAAAGGCAAATCAATATAAAAAAGGTGAATCAGATTCACCGCCGCTTGATTTTACGATCTAAACGATATCCCCATTTTTCGATGATCATCCTTGGTCCCGGCCACAAAACTGTGCTTTGAAGTCCTTATATAAAGAGTTATCATGCAATCTGCTGCCCCCGTGGCATAATCGAAAAATCGCGGAAACCTCAGGACCAGCAGGAAACCACAAAAGGAAACCTCAGACAAGAAAAGGTTGGAATAGGAGAAGGCTTTCAGGCATAGAGAGAAAAGCTACTCCGAGGTCGAATTAAAGTCTTACATTCTGCACTTTTGCTTATAAGTTCAAAGCTGCCACCACCAGGCTATAAAAAAGATACGGAAAAGGCTGGAGCAACGCCTCTAAATTGTCATAGAGTAATTTCCTCCTTTATCCTTGCTTTTTGTTATTATTATTATTCCTGAGCGTAGAGGAATATTCTGCATGCATTTAAAACAATAGTCGTAGATGTATTTGACTCAGTGATAGGCTTTGAAAATCAATAGTCAAAGTGAGAATGTTTAAAGTAGGAAGGACTAACTTTGTGGATTGCGCTTCCTACCTAAATTCACTTAACGACAATCATATATTTGCCTATATAGTATTGTCTTTCCGCCATAATTAGGCACAGACAGATTCTGCTCAAAAATTGCTCAAAAGTTGCCCCCAAAACCCTCAAAAGTTGCTCAAAAGTTGCTCAAATTCTGAAAAAGTTGCTCACATAATCAAACAAGTTGCTCCCCCAAAAAGAGCATTTCTTCACACTTGTCGTCTGATATATTTAAAAAATGACAAAAGAGTCAGGTTCACGTGCGCTCAACGCAGTATCTACAAAAAGATCAAGCCAATTCTAAACACCATCCGGCATAATCATACTAATCAATACGGTTGATTAATTAAAAAGAGACTCACTTGCCGTTTGAAGTATCAAACTCATACAAAATACAATAATAGCTGCTACTATTTTTGAAAGAAAACTATAACAAATAAGGAAGTCCCGTCAGGTTCTGTCCCATTCTGCCCAATTTTTTCTAGCAAGTTGAATAGGGTCTCCCGCCAGTTTTGCTTCTGCTCTATATTTGGAATAACACAGGATACCCAACGAGACATCCATATATTGAAGAGACCTCTGAGCACCCAAGACGAAAAAGTGATTTTTTTTAAAGAAATTAGCAATTTTATTTTATTTTTTTATTTTTAGCAAGATTTTTCGTTCTGTGTTTGATTTGAAATGGCAAAATGTATCACAACTGCCATTTTGTTGTGAAAATTTGCTCGTAAATAACGGAAAATCAAAAAAGTTGCTCATAGTTGAAAAAGTTGCTCAGAATTGAAAAAGTTGCTCAAAAGTTGCCGAGCAGAATCTGTCTGTGCCTAGCCATAATCGTCTGTTGCTATTTTTTATGTATTGCAAAATCGTTTAAGTTTTTGTCTTTCATTTTTTTTAAGTTTAGTCTTTGAACGTGATGGCCTCAAAAAATCGCCAGATATCCAAAATGGCGGCACGGCGGCCATCTTGGATCCGCCATTTTGGATGAAGTTTTACGCCCATCAATCACCCTATCCCATAATATAGATACATTTTTTGAATACCGCATTGCCACTTATCCATTTGAATTTTACTGGCCGTTAAAATTTGAAAAGAAAAATCGGCGAAAAATTCATTGTAGAGGTTTGTGTGACAGCTGTCAATCATGACATCATTTCACCTCTTAAAATGCAAAATCGGCGTCGGCAACAAAAAAATTCGGATTGAGCGTAAAATTTTGCATAAGATGGCACTTGTTGCCAGCTTTTACTAAAAAATGCCTCGTGAAGTACGATTTTCCGAAAGTTCGTCTAGTCTATTATGCTGATTTTGTTTTATAATTTGCTAGTCTGGATAAAATGGTATGTCCTGTCATGGGAGGGGGGAGGGGGGCTGCCCCTGAAATGAATTCAAAGAAATGAAGTTAAATTAAATTTTTAGGGGGTGGGCCAAGGATATAACATTTTGATTCAGACAAAAAAAATAAAAAAAAATGATGACCGGTCCCTAAAACGAATTGATGATTATCATCAAATCTTATTCGCCTTCGAATTGACGATTATCATCAATCTTCTGACATGACTATATTCCAATTATCTTCGTTCTATTAAAAACAGTAATATAACAAAGGAATGTATATAAATAAACATGATCCAAAATAGTCCGAACTTTAGGGGTGAAATATTATAATATAGATACGCGGCAAAATCAAATGTGTACATTAAAACGTTTCATACATTTCCTGTAAATTATATCAACACAAAAGGGGATGCAAGGGCACACAATGCACCCCCCATAAATCTGCCACTGGTACAGACTAGTTAGCTTTGAACTTCTTCACTATTTCAGGTCACACCGCAAAAGGTCCGTCCCTGACAAGCAGCCTGAATTGATTGTAGAGAAGTACCGCGCGGTGGCGAACTATACAGCAAGTAGTAGCGGTGAGATGAGTTTTCAGGGAGGCGAGGTGGTCACCGTGATTGAAAAGAACCAGACAGGTGCGTGCATCGCCATAGCAACGCCATTTTGGTTGTCATAACAACATTCCATAGGATACCATGGTGCCTACATGCATTTCGTATATATTTTGATGTCGCATGATGTGAGGTCGTGATTATTGGCTGTGAGAATAACATTATGCCGTGATTCGAAAAGGGAGAAATTATGTTTGCAAGCCTAGCAAGTACAATCACTATCAGGCGTTGAGCACGTGATCACTTAATATATAGCTGTTGGTTGATAGAAATCGACGTCAAATAAGAATGCAAAGAAAAGCAAATACGTCCCCAAATAACTTTGGACACTCATCCGAAACCCGCTCTATGGTCATGGATTTGCTTGCCAGCGCTGCGTTGATTGTCATGGCAACTGTCAATTGTTATCATGGGAGCCATTCTATTTTTTATTGGCAGGTTGGTGGTTTGTAACTAACGAGAGAGGCCTGCACGGCTTTGCTCCCGCTACATTTCTAGACCCACTCGATCCCAGCCGTGAATCTGAAGCGGAGGAATGGGTCGAGTACGACGGCGAGTCACGTGAGTTATGCCAGTCTCCAGTACAATCATAATTACCGGCCACATACATACCTTATGTCAGCCAGCATATGTCCTCTAAGACTCCGTTTATACGAGTCGACCGGTACAAAACCGGACCGGTACAATTCTGGTACGGTACCGCCTGTTCATACCGTATTGGTACAATTGTGGCACGTTTTGCAACAGTGTTCACACGGGACCTGGTCCAAAAAAAGCACACCGCAGGTCCCGTGTGAACGCGCGACAGCGGTACCGTACCAGAATTGCACCGGTCCGGTTTTGTACAGGTCTCGTGTATACGGGGTCTAAATCGCTGGTCTCTTGGCTCTTCGATGATCAAAGTGATATCGTAAAAGCGCACTGTAATTACCAAGAATATAGGTTTTCAAGGTGTACAACGTTTCATACATTCACTATAAATCTGTCCCTCCACTCTCTCCTTGCATTACTACCCCCCCCCCCCCCCCCCTCCCCTTCTCCTGTACTTCTTTCTCACACACAAACTAGTTATAAGGGGGAAATCGGCAATACTGCAGTAGAGAAGCTTGGCTTTTTAAGAGTGGCCACTTTTACGGTCAAATCCCTGAATCGCCAAGAGGAGGTATGTAGCTGGAGTACGCGCGCCTGCTTTAATTTTTTGGCCTTCTCGATTTCCCGAAAATAGAATCACTTCGTAACACTGAACGCAAAGTGCGCGTTAACGCGAGGCAAGGAACCTGTGAATATATCAAACACGAGAGAGCGTGTTTCATCAGGATTCTCAAACATCGAGAAGTGGGTTGAGAAAACGAGACGAAGCCTCTCAAACGAATAACTTATTGTCCAGAAAAAGAAGGAATAAGAACTTCGAAAATATCTGCGCAAGTTAAGATCTCGTATCCATACCTCCTTCGCTCTTATGAATATCTTTGTTTAAGCCAGAATTATTATTGAGTTTGAGAATACAACAGAAAAACTTGGAGCATGGAGTGTGTAAGTTCGTGATGCTAGCATAACGTAACATGACGGTTCTTATTCTAAACAGGCACGTGGCTTGCCAAGGAGGCCTACGCCGCACAGAGTGCCGATGAGGTCAGCTATGGTAAAGGCGAGGAGCTGGAGGTCATCGCTACCAGTAGCTTTGGCTGGTGGAAAGTCAGGTGAGGACTGGTTCGCTTTTAAGGTCTCTGTAAACCCGTGAGGGGTGTCTTCGGAAAAAAAATTCTCGTTGCTAATCGCTAATGATAATCAGCTATATATCATTTTAAAGCTAAAATATTGCTCTATCTTATGAAGTTGTTTAGTTTATCGAAATTTAATTTTTTCTTGTAAAGACCCCGAACTAAAAACTACATTGTTTACTTGAGAAGCTCCAGACCACTAATGGTTTGTTGCACAATTCACACTTTGTCGGATTTTAATCTCGGAGAAATGAACTGAAAACCGTGTCAGCGATTTTTGATATTTTGCATATTTACGAAAATATTAGGTTGCGAAGTTGAAAGTCGCATTTTTACAGTTTGTAGCCGCAAAATTTATCATAAAATCTTTTTCAAGTAAAAAATAAAAGTTCCCTCACACGGATTTTTAGTTGTGAACATTTTCCAGCGACACACAGAAAATCTGAGGCCGATATCTTACAATCGTGCGGGGTCAGGAGCTTCGCGAAGGTGAAAATGTGACCTAAAATTAAAGTGCTAGAAAAAACGTGTAAAGTTAATTAAATTACTGAAAATGAGTGGCGGGCAATACAAAAGAATGGGCAATGGAAGCCGAAAAACAGTTGAAGCGTCATTTGAGGTTTAGAAATATACTTTAGGACTGTATCAAATGAATTTCGGGAAAAAGTCATTTTATGCGTTTTTACATATTTACCTTTCACGAGACCTTAAGAAACTCTTAAAAGAGTTTCTTTGTCATGCGAAACGTCGGTCGGAAACCGGAAAAGAAAATACATCAAGAAAGCTGTTGTTTCCATGTAATCGCTACAGCAACGATAACAATAATAACAACAGCTATAAGAACAACAAGAATATCAACATCAACGACAACAGCAGCAGCAGTGACAACAACTGAAGGAGCAATAAGAACAACAACAGGACAACACATCAAAGACAACAACATTGTTATATTGAATATAACAACAACAAAATCAACATCAATATCAACATCAGCGAGAACAACATGAACTTCAAGAACAACAGCAACAGCAACACTAATAAGAACAACAGCATGAGACAACATCGACGACAACAACAACATCATGATCAAGGACAACAACAACTACAATAATATAACAACAACAAGATCAACATCAACAGCGACATCAACGAGAACAACAACATCAAGAACAACAGCAACACCAATAAGAACAACAGCATGACGACAACATTGAAGACAACACCAACAACATGATCAAGGACAACAACAACTACAATGATATGACAACAACAAGATCAACAGCAACAGCAATTACTACGACAGCAGGGGCGTAGCCAGCACTTATGAGAGGGGGGGTTCCAAAATTAAAAAATTAAAAACTCCACATAGATCTCGGGGAAAAACTAGCGTTTGAAGAAATTTGCTACATTTTATTGGAGCTTTTATTTGTTGTCTATTAAATATTTACAATTTTAGTAGTCAGTCGGTCCAGAACAGAGGCGAGGGGGTTCCGCTGCGGGAGAGGGGGGGTTCCGGAACCCCTGGAACCTCAGCAACGACAGCAGTAAATTTGTATAGCTCACCTCATGGTCCGGGTTTCATTTCTACCTTTTAGATGCCATGGTAAAGTTGGCGTCACTCCGGCGTCAAATTTGAAGGCCAAGGAGGCGCCAGTGGACGAAGTAGAGGATGAATATGCAACTATACGTGACATGGCCAGGGTAAGACAAAATAGTGCGCAAATTTCGAGCCTTATTTCGCGTGATTTGTACAAAAACTGTTTCGCTTGCATATTAATAGTCATCTCTTTTACAGAGAGCATCATTTACGAGTGCCAGTCCTATATACGCCAGCATCAGGAGACCTCCACCACGAAGGTAAAGTACAAGCTAAGCTTAGAAGGTGATGATTAAACCACCGACTATGTTGACTGAACCAACGACCCACCGACTATGTTGACTGAACCAACGACCCACCGACTATGTTGACTGAACCAACGACCCAACGACTGTGTTGACTGAACCAACGACCCAACGACTATGTTGACTGAACCAACGACCCACCGACTATGTTGACTGAACCAACGACCCACCGACTATGTTGACTGAACCACCGACCCACCGACTATGTTGACTGAACCACCGACCCACCGACTATGTTGACTGAACCAACGACCCACCGACTATGTTGACTGAACCACCGACCCACCGACTATGTTGACTGAACCACCGACCCACCGACTATGTTGACTGAACCACCGACTATGTTGACTGAACCAACGACCACCGACTATGTTGACTGAACCAACGACCCACCGACTATGTTGACTGAACCAACGACCCACCGACTATGTTGACTGAACAACCGACCCACCGACTATGTTGACTGAACAACCGACCCACCGACTATGTTGACTGAACCAACGACCCACCGACTATGTTGACTGAACCACCGACCCACCGACTATGTTGACTGAACCAACGACCCACCGACTATGTTGACTGAACCACCGACCCACCGACTATGTTGACTGAACCAACGACCCACCGACTATGTTGACTGAACCACCGACCCACCGACTATGTTGACTGAACCAACGACCCACCGACTATGTTGACTGAACCAACGACCCACCGACTATGTTGACTGAACCAACGACCGACCGACTATGTTGACTGAACCACCGACCCACCGACTATGTTGACTGAACCAACGACCCACCGACTATCTTGACTGAACCAACGACCCACCGACTATGTTGACTGAACCAACGACCGACCGACTATGTTGACTGAACCACCGACCCACCGACTATGTTGACTGAACCAACGACCCACCGACTATGTTGACTGAACCAACGACCCACCGACTATGTTGACTGAACCAACGACCCACCGACTATGTTGACTGAACCAATGACCCACCGACTATGTTGACTGAACCACCGACCCACCGACTATGTTGACTGAACCAACGACCCACCGACTATGTTGACTGAACCAACGACCCACCGACTACATGAAGGCCCAACGCGGCCCAAGAAACGTATCCTGGCAGAGTTCGAGTAGAGCAGGTTTACTTTGCTACTTACATGTACTTATATTATACAGGCATCAAGAGTTCCACACTCGCGGTGCGCGAACAATGCATCATTATCGATCATTAGTGTTGAACATAAAGGAAACAAAATGAGCCCCTGCTATTAAAAACGGCTTTGGGCTCACTTTTTT
Source organism: Scolanthus callimorphus (assembly GCA_033964015.1). Classification (NCBI taxonomy): domain Eukaryota; kingdom Metazoa; phylum Cnidaria; class Anthozoa; order Actiniaria; family Edwardsiidae; genus Scolanthus; species Scolanthus callimorphus. The sequence continues at coordinate 10,041,164 of CM066919.1, forward strand.
CCTTTGTTCAACACCTTGATGCCTGTATTCAAGCTGCAATATTCTGATGAAAGTGTATTATACACTCCGTTACTAATGTGTTGTTCTGTTACTAAGTTTGCCGCCAAAACAGTAAAATAAGTGCTTTTTATAGAATATTATTTTTTACAGAATCTCTCTTGTATCCCGGGGAGGGGACTCCCATATTTTTTGACCGGGGATGATCGTCGGAAATTTTCAGTTTCACCCCTAAAAGATACCAAACATGGCGGGCCATGGCGTGGCTCAAATAATTTCTTACCCTAAAAGATACCCTAAAAGATGAGGCCTTATGTGCAAAGTAGGCGCGAAGGAGACAGGTAACAGATACCCATCAAGAAATTTCCGTGTTTGTTTCTAATTTATCGTCTTCTCATCGAGTAATCTCTCTTTCTTACACGGTTTTTAGAAGCACCATCATGAGAGAAAACAATTTGGACACATATTTCGGCCCTAAAAGATACCAATCTCCCTAATTTTATTGAAGATTAAGATCACCCCTAAATAGTCCGGTCAATTTAGCGTTTAACCTGGAAAAAATTGCAACATGGGATTTTTATACAGCAAATTCTCAGGAACATATGTGAGAAATACGTGTCCAAATTTTGTGAAAATCCGTTCGGGGGAAGTTGGTTAAATTTGGGGTTTTCCGTCTGCACGAAGGAAAGCCCGTTGCTTTCAGTTGCACTTAGACAATGAAAGCGAACAATTCGAATTGAGGGCTATAGACTGTAGGGCCGTAACTCGGTGTGATATTGAACGAGATATCGAGCAATTTCTTTCTACTGCATAATGTGATTGCATAGATGTGAATTGTGTGTTTGTTTATAACCAATTCTGCAAAATAATAACTAAATAATCGTGCGTTTTGACAAATCCCATATGATCCTGTATTTCCCGCGTGGTGATACACTAAAGTTCGAATATTATACGCTAAAAGGAATAAAAGAAATAAACTGTTCATAGCCGTAACTCATCGCTCAGAAATTATTTGTTTCAACCGAAAAACCTTGTTAAATCTTCCCCGGTTTCATCTGTACAGTCTATAAACATTCTCCCAGCTTCTGTGTTTTCAGTGTCTAAGTGCCGCCGAAAACAAAAGGCGCCCTTGACGTCGCCGGTAAAACCAAAAATTTAACCAACTTCCCCCGGCCGGATTTCTACGAAATTTGGATATGTTATTCTACATATGTTTTTAACAATTAGTACCAAAAATTTCTCATGTTGCAATTTTTTCCAGGTTCGGGGTTTTTTCGGGCTAATTTGACCGGACTAAAAAGAGACCAAGACCCCGTGATTTTAACCCCTAAAAGATACGACGATCATCCCCGGTCAAAAAATATGGGAGTCCCCCCCCCCGGGTCTTGTATTCTCTAGTCAAGGGAGTAATTCAGCAACCTAAAAGTGGTATTTTGTCAGTAGAAATCAATCTATTCGCAAAAAGAAAAATGGCTTATTCTCGGCACAAATTCTACAGTGTTGGTGGACAGTACTAGTGTGAAAGATCGTCACTCCTAATAAACTTTTGACTCTTCCTTCCTCATAGAGACTCGTCCATTAAAGATGCCGCCTCAAGGCCACCACCTGTGCTAGCAAACGGCTCTCCTGGTAGGTGTCATCTCCTTCGATTCACAGATAACTCAAGTATTTCTCCCACTACTAGCCTGCTCGCATGCGTCAAAGAGTACTTTGTAAAAAGAGATTGCATTCGTCTGGCCGCCATCTTGGATTTCGAGTTAATCCAATGGCGGCCACGCGTAAGCAAATTCGTGTTTTTTTACAAAAAATTACTCTCTATAAACACACGCCAGCAGGCTATTATATACTTACCATATTTGGAACCCCAGGACTTAAGGGGGCTGTGTCACATTTGTTTCAAATGATAATAAAAGCGTTTTTTTTTTCTTACGCTACATGACAGAAAAATCCATGAATGTTTGCGGTTCACTTTGTGATGGCAGTTTTTTTAGGAGCTTCTTAATTCCTCTAGAACGTTATCTGAATTATGAGGGAGTTGACCTGGCCTTATCTTGTCCTGTTTCTAGATGATGAAAAGTTGGAATACGCCACGGTGAACATTGCTGAACTTAGTCCTACAGGATCTTCAATGTAAGGAATGGGGGGAGTAAATCTTTGTAGCCAAGGCCACTATACTTTAGGGCCCTTTGAAACAAATTGAACCAGTCAACAGGTTAGTCCCTGTCGCTCTGGGCGGGTACCCTGTGTTAGGGCACGTGCCGAGCGAAAGTATGAGGGCTGGGTCGAGCTCACGAGAAGCACTCAGGTGACGTCACATCTCCTAACTAAACACAGGAAGCCCGTCAAGAATGCTAAGGACAATTTAGGATAATCAAGGCTGAAATTAAACACGTTCGTTGAATATGACATGAGATAATTATTTTGCAAGACGCAGTATTCAATTCCAAGCCATTTGTAACCATGAATGCCTAAAGTGAGACCCAAACTTGAAACGATATTAAGGCTGATTTCACATGACTGTAGTGAAACCGATCGCAAAGTGATTACAACAATTCTGAATAAATCCTATAGGAGGAATCACAAATTACTCATGACAGTCATATGATTAAAATTGCATTCGAAGTTATCCGACAGATACATCTCTTTTTTAACATTTTGCTTTTAACATTTTGGAAAGACAGATACATCTCGACAGATACATCTCAAATAACTATAATTTATTCATGATATACCATGCTCCTATAAAACCTTTTAAAATATTTTCCATAGTTCAGACGAATCACAGGACATTCCAGAATATGCTACAGTCATTCCAAAGTACTTGAGGTAAGGGGGGAGTCGATAAAACGTCTCGATCGTGAGGAAATATAACCTGCAGTATAGTTAGAACTTTTGACTTTTATTTTTAAGTGGACTCGCCTTATCTCGCCTTATCTCGCCTTATCTCGCCTTATCTCGCCTTATCTCGCCTTATCTCGCTTTATCTCGCCTTATATCGCCTTATCTCGCCTTATCTCGCTTTATCTCGCTTTATCTCGCCTTATCTCGCAGCTCCTAATTGGCACAATTTTTCCTTTATCTCGCCTTATCTCGCGTTATCTCGCCTTTCAATTGGACCCTTTCCCCTTATCTCGCAAAATGACTCGGGTATTAGCTGGCTCGCCTTCTGAACAGTTTGCAGTTGCAAGACTTCAAATGATTTACTTTTTCAGTGTGTTTCACAAGCAGCGATGTGAAACCCGAACTAAACCATCTGACATTTGCCACGGCGTTATATTTTTGCAGACCAAAACGTGGCAGCTCTACAGACGAGCAAAAGGTAAGCTAGGAATTAATGTTTCCATTTTACCCAAAGTCAATTGCAGAAATATCGTACGCTCACTGGAACGCAAGCTCCGGACGCAAGCGCAAGCCTAAAATCAACAGGATTAGTTTGCGCTTGCGTTCACTTGATTCACAACTGACGCAAGCACAAGCGCGCAAGGGAACGCAACGTCTCGATTTTCTTGCGCTTGCGTCTGCGCTTGCGTTCTCGTGTGAACCTCAAAACGGACATGTATGAGTTTATCCTTGCGCTTGCGTTTGCGTTCAAGTGAGAACCAGCCTTCAAGGGATGACATTGATATTTTATCCCCGTGCTTTCACAATTTCCAAACTACTTCCCCTCCCCATCAAAACAGTTCTGTAAGGCCAGTCCTCCAGCTCTCCAGAGGCCTACAGACGCCTTTTGAATGTTCTACGCCGTTATAAAGTTACTCTTTTCTATTCTATTTGTTTTGACCATACCTTTTTCCAGCTTTCTCAAGACGAGGACGACACAACTCCCCCACCCACTCCTCCCCCGATGCTACCCGAGTTACGTATCAACCAGTTCGATGACGAAGCACCGCTGAATGATGATGTGCCTGCGGTTTCCAAACAGAGGGGTGCGAATCAGCGAAGCCGTTCGCAAGACGACCCGGTTTCGTCACATGGCTATATGAACGTATCGCATGGATTAGACATTGTAAGTAGGAGAACGAGAGACAATTCAAGTTGCTGTTAAATGGTTTCCACGTCAGCCAATCACAAGCCAAGTAATATAACTATCACTCGGTGTGCACGTGACTGGTTTCTTTGTTAGCCAAGCTAAGTAACTCACTGTCACGCGTTGAACACGTAATTTAATAAATACTGTGTTAAGTTCTAACTGGTTGAGAGAAATGAGCGACCAATGAGAATGAAAAATAAACGTTAGTATAAAGACTCTTCGACACTCAATTGAAATTCTGCACTAAAATGACCGGGTCTCTACACAAACCTTTTCTCTCTTCTCTTTATTCTCCTTTCCCCTGCCGTGCGCGTCGTTCCCGTTTACTGTAACGCCCTGGGTACTCGAGAATGCAGCAAAAATATTTTCTTGACAAGCTTCACGACAATTTCTCAAACTGATTGATAATTAACCAAGTGCAAACAAAAGTCATAAGCGCGAAAGAAGTTAGGATACGCGATCTTAATTTGCATTAACAGACTTTTGAGATTTTGACTGCGTTTAAGAAGCTATATCAAAGACTTATCAAACACTCAAGTGTCAAACACCTCGAAGTTCGTTTAAAAACTTGGTTTTGTTTTTTGAACCAAAACATTGTCTTTGGAAATCCTCATGAAACACGCTGTCTCGTGTATGATATATTACGTGATCGAGTAG